>CM066999.1:86542411-87142411 GCA_033977485.1 Hydrangea macrophylla | reverse complement strand
TTGAGACCCATTAATGTTATGTAACCTCTACGACTATAATGAGATGTAATAGAGCCATAATAACTAGAATAATAAGTACATAGCAAGAAATTTAAAGCCATAAAACTTATCAATAACCCCAAAACATTATGACTATATTTATTTTAAAATAGTCTAATTAACAATCTTTAGTCCACTACCATACTACCAAGTTTATGAGGTTCCAATGACCAATTAACGAAACATAGCCAAAGGATTACGTACCACAAACAAAAAAACATAGGCTGAATATGTGTATGTGTGTACACATATAAAGTGAACAAAGATGATGAACCTTTAACTATGAAAATTCTAAAAGGTTCCAAAAATTTAGTCTAAGTTTAGAGTGATCTAATTTGTGAACATAGCTACAAACAAACATCAACATCAATTTTGCAAAATAATGTTAGAAACCCAAAATTAATGATAATATTAAAGAACTATTTGCAGCTCTAAAGAAATCCTACGCTCAAACGCGCGCGACATGGGAGGTATATGTGTCTATGAGACTAAATTCAAACCCTATAAAAATATAAATTTGTTTTCACAAAATTACTTTTCTACCCAAGTATCTACGGATTTAATATAACAGATTTTTCCAAAATACAAAGAAAGTCAATTTCTTTCTAAATAAGAAAAATTGCACATTCGGTCAATCTCCAATTCTTAAAGCCAAGAACCTCATATTTCCAATGGCTCGTTAAGGTATGGGAACTAAGGGAATAAAATTCATGGCAAACTAAACATCTTAAAATTGTTGAAACAATAAAATAGTTTGAAACAAAATTACCGGATCAAGCTTAGACTGAGTCGTTTCCCGTAGATCATAGCAGCATTCATAGATTGTTCTTAAGATTGTTGGAAAAATACGAGGATAGTACTATAAATTTGATTGAGGTGTGCTGTGGTAGCACTGTCCTTAAGAACAATTTCGCCCCCTCGGAGTTAGTGACTCAATGCAGAAGGTCTCAACATGGCGCTATGTTCTCCAGGATTCAACAATCAAATCTTTCAAACGTGCACTCGAATTGGAAGAGTATATGAGCGCTCAGAATTGCTCCAAAACAGAATTTGTAGAAAAAAATAGAGAGAAGTAGCATTATGGTTTTCCTTATTGAGGAGTAAATTAGGGAACTGATTGTTGGTGGTGATGTGATCATGTCCACAACAAGGTCAATCATACTTATTTTGGAGAGGAGTCACAATGCACATATGACAGAAGCTATGACTACATGCCATTAGAAACGTGTCTTTTTTGATCTGCATGCATAATGAACACAACAAGTTCTTATACAATATTTTGACATGAGAAGAGAAGAGAGTTATTATAAAACCAAAGCATGACTACCCCAATAGTCATGTATTAAATAGGGAATTAAAATACTTGAAACCAGTGTTTAAAAACAGAGATAACTCTCCAACAGTCAAAATTAAATTTAGGAGATTAATCTTGTTATAAACATGTGCACAAAAATTAATACTATGCACAAAACGTGACAGCACCCTCTATGTGCGCAAGAGTACAATTCAAGATTTGCACCACCCCTGCGCATGCATGAGAGAACATTTTCCCAAAACAAGCTTACTAGCTTATGAAAGTAAAGTATATATAAGTTGCTGAAATGTCTCGTAATTGAGCAATGTGGGATAGGTGTCACATCAATCTTTTATCTTGGGTTTGAGTTTTTGAAATAAAAAGGCCCATGGCCTAAAACAAACATTGTTTGGTTTTAAATTAAAAATCCAAACAACAAATGTTATAACACAATCAAATAAATAACCCAATTAAATTAATAACTCACAAATAATCCAACATGCTCCTCCCATTCAAGTAATTTTAAAATAGAAACAAAAAAGAAACTTGATTATTGTAATTTGTAGGAAGTAAAGCAAGTCACTCAAATTTTCGAAATTTTTTTTGTGTTCTTTCTTTGTAACCGAATGACAAATATGTTTTAGTGAAAGTTTTTAGCAAAAAAGGAAGCAACTAGCATTTTGCTCCCAGTTTAAGTGCAGCTTACAACCTCGTCTGATTAAATTGGAAATTTAAGCACTGAATATTTTGCGCTAAAAATTTTAAGTATCTGCACTACTTAAAAATGTTTGGCTAAATTCTTTTACCTAAAGTGTTATAGTAAATGGTTGGCTAATTTTCTGTTAAGTGGTGGGCCCTTATTCAAAAAAAAAAAAAAAAGTGGTGGAGAATAAAAAATTTCAACACTTAATTAGATTATCAAACATGCTCTAATTAAAAGTGCAATAGTTTTTAATCTGAAACATGACATTTTTGTTACGTATGTTACCGGGTAGTGCAATGAAGGCATCGGCTTGTCGGGACATCTCAGCTTTTCTTTGGTGCATATCAGAGACCGCTCTCACTTCTCCAATTGTCTCCCCAGTGATCTGTCGCAACACTTTCACGTCAGTCTTTTTCAAATTCCATAGTTAGTTTAAAAACATCGGGACAAGATTTTCTATCTCAGCACAATAGCATAAGAATCAGTCTATTTGGGTAATGTAAGAACTAGTTTAGTTATTCACAGAAAAACCGGTTCTAATTAGTTCGGTGTATCTGTAGCTGCTTTTTTGTTTTTAGAGGACCTAAGAACCACCGGTGTGGGAGATTTGTCAATTAGCCAAAATCAAGGGTACTAGTGCGGGGGTACTTGCATAATATATTAAAAAATATACTTCTATACAATCTTACTAATTATATATTATCTTGACTAATTTTTTATTTATTTTATTTTTATACGTATTCAAGATAAATAACACGCATAAATAAGCAATACTAGCCTTTTCCAGTATAATCCAAGTTCTCACATTCTTAAATTGACTCCAAAGTTTTAAAATTATATTTGAGTCCCCCTTTTATTAAAAAAAAACCATAATACCACATCTAAGAACAATCCATGCCAGTTCGAATGCATATCGGGTGCGGATTCTTCAACCTTTAGAGAAGTCCACGCTTCCTACGGTAGGACTCTGTGGTCGAGTTAAAATTATCCAAAGTACTAGTTCTTTAAAAGGAAAACACAAAACTAATTTTTTCAAAGCTTGATAAAAGGGAGACTGGGGTTTGAATTTGATCTTGTTTTAAGCAATCCCAAACACACCCTAAAACTTCTAAAAACACCAACAAAGAAAACATATTTCGCAATGACGTACGGAGGTTCTGGCCAACTGGAATAGATACAAATGTTTCTTACCATAAGTACTAAGGTTTCTTACCACAAGTCCAAAAGGTCACATGTACAAAGTTTCCTTATCATGTGTATAAAACTCCTTTACCATAATTACAAAGATTTCTTATCACAGGTAAAACCACAAATGGCATCGCCTATGTAATACGGATACGGTCATGACATGGATATGATATGATACATAGACAGGGACACAGAAAATCTCAAAAATATAGGTTACAGATACGGCTAGGATACGTCAAATAAAAAATATTTTATAAATATATATATGCTAAATAAAAAATAAAAAGAGGATTGAACATTTATTTTATTTTATTTATTTCATTTTTTTGGCTTTTCGAAAAGCGCCACAAGCGCCACCCACACACACAAATAGGAGCTGGGGGGGCAAGTCCCACTTCAAACAAGACATCCTCCCATAGACGGCCCAAAGAGGAATAAATCTCCTACACCACTCCCAAAGGTTGAAACCTCCCCCTCCCGGCCACTTTGGTGAGAGGGATTGATGCCACTAGATTACAAGGATTTTGGCAAAGAGGATTGAACATGAACATAACATATTCATCCATATCAACTAGCAACTTAGCAATACTGTTTTAGCGTTAAAAAAATAAAAATAAAATAACAATGTAAAAAACCCTAGAACATAATTTAAAAACACAGAGACGTGTCCCTCACGTATCCTCACTTGGCTCTACTGTGTTTGAAATTTAAATTTAATTAAGAAATTCTGGCATGTTGGACACGTATTCGAGCGTACCCCATGCGTGTCTGTGTCCCTCGTGTATCTGATATGCATACGTCACCCAAAATGAATGGAATAATCCATGCCACCTAGGACATCGCAACCCAACAGTGTAGCCAAATGAAGCCTAACCTATGGTGGAACTTCTAGAACACACTCATTTGAAAGGACAAAAAGGAAATAAAAGCCAAAAAATGATGTCAAACAGATCTCTTTTTTACTTTACTCAAAAACAAAACAAGGGAAAAGAGAAAAAAAAAAAAAAAGAGAAAGAAGATAACTAAATGCAACTATTGATAAGTTATCCCATCACAAAGAAAGGTCAATTCAGCTCTTTATGCCCTAGAGGGTGACGGCATTGTCAAATTATTTACAAAATCCAAAACATCATAGCAAGGGATTTGATTTGAAGGTTTTTTTTTAGCGAAAAAAAATAGGTTTGAAGTTTTTGGATATACCTCTTTCGGCATAAGACTCCTTGGAATAACTCTGCAAAACAACCACATAAACATGCATCAGTCTTGCCCATAAGTGAACAATCCACTATGTATATCTGAGAAACATTTAACTCAATTTTCTTTGGGCGATGTCATTACATTCCACAGGCTTTTTCTCAAGAGTCTGGGATGTTTGGGAAGGCCCAGAACCAATTATATGGTTTATCAATTAACTAATTTCGTTCGATAGATACTATTTTACTGTATATGGAGAGTGTTTCAATCTACAATATATAGTGTTAGGGGTACACTCTTACACACTCAAAAAACATCCAAACATTACTCTCCGATTTAAAGTTATCCAAATAGGATGTTTGTCAAGCGAACATAATGTTGGTTGTTGAAAGAGCCAAAAGACTAAAGGATATTTGGTATTGCAAGATATATTTCACAAATAGAGGCTGGGTTTTTATACCCAATTACAAGAAGTAGACAAGGAAATGGAACAAAGAGAAAATACGATTAGAGCCTATAATCAAGCTCTCACGAATATTCAAACATTAAGCACATGGTTTATTTAAGCACATGGTTTATTTTCTAGAATATTCTGCAATATTCTAACACCCCCTTTAAACTCAAGGTGGCATACTAGAAGTCAACTTGAGTTTAGACAAAAGCTCTTGAAAACGCCCAATAATATGGGATTTGGTAAAAATGTCTGCAAGGTGATCTGTGGGAGAAATTGACTCGACTTGAAGAGTGCCTTATAAAAGATGATGACGAATAAAGTGACAATCTATCTCAATGTGTTTGACCTCTCATGAAAAATATCATTATGCACAATTTGAATAGCACTATGATTTTCACAATAAAGTGAAGTGGGAGCAGATTGAGGAGCCCCCATATTTGTAAGAAGCCAACCAAGCCATAGTAGTTAAAAGATAGTGATACGCCCAAAATTGGCTCTATCCTCTGATCGAGCGGTTCCACTCAGTGGTCACCCCTATCTCAGCCAAATAATGCATAGTTCCTTGGATAAACATCAGCCCGGGTGATTTGGTCTACTCGAGGCCTCCCGAGCGGTTCATCCATGACCTGACCAAGAGGTCGGGAAGACTGCACAAGCATGGTCCGTACAGGCACATTCAATCCAGGCCTGCGAGACACGCTCCATAATATTCTAGGCTATTTCCTAATCAAGTTAGAAGACTAATGTAAAGTACACATCACTTCCTAATCCAATTAGGAAACCCCCACAATTAATGCCAATCAATCTTAATTGGATTATATTTCCTTATCCATGTAGTAGTGGGTCTCTTGCATCTATAAAAGAGACCCCTCACCCCATAGAAAGGAATAAACTTTCAGTCTATACAGCACCTCTACAGCAGTCATCAACTCGTTCGGTTGACCTACGGTAGCTCTAAACTGTTGTTGGTTCACCACAGGTCCCCGCCTTTTTACAGTATAGTGAACGTGCTCAGACACACACGTGGACGTAGGTTCCTTCATTAACAGCTAGGCCCGAACCACATACAAAAAAACCAATCTCTCTCTCTTTCTCTCCTTAAACTGCTCCAATTTATCTTACTAAATTTTAGCATCATCAGCTTGACGCCGTCTGTGGGAAAGACAGATTTCTCATAACACAAATCACTTAACTGATTGTCATGCCTTCGAAGAAGGGTGAGAAGGCTGCACAGCAGGCCAATTGGTATGTTCTGCCGGCGCCGACTGCAGAGGTCCTGACACCGGAGCAGACCACCACGACCCTCACACAGCTCTTGAAGATCCAACGTCAAACCCGACAGCAGATCGAAGCCTTACTGGCCCAACAAAGCAATCCTCCAATGGCTGGGAAATGGCCCACGAACGTTGCGTACAGTCGGGAACTGATCTTGACTAGACAATGTGCCCGAGCCAACTTGTCCCGCGTTAAGGGTGCCACAGACATCAACGGTAGGCGTGCTGCCCAAGAGGAGAGGCAGGAGCATATGGCCCGGGAATCAGTCTAAGGTTACTCAGTCAAGAGCCGAGGTGGCCTTGGGCACATGATCAGCCGAAATCATAGCTGAGCCCAATCCTAGAGGACAGTGCACTGCCATGAAGAAGAAGCCTCTTCCACCAACCCAGCCAACCCCTCGGATACCGGTCGGGAAGGTGTAATGGCCCGTCTCCAGAGTTTTTGAAGAAACAGATCGACAGAATGACCAAAGAGCTAGGCCAGAAAGCTACTCAGGACCATGTTAATACTGAGACAGAGTCATCGTTCTCCAGCCAGATTATGAGGTTTTCCATCCTGTGCAAATTCAAACAGCCCCACCTAGATTGGTGTAATGGCTCGGGGAGCCCGGTCGACCACATCCGGACCTACAAGGCCCAGATGGCTCTCGCCACCAATGCCGACGAACTATACTGCCTAGCCTTTCCCAGCACTTTGAAAGGCCCGGCCGCGCAATGGTTCCACTCCTTGAAACCCCGATCGGTCAAAGATTTCAAGCAGCTAAGCAAGCAGTTCATCAACCAGTTCATCGGTATGCATGAACGGCCAAAGCCTGACATACAGTTGCTGATTGTCAGGCAAAGAAATACTAAGTCCCTCAAGGAGTTCACCAACCGGTTCAACTAGGAGAAGCTTGAGATCTATGATCTTGACGAAACCGTCACAATTATAGCCTTCTGCTCAGGAGTTCAACACATCAAGTGCGCCACGTCGGTTCACAAAAATTGACCAGAAACCTTGGTTGAACTCGCACAGAGGGTCAAAAAGTATGTTGACACTAAAGAATTTCTAAAGACCAAAGACCTTGGGCACGCAAGCGACGAGCCTTCAAGAAAAAAGAAAAAGCGAGATCAGCCCGAGAGGAGCAATACAAAGAAGCCCGATAGTTTTGGCAGTTCTTCCAGTTCACAGCGGTCTGAGTCTGGCAGCCCCGACCCCACCTCTAGTTCGCATTGGTCTGAGTCCGACAGCCCCGACCCGACCTCATATTTCAACAGTCAGGATCCAGTGATCCCAACCTTGCCTCCAGCTTGGAGTAATCAAGAGCCCGGTTATCTCGACTTGACCTCCTGTCTCCAACAGTCTGTACGATATCAACTACAACGGTACTTTTTCTCAATCATAGAGTAAAGCTCAGACTATAAAAGAACTCCTGCAAAGATTCGGATCGCCTATCAATTCCTCGTCGATCTCCGAAGCACACTAAAAAGACCTCAGGTTCAACTCTCGAGGCGCTAAAAAACCTCAGGTTCAACTCCCGAGGTGCTAAAAAGACCTCGGGCTCAACCCTGAGGCAACCGAAGACCACTGTTATATAGCTGGTAAAAGACCTTAGGATCACATCCGTGGCATAAATGACCTCGGGATCACGCCTGAGGCATCGGCTTCGCTTCGGCTCATAACCTACGATGGGAAAAAATCCCCCTAGGTGACTGATGATGGAAAACTTCAAAAGACCCTGCAACCACCCACGTTCCAGGTCTGTTACCTACAGCCATAGCCTCTACAGATCCCCATCTTAGCAAAAGCTTAGGGGACAGAAAGGCACAATGAACCAAATAGGCAATCACACTGGGTATTTACAAGCCTTGGGGTTAACTAAGTCAAACTCTTAGACAACCTGGGTGCCTACAGTACTCAGAGGCGATGATTCCACTTAGGTCCAAACTGACGATAGAGGTGACTAAAACCTCTTAGGTTAGCCCACGATAGAGGAGTAAATGACCCTAAAGCAACACGCTTTAGGTCGACTCCACCAACATGGTCAAACTCTTTCCTCAGTAATCTCGACGAAGGCTGGCTGAGCTGAAGATAACTATCCTGGGGAGTTAACATAAAAGGACCCTAAAGCAATATGCTTTAGGTCGGCTTTTACAACATGATCAAATTCTTTGCCCACATCCATGACGAAGGTTTATTAGTAAAAGATAACCATTCTGGGAGCTAACTGAAGCAAAAGACTCCGAATTAGGTCGGGTCTCAACTCTTGGCCAATTCCCGAGCACTAAAAGATTTTGAGCTAGGTTGAGTCTCAACTCTTAACCAGCTCCCGAGAATTCACAAGACTCAGAAGCTCTAAAGCATCTTTTTTGAGCACTCAGACAGTGGCAAGGGATATCAAACAGATTTCCAAACTTGCCCTAATATGGCATTCGGCCAACCTTGGAAATGGAGGGCAGCTGATACGCCAAAAGTGGCTCTATCCTACGACCGAGAGGTTCTACTCAGTGGCTGACCCCTATCTCAGCCAAATCATGCATAGTTCCTTAGATAAGTATCAGCCTGGGCAGTTTGGTCTACCCGAGCCTCCCGAGTGGTTCATCCATAACCCGACCAACAGGTCGGGAAGACCATGCAAGCACGGTCCGTATAGGCGCAGTCAAGCTAGGCCTGCAAGAAATGCTCCAGAATATTCCAGGCTATTTTCTAATCAAGTTAGAAGACTAATGTAAGGTACACATCCTTTCTTAATCCAATTAGGAAACCCCCACAATTAATGCCAATCATTCTTAATTGGATTACTTTCCTTATCCATGTAGTAGTAGGTCTCTTACATCAATAAAAGTGACCCCTCACCCCTATATAAAGGAATCAACTTTCAGTCTATACAGCACCTCTATAGTAGTCATCAACTCGCCCGACCGACCTGCAGTAGCTCCAGACTATTATTGGTTCACCACAGGTCCCTGACTTTTTATAGTATAGTGAACGTGCTCGACAAACACGTGGACGTAGGTTCCTTCATTAACAGAGCCGAACCACATACAGAAAAACCAGTCTCTCACTCACTCACTCTCTCTCTCTCTCTCTCTCTCCTTAAACTGCTCCAGTTTATCTTACCAAATTTTAGCATCATCCGATATTATCTGTAAGAGCACAATTTTGGCTTCGGTGCTATATTGAGTAACAACAGATTGTTTCTTACTATGCCAAGAGATGAGAGAGTCACCAAGTGAGAAACAATAGCTAGTTATTGATTGCCTGTCAATAGAATCTCCTACCCAATTAGCATCCAATTATGCATGAAGATCTAGAGATGAGTTAGAAGCAAAACGAAGCCACGAAAATGAGTACCATTGACGTATTGCAAAATATGAAGAACAATGGCAATAGGACTAGAGCGAGGTGCTACCATGAATTGGTTGACAATATGCACATCGTAAGCTATGTCTGGTCTAGTAACAATTAGGTAGATAAGGCTACCAACAACTTTCCTACATAAAGTGGCATTAGGAAGTGGTTCTCCATCAGTTGGGTAAAGCTTGACATTTTCTTCCAACAGCGAATCGATAACTTTGCTATCTGAAATACTAGCTCGTGACAAGAGATCAAATGAATATTTAGCTTGGGATAAGAAATAACCATCAGAACAAGATGTTACTTCAATTCCCAAAAAATAACTGAGTGTGCCAAAGTCTTTCATTTTGAATTGTTGGCCAAGAGACTATTTGACCTTTTGAATTCCAATAGTGTCATCACCAATAATGATCATATCATCAACATAAATGAGAAGGATGATAGTATCATGCACTAACTTTCAAAGGAATAAGGAAGAATTGTATGGACTGGATGAAAAATCGAGCTGACTAATAGTATAACTGAATTTTGCAAACCATGCTTGAGGAACTTGTTTAAGCCGATACAAGGCTTTTCGAAGGTGATAAACTTTATTTAGAGGATGATCTAAACCTGTTGGTGGCTGTATATAGATTTCCTCACAAAGATCACAATTGAGGAATGCATTCTTCAAATCCAATTAAAATAAAGACCAATGGCAAATTGCAGTTATAGCAACAAAAGATCTAACTTTGGTAAGTCAGGTCACCGGAGCAAACATTTTTCATAGTCAATGCCATATTCTTGGGTGAACCCTTTGGATACAAGACAAGCCTTGTATCTCTTAACATGACCATCTGAACAAGTCTTGATGTTGTAGAGCATTTGTACCCAACCACAAATTTTCCTGTAGGGAAGTCAACCATGTCCCAAGTTTTGTTTTTGTGGAGTGCACAGAGTTCTTCTTCCATTGCTTGCTACCAAAGAGGGTTAGAAGAAGCCTCACAAAAGGAATGAGGCTCATGTAGTGTGGCTAAGGGAAAATAACAATGATAGTCATTTAATTTAGATGGTGGAGCTCTGACTTATGTGGAATTTGAAAAGTAGAGAAAAAGCGTGATCAGGACAATAAATGCCTTCAAGATCAAGCATATGTTACTCAAACACAAACTGCTCACAAGAATCATCCGACTGTACAGATTCATTGAGAGGGACTGGTAAAATTGTCGTCGAAGTTGGAATGGTTGCATCAATGTCATTTTCTTCGGCAAAAAGTTCAACTAATGGGTTATTGAAAAACAACTTAGTAGTAGAAGATGTTACATGAAATTTGGACAAACCAAAAAGCATTGTATCCTCCCAAAAAATAATATGTCTAGAAATGCAAAGATGTCGAGCAACCGCATCATAACATCTATATCCTTTATGTTCAATACCATATCCAAGGGAGCAACTCAACTGAGAGTGAGGTTCCAATTTATTATGCTCGTGTGGTTGAAGAAGAACAAATCATGCATATCTGAAGGTTTTAAGATCTGAGTATTGTGGTAGAGTACCAAACAAGTGCTCATATGGAGGTAGCTTATTTGTAACTGTAGAGGGAATGTGATTAATCGTGTAAATAGCTGTAAGGTTAGCTTTTCCCCAAAATGATTAAAGTATGAACAATATCATGATATGCCTAAGTTTGCGCTCTGCACAACCATTTTGTTGTTAAGTTCCTGGACACGAGGAATGTGGGATGTCCCGTCTTGCTTAAAGAATGGCATAAAATTTACCTTGTTTATACTTAATGCATTATCAAATTGTAAATTTTTGGCATTACAAAAGAATTAAGTTTTGATCATGGCAGAAAACTCACGATAAATGTCTAGCAATTCAGATCTATCACGCATTAGATAAATCCAAGTGAAACGTGAAAAGTCATCAACAAAAATAACAAAGTATCGAGACCCCCCAATGGAAGTGATAGGAGATGGTCCCCAAATATCATAATGCACTAGTTCAAAAGGTGCACTTGTAAAAGAAACAATATTATTGAATAGAATTGCTGACTATTTTCCAAGTTGACAAGCCATACAATTGAAATAAGCTAAATCAGCTGAGCCTAATTAACCACTAGAAGCCAATGATCTAATAATTAATTTTAAAGCATGACCAAGATGAGAATGCCAAGTACGAAGAGAATTGGAGGATGAATTTGCTTGAGCAACAACCACTGAGGAGGAATGGGAAGGAATATGCATAGAAACCAATTCAAACATATGACCAACTTTACGCTCAGTCCCAATGATCAGTTTGGTCAGTGAGTCCTTCATAACAACACCAGTACGAGAAAAACCAATATCAAGACTAGGGTCACATAATTTTCCCACTTAAATTAGGTTCACGGATAGCTTAGCTACTAGGTAGGTATCTGAAATGGACAAATGTGAAGTGTTGATAGATTCCTTATGGCTTATTGGCATAAGTGATGTAGCAACCTGTAATTTTTGATTCCCTAATAATAAATAAAATGCCAGTTTTATTTTATTACTGTGCATTATTTCTAGTAGTTGTATTATTTTAATAAATAATTAATACCTGTGTTGTTAATTTAAATACAATGCCTTTAATTTTTTAATCCTTAGAATTTTTAGTTGTATTATTATGTAAAGACTGCGCCCCTAAAATACCCTCTGATTTAGGATAAAAGCCATTTAATAAAATACTATGTCACATCGCCTACATTATTGTCCCTAATAATTATGTTGGGGTATTTTTCTAAAGCTAATCGGACCAACTAGACTAGCTAGCCTAACTAACCAAACTAGACCGAACAAACCAAGCTAACTGATTTATTTCAATTAGCTGGTTGCATTATTGCGTAGACTGATTGAAAGCAATCAAATCGTTTGCATTATTGAGGCAAAATGATTTCATGCAATGAGTGAGGAGTGTTTGAGTTTAAATTAGTATTTTGAAATATTGATTGCTTATATATGTATACACACACTCTTAGACATAACACACACATAACATTCAAATACAAAATCTTAAAGCTTTCAAGCTCAAGCTCCCATTGCTTGCTCTCTTTCACTCTCAATCACCACAAATACAAAATACATTCTAGAACTCAAAGAGAAAGAAGAAAATACAAAAAAATAAAGAAGCGCAGTGAGCTTCCATTGCCATTGCAAGCTCATAGCTTATATTTCAATTTCTCAGAAATTCTTTAGAGCCCTAGACCCGCTAGACCAGAGAATGGTGAGTCTCTTGAACCCATTGCTAATGTAGTATACGTCATTGTGCACAATCCGTGGGGGTTCTAAAGTAGGTGAATGTGTATAGATATGTATATATAGCCATGGAGGTCCAAAATTTATAGACCGAAACCGTTAAAAAAATCAATTTTTAAATTGGGAATGGTAGTTTTCAGTCCCCTTAGGTTTAGTTCAAGTATTAGGTGCTATTTTATAATAGTTGCAACGAACGGTTAAAACGAAGGTTTTGGCACCTTTGGGATGTTTACATATAAGTAGAGCTACAACAATAATTGACAAAAGAGACTTAGATATTTGTAATCTATGCAAAAATACTGAGAGAGTGGTGTATCACAACCCCGTTTGATTTAGATTTGCAAAACTTGAAATACATACTGTAACAGAAAAGCTGAGTTTTGAAGACGACGAGCTTGATCAATTAAAGCTTGATCGATCAAAGGACAGTTTTTTATGAAAATTCTATTTTATGCTTAATCAGTTGTACCTCCTACTTTAAATTAATGTACCCTACTGCTTTATTAATGAAAAACAGTTTCTAATCTTCATGTTGACATTATTAAAGGAATCACATGTATAAATCTATTTGTTAATATTATGAGAAAATGTAAAAGGGAATAAGTCATACACTTGCATAAGTCGTGTTGGCATGTTGAAAGAAGTCAAGTTATTTCAGCATGTATGTTATGAGAAATGAGTAAAAGATGTCGTCAAATTTGTGGACATTGTTATCTACATTGATAAGCTTTTATGGACGGTAATACTATCTTGGTCAAATAGAGCTTGACTAAGCGACTTTTATGGGCGGTGATGCTATATCAATCAGAATAAATAGGTTATTACAACCTTGAATATCTTGATGGGTTTTACCTATACCACATCGGTACGGTAATCCCATAAAGCGAATTTTATGGGCTGTGATGTTCTAAATTAATGGCTTTAAGCTGGATGGTTTTGGTGAACCGATTGACTCAAGAGATTGTGGTTGAGATAAAAGAGTCAGTAAGATTAGATGGTTGCATTCTTCATGCCCGGTCATATATTCATTTATTAAGTGTTCAATATTGTTTATAAGTGACGGCTTGAACAATTGGTTAATCGTACTTTAAATTATTGAAAAAGGACGGCGGTTAAATGTACTTTTATATACATTGCGTGTGTTGTTCATTATGCTCACTCGGCTTTCATTAGCTGATGACTTTGTGTCCTGGACACCCCAAATTTCTAGGCTTCTCAGGAGATGTTTATACAGGGCAGTACGATTATGCTAGTTAGAGAGAAGAAGTCTTGTGGAGGCACTCTTTATTTCAATGTTGAAGTTGTAATAAGAATAATATTTTAATTTGAATTAGGCAACTTGTGCCTTAAGATATTGAATTAAACCATGTAATAACCTAAACTTTTATTTGAATATGGCTATTATTATTATCTTCCCTATTGCACCATATACTCTGTTTTATTTTCGCATGTTAAGATAAGTACAGGATAAGCGATCCCTCACCTGTCATGACTTATGGGTCCAAAATGGAAATGAAAATTTTTCCCTATTTTACTACGTTGGGGCTTGACAGAATTTTTGGTATTTGAGCCTTGGTTGTATACTTAGGCCTAAGCCTAGACACAGGTTTTGATAGCAAAAGGATATGCGTAGTTTGAATGTCCTTAGTACTTAGGATACGACATCCAGATATGTTAACATTAGTCATGATATAAGATAGTTTGCTTTTGTCAAGTTATAATGGACCCATACCTCGTACCTAATGCTTATGGAGGACATGTGATTGCCCCTGACTCTATCGAGCCTCTTGATTGAGAGATTTATCTTACAATGATTCAATATCAGGCGACAGTCAGTGTAGAAAATAGTATGTGGCAGTCGATTCACACTGAGAATGCTGAGGACATGATACGAGTCCGGTTGGAGGCCTTTTATCAGTCTAAGATAGACAAGCTAGTATCTATGGAGAGTGCTAAGAGGATTTGTAATCCTAACATATATTTACCTCTGGAGATGGAGATGGAGATGGAGATGGAGATGGTTTAGTCACACCTAGCATTTTGGTTGCTCCTATGGTACCACAGGCTATGGCTGTAGTGGCAGTGGTACCCATTGCACCTGTCATTGACGATGAGGATGATGATGACGACGACGACAATATAAAGATAGTTGCACCTGCGATGATTGCAGGGATTGGTATGGCACCTAATGCCATAGATGATGAGATTGAGCCAGTACCTAAGGTTCACTTCATCGAGATACCTGAGCCACCACCATAGATACCAGTAGAGCTCATTGTTATGGATGAGGCTCCATCCCTAGTGTCAGATGCTGACAATAGCTTTTAGACTACCATCCGCACTACCTGCATGACCAAAGCATGGCGTCGTTGGCCTATTGCTCCCACTAGGCATGTTTAGATTTATGTTTATTGACTCTTTGTAAATATTGGACTAGTAGTACTGCTTTCGGTACTAATGCATATTATAGATAGCACAAGGATGGATATAGGGCAATGACTGCTACATTTTGTATACTGGACTAGTAGTCCCAAAAATCTCACTTTTTGACTAGATAGAAGCATCAACTTGACATGTTATATGTAACTGCTTACCAATATACAAAACTATTTTTGAAACGTTGTATTGATAATTTTGTAAGTTGTACTTCTTATTATAAAATATTGCTTATTTGTTAACGATTATACTATTAAGTCTTGTATTATAATATGGCAAGAAGAAGCCCCAGGAACCATGGTTTGATCGAGGGAGCACCCCCAGCTATCGATCCGACCAATATGGTCGAGGCTTTTGTCGAAAGAATTGAACGAATAAGAGACCTAAATGCCATCAATAGAAATGGCAATAATCAGAAAGGCAGAATCCAAGCACGACAAATGGAAGACAAACGATTGGAGAGGTTCTGCGCACTACAACCAGAGTAGTTTGCTAGCACTGCTGAAACATGGAAGGTCAAACAATGGCTAAGGCAAATGGACCACATTTTTGAGACAGTGGAATGCAATGACCAGGAAAAGAAAAAGCTGGCAACATTCCAATTGACATATGATATTGTAGATTGTTGGGCGGTAGTGAAAGCTATCATGGGTGAAGAAGCTGTTAGAGCTATGATATGGACTATATTTCCCAGTAACTGAGAGGCACAAAAGGGAAAAGGAATTCATTGACCTGGTGCAAAGAAATAGGTCAGTACAAGAGTACACAACCCAATTTGAGAGGCTATCCCAATTTGCTCCACAAATGGTGGATACGGATGAGAAGATTCAAAAATACAATCAGGGTTTGGCTCCACCGATACATCGCATAACCATTGGGTACCTTAATAAGACGTTCGAATCTCTTGTGGATATGGCCATCGTATTGGAAGAAAAAGTGCGATCAAGCTGCAAACAGTTTGATTTTTGACCACCATAGAGTGGTAACATTGGAAATAAGCCAATGTATTGTAATCAGGGTCAAAAGAGGACTTTTGATGGGAATCGGAAACCTCAGTCCACCCCTTATCAAACTCAGCCACAACCAGGCGTTAGGGCTGGTCAACTTCACCCGAGATCCGCTAAACCCGACTGACTCGAAGAGAAATTCTCGATTTGGGTGAGTTCATGGGAGAGTCACGAGTTGAGGGTGTAATTTTTTCTAGTCTTCGGGTTGGATGTTGGTTCTTAATCACTAGACCCGACAATACCCGACCTGACCGGATCACTTATACATGAAGACCACATATATCTACCTCTCTAGCTTTAAGTAGAACTGTACATATATTTTATAGATAAATATACACTCTCCAGTTTTTAGACTTTCAAGAACAAAGAATAAAGAAAGAAAAGATATTTAATATTGTGAAAACCCAAAAGAAGTTATATTATACAATTCGAAAAGGCAAGTCACTCACTAACCATAGAAACCTTATTCTCTCAGTTCTTTTATCTGGTCGACAGAGCTGCGAAGCAACTGTACGTGACTCATCCCATTGCCATCGTCTCTGGTGTAGCCACTGGTGGTACTTTTGATTGCGCCACCGCTAGTACACGTCTTCGGCTCCTCGTCCCTTTGTCGCTGAGTACTACCGTACAGTTCTAGCCTTTTTTTTTGGGTAATCTGAATACCTTCCTAAATATCTAATTATTGATTAATTTATGCAATCAATCTGATTAAATTTAGTTGATCTGATATTATATGTATAGATTTGATCCTACATATTTTTTTTTGGTTGAGTGATCCTCTATGTATTTATTTTATGCAAAAGCAGTCCAAAATTTGCAACCGATTTTTACCCGAACCTGACTCGACCCAACCCGAAACGAATGAGTCAGTTCCATCCAATTAGATGGGTGAATGGCGGGTGACAATTTATAAACCTGACTATGTTCGGGCAGATGAACGGGTGGGGGACAAACCCGACTAACCCGACCCATGGCCACCCTTACTAGGTGTAGGAGGGAGTACTAATAATTATTTTAATTGTGGTACCCTCTGTCACATAGCTCGAGACTGCAAAGCTCCAAGGCGCGATTGTCGTCAAGATGTAGTATGTATAACTTTATGAAGACTGATCACATCAGCAAGTACTGTCATGCCCACAAAGGAGGAATATATGGCTAAGCATGACAGCCCCGACTAATTGCTATCGTTCCTGAGGTTGCAGGTTATGAGGAAGGTGGTTGTGAGGAAACTGGGTATGAAGGAACCCAATATGAAGAACAACCAGAGCAATAAGTCATGGAAGGTATTTTAACACTTTATAATCATCGTGTGAAAGTCTTATTTGACACGGGTGCCGCACACTCTTTTATTGCTGCCAGATATAGTACCTCAGAAGTTAGATGTAGCATTGAATGTTGTCTCACCATTAGGAGCTACTGTAACACTAAGACGTGTATGCAAAGCTTGCCCTCTACGCTTAGAGAATCGAAATCTTCCAACTAATTTGATAGTCATACAATGAAAAAATTCGATGTGATATTAGGAATTGACTGGCTCACTAAGTTTCACACTAAGTTGGACTGTGCTATGAAGAGCATTACTTTTTGGGTACCTGGAGGTCAACCTTTTAAATTCCAGTATACCCCTACGAGTGATAGGTTTCTTACTAATTTCCCAGCTAACATTGAGACTGTTAGTATAGAAGTGGCTATCTCATCAATACCCATAGTCAGAGACTTTGAGGATATTTTTTAGGATATCTCTGGGCTACTGCCTAAGAGAGAGATTGATTTATGTATTGATCTAGTGCCTAGCACTATCCCAATATCCAAAGCACCTTATAGAATGGCTCCTATGGAAATGCTGGAACTAAAGAAACAAGTTAAGGAACTTGAGGATCTGTGATTTGTATGCCTAGGTACATCACCCTGAGGAGCACCAGTGCTATTCGTAAAGAACATGGAAAGATTGTGCTTACCTACAAAGAGTTGAATAAAGTCACTATCAAGAATAAGTATCCTTTACCCCGTATAGATGATCTGTTTGATCAATTGCATGGAACTACGATATTTACCAAGATAGATCTATGGTTAGGATACCATTAATTACTCGTACGACCCAAGGATGTACCAAAGACAGCTTTTAGAACAAGGTACATTCACTATGAGTTGTTGGTAATGCCGTTTGGATTGACTAATGCCACGATAGTGTTCATAGATTTGATGAATAGAGTGTTTAGGACTTACTTAGATCAATCCATCAGAGTGTTCATCGATATCTTGATCTATTCAAGGACAGAGGAAGAACATGAACAACACTTGTGAATTACAATACAGACACTTTAAAGTCATCACTTATATGCGAAGTTCAGTAAGTATGAGTATTGGGTTCAAGAGGTGAAATTCCTAGGATATGTGGTCTCACAACAAGGAATCACTGTGGACTTATTAAAGACTGATGCAGTTTCAAGTTAGACTCGGCCAGCCAATCCTACTGAAGTCAGAAGTTTTCTTGGACTTGCGGGGTTACTATCGGAGATTTGTGGAGGGATTTTCAAAAATAGCAGCCCCTCTGATTGATCTTACTATGAAAGATGTAAAGTTTGAATGTAATGATAAGCGTGAGCAGGCTTTTCAAGAATTGAAAGAGCGACTCACCATGGCACCAGTGTTAGCAATAACAAAAGATGGCGAGAAGTTCTCTATTTTCAGTGACGCATCATATCAAGGATTAGGATGTGTACTTATGGTTCATGGTAGTAGAAGCCAAATGAATTAAACTACCTGACTGATGATTTAGAATTGGCTGCAGTAGTGTTTGCTCTTAAGATCTGGAGATACTATCTCTATGGAGAGAAGTTTGACTTGTTCTCTGATTACCCGAGCCTGAAGTATTTGTTTACTCAGAAATAACTGAATATGAGGCAACACCGATGTATAGAATTCATTAAGGACTATTACTTCACATTACAATACCACCCTGGTAAGGCTAATGTAGTCGCAGACGCCTTAAGCCAAAAACCTAGAGATATAGTTGCATCTCTACTGGTTAGAGAATGGAATGCTTTGGAAACAATTGCTGAATTTGATGTTTAGATTTCTACAAAAAATGAAGGATAGCACTTTGGATGTCTTGTAGTGCAACCGACACTTATTAATCGTATTTTTTATGGTTTCAAAAAGTGTTAGTAAAAGACCAAGAGAAGTGGAAAATTGGAACCGATGGAGCACTCAGGTGTAGAAATAGGTTGTGTGTGCCCAACACGGACGATCTAAGAATGTATATTCTCGAAGAAGCACACAGATCTAGATTGATAGTCCACCCAGGAGGAACCAAAATGTATAAGGACTTGAAGAGAAATTTCTAGTGGGAAGGAATGAAAAGGGATGTAGTCGAATTCGTGTCTAAATGTTTGACTTGTCAATAAGTAAAAGCCGAACATCAAAGTCCCTTAGGACTTTTGGAACCCTTACCTGTTCCAGGATGGAAATGGGAACACATCACCATGACTTTATAGTTGGATTTCCTAAGACACAACATCACCATAATACAATTTGGGTAATTGTGGATCGTTTGACTAAGTCCACTCACTTCATTGCTTACAGTATGATCTATCCAGTTGAAAGGATGAGCAGAATGTATCTTCAACAAGTTGTAAGACTACACAGTGTCCCTATGCCTATCGTATCAGATCACAATTCATGGTTTATTTCAGGATTCTGGGAAAGTCTTCAAGAAGTTTTGGAAACTTCATTGAGCATAAGTACTAATTTTTATCCACAAATAGATGGATAGACTGAACGCACCAATCAGTTTATGGAGGATATGCTTAGAGCATGTGTCATAAACTTTGAGAGTTCATAGGAAACACATCTTCCATTGATTGAATTTGCATATAACAATAATTACCACTCAAATATAGGGATGCCACCATTTGAAGCATTGTATGGACGACCCTGTCAATCCCCGCTTTGTTGGGAAGAGATTAGAGCAAGGAAGTGTTGGGAATAAACTTGGTTAGAGAGACCAACGAGAAGATAAAAATTGTGATAAAGATAATACGTGCCACATAGAGTAGGTAAAAGAGCTACGCGGATAAACATAGAAATGACAGAGAATTGTCAGAGATCATGTACTCTTGAAAGTTTTGCCAATTGGAGGAGTAGTACGCTTTGGAAAAAAGAGAGGTAAGTTGTCACCTCGTTTCATTGGACCATTTGAGATACTAGAACGCATTTGTGTAGTTCCATATTGACTCGTGTTGCCACCAAAGATGTCTGGAGTACATATTTTCTTTCACAGCATTTTGTTGAGAGAATACAAGGGTGATCATTCACACGCGATTGATTTCAATGATATAGAGAACCACTAGAATGTCACCTATAAGGAGAGACCAATACGGGTATTTTAGATCACAATATGAAGAAGTTGCAGTACAAGGAAATTCCTCTAGTGAAAGTTCAGTGGAAGTACCACGATAAGAATGAAGCATCATGGGAGTTGGAATCAGAATTCAGAACTAAGTACACGGAGTTATTTCAGGATTAGTCAGCTTAGATTTTGGGACAAAATCTCTAATAAGGGGGAAAAGATGTAACAACCAGTAATTTCCAATTCCCTAATAATAAATAAAATAGCAATATTATTTTATTACTGTGTATTATTTCTAGTAGTTGTATTATTTTAATAAATAATTAATAACTGTGTTGCTAATTGTAAATACAATGCCTTTCATTTTGTAACCCTTAGTATTTTTAGTTGTATTATTATGTAAAGACTATGCCCTAAAAATAACCTACGATTTGGGATAAAAGCCATTGATAAAATATTGTGTCACATTGCCTACATTTTAGTTGTATTATTACATAAAGATTGCGCCCCTAAAATACCCTACGATTTGGGATAAAAGCCATTAATAAAATACTGTGTCACGTTGCCTACATTATTGCCCATAATAACTTTTGGTATTTTTCTAAAGCTAATTGAACTACTTGACTAGCCTAATTGATCAAACCAGACTGAACTAACCAAGCTAACTGATTAATTTCAATCAGCCATCTGCATTATTGCATAGACTGATTGAAAGCAATCAAACCAGTTATATTATTGAAGCGAAATGATTTCGTGCAATGAGTGAGGAGTGTTTGAGATTAAATCAGTAATTTGAAACACTGATTGCTTATATATGTATACACATACTATCAGACACAACATATACAAAATATTCAAACACAAAATCTCAAAGCTCTCAAGCTCAAGCTACCACTGCTTGCTCTCTCTCACTCTCCATCACCACACACACACACACACACACAAAATACATTCTTGAATTCAAAGTGAAAGAAGAAAAGGAAGAAGCACGGTGATCTTCCATTGCCATTCCAAGCTCATACCTTATATTTCGGTTTCTTGAAAATTCTTCAGAGCCCTAGCCTCACTAAACCAGAGAACGATGAGTCTCTTGAACCTACTCCTAATGTAGTAAAAGTCATTACGCACAATTCGTGGGGTTCAAAAGTAGGTGAATGCGTATAGATATGTATATATAGCCATGGAGGTCCAAATTTTACGGTACCAAAAACGTTAATGAAAATTGATTCTGCAAATTGGAAATGGTAGTTTTCAGTCCCCTTAGGTTCAGTTTCAAGTATTATGTACTAATTTATAACGGTTGTGATGAACGGTTAAAATGAAGTTTTGGCGCCTCTCGGATTTTTACACATAAGTAGAGCGACGCTAATAATTGACAAACGAGACTTATATAATTTTAATCTATGAGGAAATATGAAGAGAATGGTATATCACAACCCCCGTATGATTTAGATTTGCAAAACTTGAAATACATACTATAGCAGAGAAGCTGGGTTTTGAAAACGACGAGCTTGATCGATCAAGCTTGATCATGGGACTGTTTTATGGAAATTCTATTTTATGCTTAATTAGTTGTACCTTCTGCTATAAACTATTGTACCCTACTACTTTATTAACGAAAAATAGTTTTTAACTTTCATGTTAATATTTGTTGAGAATAATGATCTATAACACACAATGCAAACACACACAGAAACAAGAAACATACAAACCACGACACAAGATATACCCTGTGGTTCGGCCAAATTGCCTACGTCCACAACCTCTTACACCAGTTTACTATATTCAAAGATCATAAAAGATTACAAGTTTTTTCTCTACAAAAAATAGCTCTCAACACACTACGACTGCATAAAGAAGGGATAATATATCCCATTAGGGTTACACTAAAAATTACTAAAATACTGCTCGTCCAACTAGGGGGGCCTACCTCCTCAACCCCCGGTATCGGAGTGGATTAGACTTCACAAACCCAACAATCTCCCACTTGAAGACTGATTTGAGTGAGAAAGAAACCGCTATCACCTCCATCGAAATAAATTATACTGGTGTGGGAAATCATTGTCTTCTAGTCTTGAAGACAAATAGAAGCTGAACATTTCTTCAGCTTCTCCACAGTGACCAGCTTGGTAAACATATCTGCACGATTATCGTTGGTATGAATTTTCTCCAATGTGAACTGTCCATCTTCCAAAATTGAGCGAATGAAATGGTACTTGATGTCAATGTGCTTGGTTCTCGAGTGGAAAACTGAATTCTTTGCAAGATGAATTACACTTTGACTATCACTGAACAACTAAGAAACCCCCTCTTGTTCCTATCAATTTCTTTCATGAAACTCCTCAACCATACCATTTCTTCACAAGCCTCAGTGGCTGCCATATACTCTACCTCTGTCGTGGAGATGGTTACAATTTTCTATAGTCTGGAGACCCAACTGACTATTGCACTACCCAAAGTAAACACATACTCTATAGTGCTCTTTCTGCTGTCAATATCCCCTGCTAAATCTGAATCCACATAGCCCTGAATACAAATGTCTAACCATCATAACATAATGCCACATCTCTAGTACCTCTAAGGTACCTTTGAATCCACTTAACACCTTCATAATGCTCCTTGCCTGGATCTGCCATAAATCTGCTCACTACTCTTACTGCATGAGCAATGTCTGGCCTTGTATAGACCATAGCATACATCAAGCGGCCTACTGCTAATGCGTAAGGTACTCTAGCCATGTACTTACGGTCTTCATCTGTGACTGCTCCTTGATCTTTGGAAAGTCTGAAGTGACTTGCCAAAGGAGTGCTAACTGGTTTAATATTTTCCATGTAAAACCTTTTCAGAACCTTGTCCACATATTATGCCTGTGATAGTTCCAACTTCCTGTTTACCTTATCGCTGCTGATTCTCATCCTAAGAATTTTCTTTACATTTCCCAAATCCTTCATAGCAAATTCCTTGGGAAACTGTGACTTGAGATTTGAAATCTCTTCCATGCTTGATCCTGCAACAAGCATGTCATCTACATACAAAAGCCATATGAGATAAGATGTAGCAAGCTTCGTAAAATAACAGCAATAGTCTGATGACATCTAGTAAAACCAACTTTTGCTATAAAAGTGTCAAACTTTCTATACCACTGCCTTGGGGCCTGTTTCAACCCATATAGTCTTTTCTTAAGCTTGCATACCAGATTCTCTTTCCCTTTCACCACACAGCCTTGTGGTTGGTGCATATAAATGTCCTCTTCTAAATCACCGTGGAGAAAGGCAATTTTGACATCCAATTGTTCCAAGTACAAGTTCTCAGCTGCTACAATACTTAGCACAAATATAATAGTAGAAATTTTAACAACAGAAGAAGAAATTTCTTAGTCAATACCTGGTTTCTGCTAAAACCCTTTTACTACCAACCATGCCTTATACTGACTACTCCCATCAGATTCTTCCTTTATTCTATAAACCCATTTGTTGTGTAAAGCTGACTTCCCCTTTGGCAACTGGACAAGATCTCATGTCTGGTTTGATGAAAGAGAATTCATCTCATCATCCATGGCATGCTCCAACTTCTCCCTGGTCTCAACCTATAAAGCTTCCTCAAAACATTCAGGTTCACCACAATCAGTTAATAACAAAAAATTCATTGAAGGTGAATAGCGCATTAC
This sequence comes from Hydrangea macrophylla, assembly GCA_033977485.1. Lineage (NCBI taxonomy): Eukaryota > Viridiplantae > Streptophyta > Magnoliopsida > Cornales > Hydrangeaceae > Hydrangea > Hydrangea macrophylla. The sequence goes on along the minus strand of CM066999.1, from coordinate 87,118,210 downwards.
AGGCTTACTAACTCTAGTAGACTTCCTTGGAGGGGGTGTTTGTGGTTCTTCCTGCGGTGTAGGTTGTATGTTCACATCTTGGGTCTTCAAAACATTCTTATCTAAAATCTCCTCAAACTCTACAAAATCTGAATTTTCAGTAGTCTCCTTTTGATGATCAAGTCTATCTTTGTACAAAACAGACTCATTGAACACTACATCCATACTCCTAACTATTTTCTATTTTTCAAAGTCCCATAGTCTATACCCATAACAATCAGTGCCATAGCCAATGAAGTAACACTTCCTAGACTTAGGATCATGCTTACCCTTGTTCTCAGGTTCAACGTGTACATAAGCAGTGCAACCAAAAATATGAAGATGAGAGAGATTTACCTCTTTTCCAGTCCAAGACTCTTCTGGCAAACCACAGTTCAAAGCAACTGAAGGTCCCCTATTGATCAAATACACGACAGTATTTACTACATCAGTCCAGAATTGCTTAGGTAGCCTAGCATTTATTCTCATGCTCCTTGCACGCTCTAGGATTTTCTTATTTATGCGCTCAGCCACTCTATTCTGCCTTGGCTTCCTTGGGATTGTTTTCAATCTTCTAATCCCATTTGCAGCACAGTATGACTCAAAGTCATCATCACATTACTCACTACCATTATCGGACTTGAGACACTTTAGCTTTAACCCTGTCTCATTTTCAACCAAAGCTTTCCAATTCTTGAAAGTACCAAACACATCAGATTTACGCTTAATGAAATATACCCACAATTTTCTAGTAGCATCATCTATGAAAGTGACAAAATAGTGAGAGCCACCAAGAGAAGGTACCTTAGATGGTCCCCATACATCAGCATGGACCAATTCCAGTCTTTATGATTTTGGAGTCCTTGATACCTTGGTAAAACTGACTTTTTTCTATTTTCCCAAAATACAATCTTCATAAAAATCTAGATCAAGATACTTCAACCCAGGTAGTTTTCCTTCCTTCATCATCACCTTCGTTCTTTTCTCACTCATGTGACCAAGTCTTCTATGCCATGTAGTGGCATCAATTCCAGACGACGCCATTGTTATGCTACTGTATGTACCCGCTGAGACATATAGGGTGCCTTCTTTCTTACCACGAGCCAAAACCATGGCCCCTTTGCTCAGCTTCCAAGAATCTACCTTGAATGACGTTACCATTCCAATTCCTGACAATTGCCTAACTGAAATCAAGTTCCTTGTCACACTAGGCAATGTTTGACATCCTTCAAATTTAACACTGTCCCATTGGTTTGAGTAATCTGTACATCACCTTTCCTAACAATATTGCAGGCCTCGTCATCACCTAAATAGATTTTCCAAAATTTCCCTACACATAATTCTGAAGGACATCCACGCGTGGGGTGGCATGGAATGAAGCTCCCGAGTCTACAATCCATGACTCACCACGAGAGTCTGCTACATAAATCAAGGCATTACTATCTTCATCTTTAGCAATGTTTGCGGTGTTCCTACCCCCTTGAATGTTGCCATTATGTTGCTTTCTCGAATTTTTGCAATCTCTCTTGTAGTGCCCTTTTTCACCACAATCCCAACATTCAATTGATTTCTTATCACGTCCACAAGATTTTGATCTCCCTTTTCTCAAATTTGATATGTTGTTCCCACGAGAAGCATTGTTCCAATTTTTATTGTTGCCCCTATTTAATTTTCTGCCTCTTTCTTCTGCATTCAATGCTGAATCAGAAGTTGAGTCTTCCCCTGAAGATCTCCTACGAGCTTCTTCTTCCAAAACAAATCCAGCCACATCTTCAAATTTTAGCACCGAGGACCCGGATGAATTGCTTACTGCCATGACCAGTCCATTCCAACTGTTCGGCAAACTTGACAGAAGTAACAAGGCTTTTACCTCATCTTCAAATACAATTTTTATAGACTCCAATTGGATTGTTATTGTACGGAACTCGTTCAGTTGTTCGGCAACGATAGCATCATCTGCCATCTTTAGATTGAACAACTTCTTCATCAAATAAACTTTATTGTATGTAGAGGGCTTTTAGTACATCTTCTCTAGGGCTGCGAACAACCCTACTGTCGTCTTCTCCTTCGCGATGTTCGAAGCAACCGATGGTGACAGACTCAACTATACGGTTCCTAGAGCTTTACAATCTAGTACAGCCCAATCTTTGTCTTTTATATTTGCTGGCTTCGTGCCTTCAATGGGTAGGTATAGATCTTTCTGGTATAGCACATCTTCAATCTGCATCTTCCAAAAAGCAAAGTTCAAACCATTGAACTTCTCAATCTTAACTTTCCTTCCTTTTCCATTGTGAATCACTGGTCTACAACCTAGCTCTGATACCAATTGTTGCGAATAATGACCTATAACACACAATGCAAACACACACAGAAACAAGAAACAGACAAACCACGACACAAGATGTACCCTGTGGTTCGGCCAAATTACCTACATCCACAGCCTCTCACACCAGTTCACTATATTCAAAGATCAAAAAAGATTACAAGTTTTATCTCTAAAAAAAATAGCTCTCAACACATTACGGCTGCACAAAGAAAGGATAATATATCCAACTAGGGTTATACTGAAAATTACTAAAATACTGCTCGTCCAACTCGGGAGGCCCGCCCCCCAAAACTTCGGTATCGGAGTGGATCAGACTTCACAAACCCAACAGCTTGCACCCGGCCAAAATATGTTTTTTGATCAACATGTTTTTTGATCAACAGTTCTAGACATGATCGAATGATTGTAGAAAATTCAGACTGAGTGACCTTGACTTCAGACTCACCAATGTCAGGCCAAAGACTACCTCAATACCTATTTTAATTCACTATTTGGTCACCTTGATCAAGAATACATGTACATATTGTGGGACCCATTTTTTAATTTACAAAAGAACTAATATTTAATCATGATGACATCATCAATGGACATACCAATGGCCTTTGTCTTTTGAACAATTCGGCCACAACAATGTCTAAAGCATCACCGATGGGACCAGATGGCCATGGCAACACACCAAGGCTAGGACATCAAAAATCAATTTAGGCACTTCCTTGATCAGTGGTGTTTAAGTTGCAAATTGCAAGGCAACATTGGGAGAGCAAATTTAGCATTCCAAGACATTAAAACATGTGCAAACAATAGGACCATAAATTTGGCATTCCCAAAGGTTGTTGGTTTATCAAGGAAGCTTCAATTCTTTTCCTATAAAATACTGCTATCCACAATAGATTAATATCCTCTCCAACAGCCCAAACCAAACACTCCTCAAAAGCATTCCTTTTTGTTTTTCTTTTAAGCATTACTGTAGCATTTTCAGTAGTAGTTTCACTTAATGTTCTACTATATTTCCTTTGCTTCTTACTAATTTCATTTCCTTGTAATTCCTTTAATACAATGCATTTCTATTTTTAAAGCCTTGCTTTATATTATTTTCACCACTTTTAAGCTTGTACACTTCATTACTATTTGAGAACTTCTAGTAAGGGTAATTCCATATATAATTACTTAACACAATCGTCTGATCCCTATTTTGATACACCGCACATATAGGGATAAGTTTGGTATACACATTTGGGCCTTCTTAAAAAGCCTCTGGCATGCCCGATCAATATCACCATACCGATGATGCTATCAATATTTACTGCAAAACAATTTGGCATGCCCGGTGGGACCACCAAGTGGTGAGCACTGTTCTACGAAGCATAGCTAAAATTTTAGCACGATCAAATTCGTTGGAGGATTGAATAAATAAGCTAACTTCAAAATCAAATTTATCATCTCTCTAACGATAAAATCATAGTTTGCGGCAATATATGACAATAAGTGACATTTGTGCCATTGGATCGCAAGGCTGTAAATCGGCATGACTACAAATCATGTCGATTTGATTATGAGATCGGTCTTCTTTACCAAGAGATTGACCATCTTGAGGCCGATAAATTGATTTTCTACAAGGAAATTGGTCTCCTCAAAGGCTAAAGTGGGACAAATAATCCACCACTCCACGTACAAGATGGTGGTTTCATGTCTATTGATAATTTTTTAAGCAGTGAATGGATAAAGGAACAGAGTAATTTACTAGATTTGTCACTCGAAGAGCAAAACATCAAACTGATAATTAATTCGACTAAAATGGTCTTGTTGGATTTTTGCAAAGAGGCCACACTAATCCTTGACAAACACAACAAAATGCTTAATGAAAGGGAAAATCAGTCCAATATAACTAATCAAGTCGAGGAAAAAATTGATTTATCGACAAATCAAAAGACCGATGTCTCTAATCGGACTAAATTTGTGTCGTCCAAGCCATAAGGGGGGAAAGACGATGAAATAATAATTTTAAGTGCCAAGCCAAAAATTTCATATTCGACTAAAGAACCCCTCACTTGTGTTGAAATCCCAAAAACACAAGGGGGGTAATTCGCACAAAGATCGATTTACACAAAATCAATCAAATATTTATTATTTGTACTTGAACATATTCCTTTGAGAAAACTATCTCTTAAAGAATTGTTCAAATATTTTGGCATTTTTATTGCGAAAACACTTTTTGTGTTAAGCAAATTAGTTATCTTGCTTCTGAAAATTCACATCGACACTGGATTTGTGGATCCACCAATTCTGGCTCTAATTTGGTGGCTCTTCTTACAACAGTATTTTTAACAATAGGTGCTAAGGAGCGAAATCAAATACTGATTCGGTCAATGTTTTAATCGGACTGACAAAAATAGCTCTTCAAAATTCACTTCTTTCATTTTTTAAAGAGCTAGGGGGGCAATTGTTTGTACCCAAAATATGTATTTTGTCAATTGATTGATTATTTGGGACATTTGATCAAGAGTGCTAGGCATGACCGAATGATTGTGGAAATTCGAACTGAGTGACCTTGACTTCGGACTCACCAAAGTCAGGGCAAAGACCACCTCAATACCTATTTTAATTTACTATTTGGTCACCGCCTTGATCAAGAATACATGCACATGTTGTGGTACATTAATCATGATGACCTTAATCATGATGACATCATCAATGAAGATACTAATGGCTTTTGTCTTTTGAATTAGGGGTGGGCAAACAGTCGGTTCGGTTTCGAACCGAAAATTTTGTTTTGGGTTGGAAATTTTGGTACCGAAATCCGAACTAAAATAAACTTCAAAAATTCAGTTTGGTTTCAAAATTTAAGTTCGGGTTCGGTTTGAAACTTCGGGTTGAATCTCAACCAAAGTAATTGTTTTTTTTGTTTTTTTTAGAAAATTATGTATAGTAAATTAGTAAAGGGACTTTTGTAATTCACAAGAGTAGAAAAGTAGTGAAGATACTCAAAATCACTAAGCTCTTATAGGTAATCCATCCAAAGCCACAGTTAAGTATATGCAATTAGAATCTACAAAGCCATAGTAAATTAGTAATAATATAGTGGAAATCCATCCATGGTATGAGGCTATGAGTCATTTTACTAAGTACCAATCACATGGAGTATCATGAATAATACAGTATTAAAACTCAAAGAGATGAAAGATTACTTTATATTATTCACACACAAATACTGTTACTCTAGATCTATATAAAAAAAAATTTGTATTCAAGATCTAGAACACTAGAACAGATTCAACTTCAAGAACATTTGGTATTCAAAAAAAAAAACATTTCACTTGAGAGATTTCCTCTATGCTTAGATCACAACATCATACCTCACTCACTGAGTCACTGAGCCGCAGCCGCAGGCAAGGGGATGGGTCGCCGGCGCGCCACTGCCGGATTGGAGTTGCGAGCTCTGGAGTTGGAGGTTGGACCTTCACAGATGAGACCAAGAGAGATGAGACATGAGACTTCAGACTTGGACCTTCACAGATGAGACCGCCGAGAGATGAGAGATCCGAGATGAGAGATCAGAGAGTTCAGAGTTGAGAGAGAGATCAGAGATGAGACATTGAGACTTGGACCACTTCACAGTTGAGAGATCAGAGATGAAAGATTTGAGAAGTTGAAAAGTTGAGAGATCAGATTCAGAGATGAGAGAGACTGAGAGGTCACTTGAGATTTGGAAGTTGAGAGATCAGAGATGAGAGAGACTGAGAGTCTGAGAGAGATGAGGGTCGACTGCTTTAGTTTAGGCTGTTTAGCCCTAATTTTGGAATCATTTTATATGTTTTAAAACTTCAAAAATTCGGTTCGGGTTCGGGTTGAAAAACCCTACCGAAAACCGAACTATACTAGTAAAATCAGTTCGGTTTCAAACTGAAATTACTTTGGTTTGGGTTCAAACCGATCTGGACTAGTTCGAAACTTCGGTTGGCCCGAAGTATGCCCATCCTATTTTGAATAATTCGGCCACAACAATGTCTAAAGCATCATCGATGGGACCACATGGCCATGGCAGCACATCAAGGCTAGGAGATCAAAAATCCATTCAGGCACTTCCTTGATCAGTGGTGTTTAAGTTGCAAATTGCAAGGCAACATTGGGAGAGCAAATTTAGCATTCCAAGACATTAAAGCGTGTGCAAACATTGGGAACTCAAATTTGGCATTCCCGACAGACATTGTCTTATCAAGGAAGCCTCAATTCTTTTCTTATAAAATATAGCTCTCCACAACAGATTAAGATCCTCTCTAGTAGCCCGAACCAAACACTCCTCAAAAACATTCCTTTTTGTTTTTCTTGTAAGCATTCCAGTAGCATTTACAGTAGTAGTTTTTCTTAATGTTCTACTATATTTCCTTTGCTTCTTAGTAATTTCATTTCCTTGTAATCCCTTTAATAAAATATATTTCCACTTTTAAAACCTTGTTTTATATTATTTTCACCACTTTCAAGCTTGTACGCTTCAGCACTATTTGAGGACTTCTAGTAAGGCTAATTCCCTATTTATTTAACACAATCGCCTGATCACTATGTTCGTACACCACACTTATAGGGATAAGTTTGGTATGCACGTTTGAGTCTTTGTACAAAGCCACTGGCACGCCCAATCAATAGCACCACACTGATGATGCAATCAATATTTTCTACCAAACAATATTATTAAAGGAATCGCATGTATAAATCTATTTATTACTATTATGAAAAAATGTAAAAATGAATAAGTCATACACTTGCATAATTCGAGATGACATGTTTAAAATGGGTCAAGTTATTTCAACATGTATGTCTTGTGAGAAATGAGTAAGAGATATTGTTGTGACGTTTGTAGACATTTTTATCTGCACTGATCGACTTTTACGGGTGGTGATACTATCTTGGTCAAACAAAGCTTGACCAAGAGGCTTTTATGGGCGGTGATGGTATATCAATCAGGATAAATAGGTTATTACAATCTTAAATATCTTGATGCATTTTATCTATACCACATCAGTACGGTAATCCTATTAAGCGACTTTATGGGCAAAGATGTTATAAATTAAGGGCTTTAAGCCGGATGGTTCTGGTGAACCAACTGAGTCGAGAGATTGTGGTCAAGATAAAAGAGTCGGTAAGATGAGATTGTTGCATTGTTCATGCACACGCATATATTTATTTATTAGTTGTTCAATAATTGTATATAAGCGATGGCTTGAACAATTGATTAACCGTACTTTAAAGTACTAAACAAAAATGGCATTTAATATACTTTTATATACATTGCGTGTGTTATTCAGTATGCTCACTCGACTTCTATCAGCTGATGACTTTTATGTCCTGGACACCTAAAAATTCTAGGCTTCTTAGGAGATGTTTATGCAGGGTAGTACGATTGTGCTAGTTAGAGAATAAAAAGTCCCGTGGAGGCACTCTTAATTTATTTTAATGTTGAAGTTGTAATAAGAATAATGCTTAATTTGAATAAGGCGGCTGTGCCTTAAGATATTGATTTAAAACCACGTAATAACCTTAAGTTTTATTTGAATATGACTATCATTATTCTCTTCCCTGTTGTGCTATATATTCTGTTTTATTATGGCATGTTAAGCTAAGTACAGGACAAGCGATCCCTCACCTGTCATGACCCACAGGTCCAAAAGAAAATGAAATTTTTTTCCAATTTTGCTACACTAGAGCGTGACAAGTGATCTATTAGCTTTTTGAATCAGACGATCATTGGATGCTGAATTTTAGAAGAAAACGTTGATGAATCTGATGTCATTTGATTACAACATGCCGAATCAAATAGCCTATTGGGGGTGGCTCATATTGTAATGGGTTCATTAGATTAGGCCCAAGAGTCAAGGGGACGGCCCTGTGGCCCAGGCGGTACAATATGAGTATTTTGGGGATTTTGCCATGTACCTATAGGAGATATATATGATGTAACCTAAATCGTTTTTTGATAAACTTCTGGCTCTCGGGTATGGACGTAGGCACATTGCTGAACCACGTGATAATTCTCTGTTTCTTTAATCTTTCTATTTTTCATATATTGTTTGCGTGTGATTAATTGTTTCGATCCAACATAGCAAAAAAGAAATACCTAGTGCAGCAGATAGATCAGAGGATTAGAAATTAGTGCGAGACAGAGCCTGGTTAACTATGGCCTCAAGAACGGCTGTAGAAATGTTGGACATACTAGAGGTTTGTGAATTAACAGTATTGGCAACAACAACAGCAGGGTGCCCAAGGGCGCTATTCCTCTCTTGTTCGTTTCTTTCTGTCCAACTTACAACATTTCTCAACTGTATGACCCTCTTTTTTTGCAATATTTGCAATAATCTGTACTTTGAGGAACTTAGGGAGTGGCCAAAGCCTTTTCAACAGGGGATTGTGGGACAACAAAAACATTATCAGAAGATACTCGAGTTGATATTTTTTCTAGTTTCTTCAATTATCAATTCAGCAACTAGCTTTCTATAGTTGGACGAAGATCACGATGTAATAGATTAGTTCAAATATGTTCATAATCATCATGTATTGCTATGAGAAATTGATCATGAACGCGCATAGCATCACGATATTCATAGAATTTCTTAGCATCACCAATGTTCTCCCAGTAAGGTTCAGACAGACTGACCAGTTTCTTGACGCATACGATGTAGATTAATCATATGCTGATAACAAGAAGCACTACTAGTGGCCGAGTAGCGTGCAGCTTAAAAATCCCATACCTCTTGAGCAGTATTGTCAAATTTTCCAAATTGTTGCTGAATACATTTGACAGAAGTATTGCCAAACCATGATATAATTTTGTGATTGTTGATGTCCTATTCCTTAATTTTTGGTTTATAGGACGCATCGGGCTCCTCATTTTGATATCTCCAGTAACATACTGTCAAAGCTTGCATCCCTTAAAAGAAAATTGCGCATGTCTTGGACCCAAAAGGTGTAAATTGAACCCTCAAGAATGGTCTGAATAGGTTGAGATATATTCGATTCAGCTATGTCAAAATATTAAGCGCCAGTATGATAGATTTGTCCAAAATATACAATCTTGGATTAAAAAAGTTACTTCCAGTGACTCTAAAAGTGGAGGGGTCAAATTTCTATAAAATATTAGTTGGGGGATCAAAATGAGAAAAAAAAAACTATTTAAAAACTAAAGTGTCAAACAAGATATAACTTGAATGTGCAAAATGCATTTTACCCTACAACCTTTAAAAAATGACAAACCCCAAACTAAATGGGTTCCACGTGACCAAAGAAATGGTCAGACATTGAAGTCTGGAAAAATCTTAAGCAAAAAATTGGTCCCACACAATTAATGGGTTGCACTTTCCTTAAAGAAGAAAATAGAATGGGTGAGAAGACAATACAGTGCCTTAAATTGGGTTTGAAAGAATGGCAGCGGAAGATTCTATAGAAACTCAACCAGTTATTATTTCAGCCGGAAGGATACCCAAAGCCAAAATAAAGGATGGTTATGAAGCAATTGATGAAATCAGTCTTATATGCTCTGATACCATGTTGAAAGAGCCAACAGACTAAAGAATTTTTGGTATTGCTAGATATAATTTACAAATAGGGGCTGAGTATTTATACCCAATTACAAGAAGTAGACAAGGAAATGCAATAAAGAAAAAAATACAATTAGAGCATATGATCAAGCTCCTATAATCAAGCTCTCCAGAATATTCAAATAATATTAAGCATGTGGTTATTTTCTAGAATATTATGCAATATTCAAACATTGATTTTCTTTAAAAGTACGATCGAAAATGAGATTGGAAATAGTCTAATATAGGTGGTCATATTTTACTCATGAAAAATGCTAGATTCACACAGTAAAAGAGAAAAGAAGAAAAATTCAAATATGGTATAGAAATAGGGAGTATCAAGCATAAGAGCATCTCTGGCATGCTAACCATTTTGATTTTTCCGGCAAAATAGTTAGCCAAATTGGAGGTTACAATCTCAAGTAGACTAGCCATCCAACGAGCTATTCTGTGAATATCATAACGGTTAGCCAGTATTGGCTAACTATCGTCTCTTTCCAAATCTCAATCTCTCTCATTCCAACATGAGTTGTCAAAAATCTCAACTACGAAAAAAAAAAACAATAAAAAAGGTAAAATAACTAGCTAAAATGATGAGTACTGTAAGTGTTGAATGTTATAAGGTTACTGATAGGAGTATTACTATTATTTCACAATCAGGGTTTGGTCCTACTAGTAAAAATTAGGAAATGCTCTAATTAAATTACTGCCAAAAGGTTCGTTACATTCTATACACTCAAAATTGGCTCTACTCTATGATCGATTCGTTCTAGTCAACAACCGGCCCCTATACCTAGATCCCGAGCAGTTGCAGGCTCCCTGTGCCTCCTGATCCTATAGTACAGGGCTCTGCCAGAGGGGAAGCCCGACCGCTAGATCGGGGTAGCATCGGCCAGTCATCAGACAGTCCAGGACAAGTCAAAAGACTCATTCCGAGCTGTAGACCCGGCATCCCGAGGCCCGACCAAACAGGTCAAGGTTGTAATTCTGGCTTGGCCCTCTAGGGATACAGCATGGTTCAGCCCCAGAAAGTGATCCAGAATGTTCCACATAGTTTCCTATACAAGTTAGAAGACTAATGGAAAGTGTAAATTGTTTCCTAATCCAATTAAGAACGCTCACGATTGATGCCAATCAATCCTAAATTAGATTGTATTACCTAATCTGTAATTTCCTTGCACGAGTAGATCTCTTGAAGCTATAAAGAGACCACTTACCCCCATAGAAAGGGATTGACTTCAGTCTGCATAGTACTCCTATAGCAATCATAATTGTGCCCGGCGGACCTCTGGTAGCTCCAAACTGTTGTTGGTTCACCAAAGGTCCTTGGCTTTTTTTTTTTTTTTTTTTTTTATAGTATAGTGAACATGCTCAGACACACACATGAACGTAGGTTCTTTCATTAACAAGGCCGGACTACATACAAACCTGGTCTTACATTATCTCCCTTACTACTTCTCTCTCCTTGATCTGCTTTAATTTATCTTGCATGCCCAAATATTGTATCATCAGCTTGGCGCCGTCTATGGGAACGACAGATTTCTTAAAAAAAACATATCTCTTGGCTGATAGTCATGCCTCCGACGAAGGGTAAGAAGGCTGCGCAGCAAGAAAACTGAGGCGTTTTGCCAACCCCCGGCACCGGCCACAGTAGTCCTAACACTGAAGTAGATCGCCGTGACCATCGCATAACTCTTGGAGGGCTAGCTTCAAACTCAGTAGCAGATCGAAGCCCTGTTGGCCCAACAAAGCAATCCTACAATGGCCGGGAAAGAACTCAGGAACGTTGCGCACGGTCAGGAATCGATCCTGACCAGATAACATGCTCGAGCCAACCCACCTCGTGTTGAGGACGCTAGAGACATCAACAACGATAGACATGCTGCCAGAGGGGGGATGCAAGAATGCATGACCCAGGAATCGGCCCATGATCGCTCGGCCAGGAGCCGAGATGGTCTTAGGCGCACGATCAACTGGAGTCATTGCCGAACCTCGTCCCAGAGAACAACATGTCGTGAGAAAGAAGCCACTTCCACTGACTCGTCCTACTTCTCGAATACCAGTCGGGAATGTGTGGTGGCCCGCATCAAGGATTTAGAAAAACAGATCGACAGAATGGCCAAAAAGTTGGGCCAAAACTCTACTCTGAATCACATCAACACCAGGACCAAATCACTGTTCTCCAGCCAGATCACAAGGTTCGCCATCCCGCGCAAATTTTAACAGCCTCGTCTAGATTCTTATAACGGTTCAGGAAGCCCGGTCGACCACGTTCAGACCTATAAGGCCCAGATGGCCCTGGTCACCAACTCCGATGAGTTATATTGCCTGGCCTTTTCCAGCACTTTGAAAGGCCAGGTCACCCAATGGTTTTATTCCCTGACGCCCCGATCGGTCAAAGATTTCAAAGAGCTCAACAAACACATGTTTGACCGACCGCAACCTGACATCCAGCTACTCACTGTCAGATAGTTGAGGGGAGAGTCATTAAAGGATTAAACCGATCGGTTCAACCAACAGAAGCTTCAAGTCTGCAACCTGAATGAGATAGTTGCCATTACAGCCTTCTGCTTAGGAGTTTAACACACCAAGTGCACCATGTCGTTTCACCAAAACCTACCAGCAACCTTGGTTGAACTCGCAGAAAGGGTTGGCAAATATACTGACACTGAAGAATTCCTAAAGACCAGAGACCCCGGGCAAGAAAGAAACGAGCCTACAAGAAGTAAGCGGAAGCATAATCATCCCAAGAAGAATAATGTAAAGAAGCCCGGTGGTTCTAGTAGTTCCTTCAGTGTCCAATAGTGGTCTGAGTCCAACAGCCTTGACCCGACCTCCAGTTCACAACAATCTGGGTCCAATAATCTTTACCTTGCCCCCAGCTTAGTGAAACCAGGAACCCGATCATCCAGACCTGACCTCATGTCCAACAGTCTAGACAAGACCAACTATGGTGGTACTTTTGCCCAATCATAGTTCGAGGCTTCGCAGACTGTCAAAGAACTCCTGAAAAGACCTCGGAATCATACTCGAGACGACAAAAGACCTCGGGATCATACCCTAGGCACCAAAAGAACTCAGGATCATACCCGAGGCGTCCAAAAGACCTTGGGATCACACCCAAGGCATCAAAATTCCCTGGAACTACCAACGTTCTAGATCGGCTGCCTGTAGTAATTGTTCCCGCAACACTACCTCAACAAAAGCTTGGGGGGCGAGATGGAATTTAAACTAGCAGGAAGTCATACTGATTATTTACAGGATTTGGAGTTAACTATGTAAAACTCTTAAACAACTCGGGTGCCTATAATACTTAGAGGCACTAACTCCACTTAGGCCCAATTGACGATAGAGGTAACTGAAACCTCTTAGGTTGGCCCATGATATAGGAGTAAAAAAGGACCCTAAAGCAACACACTTTAGGTCAGCTTTTCCAACATGGTCAAACTCTTCTTCCAACAGTCTTGACTACGGCTTGTTGGGTGGAAGATAACCATTCTAGAGAGCTAACATAAAAAGGACCCTAAAGTAACATGCTTTAGGTTGGTTTTTCCAACATGATCAAATTCTTCTACCTACAACCTTGACAAAGGTTTACGGGCAAAAGACAACCATCCTGGGAGCTTACTCAAGCTAAAGACTCTGAATTAGGCTGAGTCTCAACTCTTAGCCAATTCCAGAGCGCTTAAAGATTTCGAACTAGGCTAAGTCTCAACTCTTAGCCAGTTCCTGAGAATTCACCAAGCTGAGAAGCTCCAAGACAACTTTGCTGAGCAATTAATAGATTTCCAAACTTGACTCATTATAGCATCAAGCCAACCTTGAAAATGGGGGGCAACTGATACACCCAAAATTGGCTCTACCCTATGACTGAGCGGTTTTACTCAGCAACCAGCCCCTATCCCGTTTTCCTGAGCAGTTGCGGGCTCCCTAGGCCTCTTGATCCTATAGTGCAGGGTTCTTCCATAGGCAGTCTAGGACAGGTCAGCAGACTCATCCTGAGTGGTAGACCCGGCGTCCAAAGGCCCGACCAAATAGGTCGGGGTTGTAACGCTGGCTCGCTTGTCTGGGATACAGCATGGCTCAGTCCCAGGACGTGATCCAGAATTTTCCAGACAGTATCCTTTACAAGTTAGAAGAGTAATGGAAATTGTAAATTATTTCCTAATCCAATTAGGAAACCCCCACGATTGATGCCAATCAATCCTAAATCAGATTGTATTAACTAATCTATCTAATTTCCTTGTACGAGTAGGTCCCTTGTATCTATAAAAGAGACCACTTACCCCTATAGAAAGGGATTGACTTTTCAGTCTGCATATCACCCCTATAGCAATCATAATCGTGCCCAACCGACCTTTGGTAGCTCCAAACTGTTGTTGGTTCACCAAATGTCCCTGGCTTTTTTTATAGTATAATGAACGTGCTCAGACACATACGTGGACGTAGGTTTCTTCATTAAGCTGAACCACATACAAACCTGGTCTCACATTATCTCCCTTACTGCTTCTCTCTCCTTGATCTGATTTAATTTATCTTGCCCAAAAATTGCATCATCACTTTCTAGGCTTAAATACAAAATATACCCTTGAAGTTTAATTTGGTCCCTGTTTTAGTCTAGTCCCGACCTCTAGTTTCAATTGCGTCAATTTGGTCCTTGAAGTTTTTAAATAGAAGCAATATAGTCTAAATGTCCCGTTATGTAAGGAAATTTGTTGGAATTCACCCATTGCTTTGAATAATTATGCTGATAAGTGGGTGGCACGGTTTATGGTTTTCCATTTTTGCCCTAAAAAGCGTGACAGAGCATAGCATCTAAACTCTGTCAACTTTTGTACCATAATTAGACATTTGGACCACATTGCTTCTATTTAAAAACTTCATAGAACAAATTAACACAATTCAAATCACAAGGACCAAAGTGGGATAGAGACCAAACTTCAAGGCTATATTTTATAGAGTTGAACAACGTTGTAAGTTTTTGAGTGTCTCTTCTATAAGTTGAAAACTTCTCACTGTTGTATGAAAGAGTTAAACAGTGTTGTTGAAGTGAATTGCCTCTCGATTAATTGGTGTATCGCCTCCTAGCCTTCGAGATAAGAAATTTTCAAATTAAGAGAGAAGTCATGGGAGAGAGAAAGAGAGAGAGAGAGATGTCTTATCTTCCACTACCAAAAACATCTAACACAAAAGGCAAAGAAGATGAACACAAAGTTGTGGCGAATCTATTAAGGGGCGAAGGGTGTCAAAGCTACATTAACAAAAACAAAACCACCGCTCATTCACCACTATAGCAGCCAACAATGCCAAATTAGAAATATAAAAATAAATAAATAAATAAATAAAAACTGACCCCATACAATCAAAACTCTAGAAGAACTAGAATTTCAAGACCAGATGTAGCCAAGTCACATCTCGAGCACTAGGATCTGATAGCAGAAGCTTAACAACGACAATGTTGGTCTGCAGAATTACGTAATAGCTTCCAGCCCTCCAATATTTGTCTCCCATATGGGGTTGCGAAGAGAGAGATGAGACGAGTGTTTGAGAGAGAATATTGAGGATATTTTGTGCATAGGTTGTTTATGCATGTGATAGAAGATTCGCCATTTATTTGAGTAGAGATGAGGAAGTTTTAAAGTAAAGTTCAAAATTATCCAGAGAGAGAGAGAGAGAGAGAGAGAGAGAGAGAGAGAGAGATTGCATTGCTAAAATCAGAGATTTATTTATATATACAAATATATATATATATATACACGTTCTATAGGGGACATTTATGTCCATAATTATCCCATGATTTAGGGGAAAAGACTAAATTCTATGTTTGTCAGTTGAATGGATCTTTTTCTATAAAAGCTGCGCATAAGAGATTAAACCTTTTATTTCTATTATAATTAAGCCTACTTTCTACAAAATCCTTTCTCTTTCTTTCTTTCTTTCTTCTTCTTCTTCCATTACTTCCTTTCTGGCTGGAAGACCCCGTGTAACTAACATTTGCACAGAGAAAATATGGATTCTCACTTTAATTTTCCTCATCAAAGTTGGGGATGACAATTTCCCCGTTTAGGTTGAGATAACGGGGTTAGGGGCAGGTTCAGGATAAAATTTTAAAACCCGATCCGGGTTCGGGGCTAGTTCGAGGTAAGGTGCTAAAAACCCGTTTGCTTCGATTATATAAGTATAAAATATAGGGGTCTTGTTTTTTTAAATATATTGTCAATTCCCATTCTAAGGTTTTTGTTTTTTTTTGTTTTTTTTTTTTTTTTTTCAGCCCCAAATCTATGATGGTCTCTATTTCCTTACACTCTCAAATTTCTACCCTAAAATCTTTGATCCCCAATTTCCCATTGAAGAATCACCATATTGGGTTTAACCTTCTTAGTTCATGAAGTAGTGGAAGAATGCTAGGGCTACCTTGGTCAGTCGCCATGTAGGAAGCTCCTCCACCACCGGCAACACCATCTCTGATCTTCCTATTGGCCGGCAACCACAGATCGGCGCTGTTGAAGGCCTTGTTTGCTGGTATCTGCCGTAGAATCCTTTTCCTTTCAGTTGGTCTCAACTCTCAAATCTCCATAGACAAAGTATGTGTTTGTTCTATTTGGTATCAGTTTGGGTTATGAGTTTTGGTTGAAATTAGGATCTACAAAAACCCAAGTCAAAAATTTATGTACTATTAATTTTTACCATGTTTCTCATGTACTATGATGCAATTTTGGAAAATTCTTCAAGAATTCTCTCTTGTGATTTGGATCTGCTATAGTTTGACAGATGAATTTTGGTAAATCGTTAATGAGGCTTCTTTTTTGGGGACTGGGACGGGTTTTCAATTACGGGTTAGGGTCAGGACACACTTCCCCTCCCCCTCGGGGCGGGGGATAGGGTCGGGGGAAGGGTTCATACACCTGGGGCAGGGTTGGGGCCCCGTCCTAACCCAGCCCGTTACCATCCCTATTCAAAGTTGCCTGAAAAGCTCAAGGAAATAGTACATACATATTTTTATACTGTAGACCAGATAAACTTGGTATTTGTGTACTAGAACCGTGTTTATTTTACCCCAAAAGACTAGTTTGTCAATGAAAATGACCTTTTCATTTGAACAAAACCGATAAAATTTTTTTTTTTTGCCCAAAACCATTATGAGGCAGTTTGGATTAGTTGATTCGGGACCAATAATCACCTATTCAGAATTAGTGAAAGATCCAAGTTTGATTGACAATTTGTTTTAAATATATACATATATATTTAAAATTTTTAATTTTTATGCAGCTTTTCTAATTAATGATCCATTCCATTTTAAACCTAAAAAAACAACTTATAATCAAAAGGTGTAATATGTTGTTTTTCCAAAAATATATTAAAGAATAAATCTCTTATTGCAACAGCAATATCATATGAGCTGTATTTGTAATCTCAAATATATTTTTCAAATAATGTGAATAATTAAAGAGATCCCATTTGTCATATCAGTTGAAAGTTGAAACCAAATGTGAGATTTAAATTAAGAAGTTAATTACAATATTATCCAATCATTAGCTAAAGAAAGAAAGATGGTTATGAGGACTAGGTAAAGCTATTTGGAAAAGTCTTAAATTTGATAAGATTCGGTCTAGATCTCACTTTTTATTTGGTTATTGTGAGAACAAAAATAATATAAATCAGTTAAAGAACCAATTTAGAACCAATTTAATTAATAGAGTGATTAGATAGGGAATATTTAAAATCATATACAAGAAATGGACATTAACCGAACATGTGAATTTATAAAAACCAATTCATTTGTGAGGAACAAAACCCATTTTTCCCATCTCTTACTTGACATTCAAGCATGGGGCAGAGAGAGAGAGATAGAGAGAATACCCTAGAACATGGCGCCCACCATCATGAACTGCCTGAGAGACAAAACCCATCAAGCCGACGCTCCCACCTCCATACACCAAATCAATCCTTCTCTCCACCTTCAATACACATCGAAAAACACAACCCGCCATTGCCATGTGTTACTAATCCATTGAATCATATGGTGAATATAACAAATTAGACAAAACTTACCATCATTAATATGTAAAATACGCCTGAATCCCCACACATTAGAAAAAGAACCACATGAGCCTTTTGAGTGACATACCAACAATATAAAAATGTACGCATTCTATACATGTGTATACATATATATATATATATATGTATATGTATTTCATGGAACCCAATAAACAAAAATCATGGAAGTTTTGGTCATGGGATCTCATGATACCCCAAAAAAAAAAAAAAAAAATAGAAAACAGAACCCTAATAAAAGATCATGCAAGAAGGATGCTCAACTGACAGGCATGTTTACAGCTAGCAATCTCTCTCTCTCATGCCAAACATAAACCCTGATAAACCTTTCCTTCCTATTCCCAAACAATCATATTCCCACGTTCAAATCTTTGTTATTGCACCCACTTACAAAAAATAAAAAATAAAAAAATAAAAAAAAGAAAGAGAAAAAACATTTTAATGAAATGGATAATCAATGTGATAAAACAATAGACAGAAAGAAAATACTAAATTTCTGTAAAAATGCACAATGAAGAGAAATATATTTAGATCTTAATTTTCCTGAAAAATAATGGTATGAAGGATATGATTGGGACTCGGAAATTAGAATCGATATGCCACCTTATAATCCGTTTGGATTGAATCTGTATTTGATGAAGAATATTTTAAGCCCCAAAATACATAAAACAGTGAGGAATTGAAATAGCGAAATGGGTTTTAATCACATTGCTTCCCCTCTAAAGGAAACTTCTAATCCTGTATTGGTAGGATACATATATATATATATATATATATATATTGTTACCAGTTCTTTGCCTAACTCAACAGCAGCTTCTTGGTAGCTAGTTTTCTTCCCTGAACTGCTCCCACAGAACACACAAATTCTCTTGAACCTTGACACTGTCTCCTCCTCCATTGGTCTCTCTCTCTCTCTCTCTCTCTCTCTAAAAATATTTATCCCAAGACTCATTGGGATGGCAAGAAGTAATTGGGATTTTATATCTGCTAAAAATGAGGCATGTGCACATTATGCATGGAGAAAATTACAATAACATCCCCCGACACTTTTTCAAATACCCCTAGAAAGCACAATAAACCGACCTCCTTAATATTTTCTCAGTACCACCCTTCATTAGAATGTCATCTGAAAAACCAACATTTATTTATCATGTGAGTAGCACATGATATAAAAGCGTTAACAATATAAAATTTTTGCCATTCTCTGAGTCATTGAAAACCTTAAAATAAAATTGCCTGTGTAGAACAAAAATGCAATTTTGTGTACAACAAATAAAAATTTTTGCCCTAAATTTCTAGCGGATCAAGGGAGAGAGAAATAAAATCATATTGTTAATATTTTTGTTTCACGTATTAATCACATGATATACAAACTTTAGTTTTTTTGACGGCATCTTAATGAAAAGGGGTATTAGTGAAAAAAAAAGTAATATTTGAGGAGTTAGTTTATTGAGTTTTTTTAGTTCAGGGGTTTTGAAAAAGTCATAGTTGAGGGACTTTTGGTATAGTTTGCTCTAATTCATATGACAAGTATGTGTGTTAATCTTTCTAGAATTATGGCAATTAGATATGAAAAAAAAAAGGGCAAATTATACTAGCCTCCTTTGAGGTAATGTCAAAATCTAGAGATCTTTCTTGTGATTTGTATAATTACATTGACCTCTCTTGAGGTCCCATCCGTTGTCAACGGTTAGTTGGTCGGTAATTTGATTATGAAAATTTTCTAAACACACTCACTTAATTTCTCTCTACACCCACTTGCTACACTGTATTAACTTGGTCTAAAACTATTTAGGCTGTAGGTGAGTTTAGAAAGTAAAGCGTGTGGGTATAGAGTTGCCTTTCTTGGTGTTGGGGCTCATTTACTGATTGTCTTGTACTTAGGGTTTTTCTAGACTTTATTGCCTCCAACCAGTAGCAATTGTTGATACTAGATTGAAGTCTTGGGTGTCTCAGCAATTGTGTTGGGTCTAGACAGTATGATTTCGTCCATGGTGGTGTATGGTGTTTGTCTTTGGATTTTGTTTGGAGGGTAGTTTTTTTGAGCTAGGGAGCCGTTGTATTGGCTTTTGCTAGTATTCGGCTTACCTTTCTTTATATTGGCATTAAATCTTTTAATAAACTCTATCTTGCTAAGCAAAAAAAAAACAGCGTGTGGGTATAGATAAAATTTTCCTTTGATTACTAAATTAACTTTTCGATAATGACCAATTTACTCTAACTAAAGTTAATAAAAATTCCGTATAGTATTTTTTTTCTGAAAATTATTGAAAAATCCCTAGAAGTAACTCTCAAGAGTTTAAAGTCCAAAAGATATGTTACTTTGTTGAAAAGTCCAAACCAATGAATGACTGTTGTTAGCCCTGTGATTGCCTTCTCCTTCAATGAGGCTTCAACTTGTAGCCTTGCTTTGGGCTTTGAGTTCCCAAACACGGCATTCTTTGATGGCATCCTCACTAGCAATGACTTCAAAAAGGCTGCAGAGCTTGGCTGGTTTAGCCTTTTCTGAGATGAAAAGTTAATGACATAGCTATTGATACAGAAGCCATCTTATTGACAACAACACCAGAACCACGCGAAACACCATCACCATCGCGAGTCACCTCGATCCACCACCAGCACCACCTTGATCTACCACCACATCCATCACAAATTTCCGACGAGTTTCCAAGAGTCACCAGCATCTTGAGTGTCTAGAGAGTTCTCCTAGGGCGTGGTAAATAGAACAAAAATTAAGATAAATTTCTCTTATTATCGATGAAACTTAAGAGAAATTTCTTTTAACTTTCATCAATATTAAGAGAAATTTGTCTTAATCTTTCACTGCATAGGCTATATGTATAGGGAGAAGTAGCTAGATTTCTGACGAGGAGTGGCGGTCGTCGAACCATAGAGGCACGAGTGGTGGTCATCAGAAGTGTCATGGGTGATGGTCGTCGGAGGTAACATGTGTAGTGGTCGCCGAGGTTTCATGGGTGGCAGTTGTTGGATGTGGTTGAGGTGGTGATTGCTGCAGTTCGTAAGAGTGGAGGTCCCCAGAGATCAGATCGCTGGAGGTGGTGGTGGTCACCTGAGATAGTGGTGGTTGCCGGAGGTAGTGGTGGTGGTGGCGGTCGCCGGAGTGGTGAGGCAGTGGTGGCGAGGACACAAATTTGTCTTGTCCTTCAAGTAAGTCACTTTAAAAATTAGATTTAAGAGTAATTATGAATGCTCTACTGTCCTTAATAGTAAATCTCCCTATTATTTTCTGCAACACTAATATAAATTTTCCTTTTGCTAATGGTAAATTTTTTCAATAAATAACGTGTTAATTATTTAAGGTAATAAATTTGTTTTTTTGTGCGATATCTAGACAATTTTGCACGTACTATTAATTTTGTTAGGTTTTCATCTTTGACATGAAAATGTTAGAGTAATTATATATGCATAAGGTCCATGTATTTTGGCCTTGTCATGAAAAAAAAATGAAAAAAAAATGGGAATTATAGCTAATATCCTCTGTTTTGCATTGTAGCATGGGTAACTTGTCGTCGGACATTGGTATACGTGGCTCCGAGGCAGTGGCTTCTAGTGAAGTTGAGTGGAACCCATAAGCTAGTGCTTTTAAAGAATCAAATTGATAATGCCTTGATTTCTGAAATCAATTTCAAATCTGATTATATTCAAAGCCCACTTAAATTTTCTCCATTACATTTAGTATATAGTTTAAAGACCCCAATTTTTTTTTTTCCTTTTTAGTTTTTAAAGTCAATGTTGTGATTTTTGAACTTGTGACCCAAATTTTGTTCCGTTGGTACAACATAAAAAAATAAATAGTATTATGAATTTTAAATTTATTTCTTAACATTTTTTTTATCACAATTTATTTCTAAAATTTAATCCTCAACAAATGTGCATTACACCACGACCATCTTAATTAATTTCAATCTAAATCCAAATGGTACCACTATAAGTATGTAGTCCATCAAACACAAGTGTTGGGGGATAAAACTTTTCAGGGTAAAATATATTTTACACCTGCAGGGTTAGGCTCATTGTCACTCTACCCCCTATAGTCAAAAGTAGATACTTAATCTCTGTGGTTTTGGATTAAAGTGAAACTGTTAAGATTTCTCTCAAAATTGATGAAAATTCTAAAATTGGCCAAACATATTAACACTTAACCCCCTTTGTGAGGTTAGTTTTGGGGTTAATCCTCTGTGTAGATAATGCTGCCATTTAACTCAGTTATGTAGGACTAATTTGTAACACTTGATCCCTTTGGGGGCTAATTTTGAGATTAACTGATTGTGGGGTTAATTTTGACCTTAGACTGTTTTATGTGGTGCTAATTTTAACACTTAATCTCCATATGAGGTTATTTTGAGATAAATCTTAATAGTTTCACTCTAGTCCAAAATCAGAGAGATATTCACTTTTAAACCACACGAAGTAATTGAAGTGAAAATTCGACTAACTACAAGGGGTAAAATATATTTAACCCAAACTTTTTAATTATACAAACTTTTTATTGATAATGAAGATGCAGTAGTTTCAGTAAAGAAACAAAATAGCACAATTGGTGAAAAAATTCAGATCATGGAGGAAGTAGGGAACTGATTCTCTGTGCATAAAACAAAACCTAAAAGAAACAATGGGCATAATAGGAGGCGGATATGGACTGCTTTGTGTTTCACATCTTTGTCAAGTGCCAGAGATAATAGCTCTGTTCACACAGCATTTATCTTAAATTTTGAGGTTGAGCAATCAAGAGCAAAATCATGAAATCCAAGGGGCTGGGTGAATGCTTGATACAAGGGCTAGAGCTTTTTCGGTCAGTTTGTGCAAAGCCTTAGTGGACCAGAGATTTGCTCTCAATTTTTAATCAGGGGAAGTCTGGGCCCTTTTCAGCAGTGCTCAATGAGTTATGAGAAGTTTGGCCTGGCCATGGTTGTGGTAATGCCTAATTCTAACTACAACAATAGCTGATCTCTGAAATGGGATAGGCAAGGGGCTTTAATTACGATTTTGTTCTCTCTGTTTGGGATGGGTGTTGTTGGTTCCTCTTATGAAACTCTCAAATGGAGGGTGTTTCAAAACGGAACCGGGTCGTTTGGTTTTGGGGATTTTAGAAACTCAAAATGTAAATAGCGATGATTTATCGCTTTGTTTATCTAAATCAATGAAATAAGCCGTTCAAAAAAAAAAAAAATGGGCATAAATTTTAATAAACTAATATACACAAAAAATCCTAGATGGCTAGATCATGAACTAACACCCAGGCTGCCAGGCACAACGCAAAAGGGGCGGATTTGCATTATTGATACCCAACTAGGTTTTAAAGGGAAACCCTTACACTTAAATTAACGGATCCAATGATACAAAATATAGAGCCAGAGGTCATATTAGGATTTTATAGATTATGATCGAGGGATTTATGAAATAAAATGCTACGGGGAAAATTGAAATACATGGGCAAAATGGACAACTAGTTTTTGCCTTATCCATAAATACAATAAAAATAGAAAGAGTCCCAAATAAATAAAGAATTTTTGTTGGTTTATATGTCATGAATAAGATCCCATTTTCTCCCTTAACAATTAATAACATAAATTTAATAAGAAATTTTTTTTGGCATCTGCAAATATGTATTGCTTGTAAATTTTGATTTCTTAAATTTCACCTTATACATTGAAAATTTAAAATTAAGAACATTGCTATGCTTTCCAAATTTGATTTTCGCCAGAGGTGATAGTCGGGCCACCTAAAATAATTTGTAATGAAAATTCAGATAGTGACACAATTTTTTTTGGGGGCAAACTAGGGTTTAGTCCCCAATCTTAGACATTTGTAGAAATATGTCCTTTCTAAATCTGAATCTATAAATTAGTCTATCTGTGTTGCAAAAGACATAAATACCCCTAATTCATTTTCCGTGTGCCTACAGTTGACATCCCTACATTATAGTGTTTTTTGATCTTCTCATTCAAAACTCGTAAAAATTGTCACCTACCATTAAAGAATCCCAAATCGTCTCATCTGTATCTTTGAACGAAACCCTCTGCCACAACGCTTTTGGTAGCGATCGAAGACATCCGGCGAGAATCAAAAGCGACCATCAACTTTCCGACGCAATCAACGTCAACTTTGCCAAAACACACAAAATCAGAGCATTTTGGTATGAAATTCTCACTATTTCATTAATTAAAGAAGCTTTCATTCTTATGTTTCCACTTTGCAAAATTAGGGTTTCTGACGAAAAAAATTTCATTTTCAGGTTAGGGTATCGGCGACATAATCAGGGGCTTGAGATTCTTCACTCTAATGTAAAGATTCTCAATATATAGTGATGAATTTCTCAATGTTTTGAATGAGAATTTCACAACAGCGAAGGAAATTCTCAGTTTTTTAATGAGAAAATTCACAAAATAATGAGAATTTATCAGCTTTTGAATGAGAAATTTCCCAACAGAGTGAAAATTTCTCAAATTTTTAAATAAAAAACCCCAATAGCTAGAGTGGGAATTTCTCAATTTTTTGATTAGAAATTTTAGAAAATAATGAGAATTTCTCAGCTTTTACATGCCAAAATATTCATGTAACATCAATTATTCAGTCTATTGATAAGTATGAATATGAGACACTTCCCAATCTAATCATATTTTTATCCAGTAACTCCAACAATGTGAATTTATCAGTTTTTTGAATGAGAAATTTCCCAACAGAGTGAGAATTTCTCTAATTTTGAAATAAAAGTCCCCTAATAGAGTGGGGATTTTTTAGTTTTTTTTACTAGAAATTTATGAATATAATGAGAATTTCTCAGTTTTTACGTGCGAAAATATTCAAATAACATCAACTACTCAGTCTATTCACAAGAATAACTTCTCACTGAGTATGAGGTACTTCCCAATCAAATAAGATTTTTATCTAGTAACTCCAACAATCCAATCACGTATACACACAGCCATGGGCAAGGTGGGCATAGGCCCCCCTGAACTTATATAAATTACAAAATTACATGTAATATTTTATAAATTATAGAAGTAGGCCCTTTAAAATTCACACAGGCCCCCCCTGAACTTTTAAAAATTTTAACTTTGCATGTAATATTTTATAGATTTTAGAAACATGCCCCCTAGAATTTTGAAAATTCTAGATTTACATGTAATATTTTACAGGTTTTAGAAATAGGCCCCCTAAAATTACATAATTTAACCAAATTAGCGGTGTTAAACCAATTCTACTTACAACTCTATATTTTTACACATAATTATGTATAGGTAGATCAAAAAAAAATTCGCCTCGGGGGCGTTGCCCACGAACCCCTGTGTAGTCTAGGCCTCTCCTGACCAAAAATCCTGACTCCGCCCCTTCACACAGCCACAAAGATGATTATGATCTATATTTTAATGACAATCAGAATCCACCAAATAAGTCTGAAAAATATATGAAAGGATTTGATTTCAACTAATAGATAATGGTGAACAAATTAAGGAAATCCTGAATTAAGGGAACATTATCCCATTAATAATACTTAATCTCATCAACTTCAAATACCACATAAATCAATATATATATATATATATATATGGGGGCTACTAACTTACAACACGATGGTTGTAGGTTAGGAGCATACAACAGCCTTTTTAGCAACGAAAAACAGGTTTTTAGCGACGAAATTTTTGTCACTAAAGGTTCCAACTTTTAGCGACGAAAAATTTCGTCGCTAAAAGCTTATTTTTCGTCACTAAAAGCTTGTTTTTAGATATAGGGATTTGCTAACCTACAACAAATGAGTCTTTTAACGACAAAATTTTTCGTCACTACAAGTTGAAACCTTTAGCGACAAAAATTTCGTTGTTAAAAACCTGTTTTTCGTCGCTAAAGAGACTGTTGTATGCTGCTAACCTACAACCATCATGTTGTAGGTTAGCAGCCCCCATATATATATATATATATACAGTCAGGCTCCAGAGAGGGCTCTCTCTCTTTATTAAAGAGAGGGCGCCCTCTCTGGAGAATTTTTGTATACACACATATATATATATATATCTACATAGATATACGAATATATATGCATATCAATATCCATGTGACTAAGGGTACTTTTGACATTAAAAAAAATTAAATTGGGCAAAAAGATCTATTTTTAATTAAGATGTCTAATCAATGATCTACTTCTAATCTAGATCTTATGTTGGATTAATTCCTAATATAATGGCTAGGGAAGGACCAATTCTTATATATCTATATTTTTTTTAATGTGATCTCACTACCACATGTGTAGAGAATCAAACTTGACATGCAATTTAAGAACCATAGTTTTGCTTATGTAGGACATTATTTGTGATGAAAAGAATTTGGTCGCAATGTCCATTCATAGCCAAATTGCAGGCGAATATTTTTAAAAATATTCAACTTTTTTGCCACTAATTTGTTCGTCACAAATAACATACCATCTGTTGCAACGATTACACTTTTCATCGCAAGTGCGCCAAGTATTTGCAACGAATATTTTCGTGGTAAATGCTCCTTACATTTTGTTCATTTTGCTGAGATATTTGGTACGAACCTATGTATTTGGGACGAAACATGTCTCTAATTTGCGACCAAAATATCGTTGCGAATAATTATGGTTTTTTTGAAAAAAAAAATGTGTTCGTCAGAAATAGTCTTGGTTATTTGTGGCAAAATTAGTTTTTCGTCAAAATTAAGTATTTGCTGCCCCACTTATAGCCACGACAGAGCGACGATGTATTTTGCATCGCAAAAGAGTTTTTGCGACTAAAAACTGCTAATTTGCAATGAAAATTTTCGCCGCAAAATGTGCCCCCTGTTGTACTTGGTATTAGTTTGAGAGTAGTCGCTTTTTGCAAAAAACAATAATGCGATATATGTTTGGTAGGAGGGATACAAAAATGGAAAGAAGAGAAGAGAGAAGGGATGGAAGATGTATCCCTAGGGAAAAGAAATGAGTGTCCCCTCCTCTTAGTTGGTTAAACAAAAAGGAAGCAAGGAAGGAAATGATAGAATATTGTACATTTTACTACTATACCCTTATATTAAATTAAGGGAATTGATTTTTGCACTCCAAAAGTTACCATTAGCACTTCATGCAGTCCATTAACTGCATGGTACTACATGCACTAGATGTGGTTCAATGAAGTGCCAATGGTAACTTTTAGAGTGCCAAAATCAATTCCCTAAATTATATGTCATAAGTTTTTTTGGGACAAAAAAGTCAAAATATAAGAAAGCATTTTTTTCTTCTAATTATCCACTTTTGGATGGATTAAAATTTGCAAGTCCGGAGGGAAGTAACATCCTTCCCTATTCCCTTCTATCTCTTCTATCTTACCAAACAAGTGATTTTAACTTCTTCCCTCCTCTCTTCCATCCACCCATCTCCTTCATTCCCCTCTTCCTTCAAACCAAACATAACATAAGGTTATGTCCATCTACGTACAATCTGTCTCTCCCAGCACGCTGCATAAGCAGGAGTACCATGGGGGTACGATCTTTTCAGGTTATAGTTCTTATATTTTAGCAAAAGAAGAATTTATTGGGAAGTTATTTAAATTGAGTCCAAACCTTCTTTTACTCAAATAATTCTGTAACTAATCAATAATTATTTTAGTCCCAGTGCTTATTATTGTATTACTCTGCAGAAAACGGTCCTTAATGCATGTGCGTGGCTATATATAGGCCAACAAAAGTAAAAGTAATAGTATCTATTTTATTAGTGGGATTTTAATTTTTATGAACACTTTTTAATATATGTATTGATCGAGCGACAAACAATTTGCAACAATAAATATAATCAATAATGCTATGTTTTCTAAATTTGTATCTCTAATATACTTTTTAATATATATGGTTCCACTGACGTCTGTGTTAGAAAATACATTTAGAATATAATATTGATTTATTTGTTCAAATTTTATTTTATTTTTTTGATTTTTGTGAAATAATTCTCAGGTGTATGTCCCCCCACTGCAGCCAATTCACCTGGTTTTAATGACTCTGAAGCACAGGTTGGTATAGTTGTTTAGTACAATTGAACAAGTAGTTGGTAAGAAGGCCAAATATTAAAGCCAATTTATGGTAATGCGTGTAAATATGGAAGAACGTACACTTTTCCTCGTTAACGCATTACTCAATTTTCAACTAGTACCTTAATGCGTGTGAACATAGAAGAAAAGTACAGTTTTCCTCGTTAGGGCATTACTCAATTATCAACTAGTACCTCACTGACTAGTCTACTAGGTAAAAATAAGTGCAATTAACACAAATGAGTTTCTGAGAGGTTGTTCCAGTGTTTCAGACTGAGTTTCAGAGAGGTTGATTCAATGTTTTTAAACTGTTAATGCAGTGTTTGGAAATATTGCACTTTAATCAACTTCCACTTCCTAGGTAAGGATCTTTGGTAGTCACATTGGCTCTGTCAGGATAACATAATATTTGTATATATATTTTTTGAAAAAAATAATTTCCTATATTTATTTATTTTGGTGATTCTGGCAAAGTCACATGGTGCTGCCAGATTGACATCCCCCAAATGGTTGTCGAGGATCCACAGTTACCTACATGTAGCAAATTTTAGAGGCGTGTTTATGCTTAATTTCTAACATGTAGAAATAACTCTATGTTACAAGCGTGATCATCGGTTAATCCTGTGAAAATATCAGTAAGTTGGTGAATTAGGCTCTAGTTTTACGTAAACCACGTACGTAAAAAACGTTTTCTTGTGCGTCTTTTCTTTCTAGTATTTCATCTCCTGAATCCTCCATTAACCTTCCACTTGCCATTGATCTTGTTGATCCATGCGAATTAGTGGCAGGGGATAGATCAAGAGTTGCTACCTATCTTCCTTCGAGATTGGCGCGTTTTTGGATAGAATGTGATTCTTGATTCTGATAGAATTTTAGCCCTAACAATACTTGATAAGAAGATAACAACCTTCTTGTTGTGCTCTAATCGCAACAGAACAATCTATAGGTCTTATTGGCTATAGCTCTACTTCTACGATTTTTCATACAACTTTGTTTTAGATTTTGGAGGTTCCATATTTGTTTACAAGCTCCAAAAGTTGTTGCCAAACGGGTGCTATGGTCCCGACCACCTAGTTTTATTAAGTATTGTTTTAATTGGTCTAATCCCACATATAGGGGTGCAAGTTAAAATGGAAATTTTGGCTCCAACCAAAACTGATCGGAAAGCCTCCGATTTTAGAACTGTAAAATTAGTCCTGAAGTTTGAAATCTGGAAATTCGCCCAAAACAAAAAAAAATTTCAAATTTGAATCAGAATGGTTCTTGTAATTCTTAAAATTCTAATTTTCTAATCCAAAATATTCCGAAGAACTTCCAATCCCAATCCAATACAAAAATAACATTACTTATATTGATCGGATCCCCACAAACCTTGTTTTGAACTTCCTCTTATGTGTCAATTTGTGATTATTTATTTGTTCATTTTAAGCAGTTTTGGTGGTGCATAATATGTTTTGATCTGTTTGTTTAAATAAAATGCATAAGTAAATTTGATCCAAAAAGCAGACCAACCTTAAACATGAGTGGTGTTTTTCAAAATTATTTCTATCTTTGATCAATTTTACAACATTACCAACTAAACACCCAAAACCATAATAAATCATTATACATATAAGCATAACCACAGACAAACATTCTCTAAATCCAATAGAAGAACATGCGACTTTGATAAGACGTCATGATTCTGGAGGTTTACCCGCACTTACTTTTCCTCTGTCACAAACATAAAGTACTACTGGGTACGTAATAGTGTAACGATAGAAATTAATTACACCAGATGAAATTTTATTGAGCACTATTCATAATTTTGAATTGGAAATTGAGACAACTTTTTTTTTTTTTTTTTTTTTTTTTGTGAGGGTGTGTGTTTGGGAGTTGTGGGAGTGGGGTGGGGATGGGGCGCTATTTTTTTTTTTTTGTAAATTCTTAGACGTTAGAATTATATGGCAGAAGATCCTTGTGTTAAAAAGTTACTTCCTCCATTTTAAAATAAGTGTCCACTATAAGTTTGCACATTGTTTAAGAAATATATATTATATTAATTTTTTTGGTTCATTAGATAACAATTTTACTCCCTCTGTCCCATATTAAGAGTTTTTGATGTCCCATTTTAATAGTCCTCTTTAAAAGTCAAAGTACTTTAATACATACTTTCCAAATTTGCCCTTTATTATATCCAACTCTTCCCTCTTTTTTTTTTATGTGACACTATAATTTTGAATTTTAAAAAGGGCAATATTGGAAAGTTGAAAATCTCACCAAAATCAAGGTTGTCCTCTTAATAAGTTGGAATTTCCAAAAAAGACTCTTAATATGAGATGTAGGGATTACTATTTTACCCTTGATGTAATTGTTTGACTTTTTTTACTTATTTTTGGATTACACATAAATGTAATTTGTCTTTATTGTAAGGATATTATAGAAAATTTATGCAAAATTTGTACTTGACTTTTAAAAGTGGACACTTATTTTGGAACAGAGGTAGTATGTATCAAATCCCTAAAAAATTATAGGTACTAGAATACCCTTACTAAATTCATGCTCGAGAATAAATATGGACTACAAGGTCAACATTCCTAAAAACCCATTCAAGGTAGGCCTGTCAATGGACCGGGTCTAGACCCGGATCCAGTCCAGATCCGACTCTGTTAGACGGATCTGAGCATTTTTTAAGATCCATATCCAGATTCGGATCCGAATCCGTATTTTATGCTAAAAATTAAAATGGACCGGATATGGTTTTGTAATATCCAGTCCGCCTAAGATCCGGATCTGAATAATACTTATATATATATTTATATATATCTACATATTATATAGATAATATAATAATGTGTATATATAATGTATATACATACTATAATATAATTATGTTTATATATAATGTATATACATACTGTATTATATTTAATATATTAGTCATGTATATACAAATATATTTATATGTATATATACATATTATATATACAAAGATTCTCTAAAGAGGGCGCCCTCTTTTTATTAAAGATAGTGCCTCTGTTTTGACCGTCGGATCGTGTTTAAAAACTTTGAAATGACAAAACTGCCATTAATGAAAACATGATCTGACGACCAAAACAGAGGCACTCTCTTTAAGAAAAAAGGGCGTCCTCTTTAGAGCCTGACTGATTATATATATATATACAAAAATAGTATAGATATACACATTATATATTATTTCAGATCGAATCCGGATTCGGTATATTTTGGCGGATCCGAATATGGACTGACTTATAACAGATTCGTCAGATCCGAATCCGAATCCAAATCCATATATAATTTAGCGGATCTGGATCTAGATGCACTAGATCCGGTCCGGATCCGACCCGTTTACATGCCTAATTCAAGGCTCCTCATTCATGATTGTTTGATCCTAAAATTCCTATTCTAAATTCAGGATTTTAAATTTCAAAAGTCTGAAATTGAGCATGAACCATTATAGAGTTCGCCATTCAATCATTCTCAAATATGGTATCAACCAGCAACTTTACTGGTGAAATTCACAAGTAAATTTGTGAATAACGCAGATTATCTTGTGGAGTTCACCAAACCCTAACCATCGAGCAGAAAAGCTTTTCAAAATGCACAGAAGTGTAAAAACTTGTATGAATTTAGGTTGTAACAAGTCCCTAAAAAAGTAGAGGTACCGGAATACCCATGTTTTTAAGCTTTTGTAATTCACAGTTTGAGTTTTGAATTTCTCACCTTAAACTGCACAAATAATGAAAACCATGACAATACCCATTTGTTTCAGTTGTGAAAATTTACAAAACAATCTTAGGAACCCAATAAGTAGAACGCATCTGTGTAAATAACAAGAAATATGCTTGAAAAGAGTAGAAACATATTAGCTCAAACAAAGTATATATAAAGCAAATCACATTTGTTTCTTTATTGAATGTTTTGTGAAGTTAAAATGTTTTGAGGATTTAACACTTCAACTGATGAAAATAATATAGACAAATGCCTGTGAATTTCACAATATCATGAGTAACAAGTCCTTAAAAAATTAGAGGTACTAGAATACCCTTGATTTTAAAGTTTTGTAATTCACAGTTTGAGTTGTGAATTTCAAAACATAAATTGTACAAATAACAAAAAATTAGAACGTTTCCCTTATTAGTTATTTAATTCTGAAACTGCTGCTAGCGCAGACACAAATGAGGCAAATGTATTGGATAATATTCATCCCAATCCCTATTTTTCATTTCCTCAATCCTAGAGACAATCTCCCATTCCTCACCACCAAAAGACAACCCAAAACTTTCCCAACCTTCCACGTTTCAAGATCGAGCTCCCCAAGAATCACATCATTACGATTTTTAATTCCACCTTCTGATAATGAACCCACTATCCCCGCCTCTAACAATTATCGAGCATGCCTCTTCCATAGATAAGCAAATGTTCTCATTTTAGGCTTGTTGGAATTCTTTCAATGAATCCCCTCCCTACAACTGTGGAAGGTAAGATCAAGAGCTTTCTCCACTCAACCTGGTTATTAACCATCGCCGCCTCAATCTTATTCTGAAGCACCACAATATTACCTTCTTCTGAATCAACATCTATTTCCCACTCAGACAATCCATTGCTTAAAAGAACCCCCTCGACATCAGCTTCGATCCTAACCTTATCACTATCTGACTTACTTGAATCATTCTTGCCATCACCTCGTCTACAAACAGACTTTAGAGTTTCTGGGATGACAGGATAGTCGGCGACTTGAAAGAAGAATAAAAAAAAATAACCCTGGCAGACTTCACCTTTGGAAACATCAAACCCCCATCAAAAATCCAAATCTTATTTCACCCATCAATATTGCCACACCACAAATCCAAAATTCCATCCAATTCAATCACACGCTCTCTAATATGAATCATAAAGCATATATCATCAATACACACCTCAATATTCCTATGAATAGAGCCACTACAAGATGATGCAATCAGTAATCTAGCCATCTCATAATACACAGAGTTATATATACATATACATTATTAGAATACATATATCTACATATATATAGCTTATGCTAGTCATCGGTTTTTTAGAAATCCAGTGGCAACATTGCATACATTGTTTTATCCATTTTAATCATTACCATGATACGTGGACTTATTCCTACCCTCTAGTAGACTAGCAGTGGACTAGGATTAATTTCGAGATTTGCAATGCAAAGTACAAACAACATTTTTATGTAAGAGACATGTGTATAGTAGCTATCCGATGTATAGTTATATTAATTATTAGATGTTGAAAAATAAACTTGATTCTAGCCCAAGTGAGATTCCTAGTTTAAGCCCAAAATATATTTATCATTCTACATGTGTAGCAGGCCCAATTGTAGGGTCCAAAGTATCTAGAAGTTTTAAGAGAAAATCTAGATTAATCTTGTGTTGTTGGTAGTTGGTTGTTGAGTTAATGAAGTAGTTGTAAAATAGTTATTACAGTAGTTGTAAGTTGTAGTAATTATGGTAGTTGAGAGCTTCCTGGATTGTTCTCTTGGTTAGTATAAATAGGTGAGTCCTCAAGTCATTTGCATCAAGCCAAAAGTTTGGAGATCAATACTAATACAAAGAAGCTTTCTCTATACTAGTCCCTACTCTCTTCCAAATATAAATTCCTCTTCTCCTACTTTTAACAAAGTGTTATCAGGGCCAAAGTTCTCCTTCCAAACCCATAGCAAACAATCCATACCAGTCCCAAGTCCCAAAACTTATCCGAGAAAATTATGATAATTGGTCCATACAAATGAAGGCACTACTTTGATGTTTTTCATCTTGTAGAGTATGGCTTCACTGAGCCCGCAATGACACAAGAAGAAGAAAATGTCCGATGCGTTGAAGAAACAATTAGAAAGTTCAAAGAAGAAAGATTGGAAAGCAAAGTCCACCATTTATTAAGGACTTGATGAACCCACATTTTAGATTATCTCGGGTGCCAAAACATCAAAGGAGGTATGGGAGATACTTTAGAAAACCTTTAAAGGGTCTGAACAAGTTAAGAAAATTTGACTCCAAACTTTAAGACTTGAGTTTGAGTCTCTACATATGAAAGGTGGATAAACAATTACTGAGTGTTTTTCAAGAGTCATGGTGGTTGTTAATCAACTACGAAGAAATGGACAGATAATACCCGATGCTCGAGTAATGGAGAAACTTTTGCGGTATTTGGATCCAAAATTTGATGTGGTGGCTGTGATTGAAGAATCCAAAAATTTGGTGGAGACGCCATTGAACAAGTTGTCGGTTCCCTACAAGCTTATGAGCAAAAACTGGCAAAAAGAGGGGGAAAAAAGAATCTCGAGCATGCACTTCAAACAAAGCTTTCACTCAAAGAGAGATCGAAGAACTTAAATTGAGGAAGATTCCAATGGGGCCAAGGTGTCATGCCCCGGAGTAGCCAAAATAGGAAAAATTAAAACAATTTCTCTTTTGGGTCCGTAGGTCCATGGCAAGTTGAATACCTCATGATTGTCCACAATAATAAAGAACCAATACACAAATAATAAACAATAGTAATAAGCATGGTGGTCTAGGCTTAGATATATATTAAACATCAGAGTCTTAAGTATCATATAACAGAACCATAGAAAAGGAAAGAAAAGAGATTAATATCTTGGGCATAAGCCCTACAACATAATAATAAAATGGCACCAAGTGCCTCAACAAAACCAAAAGCTAAACTAATAGTCATCGGCTCCCGCTAGCTAACTTGGGAAGCCATAGCCTTCCTGGGCATACTCTTCTTCCAGGTAGTCTGCCTCTGCAAGATTTGGACATTTGATTGTTCAGGACATAAAAGTCGTCAGATTTACTGCAAGCTGAGTGAGTAAACCTACTGTACTGAACAGGCTTAGAAATACTTGTTAATCTATCTTAGAAGTAAAATGTCTCCTTCCTTATACTTTAGGAAAACATTACATTAAGTCTCGTTTAATCTTATTCTTGTCGTAATATGTAAGTTAGGAAATGTCCCCTAACTGACTCGAACTTTGGAACACAACTGACAACAACAGAGTGATCACTTTGGACAATCCGTCCAATCAATACTGACTTAACACTTCACTTTGAACCATAGGTTCAATCTCTACAACTCAGATATTGTTAGCCTTAATTTTTTTTAAGGCATTATTTATGTTTGTTTTAATGAGGACAAATCTAGTGATAATTGTATGTTCATAATGGTTCTATTCCAATCAATTATCAAAACATTTCATTGTCTTAATCTTTTGATTTATGCATTTAAATGTTCTAACTTTGTTTGAGATCGTGAGATAGCATATGGTGAAGTCCAAGAGTGATAGAACTGATCAAGCTTGAAGACTTAAAGATTTTTCATCCTTGGTTGAAGCTAGACTAGGATTAGCTTGTAAGCATCTTGATCAATCACTCATAGGGGCACAAGTAACTTTAATTAGACTTTAGAATCCTTGCTCTCATACTTTAAAATACTTTCAAGGACCTAAACATACTTAGACCACTCACTTAAATTCATTTCACAAAATTTTTCAACTGGCTAAGTCAAAATCAACCCTTTGCAAATGGGTCATCTTTAAAGGCAAACCTGATCTAATTGGTAAGGAACTAGATCTGAGTTTTATATGGTTGGAAAGGTATTTGAATATAATTCTGAATCTTCAAACAGATTACAAAAATGAGTTTTGTAGAGGGTGTTATGACTATTTTAATAAAGAGGTATCAGTTTGTGAAAAACAGGAAAAACCAGTCGACTAAAAAATTTCATGTCCTGTCGACTGGATTGTAAATTTAGTCGACTGGAGACACTATTCAGTCGACTAGATTTCACATAGAATGTTTATTCTCTGGTATAAACTTTCTCGTCGACCGAACCTTCGATACAGTCGACTGGATCACGCAAAACTGCATAACGGCTAGTTTTAAACTCTCCAAAAATTATTTTTACATCCCCCCATTCAGTCCCAACGGCTATAATCTTTTAAAAGCTATATATAGGGATGTTTTTAAGGGTTATAAAGATGAATGAAAATCATTAAAATATCTTGTTTAATCATCATTCATATTTGAGCCCTAGTTTGAGTGAAAAATCAATTTGCTCTAGATTTCAAATGTAATTCTTGAGAGAGCAAATTGTAGTGAACTTTCATTTGTATTATCCACTCACTAAGGAGTTGCTGTGTGAGCTATAATTTTATCCATCCACTCTAGAAAGAGAGTTATCATTTGTATCCAAATCATTTATTTGTCAGTGAGGGTTAGCAACCTTGTGTGCATAGGAGAGGTGTTCTTCTTTGGGAGAGTTGAAGACTACTGTAATGGTTTGATCTACACTCGTAAGTAGGTTAGATTAAAGGAATCCTCAAGAGTTATTCTTGAGGGGTGGACGTAGGCCGCGATGTACGGATTGCTGAATCACTTGAAACTCGGTTTGCAAGTGTCTTTTCCCTTCTCTTTTTACGTTATTGTTTGCGATTGTGTTTAATTTGTAATTAAGTTTTAAAAAGGTTTATTTTCCGCTAAAACCTTATTCACCCCCCTCTAAGGTTTCCATTTTGGGCCAATACAGATTACTTTGGATCATTGATCCAATCTTTACTTTACTTTGGACTATATATCCAATCTATACAAATTCAACACTTTATTTTGAACTACAAATTCTATCTTCCACAAGCTCGACTCTTTGCATACATCTGGCACAAGTGCCGTTGGCCTGGAATATCATGCCCCAAAATGGCCGATAGGTTACCCTCTTGTCATCTTTAGCCTAATTAGCCACTAACTTGATATCTCTAGCCATCTTTAGCCCAACAGGCCACTTACTTGACATCTTAGCCCAAATGGCCTCATTACTGAGTAACCCCTATCTTATTCCATTCAGCCTTGGTTAACCTGTCATTATAGCCAAAAATGGCCTACTTGTTTGACATCTGAGCTCAACTGGCCTATTAACCATCTCAATGCACTGACCTTGATAATATCGACGAGGTACTACCATCGCTCCTTGCCACTCTGGCATCCACAAACATACAATAATGACAATATATGACTACTCTTGCCACCGTTTCCCTTCTGGTCATAGCTACATCTCGACAACATCACAGACTCATTACTCTTTTATAGACTATACACAGGAACCAGACTGACGGATACGATCGTCTCGTTGTTCAGAGTTAACATAACTTACATAACGCCATCTAACGCGCGCAGTACAAGTCGTCTATGCACATTATCCATAGATTAAGTATGTCTAATGACATTCTCGGTGTTTACGTATCTCACACGTATGTGTCTACTAGTTCAAGTTATCCTCTTTCTTACTATAGAAAACATGTTCGTTATGAATCAGTGGACTCGAGCGCTCGGATGAGCTCGAGCGCTCGCCTTCGTAAATCTCAGGATTCCTTAGTTCTTTCATTATATAAGAAGTCCATTATTAACGTACTACTCAAACAGTGAGTAGTACAACATCTACATAGCACATGCAAGCACAAATATAAAGAACAACTCAAGGTACAACTTTTTTAGCTTATAGTACAATGAGTATATCATGGATTATCATAAATCTAACATACAACAACTCATTCTTAAAATTACTGATGAACTCGAGCGCTCAGGCTTCTCGAGCGCTCAGGCTTGGCCAGAGCGCTCGCGTTTGGTCCGAGCGCTCAGGTTTGGTAGTTCAAAATAGTGACAATTTAAGAACTTGAAATCCAAGCTTGATCTTCATGCATGTTACATGCATCTACTTTGATTGTCAAGATAACTTAATAAAATATGTTATGTGAGTGAGTAAGAGTACTCACTAGATCTAGATTGAACTAGATGATGAAATTCAAGAGAGTGTGTGATGTGTATGCTTAATCAAGCTCCAAAATAACTCTAGCAAGCTTTAAGAGTTTAAAACTTCTCTCATGCACTTAGATTCTCAGAAACACAGCTCTAGAACTTTACCTTAGTTGTAATGCATGTGTTTTTGTGTGTAGGAAGTGAATGGATCATCAATTGGAGGCCATGCATGCATGAATGTATGTATGTTTGCATCTGAACTCTCAAGGACCTCTCTCTCTTAAGCTCTCTGTAAATTAGAGTTTTGAAAACATAATAAATCCTGGGAGGGTCTGGTATTTATAGAGTTTCCAAGCCTAGAGGCAAAATAGTCTTTTCACATATTTTTAGCTCGAGCGCTCGCACCTCTTGAGCGCTCCGGTGACTCGAGCGCTCGGGGCTCCTGGTTTAGAAATCCTTCTTATGATTTAATAATTCAAAGGTTAAGGAATTAATCATACATTAGAACTAATCATCAACATTCATCCAAAATAATCATAACTTACATCTACGATTACAGAAATACAAAAATGCATCCATATATAGATAAATACATGTAAATGGGCCGTTGTTACACGAGGTTATGGAAGAAGTGGTCGAGGAGGAAGATTTGACCGTGAAGAGACACAACGAAGTGACTAAAATAATGAAGAAGATAGAAGGCAACAATGGAACACAACACGAGGCCACGGAAGAGGTTGGTACTCAAGGGCCTATTATAGACCACAGTATGGAAGAACTAAAAAATATTGTAAAATTTGTAAAAAACCTAGTCATCATACTTCGGAATGTTGGTTTCAAAACACTACCAATGAAGAGGAAGTTCATTTGGCTAAATAAGAAACTAAAGAAGAAAAGCCTACT
This sequence comes from Hydrangea macrophylla, assembly GCA_033977485.1. Lineage (NCBI taxonomy): Eukaryota > Viridiplantae > Streptophyta > Magnoliopsida > Cornales > Hydrangeaceae > Hydrangea > Hydrangea macrophylla. The sequence goes on along the minus strand of CM066999.1, from coordinate 87,079,524 downwards.
ATTCTCTTAGCATGCAATGCTTCTATCTCAAAGCAAGGAAGTGAGTGGTACCTTGACACTAGTGCTAGCAATCATATGTTTGGGAAGAAAGATTTGTTTGTGGAAATTGATGAAAGCTAAAATGGCAATATTGTGTTTGGGGACTTGACGAAAAGGCCCATGAATGGAAGAAGTAAAATTCTTATAACCTCAATGAATGGTGAGCAACAATTAATTTTTGAGGTTTATTATGTCTCGATTTGAAAAGTAATATTCTTAGTTTGGGACAATTGCTTGAAAAGGGCTATGACATTCACATGAAGGATTTAGGCCTTTGCATTCGTGATAAAAATGATAATTTGGTAACTCGTGTTAAGATGACGAAAAATAGAATGTTTCCTCTTAATCTCAAAAATTGACCAATCAAGATGTCTCAAAGCAAAAATTATGGACAATTCTACACTTTGGCATCTTAGATTTGGACATTTGAATTTTGAAGGACTAAATGTTTTGTCAAAGGAAAAGATGGTGACATGAATTCCTCGATTTGACAGGCCTATCAAAAAGTGTGAAGGATGCATCGTTGGAAAGCAAGAAAGAAAAAATTTCACTAAAGGAAAGTCGAGAAGGGCAACTCATCCTCTTCAATTGGTGCACTCAGATGTGTGTGGCCCAATTAAACCAATGTCTCTTGGTGGAAACAGGTATTTTCTTACCTTCACTGATGATTTTAGTGCCAAGACATGTGTTTACCTAATAAAAGAAAAAGGTGAAGTTTTTCAAAAATTCAAAGAATTCAAAAGCTTGGTTGAAAAGGAAAGTGGTTTCAATATCAAGGCACTAAGATCCGATTGTGGTGGAGAGTACACATTAAATGATTTTGAAATTTTTTGCAAAGATAATAGAATTGTTCATCAATTTACAATACCATATATCCCCCAACAAAATGGTGTCTCAGAAAGAAAAAAATAGAACGAATGTTAACCTTGTCCGTTGATGTTTCGAGAAAGAAATGTGCCAAAAGAATTTTGGGGAGAAGCCATTGCTTGTACTATTTATTTATTAAGCAGGTTCCCGGCTAGAAGGCTATGAGATTTAACACCGGAAGAAGTTAGTTCACAAAAGCCAAGTGTTGGTCATTTGCGAATTTTTGGATGTGTAGCTTATGCTATAGTGCCCGAGCAAAGAAGATCAAAATTGGAGGACAAAGGAAAATAGGCATTTTTCTTGGGTTATGGAGAGAATGGCTACAAATTGTACAATCCCATCACAAAAAAGGTGTTCTTTTCATGAGATGTTGAATTTAATGAAGAATCAACATGGGATGGAAAGAAAACTCTCAGGAGAAAGGAATTTTTCTTGAAGAAGAAGAAGAAAGTAGCAATCCAGAAAATGGTGCAGCCATGTCTCCTCAAAGGGAAGTCAATAGTCCAATGTCTAGTGGAAGACCAGCCCAAAAGACAAGAAGTATATTCAAGAGCTTTATGATGTCACAAGAAGAATTGATGGTTCTAATGAAGAAGATTTTACTATGTTTTGTCTTTTTACAGGAAGTGGTCCAATTAGCTTTAAAGAAGCACGTCAAGAAGAAAAATGGAGACTTGCTATGAATGAAAAAATTCAAGCTATTGAAAGGAATAATACATGGGACCTCATTTCTCTTCCGAAAGGACATAAAGCAATTGGAGTAAAGTAGGTTTACAAGACCAAGAGAAATGCCAAAGGAAAAGTGGAGAAATTCAAGCAAGGCTTGTTGTTAATGTCTACAAACAACAACAAGGAATTGATTATGATGAAGTTTTTTCTCCGGTCGCTCGATTAGAGATGGTATGTATTTTCATCTCCTTAGCATTTCAAAAGAAATGAAAAATATTTAAAATGGATGTCAAAAGAAGTTTATGTTAAGCAACCATTGGGTTTTGAGAAGAAAGGTCATGAAAGAAAAGTTTATAAGTTGAAAAGGGCTCTTTATGGCCTGAAACAAGCTCCGAGGGCTTGGAATGCACATGTAGATAAGCATTTCATTGAGAATGGTTTTTCAAAGTGCCCATATGAACATGCTTTATATGTAAAGACTAATAATTGTGGAGATGTTCTACTAGTTTGTCTATATGTAGATGATTTGATCTTCACAGGAAATAATCCTTCAATGATGGAAGATTTCAAGGCTTCCATAACTCGGGAATTTGAGATGACTTTTTCTTGGGAATTGAAGTGAATCAAAGTTCTCAAGGCATTTTTGTTTCTCATATCCACTACACTAAAGAGATCTTGAAGAAGTTTAGAATGGAAAATTGTTAACCCGTTGACATACCAATCGAAGGAGGAGGAAAATTAAATAAACAAGGTGAAGGAAAAAAATCTTAACCCAACTTATTTCAAAAGTTTGGTTAGATGTCTTCGGTATCTCACTTGTACATGGCCCAACATTCTCTATGGAGTTGGGTTAATTAGCCACTACATGGAAAGGCCAAAAATGTCTCACTTGAAAAATGCAAAAAGAATTCTAAGATGCTTGAAAGGTACAGATGATTTTGGGATGTTCTATTGATCGAACAAGAATTTGAAGCTAATTGGTTACACCAATAGTGACTGGACCGATGATTTGGATGATCGCAAAAGTATTAGAGGATTTGTATTTTTCCTTGGAGAGACAACTTTCACTTGGTCGTCAAAGAAGTAACCGATTGTCACTCGATCTCTCAACTTGTGAAGCAGAATATGTGCCAATTGCATCTTGTATGTGTCATGCCATATGGTTAAGGAAGTTATTGAATGAAGTTCAAGAGCCACAACAAGAAGCAACAGAGATCTATGTGGATAGCAAGTCAGCAATTCAATTGGCAAATAATCTAGTCTTTCATGATAGAAGCAAGCATATAGATACTAAGTATCACTTCATCAGAGATTCAGAGATTGTGTCAAAAATAAGGAAGTTCAACTTGTGCATACAAGATCTGAAGATCAAATATAAGATATCTTCACAAAGCAAGTAAAAAGTGCAACATTTTACAAGTTTAGGAGAATGCTTGGTGTTACTGTGATCGGTGAATCAAGTTTAAGGGGGGAGTATGTTGGAAAATAAACTTGATTCTAGCCAAGTGAGTTCCTAGTTTTAGCCCAAAATGTATTTATCATTCTACATGTGTCGTAGGCCCAATTATAGGGTCCAAAGTATCTAGAAGTTTTAAGAAAAAAACTAGATTAATTTTGTGTTGTTGGTAGTTGGTTGTTGAGTTATTGAAGTAGTTGTAAAACAATTATTATAGTGGTTGTAAGTTGTAGTAATTGTGACAGTTGAGAGCTTCCTAGAATGTTATCTTGGTTAATATAAATAGGTGAGTCCTCAAGTCATTTGCATCAAGCTAAAAGTTTGGAGATCAATAATGATACAAAGAAGCTTTCTCTATACTAGTCCCTACTCTCTTCCAAATATGAATTCCTCTTCTCCTACTTTCAACATTATAATTTTAAGAAAGCTTTGATATCATGTTGGATTTTGGGTTGCTATGATACTTCTACCTTTGGTGGTCAATATTTCTAAAGTTTTTCTAAATTTCAAATTACAATTTCCAACATAAATACCAGAGTAACGATTTGGGAACAAACACTCTACACACAAATTACACTAATATCAGTGGGAGACTACCATGTGGGAAAGTTGATACCTTTTTGTACCCTGGCAGTCTCCTACTGGTGTTAGTGTAATTTGTTTGTGCCCAAATCTTTATTCTATATACCATGTTGGAATTTGGATTTTTGTACATATCCAATGTATAGTTATATATCTATCTAACACAAAGGTATATAGATACATTAAGGGATCAACACTTATTTCTTTGTATAATTATTATTCATACAATCTTATCATTGTTGGGAACATCTCAAATTCACTTAGTCAAGCTTGACATAACAATATCTCTATCCATTTTTTTATCAACTGAGTTTGTCCATTATTTTACTTCATTTAATTCTATTATGTGCACTCGTGACTCTTAAAATTTTTAAGCTATCCCTTTTAAACTCAAAACATGTGACTTTGGTCCTTAATTCTTTATAACTTTCACCCAAATAAGCATCTTATCTACTCAATTAATTTCACATATGAAAAGAAGGTTAATGTGGTGTTAATATGTGTTAATTAATGATGATTAATGCATAGGATGGTTTAAGGTGGGATTATGAACCCACAGATAGAAAGGTGTTCAAATGTGAATACAGATGAAAGTCATGTATCAGGTGGAATTGATATAAAAGTAGGGCCCGAAGTGGGTCTGGATAATATAATTTGCATTAGATGCATTTATATGATTAATTGATTACTTGATTAATCGTTTATTATTATGTTAATTTCATATGTCAGGTAGTGGGGACAAGTTTGGGTACCCATATAAGGGGCGTAATTGAATATGATTCATAATTGATAAGTTTAATAGCAACTTCATATAATATGTGGAAAAATGTTTGGGATCCACACAAGACATAGACTAAACCCATTTGGAAATGTGGGTAGTTAATATAATTATTCTTGGGGTTTCACAATAAACCTTAGAGAAATGTTGGGGAGGTAAATTGAATAAAGGGAAAAACATGACACAAGCTAAGCATAGAGAGAGAATCGAGATCTTCTAGCACACGATGAGGGTCTTCAACGACTTTTCACAACACCGTTGCTTCATCGTCCAACCTTCGTTTCACGAACCGAAGCCGTATTCAGACTCGTAGAGGTGATACAACATTTCTATACATTTCTTTTCTGTTTTAATCGTCAAACTTTGGTTACCGTTTTAGTCGGTAATACGCAGTTTATCAAATTCATGTAGGAATTGCTCTAGAGTAAGAATTGAGCTAAGATTCACAAGAATTAGGGATTTCTAGGCAAAATTGGCTAAGACACGAAGAGGTGAGTGTTCTAGTCCCAAAATTAGGTGTGTAAATGTGTAGATGTGATCATTGTAGCTTAATTATGCTTAGTTCATGATTATCAAGCTTTACATGTGTTCAAATTAGTCTGGCATGTCAATAATGTGTAAATTGCCATGACTATGTGCTTAGTTGCTTTTGTGCTTATGTGGGCCAAAAAACCATTTTCAAAACCTCTTTGTTTCTCGTTTTCGGAATTACAATAAGCTTTGCTGACTCCCGACAGAGCTGCGTTTACTTTTGGAAACATTAGAAGGTAAGAAATAACCAATGAATATAGATCAACAATATGCATAAAAATAGATCTTTAATCCAACTTTACTCATCAAATTCAATGGAAATTTGGATCTAAAAGTGGTGCGTGAAGAAAGAGAAGATGAAGAGAGTGTTCATGAAAATAAACCTTGATCCAAATTTCCATGGGTTATATACAAAACTAGGGTTGTCCAAACTCTAGACCCAACCCAACCCGAGGTAATGAGTCGGTTTTGGCTGATAGTCAAATGAGTCACAGGTACTGAATGCTCCACCTGATGGGATTTGGTTCGGACGTCAATTTTCCTCCTGTGTAACCCGATGATCCCCGACCCGACTCAAAACTTAAATAACTAGCATACATTTTATGTTGTATACCAACTATACTTTACAACTGTTTTACACAAAAGTAACCTTTAGTTTCTTATTATCTTTTGTAAAGCTGTAAAGTTGATAAAAAAGTAAAGAAAGACAACAAATAGTGAAAAGCATAAACCCTAAAAACTCTTTACTCTTCTCATCTCACAAAACACAGCCACAACCACTGGTGGTGGCGCGATGCTCATCCAGCCGACTCCAGTCAAGTAACCTTCGTCGTCGCTGGTGGCCTTTTCTTCAAGTCTTCAAATAATCGACTCTCTTTCGCCACTGGTGTGTACTCTTTTGCTGGTCTATTTTGTGTTTTTTTTAAGCTTCTAGAATGAAGCTCATTGAGAAATTTTGGTGGTGTTGTATATCTATTGCATTTACAGATTCACTAAGTTTTTCCCCTTTGTCATGTCTTTAGTGATCTAATGAGAAACACTTTTCCCCTTTGTTAATTGATTTCAAATCTAGATTTGCAAGAAACGAGACGAATTTTGTTTTTTTTTTTTTTTTTTGTTTTTTTTTCCTTTTTGATATCTATCGGTTTTCACCTGAGCCCGACTTGACTCCACCCGAAACCGTCGAGTCGGTTTTACCCGACTAGATGGACAGATGGCGGGTGATGGATGCTCAACTCGATGACATTTGGATGAATGAACGGGTGAAGGTCAAACCTGACTCACCCGACCCGTGGACGTATACAAAACTATTGATTAAAAGAGCGATTTTAGTGTTCACCTCTTATAGAATTATCAGAAAATCTACTTGAATTTGCTTGAATTACTCTCACACGCCAAGTTTCTTAAAGCTCTTCTATGGTGTTCTTGGTGTGGGTGTGTATTCTAATGGAAGATCTTCTCAATTCTATGTGTTTCGATGTCTCTTCCATAACACGGCTCTCCCACTTGACTTAGAGGAAAATAGTTTTTGGAAATCAAACTTACAATTCTCTCAATTCTCACTCTCTATCTCTAGAATTCCTCTCTTTCTCTCTCTACAATGGACTTGCTCTCCAAGATATGTATATCTTGTCTCTCCAAATGGTGAGTGAGAGGGTGGCATGGGCTGGGGTTAGGATTGCGATTAAAAGGGTATTGACAAATTCATTAGAAGGGCCCAATTTACTTCATGGACCTAGAAGGCCATTTTTTCCCCCCAAATTTTCTCCACAAGAGCAAAAATGACTACATGGCGGCTCCCACGGTGGCTAGCTCCACTTTCTCTCTCAAGGTCTTCATATGACCTTCTTAACATTTTGATTTTCAAATCTCACTCAGTGTAAGTTCAATTTTCGTAATTTTTATACCGTTGGAAAGCTATTAAGATGTACTATTTTATAAAAATATTTTTTGGGGTGACTCTAGTAAAAAAAATTCAACTTCTGATCAAAGCTTGGAAACAGGAGTGATTCTACAGTTTTCAAAAGGATATTTGAACTTCTTTTTCTTTTCGAGAGATATTCCTCTTCTTTCTTTAAAAGTTTTTGAGGATTTTAGACCCTTGACTTGAGTGTCTTGAGTTTTTAACGACTTATCAAGCAGAAATGAGGGTAATCTGGTAATTTGGAGGAGAATTTGGAAATCAAAGCTAAAAGCAACTTTCAAAAGTGAGATTCAAGACTTCGCAGAACCGGAATGCTCTAAGCATGAGTGTTTTCATTCATTGAATTCCATAAGCGGCTAATCACCCTGAGTTCTGACAGCGTGGTCAAAATTGAGTGTCTACAGCACCACCTTCAATCTATGCCATCTTAGGATTCTCATATGTACTTTCACACAATCATTCACCTAGTATGATCTTATTCCAATGTTTCATGCCATAGTACTTGGAGGTTTAGTGACCTCTTTTTTGAGAATAAAAAAGGAAGCTCTCTGAGCTATTAATTTTGGTGGAGCCCATGCTTGCATACATGAGATCTAGCGAAATTAATAGACCAGATCTTTATGTGCTCCAATCATTACTCTTGAAGATGATTACAAGTCAGAAAAGCCATGTTTGGTTAGTAAGAAAATGAAGAAACACACACCACATTCAAATCTTTAATGTGAAACAAAAGTGGTTTTTGGCTCACTTGCTTCACAATATTTGGAAGGAAAACAAAAATGTTAAAGAAATGATTTGACACATTTGAGAAACAGAGAAAGCACAAGAACCTGTTTCAACACCCCCAAACCGACTATACAAATATATATATCTATATATTCAGCAGGCTACCATTACAAACAAATAATTAACCAAACCTAAGATATACAGACACCAAATGAAGCTTATCAATGGTACAAATGAACCACAATATCATAGCCAAAGAAATGCTATAATTGAGCCTAAACGTAGTCCACGGACTAACATTGAAGAGAAGGTTAAAGCAAATCTGCAGCAATTTACATTCATAAACTTGATATCTTCAATTTACATTCATAAACTTTGAAGCAGTGTAAATCGCATTGGACAAAGCAATGTTGTTTTAAATACCGTGAAAGTAACATGTACTATACAATGCAACCATAAGAATTTTGATTCTTAAGGGAAAAAAAAAAATTCAATCAGTAATCTATGATACACCCAACATGCAAAAATTCCAGCAAAAAACACCTCCACAAGGTTCCCTTTCGTGTCTTGTGATTTCTCTGTAATTACATTTAGTAGAGAAGATTGCACGAGCAGAGAAGAAATATCCAACCAAAAGATAAAGAAAGTACTCAAAGAGTCATTAAATTACAAAAAGGGAAAGGATTAACATAAAGTAATATATATATATGCTTCACTTTATGACATATAATTTCATTATTTATGACTAACGAAACGATGAAATGAAAAAGATTCATATAAGCATGTTTAAATACTAGTGCCCTCCCCGAAGTTCCTCTTTGAAGTATCATACAACCAATTGGTTGGTCCCAAACGATTGTAACATTTGGTTCCAATGCTTGAAACATGAGTGTCAAATGGTTGTAACATACAAATCCACTCTAAACAAATAATGGTTTTCAAAGTTAGAAACATGGGCACCCCATGTTACACCCTATTAGTTACAGTACCCCTAGGTACTAAATGAATGTAAGGGAATTATGATACAATACAACCAACCACTTGCTAGGTTATAACATAAGATTCCACGAAGGAAGTATCAATTTCAAGTTTTTTTTTTTGCAAAATAGGGGTTTAGGAAGCACAACTACTACAGCTATTACGATGTATAATAACAACCAACCTGTAATAACAAAACACAAATATTGTACCTATGTCCAGCACGAGTAATACCACCACTGCTACTAACAGTAAGATAAAAAAAAAGGTTAATAAATCTTTCAGAGTAGAAAATGATAGTGAACTCAGTTTTTAGGTAAGAAAATGAGGAAGAAAATTATAATTAAATGATTCAAAATTCTCTCAAATTGTTACAACTTCACATCTTACATCCTAATGTTACATATTGCCATATTGGGATCATTACATAAAGGATTAACATGTGCATCAAAGTTCATTAGGGCATTGATTTCAAAAGCTCCAGATGCTAACCATGAGAATTCACTACTTGCCACTGTTAATACCTTGGTGTACCATTTCAAGCATTACCAAATTGAATTTTTAGCCAAAGAACAAAACCAACCTTTATGCCATTTCCTTCAAGGTTGGAAGTTAGCAGCAGCTGATCTAGCCTTTCGAAAAATTTCTAATTTTATATGGCTCCTATCCTGAAAAACATATATATGGGGCACATGTGAAAGAGCAAGGCCATCACACATTGAATACACCTGGTGTCATGCAAAAAAAAAAAAAAAAATCATAAGCACAATCCATACAGATTTACTAACCAAAAAAATACTTACTGTTGTATTTGTATCACCCTAGCTCATTTCAATTTCATGGAACTTGAATTATTAATAACAAAAGGATGTCATCAATTGCCAATTCTTTTTAGAAAATTTTCACTGATTCACGATAGTGGAAGTACAATAAGACACGGAAATAAATAGCAGATTCAAAATTAATTGGTTACGTATGAATACTAAATGAACAATTATAAAGCAAGATTAATAGTGGTGTGGGTCCTTACTCTTCCATAGATAACCAAACAACGAAATTCAAAATGGAATAAAAAAAAAAAAGTAGAACGAAAAAAAAATAAAAAATAAAAATAAAAACTTTAGTAAAAGTTCACATTTTATTCAAGTAGTCAAAAAATATACAATTCACTCAACAAATGAAAAGTTCACAATTCAATCAACATAGAAGTACAACCAAATAATTTCATTTAAAAAAAAATGAGAGAGTAAGTTACTAATTCTATTCATCATCATTATCATTATAAAGAGTAGGATGCTGAGAACATTCAAATTTGGTGCTTCCATATGAAGGTACCCTGCAAATTCATAGAAATTGAAAGCCCATAATACTTGTCCCATAGTAGAAAACCCAATAACCATTACGAATTTAAAGAAATCAGGTCGCCCCAAATGAATAGGGGCACGTATATATGTATATATGCATAAGAATAAACCCAAATTCTAGCAAATAGCAATACATAAAAAAAAAATTCTGCACAAACTTGGAAACAAAAAAACGTTTAAAGTTTAAATCGACTTTAGACTTTAAACGACTGGAGGAGGGGCTCAGCTCATCCAATTGAAGAAATTCCTCCAACCTCTTTCGTTTCATAAAGGAAATCCATCAAAGGGGTGTGTTTTCACTTCTTTTGTTCAATGAATTACCAAAACATTTGACTTGCTTTACAAAAGTTTACAAAACTCAAAAGTCTATTAATCCATTGGCTAGGTTTCCACAAAACTACCACAAACTCACTCATACCTAGCAGCAAACTAATTGCCTTTTGTTGCTCAAACTGATATCCAAATAAATAAGAGGCACACATTAAATCAAAAAAAAAAAAAGAGGAAGGTAATAACAAATGATACCATCTGAACTTTCTGTTTGGTTGGAAAATTTATAAGTGTGTGCGGGCGTGCCAGGCAAGCAAATTGCCAATGTGTATGAGTGATTATCCAAACTGCGCCTCACCAGGGAATTGTGGTGACGTTCGATGCCTTGAACAGGACTTTAATTGTGTAAAGATGTAACTAACTGAAGAACTTCGAACTGATTAAATTAAAATCTACTCCTAAATAGAAACAGTAAAGTAACTAAAAGTAACAAACTACTTGTATTAAATTAAAGTAACTACAATCTAACCTTGAAGATGACTTCGAAGGTGTTCTACTCCTAATTCTAAGTACCTAGATAACAATACAATAGATGTATATGTTTGATCGAAAGATCTTTACAAAGGAGCACAATCCTTCTATTTATAGACATCGAGGCCTCAGTAACTCAATTCGAATGTTCCCTCCTATTTTCAAACTGATAACTGCCTTTATCCGTGGCATTCCCTCACACTGACAACTGTCCTTCAGTTATCCCATGACGTTCAACACGTGTCTTCTATTAACAAAGATGAATTAACTTCAACTGCATATTAACGGTTTTCTTGTCAATCAATTTCCACCAATTATCTTGCCACATCACATCCTGCGTGTCAAACTTGTATTAGCTGAATATTTTCATCACAAACATTACCCCCCGCGCCATTTTCCTTTTTGTTTTAAAAAAGATAATGGTGATCGTGGTCAAACCATATTGGGCAGTTACTACCTTATGCAGTACTTTAAATTTCATAACCATCTTCCTCAATCCATTCCAAACCATCGCTTTTGCTTGATCCTTGATCATGTCTTCTTCTCAATCTTCCTTCAATGTTAGCGATAGCTTTCCTATTGATCTTCCCGAAGAAGTGATGTTGTTAACCAAACGCCCTGATATTCCTCTTCGAACAAATTGGGATCCTCTTGAAACTCCTCCCGAACCTTTTACTTACTCGAAATGGGGAAAATGGCATAAAATGTTGAACAAACCAAGTGTTTCATCAAGGCAAAATTCATCTTCGACTTCTTCCAAATCAATCTATAATAATCAAACATTTCCTCCTGCTTGGGAACAACATATTTCCCATGGTGAAGGTGTAGGATATTACAAGGGAATGAAGCTCGAAACTCCAATCACAGTACCTTCAGTTGTTCATCCAAGCTTCGAGTATCTTGAAACTGAAGGTATTATTCGAAGTAGAACAATAAAACCATATTATCCATTTTCGAATCATCTTTCTCGAGAACAAAATTTATTGAATGCCTGGCTGATCTCTTCAACCAGTCCTCCTGGTGAAAGATTCCAGAGAGGTAATATCTTAGTTCCTCAAGGCAGACCTCCTATTCATACATATGTAAGGACATCTCATGAAAATTTTTCCAATGAACATTACTCCTCAGCCTTCCTTTCAAAATGCAAACTTTTTGAAAAAGATTATGAAGAGAAAGTACTTCTCTTTGATCATTCTGTATTAGGCTTTCCTGATACCAAAGTTCAAGTAATAGATCCTACTGAGGACATTAATGATCCTTTTTTAAAGTTAGACCAATTGTGTAGATATGGTCCTACATTCGAGCATACTCCATCTATTACATCACCTTCCCCATGCTTGATCGTTCAAGCTCAAAGGCTATTAGTTGCTTTTTCTCATCTTCCATTTTCTATTCTGCAAAATTCAAGGGCTCGAACCAATTTTGAATGGAGCTGTCATGTCTTATGTCATGAATGGAATATATCCACGCTTGTTTGAACTCAAATAGATTTTACCCTTCGAACTTTAGCTTCCCACATGAGATGGTATTCTCATCACCAAGAAAGTATTCATCATCTAAATTATCTTTTAGATCTCTATGAAAAACTCAAAGAAACTCCCAAAGCACTCCTTGATGAAGTCCTAGAATTCAAAGAGAAGTACATTTATGGTTGTGGAAGCTCTGATGAAGAAAGCATCATTTCTCATTATTCGAAGCCTGATCTCGAAAGTCGAATTGCATATCTCAAAGATGAAGCCAAAGTTGTTGGTGTTTCTCCTCGAGGCAAATCTCCATTAGCCAAAGAACTTCGAAGTCTCCGCAAATCTCTATTCAAGATCAATTTTCAGTTAAACCAATATGAAGAACAACTCAAGGAAGCTTACATTACCCTTTGAAGTGAAGACAAACTGGCATTAGAAACCAGAAACTTATGTTTCGAGATAGAACTAGAGGCAGAGTATTTTGCCTATTATTGGGCCATGTTTCATAATTTAGTTACTTATGGGTTTCCCCACTTTTATCAGCTATGTCTTTGAATTGTAACTACACTCTCTTTTTAATGTAGTGAACAATAAGACATTCTCATTCCTTCAAATAGATTAGTTCATTCTGAACCAACATGTCTTTTATCTTTGAAATAACGGTCCAAAGAAGGTTAACCGAATCTAACGGCTACTTTTCAATAAATGCAACTTTTTCCAATCGTCACCAAGGATTCATCAAAGGTTATAAATAGATAAACATACAAAGAAAATAAACCTTCTGACTTCACCAATTTGCTTTGCCCTAATCTATTCATCTCGCACCTCTGCTTTTCTTTCTTGTTTACCTCTTCGTAATCCAAAGAATGACAAAATCTGATGATAATACCCAACTTCAAAAGATTTGCGATGATTTCGGAAAGATCATAAAAGATGAGCAAGATCGCTATTCGAGTGGGCAAGAAACTTCTCTGGTTCACGAAATTCTTGTTCCCATTACTCTTCCCAACCAAGAATCTTCAATTGCTGTAGGTCCCTGCCTAAGCATTCCAAATTTGAGACTCCATGTCTATTACCCTAGATTAGGGGAACAACGTTTGACTTACCAACGAGAACTCCCAAATCCCAAATATGACTGGAAATTCAGGCACTGGCCTAAACCTGCAAAGGATTGGCCTGAATGGGTAGATAGAATTTTAGATAATAGAAGAGAAATTTTGATCACTACGGGGGTTTACCATGCTATCAATCTTTCAAAATTTCCCATCGAATCCAGTCCTAATTTAATAGCCGCAGCTCTCTGTTTTTGGAACCCTATTTTTAATAACTTTCAACTTCGATTTGGTCCAATAGGTCCAACTATTCTAGACATTTGTCATTTATTAGGGTTTTTATCTCACGGGGAAGATGTTCATCCCTATATGGCTGAGTCTGATAGTCCTTCAATTAACACTGACTCAAAGTCATTAGGATACACCAACTTCTTAACTGCTCACAGAAAAACATCAGGAGCAGTGACTGATAAAGAATATTACTGCTTTCTTCTGTATTGGCTTTCGAAGCATCTATTTTGTACCTCTTCTCAGAGAGTTGTCCTCGAATATTCTAACATTGCCAAAGCTCTGGCTGCCGGTCGAAGGTTAGCCTTAGCACCTTTTGTTCTAGGATCTCTTTACAGATCTTTTTCTGATTTATGCTTTGATCCCTTCATTCTCACCCAAGGTGGTCCCTTTTGGATTTTACAATTATGGTTGTATGCTTACTTCCCAGAAATTCATAACCTAGGACCCCTATCAAATACTGTGGCCCATGGGATCTTTTTTGCTTTATTGCCAAGTACTGATAAAACTTTCAAAGAATGCCTCTCTCTCTTTTTCAATCTTCCTGAAATAAGATCAAACAAGCTATTTCAACCATTCGAAATCCTTTACAATTCTGAAGACAAAACCCCTCTTTCTCCCCATTGGCTTTGTCAAATTTTGGATATAGCAGCAAATGCTCTCGAATTAAAAGCTGCATGGGGAAGCTTTCTAATTAGTAGAGACTTATTCTTTGGGAACATTCTTAGCTTCAAATCTCAGGGTGAACTTTACCTTCCCAATCAATTTTCAAGGCAATTTGGACTTACTCAGTCAATTCCTTTCCCAATCAGAAGTCAGGCCAATATACTCATGGCCTATAAAACTCACTCGAAGGTGCCAGAAACTGTGATAACTGCCGCATTAACAGCTTATCAAAATAAAGTCAGCAACTTGGAGTTTACTTCTTTACCAGTGTATACCACTTGCACTCCTGCCTTTTCGAGCTGGTGGGGAAATTTGATGTCAGTAGAGATGGACAAATGCCATCTTTTGAGATACATTGATTCGACGAATCAAACAGGTAATCATAATTCTTATCAAATCCTTTCCCAAAATGATGAAAGAAACTTTGATTGATGACCATTTGAATTTCAAAACATAGGGAAAACAGCTGGAGAAAGCTCTTCACCAATAACCAGAGCTTCAAAAGCTAAACCAAGCATTCAAGTCTCCTCAAAAGCTTCAAAAGCTCCTGTTCAACCATCTCCTAAACCAAAGAGGAAACTAGTCCTATCACCAGAAAGTTCTCCTATAGCCTCTGAACATGCTGATTTTGAAGAAGAAAAAGACACCAGTCCAATCTCTTCACTTGTTTATAGGAAAAAGAAGGCCAGAAAAACCAATGATCCTCCTGCTAGTACAGAGATCACTAAAACAGTACCTATCTCAGCAATTCCTATTTCGAAGGTAGCACCCCATCTTGAGCCTAAAACAACATCATCAATTCCAGAAAAAAAAACTCAGAGTCCAAAGATCCCAGAGATTCCAAAATCTCCTTCTTTGTACACTCATACTCCATTACTTGAATTCCAACCAATGGTAAGACATTCAAAATCCTCTCAAAAATCCTTTGATTCCTGATTGCTTTTCAAAAATAAATTCTGAACTAAATTCCCAACTTTTTGTTGAACAGGTTGAATCTGTTCCTGAAACTAAGGCTAGCTCTTCGAAGCCAAGTGCAAGCCCTGATCCTAAAGCTGCTCCTACTTCCACTTCATTTAGACCTCAAGCTACCTCAAGGGTCTCAAGCTCTGAAGAATTTCATCTATCTCTTCCTCCTAACTTGACTCCTGAAAAAGTCAAAGATTTTAAGAAAAATTTAAAATTTGTTTTGAAGATGGAAGATGTCGCTTCGACCAATGTTCAAGAATTCTTTCATCGAATGACAGGTCGAAGCAAACCAAAATCTCCTTCAATAAATCCGGTGGCTGCTCTAGCTACCTTGAGGCTTTTTAGTCAAGTTTCTTTTGAGGTTTTTGAAGACAAGGAAGTGCAAAGAGCTATGAAAGTCTTATGCCAATTTATGTTGGAAAGCTCTAACATTTCTGTTCCAGACAAAGAAACAATTTCTGCAATCATGTCAACTTTTGATTTCAATTGCTTTTTATTGGAAAAAGTTATCAAAGAAAGAGAAAAATTAGAGATTGACATGGAGTATACAGCAGAGAAAACTCTTGAGATGGATCGAACTTTGACAGAATTTGAAGGAAACAGCATATCAATTGAAAAAGCATCTGCCAAAGTGAATCAACTAAAGAAGGATCTTATGCTTGCAGAAACTGAATTAGCAAATCTGAAGATCAAACAACAAGGTGTTGAAGCAAAGCTTCTAGTTTTGAAGACAGAATTTGAATCAAAGCCTTTAAAGACTCAAGAATCTATCTCAAGGCAGAAGTTCATCCTTAGTCAATCAAAACTGTACACCAGATCTTGGGATAACTTTAGGTTAAAAGCCCAATTCATAAGAAAGTTGGTATAAATTATTTATACCAATGTAAATTTTGTAATTTACCAATAGTTGGTTTTTGTATTTACCTTTCTATGAAATACATGTTCTTGTTTCGAATGCTTTATTCTAAATTTCTTGCCTCCCAAATAGTGGGATAATATTGCTTGAGAAATTTACCATTGATTTTCCTTAAATGAACATATCCATTCATATTTTTCAAATGATAGAATCCACCTTTAAAAACCTTATTAACTTGGAAAGGTCCTTCCCATTTAGGTGACCATTTCCCAAACTTTGGATCCTTAGATCCAATAGGTAAAATTGTCTTCCAAACCAAATCCCCTTCATCAAAGGTTCTTGGTTGTACTTTTTTATTATATGCCTTTGATGCTATTCTTTTTTGTATCAAAATATTATTGAGAGCTTTGATTCTCTCTTCATAAATATTCTCTAACTCAATAGCCATGGATGTTTGATAATCATCTAAAGATAACTGATTCTGCTTCATCACTCGAAGAGAATTAATCTTTATTTCAATAGGTAAAACTACCTCATGTCCAAAAGTCAAGGCATAAGGAGATACACCTGTACTTGTTCGTTTCGAAGTCCTATATGCCCATAAAACTTCTGGCAAAACTTCATGCCATATTCTTGGATTATTCTTTATGATTTTAGCCATATTTTCTTTTATGACTTTGTTGGTGGCTTCAGCCTGTCCATTTGATTGAGCATAATATGGGGTTGATTTTGACATTGTAATTCCTAACTTATTTGCAAAAACAACCACATCCCCTTCGAATATATATAGAGGCATTATCAGATACAAAAGTTTGAGGAATACCAAATCTATACACTATGTTTTCTAAAAACTTTACAACCATTGATTGGGTTACAGTTTGCATAGGTTCTGCTTCTACCCATTTAGTAAAATAATCTGTGGCCAAAATAATAAATCCATGACCCTTTGATGAAGGAGGATTGATCTTTCCTATTACATCTATAGCCCATCCTCTAAAAGGCCAAGGTTTTACCACACACTGAAGATCAACAGTTGGTAAATGCTTTAAAGGACCATGTTTCTGACACTCTTGACATCTTTTGGCAAACTCAATACAATCTTTCAAAATAGATGGCCAATAAATGTTGTGTCTTCGAAGTAGCCATCTCATCTTAACTCCAGATTGATGTGCTCCACATAATCCTTCATGAATTTGAGCTATAGCTTCTAATCCTTCGAGGTTGCTTAAACATTCTAGTAATAACCCATCACTTCCTCTTTTAAATAATTTCCCACTATATAAGATATAATTGACAGATTTAAGCCTTATACCTCGATCAGGCTTTTCATTGTATCCTGAGAGATATTCTATGATAGGCTTTCTCCAATCATCATGGGTTTCTATATTTAATATATCAACAAAAGATAATCTATTTACCAATATTGGTAATAATTTCCTATAAGTCACTTGCTCCATTTCAACATCCTCATTATTTGTTTTAAATCCAGATGCCTTTTGAGCTACATCATTAGCTTCTTCATTAAAACTTCTAGGAATATGCAACAAATTCACATTATCAAATTTGGATAATAAATCCATTGTAGTGTCATAATATATTTTCAATGTATTACTCATACATTTATAAGTCCCATTCATATGATTTATGACTAACTGGGAATCTCCAAACACATCTACAAATGTAGCTTTAAGATCTATCAAAGTTTCAAGACCCATGATAAGAGCTTCATATTCAACTTGATTATTGGTACACTGATTTGAATCTAATTTAAAACCATATTTAGTCTTAATCTTCTCAGGTGATTCAATAACAAAACCAATACCTGCAGCAAATTCAGTTTTTGAACCATCGAACCATATTTTCCATGGACTAATAATTATTTGTCCAATTTCATAATTCCCTTCTGTTTCAAGGCAATTTGGATGATCAGCCAAAAAATCTGCCAAAGCCTCACATTTTACTGCTTTTTGTGGCACATAAAATAAACAAAATTCTGACAAGGCCAGAATCCATTTACCAATTCGATTTCTTAGAATAGGTCGAGTCAACATATACTTAATCAAATCAAACTTAGCAATCACATACACTTCAGTGGGAAGAAGATAATATCTTAATTTCATAACTGCAAAATACAAAGACAAACATAACTTTTCTATAAAGGAATATTTGCATTCAACAGAATTTAAAAACCTACTAAGGTAATACACAGCTTGTTCTTTCTTATCATCATTATCTTGGGCTAACAAAACCCCAATCGATGCTTCTGATGCTGAGATATATAACTTCATAGGCCTATCTTTTCTTGGAGGCATTAACACTGGTGGCTTCACCAAATAATCCTTCAAGGCTTGAAAGGCAATCTGATGTTTATCTTCCCACTTCAATTCTTCATGATCCTTCAATTTCAAAAAGGGAGAAAAAATCAAAGTTTTTCCAGCAGTATTGGAAATAAATCTTCGAATAAAATTGATTTGTCCTAAGAATCTTTGCAATTCTTTTTTGGTTGAAGGAGGTTTACTTCGAATGATTGCTTGTGCCTTATTCTTATCCACTTGAATTCCCTTTTCATGTACCAAATATCCCAGAAAATTTTCAGTGCTAACTCCAAATGCACATTTTAATGGATTTAATTTAAGTTTAAAAAATCTCATTCTCTCAAATGATGATTTCATATGAATAAGATGATCATCGAATGTTTTTGATTTAACAATTATATCATCAATATAACATTCTAAAAATGTTCCAATCATGTCATGGAAAATAGCATTCATGGATCTTTGATAAGTAGCCCCTGTATTTTTTAAACCAAAAGGCATTTGTACCCACTCGAAGGTACCTATACTACTTGGACATCTAAATGCAGTTTTATGAATGTCTTCTTCGGCAATAGATATTTGATTATATCCTGAATGACCATCCATCATGGACATTATAGTATTTCCAGCAGATTTATCAATTAATAAATCAACTATTGGCATAGGATATTCATCTTTAGGTGTAGCTAAATTAAGGTTTCTATAATCAATACAAACTCTTAATTTACCATTTTTCTTCATTACTGGAACAACATTTGATAACCATTCAACATACCTGACAGTCCTAATGAATCCTGCCTTAAGCAATCTTTCAATCTCTTCCTTAACCTTCAGAGTAACTTCTGGAGTCATCCTTCGAGGTTGTTGTTTCACTGGTTTGTAGCCAGCTTTGATAGGCAATTTGTGTTCTACTAGACTTCTTTCGAGCCCTGGCAATTCATCATAATCCCAAGCGAAACAATCTTGAAATTCTTTTAACAATTCGACCAATTTATATTGGTCTTCCTTTCCAAGTTTGGAACTTAAGTAAGTAACTCTCTTTTGTTGATCGGATCCTAAATTTACTTCTAAAAGAGGATCTTGTGATACTTCCTGTATTGAATTTTCTGGTAATACAGATAATTCTTCTCTGCCACCAATTTTTAATTCTTGTGAATCTTCTTCAAAAACATAATCTGACCAATTTATGGTCGAATCTTTTTCAATTTTTGACTCTAAATCTGTTATCATTAACTTTTGCAAGACCAGTTGAATGGTCTCTTCCACATCTTTCATTTCCATAGATGTATGAGTCATCATATTATCTTGTCATCACCCAATGGTTCCAAAGAACCAAATGGCATTTCAGCCAAAATGTCCCAATTTTCTTCTGAGGATTCGTCTTCTGACTCTTTTAGGTCAATTGGCCTAACATCCTCTTGATACAATTGAGCTTCGACACAATTAGAACTTGCATGAAAAGGCTGGACATCAGCCTTCACTGTTTCAATTTCACAGTTTTCCTTCACTAGCAACAATTTCTGATGAATTGAAGAAGGAACACATTTATTAGCATGAATCCAATCTCTTCCTAATAAAGCATGATAATTAGGATTTGCATCCACCACAAAGAAAGCAGTTTTAGATTTATTCGAACCTACTATGGTTTCAATAGGTATTACACCTTTGGTATTTTTCTTATTACCAGTAAATCCTGAAATCATAATATGGGTTTTTATTAATTTTGCATTTTGTTTATTGATCTTTTTCAAAGTATTCTGAGGAATAATGTTGACAGCAGCACCATTATCAACCAATATCTTGTTTAAAAGAACACCATTTAAACAAGCCTTTATGTATAATGGTTTAAGGTGTCTAGTCATTTCTGTGGATGGCTCTTCGAATGAATAAACAAGATTACAATCATTAAAAGTAAACTCAGGAAGATCTACCTCAGAAACATCCTCAGTAAATGCTTCTACTTCCATTTCTTCAACTAACTGTTGATCCTCTGCTGCCTCGAAAATTTTTGGCAACATAAATGTAGCAGTGTTAACCTCCATTTGTTCAGGAAATGTACCAAATTGAATGAGCATATTCTCATTATTTACCATCTCATTTTCTGGTTTCATTTCAGCATTTCCCAAATCTTGAGATTTCACCATTATCATTGCTTCACTTTCATCTTCAATACTCATTGCCTTTTCTAATTCCAATACTTTGGCTTTAATAATACTTTCCTCAGACATAGTGTCAGTATCACCTTTTGAATCTCGATCGAACCTAGGCTTTGAATCATAACTGAACTCTTTCTTCATTTCATTTCCTAATTCCTGGTTTCTATTTTGCATATTAGAAAATTCCTTCCACATGGTAAACTTCCTCTGCAATCTTCTCTGTTGAGTCCTATTTATCATAGGGACCATGTTCTGGTTTTTTCCCTTGGGATGTTGAAGTACATGCCATGTATTGTTTTCAACATGAGGAGGTTTAACCATCCTATTTTTGTTTTGAAAGCCTTGCTGTTCGATCATATTTTTTACCCTATCATCTTGCAAAACAAACCAATTTGGCACTCCTGGTACCAATATAGACTCACCTGATTGTGATGTTTCACCATCTTTTGGTGATTTCTCTACTATTTTTATATTTTTCTCAGCCTGCACCACATGTGCTGGTACCACTTTCGATGATATGGACTGAATCTGCCTTTCTCTCTGCTCCCCATAATATTTCTTTGGTGTATGAAGGAACCCTGGTCTCACATATTGCATGTTCCTCGATGGTCGACCATGACTACCAAAATGAAAATTTCTTGAAAAATTAGCTTTAAAAGGAGCCACTGGTTTTGATACATACCTTGCTGTCATAGGTCCAGAATATGTTGAAGCTTGATAAATTGGTCCTCTAAACTGTCCTCTCTCAACATTCATGATTGGTTGGAAAGGAGGTCCACCAGAAGTGCTTGGTTTCTTTTGTTCGAACAAAGACTGCTTGTTTTTCCTGCCTGCTTTGATTCCAACCCTTTCATCATAAATCTCAGCATATCTTTTTCCACAACCAATGCATAAATTCTTTGCATATTCATGGTTGAAAACCGATACATCAGGTTTTTTCCTTGTTATTTCTTCGATTCTTTTCATATGGTCTTCTGATTTTGCATTTTCTCTTTCTTGGACCAGATCTTCGAAGGAAATGTCATGAACATTGATTGACACCTCCTGTACTGCTGGGAATGGATCTTCATCAATCCCCATTTGTTTTTCAGGGAATTTCAATTTCCCTTTCTTGATCAAATCCTGAATCCTGTCTCGAAAAACAGTACAATTATTAGTCGAATGAGTCCCAGAACTATGCCATTTGCAATATTTCCTATCTTTTAATTCATCATTCGAAGGTAATTTTGTCCCATCAGACAATTTAATAATTTTTTCTTCTAACAGGTGATCAAATATTTCATCCAATCTATAAACATCGAATGAATACTTCTTAAAAGTTCCTTTTGATTTATATACTTCAGCAGAAACATTTTTCTTTACAAGACTCTTACATGTAAAAGGCTCTTTGCCTATTAATTCTGCAGCATCTATCTCATAATTAGGATCCTTATAATATGTTTTTATTGAAGAAGCATTTCTTTCATTTTCTTCTTCCAATAAAGCTTCGTATCTAGAGACTCGAGCAGTCAATTCAACAAGATCTCTAAATTCCAAAGCATCGAATTTCTTTCTGAGTCTAAATTCAAGACCATTTTGAGCCAATTTAACAAATTCAGATTCAGGTAACATGATTTTACATTTTGTTCTAGCCCTTTTAAACCTATTTATGAATTGAGTTGCCTTTTCATCAGACTTTTGACATAAATCTGGCTAAATCAGCCATTGATACTTCTGGTTCTGTCTGGAAAAACTGAGTATGAAAAGATTCTTCCATCTGAGCCCAACTATAAATTGAATTAGGGGCTAGATTAGTAAACCAAGCAAATGCAGTATCTGTTAATGAACTAGGAAACAAACGAAGTCTAAGATATTCATTATTTCCTGCATCAGCACACTGACTGACGAATTTTGCTATATGTTCAACTGTGGATTGACTTCCATCCCCTGCAAACATAGCAAAAGTAGGAAATTTAAATCCCCTTGGGAATTCAATCCTATCAACCCAATCAGGATAAGGCTTCCTATAAACTGGAGTTTGTACCCCCCCGAGCCATAGGTCCACAAATCTCATGGATTAAATTAATCATATCATTCCTATCAACCATATTAAATGGTTGTTGATGACCTTGTTGGCCAAAAAGGTGATTTATTGGTGGTATTGGTGGTGGTTGAGGATTATTATCTATCCTTCTAATATTTTCATTCCTTCGACCCATTCCTACCCCAGTAAGGTCTGGTTCGAACATAGGATTATTATTTACTCTCCTATTTTGACCTATCATGTTTTCTCTAGGCCTTGGTTCTTCAATATTTATTGTTCTATGACCATGATCTTGGCCATTCACATGATTTCCTTGGGTCCCTTCGAATACTGGGAATGTATTATTAGGGACAGACATATAAAAACTTTCTTGGGAATTAGGCCTGATAGAAGGCCCATTTATATGATTAATAGAATTTGGCTGAAATAAGCCATGTCTATAACCCCTTTCATTCTGTCGAATCGTAGAAGGAATCCCACTTGACACCATTGTTGGTGCAAATTGTGGTAAACTATTGTTAAGGGAAGTAATCAGAACATTAACATTCTGAAGCATATTTCCCAAGTGATCAAATATTGGTGTTAATTGACTCACCAAATCATGTTGATTCTCTGAATCAACATTTCCATTATTTTGAGTCGAACTTAAATTTTCAACTCCCACTTCTGGGTTTTCATTGGTTGTATGATTTCCAGTATTGCTATTCTGAGGATCTTGGTGTGAAGAACCACCAATCTCAGCAATATTAACACCAACATTGGCATTATCAACAGACCTATTACTTCGAAGGTTTCTGTTTGCCATCCTTTGACACTAGTGTCCCACCGGGCGTGCCAAAAATGTTTGGTTGGAAAATTTATAAGTGTGTGCGGGCGTGCCAGGCAAGCAAATTGCCAATGTGTATGAGTGATTATCCAAACTGCGCCTCACCAGGGAATTGTGGTGACGTTCGATGCCTTGAACAGGACTTTAATTGTGTAAAGATGTAACTAACTGAAGAACTTCGAACTGATTAAATTAAAATCTACTCCTAAATAGAAACAGTAAAGTAACTAAAAGTAACAAACTACTTGTATTAAATTAAAGTAACTACAATCTAACCTTGAAGATGACTTCGAAGGTGTTCTACTCCTAATTCTAAGTACCTAGATAACAATACAATAGATGTATTGGGAGATATATGTTGATGTTTGATCGAAAGATCTTTACAAAGGAGCACAATCCTTCTATTTATAGACATCGAGGCCTCAGTAACTCAATTCGAATGTTCCCTCCTATTTTCAAACTGATAACTGCCTTTATCCGTGGCATTCCCTCACACTGACAACTGTCCTTCAGTTATCCCATGACGTTCAACAAGTGTCTTCTATTAACAAAGATGAATTAACTTCAACTGCATATTAACGGTTTTCTTGTCAATCAATTTCCACCAATTATCTTGCCACATCACATCCTGCGTGTCAAACTTGTATTAGCTGAATATTTTCATCACAAACACTTTCCAACCAGGCACTCTGCAACCTGTTTTCATCTCAAGCTTCTTATTATCCAACTGGAATTTAAAGACAAATGTCAATTATACATACCATAGAGTCGCCAAACCTTCCCTTTTCAGCGTTAATTTTCTGCTATAATACACCTACATAGTTCAAATATAAATCTACTACGCATGAATCTACTACATTGGATTTGCGATTTGTCCAGTACCCATTTAAGGTTAACACCTTTTTAAGGTTCTTGTGGCCTGGTTATATACACATACAACAATTAGTTCAGTTTTCAGAATTGTGCACAGCCTAATAGTTATACAGCAACATGGGTGAAAGAAATATATTGGTAAATCACAAATTAGAGCAATTCAAAGAAACATATTGGTAAATCAAAAATAAGGTTCTAGCCATTCCATACCTTGTTCACTCAGAAGGTTCTAGAAAATAAGAATTGTATAGGTATCGAGGAGTCTCCATTGTTGATCTGCATTTTGAAAAAACAAAACACTATAAGGACGCATAAATAACCAAATTTGGAAAACACAGAAGGTAACACTAACCTATCTGGTTAGATACAGAAATCAATATGACTTCTTAAATCCATCAACTGGGCTTGTAAAAGAGTAATTCATTAGGTAATTCAAAACAATCCATTTTTTATTTTTTCCACTATAACAAAGCCTAATTCTGATTCATGTCTCAGCTTCTTCTTTAGCTTCAACCTGAAAATATTATAGTAATCAGTCCCAAAAAAAAAAGCGGCTTATGAAATGTAGCTTAGATACATCTTGTTGGAATTGAGCCCCTTCTACTCGTGGTTCCTTTCCAAACATTCATTCTCTTTCTCCCTTGCATTACCAATTACCACCCTCTACCTCAGAAACGGAATACATAAGAAAAGAAGAAAAATTCTGAAACCCGTAATGGATAATGATCAAAGAAGATAAATACAGCAAAACAGAAGAAAAGATCAATTAAGGAACACAATATTAACATCAATATTGGGCAGCCCAGTGCACAAGGCTCCGGCCATTGCGGGATCTAGGGAGGGTGAGATGTACGCACTTACCCCTGCAAGTAGGGAGACTGTTTCCATATTCGAACCCGTGACCTCCAGGTCACAATAGAGCAACCTTACCGTTGCGCCAAGGCTCCCTCATTGACAACAATAAATTCAAGAAATAAAAAAATAAAAAAATAAAAAAAATCTTACACTCATTCATTGCCTAGTCTGCTTCTTCCCTTGACAGAGAAACAGTGAATGAAGGACCAAACAACCCCTAACTTCAACCTCATAAACCTACAGTAAAGCAAGAAATAGCTTTCTAAGGAACTCGATCAACAACTCAGAATATGAGAAACATATGGTATGCCTGCAGTGTCCCGTAGACCCAAATAGGCCATGTTCCCATCAATGGCCACATTAGCTCTTTTGAAGAAAACCGTTTGGTTTGTTCCAAGCCTTCTTTCTATCACAAAGCCAGAAAAAACTCATCCAAACCAATCCACCTCAAAATAAAATACAAATTAAGCGTAACAATTAAAGTTAGTTAAAGAAGCTGAACAGAATTAGGAAGACCAAACCCAAATACCTTTTAAAAAAAAGTTTAAGTGCCAATAAAATTTGCATAGAGTCATATCATATATAGAAAAGAGTAGAAACATACAATTCTATAGCCCAGGTCTTGCTTCTCCTTCGGCGAGTATTCCTCTGGATTTATATGGACAAACTTGATAGCTCCAGACTGATTATTCCTCTCTCTAAGCATGCTAACTTGCAGTAAATATAATTACAGAAAAAACAATCTATGAGAACTATTTTTTACCCAAATTTTAATTTCCCAAATGCACGCACACAAATCAAGCATTGCTTTGTTGAATTTGGGTTCCTTACACTTCGAAACAATTTTATTTTATTTTATTTTTTTTTTGGGGCTACCCACTTGCAATTTGCTAATTAAAAATATGTTCTCTATCCACTTTAACACAGAGCAAATCAAGAATAGAAAATTGTGCGTAAGTAGAAATGAAATCCTACACAATTTCAAAAGCACACCAATTTATTTGCAAACTCTCAATATCACATTGGCACATAATTAATTCGCTACAAAACACCAATTACCACAACCCAAAAAAAATACCAAATCATGAATCGTGAATCGAGATCTGACCCTTATCCAAATCATACCAACTCTCTACCCTTGGATCAACCGGTCACCAAAAAATCACCAACACCCTCACATACCATAACTTCTCTCTCTTTCCTCTCCCAGGTACAACTCAAGTCCCTAACTTCTTTGTCTTCTCTCTCTTTCCAAATCTATCTTATCTTATTTAAAAGAGACACACACACATATATATATATATATATATATATGGGGCTGCTAACTTACAACATGATGGTTGTAAGTTAGCAACATACAACAGCCCTTTTAGCTACACAAAACAGGTTTTTAGCGACGAAATTTTTGTCGCTAAAGGTTCCTGCTTTAGCGACGAAAAATTTCGTAACTAAAACCTAGTTTTTCGTCACTAAAACCTAGTTTTTCGTCGCTAAAAACCTCCTATGCTGTAAGTTAGCAAATCCATATATATATGCAAAGATTCTAAAGAGGGCCACCTCTCTTTATTAAAGAGAGGACCTCTGTTTTGGCCGTTGGATTGTGTTTAAAAACTGTGAAATGACAAAACTGCCATTAATGAAAACATGATCCGACGGCCAAAACAGAGGTCCTCTTTTTAATAAATGACTGTATATATATATATGGTATCCAAACTGCTATCTCACCTTATCATCATTATAGAAATTAAAAAAAAAGGATAATTAAAATTCAGTCAACAATATGTTTATAAATTAAAAGTCAGGCATCTACTTTATTGAAATTGAAGGGAAATCAGTTTGAAGTCTTCAAATTAAAACCTCATCAACTTTTTACCAAAATATATATATATATATATATATTGTCAATATATTGACTGTTATGCCATTAGTGATAAGATTGAAAAGTCCAAAATGCCCTCAACCCATTCATATTTTACACCAAACCCTAATCAAAAGGGGCCACATTAATAGACGTCTCTATCTCTGAAAGCCATAGATGATCTGCCGTTCTCCGTCACCGTCGCCGTTGCCGTACATGAAGCTTCGGCTTCTTCGTCGCCTTTAAGCTCGATCGTCTCACCTTCCATCTTTTTCCCTACCGTCGTCTGTCGCCATCTCTGCCATCGTTTGGAGGCTACCATGACCGGATAGGTTAGTCTTCAATCTCCCTTCTTTGTACACATACACACAATCAATAACCCTAACTTGATTGTGTCTTTTGCAAGTTTCACATTTATCTTTGCTTTGTCATGTAAATTGGTTGGGTGTTCTTTTGATGTTTCATTTTTGGTTGCTCAGTTTTGGTTATATTATATATATATATATATATATGAGATCTTAGTTGTGAATTTGTGGGGTGCTTGGGTGGTTTTGATTGATGCTTTTTTGGGGTATTGTGGTTCATGTCCACCACTATATGCTGTTTGGGTAATGTGATTTTTTTTTTAAAACAAAAATTTGTTCATACAATTCTAAATAATTTGGTATGTATAAATGTGGGGAGTAACCTACCACACGTGGGGGAGCAACTTACCAAGCCTAAGGAGCAACTATCTAAACATAAGGTGCAGGTTGAACTTTTCCTTCAATTTTGTTAAGCGAAAAATGTTGAAATAATCTCCCAGTATTAGAACAACTTCGAAATCATTGAGAGCAACTAACCAAACGTGTGGAGCAACTTACCAAGCCTAAGGAGCAACTGTCTAAACGTAAAGTGTAGGTTGAACAACAGTTTCCTTCAAATTTTTTTTTTAAAAACAAAAGGCAAATGTGGGGAGCAACTGACCAACTCTAGGGAGCAACAGACCTAGCCTAAGGAACAACTATCTAAATGTTAGGTGCATGTTGAATCACACTTTCCTTCAATTTATTTTTAAAGAAAAGGCAAAAGTGGGGAGCAACTAACCAAACATAGAGAGCAACTTGGAAATCTTGGGGAGCAATTGACCAAATGTTGAGAACAACTATCTAAACGTTAGGTGTAGGTTGAACCACACTTTCCTTCAATTTCGTTAAAAGAAAACTGATGAAATAATCTCCCACTATTAGAGCAAGTATGTAAACGTGGGGACCAACTCATCAATCGTAAGGAGCAAGTATATAAACGTTAGAAAGTACATCCAATTGATTAGTCCATGAAGATCAAATAATAGGAAATTAAAAATAAATAAATATAGGGATAATTAAAAATTAGACAATAATTTATTGACAATTTAATAATCAGTCATGTCCTTTATCCAAAATGAAAGGAAGTCTGTTTGAAGCTCTAAAATTATAAATACATGTAGTGTTTCATATCTTGGTGCAACTTATAAATTGTTAAGAGCAAGTCACCACAATGC
This sequence comes from Hydrangea macrophylla, assembly GCA_033977485.1. Lineage (NCBI taxonomy): Eukaryota > Viridiplantae > Streptophyta > Magnoliopsida > Cornales > Hydrangeaceae > Hydrangea > Hydrangea macrophylla. The sequence continues at coordinate 87,051,090 of CM066999.1, read as the reverse complement.
AAGGAGCAAGTCAGCAAAATGTTGAGAGCAACTCTTGCAAACGGAGGGTGCAAGTGGAATGTCAAAAAACATTATAGATTAAAGTGCAGAACCAATGACTATAGTGTAGAATATTCAATTATAAAACTCTAGATTGGGTTTATTGTACTTACATACCAAGTTATGCATTATTTGCTACTTCCAAACCTTTATTTTAATTCTGAGCGTTTATTTGTGCAAAGTTGATACTTTATTTATGCAATTCAGGTCAGGTTAAATGGCAAGAGTGAAGGCTAAAGCACGGAAGATTACTGGTAAGCAAAATAGCGACACGTCCACAAGTTCAGAGCCGCTACCTCCAAAACATCCCTCATCTCCAAATCATCCATCACCGGCCGATAGTAGGAAGAGAAAAGCTTCTTCACTAGTTAGACCGGTTGGACGAGATTCTTGTGAGTCAGACTAATTTATGTTTCTTATTCAATATGATACATGATAGTGCCTCTAACTGAGGATTTTTTTTAAATATAAATTACAGTGCAGACGTATGCAAAGGACTAGGTCATAAAGACTTTGACTTTAGGCACGATTTTACTAAGGTAGTTAAGAATTCATTGTCAATTATTGTTTTCCTTAACTATTATTATGTTCTTAAAAATTAAGTTTGTCTATTATGCAGATATCTCAGTTTGTAGCGGCATGGTGGAAAGATTTGACACATGAAGAAAGAACTCCATATATTACGGATGCAAAACTAGAGAGGGAGATCTTCAAAGTTAAACATAATGGACAACCAAAGAAAAGGCCTCTAGTATTGCCCTTTGCCTTATTTCCAAAAATTTATAAAGTACTAGTTTTATTTTCTAACTAATTCTATTTGTAAATGTGCTTTATTCACTTTTAGCCAGTTGCTTTCGGTACACGATGTTCCCCAAAGATGGTTGTTGGTGTCACGACTGGCATAGCAACAAACAAGAAGAAGGTAGCTGCTGTTAAATCATCGGGGTTTGGGTTTGTGATGGAGTTTAGATGCCAACAATTGCCTCGAGAGTTTATGCCCGTGTTATTGGAACGTTTTGACCCAGAATGGAGGACTCTTGAAGTTGCTGGGTCAGACCCTATTGTCGTTACTGAAGCTGACGTGGGTATTATCTTTGGGGTCCCAAGTGCAGGACATCGACTGCCCCAGGAGTTTGATAAGGAAAAGTTGAAAGTTCTGCATTCCCAAATCTAATCAGCATCATTGAAAGCATTACGAGATGCCGTTATTAATAAGATGGCAGACGCGAGTTTTAAACCAACTTTCTTATTGCTCTTACTTGGTTGTTGATCTTGTCAAAATCAAGATATAAAAGTATACTTTACTTTTCAAGGATTTATAGTGTGGAAGTAAAGGTCGAACCCACAAAGATTGAATTACTAAAGCACTTTAGTTTTAAAACCTAAATCTAATAAATTAAGAAAAACAGATTTTGATTTGATTTTAATTAAACTAAGAAAAATAAAATAAATCTAAACTATGAAAGCAATTAAAAGTTGTTTTGATAAATCTGTGAGTTGAGCCTAGGATTGCAAATCTACCACTAGCTTCATAATAAGGGTATTTATGCATTCAATTAGATTATTACATTGGATGATAATGGGGAATTGTAGCTACAAGCCCAATTCCTCCGTCAAGAAGATAACTACGATTCAAGCACCAACATAATTCATCTTCGGTTGGCACGGATTGTTCCACACTAAACTAGGGTTGCGGCACAATCCGTCTTTCCTAGGCATGAACTATTCGGCTTCTTGATATCACAATTCAATTAAGCACCATTACATGTAAATAATCCATACAAGCACAGCAAATATAGATCATTAAGCACATCACATTCAAAATAGATCTAAGACAAGAATAGATTTTGAAAGCAATGATTTAATCAATAGAAGTACGATTTTATTATTAAAATCCTCGAAACATGTAATCACCATCCATACATAATAAAACTAAGAGAAAAACATAAAATACATCCTATTACTTGGCTAGGGTTTCATTGAAACCCTAGATTTTGGTTTAAGCGGTCATAGAATTGAAGATTGGCAAGAGGTTGATGGAGGAGGCCATGGGAATCCTTGGTCTTCTTCTTCTTCTCCTTGCTTTCCTCTCTTCAATGGCTGAAGATTTGTTGTGTATTGATGAGTATATGGGTGTGTAACCCCAATATTGAATTATAATAGGGTATATATAGATTTTTAGCAAGTTTGGAGGCTTTCCTAAACCTATTCGCACCAAAACTGTTATATTTTACAATCTGGACGTAATTAGGCAATTTTATTCGTATGGAGATCTTCAATACACTGAAATACGCAACTTTAGTTTTTACACAGGATGCGTAAGCAGGCCGCGTGAGCATGATATTGGGAGGTCGCGTGAGCGAGGTTCTGGTAAGTCGCGCGAGCGGGCCGCGCGCGAATTGACTTTTTCTGCATCTTTCAGTCTTCTTTTTCACCCCATTTAGCCTGGAATCCTTGGTTTCTTCCAAATCCTGATAGAAAACAAAAAAAATGAAGTAAAAATACACAAAACAGGATAAAAGTACTAACAAATGTGAATTAAGGCGTGTAATTAGTACTTGTTCACTCCTAATCGGTGTGGACACGCGGAATCGGACCACTTCTCTTGTTCGAGATTGTTTTGAAATTGATTTTGACTTGGATCAAAGAAAAGAAAATGGTCTGTTGAAAACAGATACAGAGTCGCCACTTGGTCTTTAAGGAACCAAGAAACCTAATTTTGACTCACCCAAGCGGATAAGGGCACCGGCCCTTCATAACCAAAGAACTTGGTTCGGGGTTTGGGTACGAGAGAGGAAGGAGCCTTTGTCGCGACTAAAACACCCTCAACTCGCCCCGTCTTTCGACGGGCCTCAATTAGCATCCAAATAATCATCTTATACTATGTTTGGTTCGACAATTAATACTATTGTAGTATATTACATCACATAAGAAAACTTGAAATTGGAAGATCAAAAGATAAGATATCATTCATAAGATCTAAGCCAAATATCATACAATGTAAAGTGAAAATCACACAAATAAACCTAGGAAAAATCGTCTAATCATATATCAATTAATAAAGTTTCCTAATCTAAAGGGGGCATGAATTGTTATTGAAACAAATAACCAAAGAAATAAAAAATGTGCTTAGCAAGGCTAGAATGATGCATGTTATTCTTTGATAAAAGAAGACCTCTCAATCCCCGGGACGGATGAGAAAGGATGAATAGATCAAGGGGAAGCATGAACGAGTGATCGAGTTCATTCCTTATAATCTCCTTAGATTAAGAGTTACAAAAACCCCAAATCTTGCATGAATGCAATGTATGTATCTAAAATGTGCAAAGGTTGTAGTGTGTTTTGTGTATATGGATTTCTAGAATGACTTAGAAGTCTAAAATGTGTATGAATGAATGAATGAAATTAACATGGGATGTGTACAAATGTAGTATGAACTACTTCCTAAGATATGAACTAATTTGGAATGCATATAAGCCTCAAATCAAAGAATGAAAGTTAAAGTGTACTTGCTGTGAATAGTGGACAGAACAGTAGCATGATCTTTTGGAATTTGAAAAGAGGGGTTAGGAATGTTTTCAATGCATGATTTTTTATGGAGATGTTACTTATTGTGTCTAGAACACAACCCAAAAGGCCAATCTTGAATAGATATCATAGATTGAGAGAAATTACATAAACAATAGAGGTCACTCAGAAACAGAGTTCGTACTGTCGTCTGAAATGTTAGAAAATCTTAGAAAATGAAAAAGAATGATCTAGAGGCCCATTTTATACAGAAAGTTTCCTAAGACATTGAATTTTAAGGGAAAAATAAGTTAGGACCACCCCTTTTGGAAACGTTTTCTGGAAAAGAGGTCGTAAGTTGACCTAGCTGCTGTGACAGCAAAAACAGAATGTTTGGAAGGAATGTTGGGACCTAAGTGGACCATTTCCAAGTACTTCCAAGTCAAACCAAAAATCATGGGTGTTCTCCAATGAGTTAGGAAGACTTTCCAAGTGGCCTTGTATCCATATGTTGAGTATTGAGTTCTAGGAAAATCTTTGAACTCAACTCACTCACTGTTTTGACTCATTATTTTGAAGATTTTGGAGAAATCAAAGTTTTGTTTCTTGAAACCAAATGAGAGGGATTGAGAGGGGTTTTGAAATAGATGTTTTGAAAACATGTTTTCAACACTCAATAAGGATCAAAGCCACTTAGAATACCTACATCAAACTCATCATTTAAGAACCTCCAAGATTGTTGGAGAGATTTATTTGGTTTTTGGGCATAACTTCAATACATTCCAAGAATACCTTGGAAGTATTGAGGTTATGATCATCATCTATCAAACATGTTTTTGAGGTCAAGAGCTACTATCCATAAGGATTCACTCACCCCAAACTTCATGTCATCACTTAGATGATGATGAACTAGTAAGTAAATAAAGAAAATAAAAAGAAATGGGATGAGAAGAGATGAACAATAAATAAACAAGCAAGTAGATGATAATCAATAGATGATATTCATGAAGCATGAGACTTGTAGATTGGTGTATCACTCATATGTAATGACACTAGACATGGAAGAAGCTTCCACACTCTTGAATGCTCACTAGAATGGTGGTTGGGAGTATTGAATGTTGAAGTAAATGGAAGTAATGAAGTAAAAACAAAGTTAGAACTCACTTTTGTTTTGAAAAATCAAAGAAGAAAGCTTCTTTTCTCTCCACTCTAACCTTATCTCTACACTTTCTCTCCCAAACTTTCTCTAAACTTGCAATTGACTCCCCCCAAAATGAGGAGTAATGGGGTGTTTATATAGGCCAACTTGGGGTATTTTTGGGATTTAGAAAGTACTCCCATTGGTCCCAAACATCTGAAATCATGAAACCACGTCGTTTTGGATTTTAATTAATCAAAATGGGACCACAAAAGTATTTACAAAAACTTACTGTTCTGGAGGGGAGTGCCGCGGCGGCACTGGGCCACTGCCGCGGCGGCAGTGGGCCAGTGCCGCGGCGGCAATGCTCCTCCCTTCGTCTGGATAATGCTGTTTAGGCCCCCCGAAGTTCCGGTATTCGCGAAAAGGCCCTATTTCGTCCGAAATTCACAGAAAATGTATACGAACTCCAAATTGAGGTTGTGATATACCGTTGGAAAGGTAATGGAGTCTACTTTACATAAAAAATAGTTCGGGGATAGGTCACTTTGAAAAGTTTTGCGGTATTCGCGATAAAAGCCGATTTGATCGCCTTTTTCGCCTTTGGAAATTCATAATAAATTCGTTTTAAATCTAGAAATTATGTGCGATATACCGTTGGAAAGCTATTGACCTCTAGTATCCATGAAAAATATTTGAAAATTGTTTCGGTGCCCCGATTCCAAAGTCAAATCTTGGTCAAACCGGTCAAACCTGGGATTCCCGGGAAGTTCTAGGAACCTCTGGGAGCTCCCAGGAGCTGATGTTTTCGCTCGACTTTCTTTTGGAACTTGTTTTAATACTTTTCTCATGATTTAGAATGGTTCTGATGAATTCAGACAATTTCGGTCAAACTTGGTCAAACTTGGTCAAACTCTGGTCAAACCTGGTCAAACCTTGGTCAAACCGGTCAACGGGGACTTTCGGGGAACTTCCGGGACTTCCGGGGGTCTCTGGGAGCTGACGATTTCATCCAGTTTTACTTAAAAACTCATTTTATTGCTTTTTTTACGACATAGCATGTTTTCAGAACTTTGGGACCAAATCTGGGAATTTTCGGACTTTCAAGGGCATTTTGGTCATTCTGAGCATTCTGAGAGATAGAGCTGACTTCCGAGAGTCCTTTTGAGTCTTTTACGATCATTGTGAACCACCAAGCTATGGGTCTCCTAAATCTGATAGCCGACAAAATGGGGTGTCTACAGTTTACCCCTCTTTGGCAGGAACTTGCGAGGCAACGCATGTCGCAAGCGAGTGCCAAAGTTTTTGAAGAGACAGGACTTTTTGGAGGCTATAGATTTAGGATAAAAAGCGTTGCAAAAGATGCAAGGATGATGCTGGTCGTGCTCCGCGTGAGCTGCCTACGTATCCCAAGGGAAATCAGACCAGGACGTAGTTCAGGACACAAAAAGGGATAAAACACGTATGCACATACACAACAATCAGGCGGATGCCATGCTATATGAGGATGATATGCAATGTGTGGATGTGATATGATCTCATACATGAGTCCTATCATGCCTAGTTTTCTGATCCTAGAATGAGCAGGTGCCAAGGGGTGTGCCACTCTGAGTGGGCTAGTGTTGTGCTAGTGTTTGTGATTGTGACGTGGTGGGTGACTCAGATAAGGGCATTGAAGTCTAGAAGACTCCGGGTTTAGGGGCAAACTTCTGGAAGTGCGCTTTGCGAGCGAATGTAATTGGGTGTGGGGTCTCAGAGGGCTATGATCTAAGATGTCTTTTGGCAAATAACCGACGGACACAGGGGCTCCGAAAATTAAGAGACTGACATAGAAGTCACGGGACGAATGTGAAATCCTGGGATGTCCTATGATGAACATGGAGGCCCCAATAGTGTGATGAAAGCGATGGACCGACGATGTTTACATCGAGATGACGAGTCGACAATGGACCACTGACGGTGTATAAATCCGCTGAGGATTAATCTGAATCTGCTGGGGATGAAGCGATACTTTCTAGGATCTCTCTTCAACTGCTCCTTTTGATCGAATCTTTCGGGCCTGCCGGGGTCTCCGGGGACTGGTATCTGTCTGCTTTTGTCCTCGGGGGATGATGCAGGGTTCTCGGGGAATCTCTTTCGGTGCTCAATCCAAGAGAGCCTGTCAGGGCCTCTGGGAGCTGGTATCTGTCTGCTTTTGTCCTCGGGGGATGATGCAGGGTTCACGGGGAATCTCTTTTGGTGCTCAATCCAAGAGAGCCTGTCAGGGCCTCTGGGAGCTGGTATCTGTCTGCTTTTGTCCTCGGAGGATGATGCAGGGTTCACGGGGAATCTCTTTTGGTGCTCAATCCAAGAGAGCCTGTCAGGGCCTCTGGGAGCTGGTATCTGTCTGCTTTTGCAGGGTTCACGGGGAATCTCTTTTGGTGCTCAATCCAAGAGAGCCTGTCAGGGCCTCTGGGAGCTGGTATCTGTCTGCTTTTGTCCTCGGAGGATGATGCAGGGTTCACGGGGAATCTCTTTTCTTTATTCGGTGCAATAACTAAAAAAAAACCAGGATCAGTTACCAGAATTCGCGACGATTGTCCTGAAACGACCGATTCGGGTCTTCGGGAGCCGATTTTTCCCAGTTTTTGTCTGCTGGAGGTAGTTCTGACAACTTTTAGTCTGCTTGGGGTAAAACCTCATAGATCTTGATTGGAATGGGCCATCGAGGCTGATCGGGGCCAAAAACGGGCTGAAAAAGGCCAAAACGGGGCAAAACGGAGCAAAGTGGGGCCCACGGGGAGCAGTGCCGCGGCGGCACTGGGCCACTGCCGCGGCGGCAGTTGGCCAGTGCCGCGGCGGCACTGGGTGGCCGGACTTCATCTTCTTATATTTCGGGTTTTTGAGCTCTCCAAGCTCATTCTTGGCCATTTTGAGGTGCTTTTGAAGCCAAAATTCACCAAAACGCAGCTTGTGCGTGCTCAGGTGAGTAATCTTTCCCCGTAGTTGGATTTTTGATTGGTGTTTTGGTTTGCCCAAATTTTCAAGAAGAAAGTTTAAATGTGACTTCCATTTTTCTTGTAGATCCATGGCTTCGAGCTCAAGGAGACCGTCTAAGAAGGCCAAAGGACGGATGAAGGCCGAGATGCACACCCCGGACGTGATTTTGCGAGACCCCCAACACCACCTTTCGGCCGCGGCTCTAGCGAGCTTGGTATGTGAAACTTTCGACATTTTAGGACCACTTTTATGTACTATGCTAGTTTTGTGAGCCGTAGTGTGCACTTAGAGACCGTTAGAAGCTCGACTTGTGCTCAAATGTTGATTTTGTGAATTTTTGCTCTCGGGTTGTGAATAGTGATTTAGTGCATCTTTTGTCGCCTTTGTTGTGTGCAGGTGCCGGAAGTGGCCTTGAAAGGCCATGGTAGCCTTGCCCATGCTTTCTTATGGTATACCCAGCTTTCGCCCACCGTTAAGAGGATGGTTGATGATGCCGGGTTCGGAGGCTTCGTCCGCTTGGTTTCGAAAAGTAGCAACGATCTGGCTCACTTCTATGCACTGGCCGAGAGGTGGTGGGACACTACCAATACTTTCCACCTGCCGTTCGGAGAGATGACTATGACGCCTTTTGATTTCTCCATGATCACGGGCTTGAGGGTCGGCGGGAAGCGCCTGGTTCTGGACTATTTTTATGAGATTGACCCGGAGGCGGTGGAGATGTTGATTGGGGCTGTTCCCCCCAACTTGGAGAGGCATTGGTTCCCCTGCGGCTGGCTTTACCGGGCCTATGGTAGAGGTAATCACAATCTGAACAATTCCCAACTTTTGAGGGTTTACCTTCTGTATGTCCTCGGGTGCTCCATCTTCGCGACAAGGAACGACCGGGTGAGCTTGAGGCTCCTTTCTTGCCTGGCGACCATTGATGAGATCCCCTCCTACAACTGGGGCGGTGCTGCCCTGGCTCATCTCTACAAGCATATGGGGGAGGTTTCTCGGGGCGATGTTAAATCTACTGGGGGATTCTGGCGAGCTTGGGAGGTATGCACTGCTTCTTCTTTTATTTTCCATCTCTTTGATTTTCATACCTGTTCTGATTTCCCCTGTGCAGCTTTGGAGTTTTGAATACTTGAAGATGTTGGCTCCCTCCCCAGCGGACGAGTCAGGCGAGGATGAGGATGGTATGGCTCCTGTGCCTTTATTCCCACGAGGCTTGAGATGGCGGAGGGACGTTGTTGGGGTGAAGAGCGGGGCCCATCGGATTGTTTTGCTTCGGAACTTCTTAACTGGGTTGACAGCCTCTAGTGTTGATTGGACGCCTTGGGAGGGCGTCGCTTATGCCGCCACTGAGGAGATACAAGCGGTTAAATCTCTTACCTCTTGCCGCCTTCTGCTGGAGAGTACTGAGTGCAGGCAGTGGTTCCTTGGTGAGCGGGTGTCTCGGCAGGTGGTTGGTGGTTCCCAGTATCGCGTCCCTCATGATCCTCCTGTGATGGATGCTAGTGACCTTTCTGGAGATGCTCTGCTGGCGGCTTTAGCTGGCACCGATGTTTGGGACCATTTTCTTTCTAAGACCAGTTATGAGGCTTACCGTGGCCGTTTCCTGATGCCTAACTTCCCACTCCTGGAGGTGAGTTCTTTTTGTATTTTTTGTTTATATTCATCGTCCATGTTTTTGATTTATCTTTTCCTAACTTATTCTGTGCCTTTAGCTTCGCGAGATGTACAGGAGACAGGCTCCTCAGGCTCCCGACCCTATCCCCCCTTGGGATTGGACCGTCAATGTTCTAGGCGCTGATGGCACTCCCCAAATGATGGAGGTGCCGCGAGTCACATGTGGGTATCCTACTCAGCCAGTGGGCGTCCTCAATGTTCCTTGGAGTTACGCTGAGGAGGGTCACGCCTTGGCGGCTAGCCTACGGTCCTTGGTCCTTACACGAGACCACCGGGTATGTCTCTACTTTTGCACTTTCTTAAGTTTACAAGGTTCTAACCCTGGATTTTTTACTTTGACAGATGGACGGTATGCGGCAATTTGCCGCCAATCAGATGGCGTCCTTGGTAAGTCTCTGACTCGGCTCTATTTTTGTACTTTTTATTATTCCCTTACTGATTGCCCTCATTCTTATTTGTGTGTGCAGTATCGTGGAGGCGGGGCTGGCTCATCGAGGACTGGTCCCAGATGTAGAGGCGGTAGGAGGAGGCCGTCGCCGACGTACACTCCGGGTGGTCCGACGGAGGACGAAGAAGAGGAGGACTGAGGCTTCCCAAGCGGGAATTATTATTTTATTTTCTTTTCCTGTTTTCGATTGGGTTGTACTGAGGATATGATTATTAGGACAGTGTAGGACGATGTGTAGCACAATTTGTGACCTTTTGACAGAGTATTATGATGTTTTGCCTCCTAGGTCGGATATCTTCCGGTTTAGAGGCGCAGCTGTGTGCTTGTTGATATATGTGCATTGTGATTGCTGGATGTTACTGCGATGGGCAGTTTTGTGATAGTGAGTGCTTTTGCCTTGCAGGTGGGATAGTCCGTGAAACGGGGAGGTGCTGCCGAAATTTTGAATTTTGCTAGAGCTGTGACAGAAAATATGGCTTTGTATGATCCTGCTCATCTCACAGCTTGGCTGAACATTACGGATGGCGTGGAGCGGATCAATCTCTTCAGCTACGGCTTGACCGAGCTGTTTTCTCTTCGCCAGATGACCCTGAATACAGAGTTCTTGCGTGCTGCCATTGCTTACTGGGACCCAGTGAACCATGTCTTCAACTTCAACGGCCTGGAAATATGCCCCATGCTTGAGGAGTTCTGCGCTATTCTCGGCTCTGATTCTGACTCCGACTTGATTCTCCCTTCTGCTGATACCCTCAGCCCTACGCGAGCCTTGGCTGAATACCTGAATTGCTCTGTCACTATTTCCCGCCGGCTGATTCAAGGTGAGGTTCTCAACATTGCTTCTGTTATTGCCCGGTACGCCAGTCCTGGGAATCCCAGCATGTATGATGCTTCCCGTGGGGCCGCTTTGATATTGTGCATGACTTCGCACTTCCTGTTCTCGAGCATTTCCGTTGACTTGGTGCATGTGTGCCTCGGGCTGAAACTTAGCAGGAATCCCATGGCCATGGTTCTAGCTGAAACTCTGAACGGTTTGGATAATGCCTTCAATCAAGGGACTCCTCTTCTTTCTGGGGCGCCTTTGGTGTTACAGGCTTGGCTTTACGAGCGCCTTCAGCTGTGGACGGGTCGTATACCACCAGTTTACTTTCGTCGAGCCGTGCTTCATTCTCACTATACCTTTGCCGATTGGGTGGGCATGATGAGCACCTTATCTGAGGCTGACATTTGCTGGATCGTGAGGCGTTGGGGCCTTTATGCTATCACTACGAGCCTCAGGGGTCACCAGAGAGTGTGGTTGATGGGTCTGAGAGAGACTTCTTTCTATCATCCTCGCCGTTTGGCCCGACAGTATGGACAGGTTCAGGAGGTTCCCCGGGGGTTTACTGAGAGGGTCTTTGCTTCCAGGATCAGAGCTACCACTATTGCTGCTTTTATTGATGGTTGGACTGACCGAGTAAAGGCCTACCTCTAAAGACCTTTGAAGAAATAAAAGACACTAAAAACTAGTCCTGACTGATTTTGCTCATTCCTCCAAGTGTCTTTGAACATGTGGTTGCTTCTTTTTTGAAAGACTTTTATTTCTTTGATTATTCCTGCTTATGTAATATTCAAAGTTTGTTTATCGGTGAACCTTGGTTATTTTGGGAATCCCATTTTATGCATTTTAGCTCTCTAAAAACATTTTATAGCTTGAGATTTCAATTAGTTGTTGCTTTTGGTACTTGCTTGAGCATGCTGGGGTTGTTAGAGGCAAACGAGGCGGGTAGCCGAAGTTTGCCCCTAGTTTGGGATATATATGGTTATGAGGCAAACGAGGTAGATGACCGACGTTTGCCCCTAGTTCAGAAGAGGTTCAGGCAAACGAGGCGAGTGGCCGAAGTTTGCCCCTAGTGTGGAGGGTGGTTTTTGGGTTATGGTAAGGACCGCGACTTTATTTCTCTCATGTGCTCATAATTTTTGCCTAGGCGTCCTTTCGGATTTTCAACCTAGCGAACCATCCTTTTTTTTTTTTTTTTTTTTTTTTTTTTTTTTTGAAAGTCTGCCTACGTACCCCGAGCGGGGATCAGGTCCAACGTAGTTCGGGCCAAGGTTTTGAAAGGAAAGGTTATTTTTGTTGGTGGGGTGACCGAACCGTTGTGGTTGCCTACGTATCCCCGAGCGGGAATCAGGTCGAGCGTAGTTCAAGGCAAGGCTTGAAAAAAGATTGGTTTGATTATGATGGTGTTGACCGAACCGATGTGGTTGCCTACGTATCCCCGAGCGGGAATCAGGTCGAGCGTAGTTCAAGGCAAGGCTTGAAAAAAAGATTGTTGGGTAGTCAAGCATAGTACTTTTTGAGGCGATCCATGTTGATCGGTTCTTTGAATTCGACACCATCGAGGTCCATGAGATAAGTTGCTCCTCCGGAAAGAACAGTCTTGACGATATAAGGGCCGACCCATTTAGGTTTAAACTTCCCACGGGGATCAAAAATCGGAGCTCGCAACTCTTTAAGGACAAGGTCGCCCTTGACAATCTTCCTTGGACGAACCCTTTTGTTGAAAGCACGGGCTATCCTCTTCTGATAGATTCGGACATGGTCGACCGCCGCTAGACGCTTTTCATCTATGAGGGCCAATTCTTCATACCTTTCTCTCAACCAATCTGATTCAGAAATTTCACACTCTGCCATTACGCGTAGGGATGGTAATTCTATCTCCACCGGAAGTATCGCTTCCATCCCGTACACCAGTGAGTAAGGAGTCGCTCCTGTGGACGTTCTTATCGATGTTCTGTATCCCCAAAGCGCAAATGGTAGCTTTTCATGCCAGTCTTTGTAGGTATCAGCTGATTTTTGCAGTATGGCCTTGACATTCTTATTCGCAGCTTCAACTGCCCCATTGGTCTGTGGTCGGTATGGTGACGACTTGTGATAGGTGATTTTGTATTCCTCGAACAGATCCCTAACTTCTGCCTTGAAATGACTTCCGTTGTCCGAAATAATCTCATGGGGAACTCCATAACGGCAGATGAGATTTCTCTTGATGAATTTGGCCACTTCCTTGGCCCCCAACTTGGTGTAGGATGCAGCTTCTACCCATTTTATGAAGTAATCTATGGCTACCAGGATATACCGGTTTCCATTTGAGGCCTTCGGAACGATTTCACCAATAATATCGATTCCCCAGGTGGAGAATGGCCAAGGCGATGTCATGCTGTATAGAAGAGATGGCGGCACGTGCATCATGTTTGCATGAATCTGGCACTTGTGACACCTTCTCACGTACTCACAACAATCTTTTTCCAATGTTGTCCAGTAGTACCCTTGTCTCACGATTTTCTTGGCTAGCATGTGGCCGTTCATGTGTGGGCCGCATACCCCTTCGTGTATTTCTTCCATCATTCTTCTGGAGCTCTTCCCAAACAAGCAAGTCAGGTTGTGACCGTTGTATCCTTTCTTCAGCAGTTTCCCGCTGCAAATGATGAATTGCGCTGCGAATCTTTGAATTGCCCTTTTATCTCTCTCGGTGGATTCTTGGGGGAACGTCCCTTTTTCTATGAAATTCCAGACGTCCTGATACCACGGCGTTTCATTCTCTTCTTCCTCGACTGTGGCGATTATGTTGAACGAAGGCTCGTACCTCTGCTCAATTACCAAAGGCATCATCCTGACTCCCACAGGAATTTTGATCATCGAAGCTAGAGTGGCCAAGGAATCTGCCAGCTGGTTCTCTTCCCTGGGCAAGTAGAGAAATGTGATATTTTCGAACTGCCTCTTGAGTTGGTCGAGACGATCATGATAGGGCTTCAACCTTTCTTCTTTTACTTTCCATTCTCCTCTGGCTTGTGATATGATGAGGTTTGAATCCCCGAAGACATCCAACCTCCGAATTTTCAGCTCTAAGGCTGCTTCCATTCCCAGAACGCATGCTTCATACTCAGCAGTGTTGTTGGTGGAGTTATAATTGAGCTTGACTGCTAACGGAGTGTGGTCCCCACTCGGCGATACTAGGATCATACCTACTCCGTATCCCTTCATGTTGGCTGCTCCATCGAAGTACAACTTCCACTGTTCTTCCTTGATTCCCATGATGCTCTCGTTTGGAAACGGAAAGTCCCCACTTTCTTCGGAGTCAACGGCATGTTCCGCGAGATGCTCAGCTACGGTTCTCCCTTTTACTGACTTGCTTATAACATACTTGATATCAAATTCGGATAATAGAAGTAACCAACGGGATATACGACCGGTCAGGGCGGGTTTTTTGAGAAGGTATTTTAGAGGATCCATGCGGGATATGAGCACAACCGGAAAGGCCAGCATGTAGTGCCTCAGTCGGCGAGTACACCAAACCAAGGCCCAACATGTTTTTTCAAGGGTAGAGTAGTTGAGCTCATACCCAGTCATCCTTTTGCTGAGGTAGTATATGGCTTTTTCGGAGTGGCTTTCTTCTCCTTCTTGGGCTAGCATGCAACCCATGGCATTTTCGGAGACAGACAGGTAAAGGAATAAGGGCTTATGAGGAGTGGGTGGTGAAAGGACAGGTGGATTTTGAAGGTAGGCTTTTATTTTATCGAAAGCGGCTTGGCATTGGTCATCCCATTGGAACTTCTCCCCTTTTCTCAACAATCGGAACAGAGGATCGCATGTAGCTGTGAGTTTAGAAATGAAGCGGCTGATGAACTGGATTCTTCCGAGGAACCCCCATACTTCTTTTTCATTCCGTGGTGGCATCATTTCGAGGATTGCCTTGATCTTAGAGGGGTCCACCTCTATTCCCCTTTGTGTGATGAGAAAACCCAGGAGTTTACCGGAGGTTACGCCGAAAGTGCATTTCTTTGGATTCAGCCTCATCTTGTATTTGCGCAACCTTTCGAAGAACTTTTCCAGCGCTACCAGGTGCCCTTCTCTATCCTTGGATTTTACAATCATGTCGTCTACATATACTTCTACCTCTTTGTGAATCATATCATGCAGCAGAGTGGTGGCAGCTCTTTGGTACGTTGCCCCTGCGTTCTTGAGCCCAAAGGGCATTACTCTATAACAGTAGGTTCCCCAAGGGGTGGTGAACGTCGTCTTTTCCCGATCTTCTGGCGCCATTACACTACAAGGAAAAAGGCTTTTTATGTCACTTTAAATTTTGCATTTATGTCACTTTTATTGTGAGTGACATAATTATTTATTGCAGGGACTTTTTATGTCACTTTTTTAAGTATTTATGTCGGTTATTAAAAAAGTGACATAAATACTTGATTATTTATGTCATTTGTTTAAAAAAGTGACATAAATAATAATGTATTTATGTCACTTTTTTAATAAGTGACATAAATAATAAGATTTTTATGTCACTTTTTAAAAAGTGACATAAATAAATACGCGGTGGCACATTTGTAAATAAATCATGTTATTTTTATGTCACTTTTTATAAAAAGTGACATAAATAATACACATTCCCCTGATTTTTTATGTCACTTTTGAAATTTGACAAAGATTTTCAAAAAAGTGACATAAAAAGTCCTTATGCGCGCGCGGGAAAGGGGCCGGGAATAAAATGCAGGACAATATTTTTTGTAGTCCCTAGCTCTCTCATCTCCCTCTCCTCCATCGATCTCCTCCATCTCCTCTCATCTCCATATCCTCCTCTGATCACCACCAGCATCACCGCCGCCGCCGCCACCACCACATTCTCCGCGCGCCACTCACACGTCGCCGTCACTCTCTCCTTCTCTCCAGGTTTCTCTCTCTCTCTCTCTCTCTCTCTATCCGGCATCATCACCATCTTCTCCAGCATTGACGAGGACCGAACCCTAAATCTTAAGCTTGCAAAATATGTATATATATTTTTAAGAAAATAAACATAGAACTTAATTATTAGAAAATTTGTTGTCTAAATTCCAAAGTTAATACTCTTATCTTATGAAATTACTTTTCTTTTCTAAATCCATTAGGCCACACTTTTTTGTGTTGATATTTACTTTTTGAAATATTTAGGGTTAGTTGTTCCAAATGGGTAACTAATACCTTGTGGACCGTTTGGTAGTTTCTTTTTCTTATACAATAAAATCACAAAAAATTGAGATTGGTATAAATTGTTCAATGTAGCTTTTGGCCCATTGTAATTGTAGAGTCTATTGTGCTAAAGAATTTATTTTAACTTTTGGAATTCATAATTATTGATAATCTCCAAGAGTTTTTAGCAAACATGGCTTATGCCCATTAGGTGTAACAAAATTGCTAATTGTTTCATTTTAGTCCAAAGTATAGGAGGTGTTAGCGACACGATTTGAAGTACATGGGGGCAAAGTGAAAAACATGCTAAGTATAGGGGGTGTATCTGTAATTAATCTAAATATTTAATCTTTGGGTTAGATATAACTGAAATAAGTAAAGCGGAGTTCTGGTGTTAAGATGGTGGTAAAACAAGAAAGGATAGAGTTAGCGATAGATACAATTTGAGGTGGTAGAAGCAACATTCATTTCAGATACAACAAGAGAATCAATTAAGATCTTTGGGCATGTGTAGAAAGACGAAGGATTGTTGTGTTCATTAAGGGCAGGTAGATCCTTCACATGGAAAGGAGGGAGGGAGGGAAGAGTATTCAGTAGGTTGGATAGATTTCTAGTTTCTTCAAGCTGGGGAGATAGGTTTGCTAACATAAAACAATGGTGTCTTCCTAGGGGCATATCAGACCATAATCCAGTGATTTTCAGCAGATCAAGTGTTAATTGGGGTGCGATTCCGTTCAGATGTTTTGATCAATGGTTGGAAGAGAAGGAGGTTGTAGAGAAGCTTAATGGAATCTGGGAGGATAACACGGGAGTATTAGCGCAGGCAAAGTTGAAACAAACAAAGCTTGCTATTGTTAATTGGAAAAGATCGAAAAAGATGGATTATGTGGAAGAAATTAAGAAGTTGGAATTGGAAATCTTTAATATGGAAGGCATTCAAGAATTCAGATCATTGACAGAGGAGGAGGAAGCATCAAAGAAAGAAAATACGTGTTTATCGTGGAAGCTCTATAAGCAAGAGGAAAGGTGGTGGCTCCAAAAGTCAAGGATCCGATGGCTAAAAGAGGGAGATCGAAACACTACTTTCTTTCATCATGTTGTGAAAAACAGAGCACGAAGAAACTGGATTAATAGTCTTACAGTTAATGGGAGGGAGATTTTGGATCCAGAAGAAATTAAGAAAGAAGTGTTCGAATTTTATAGTTATCATTTTTTGGAGGCTGAAATGGTAAGACCAACTGTGGATGGTCTTGGAGTTAAAACGATAGAAGAAGAAAAAGCTAAAGATCTGGAAAACCCTTCACAGAAAAAGAAATTTTTGAAGCCGTTAACGGATGTGATGGATCTAAAGCACCTGGCCCGGATGGTTTCAATTTGAATTTCTTCAAAAAATTCTGGAAATTATTGAAAAAAGATGTGTATTCTTCAATAACTTCTATAACTCGGGTAAGATCCCCCCGGGCGTTAATAGTTCTTTCATTTTGTTAATTCCTAAAGCCTTCAGATCTGGCACACTTAATGGATATAGACCGATCAGTCTAGTTGGTGGATTATATAAAATTCTATCAAAGGTGTTGGCAAATCGTCTAAGGACTGTCATAGGGGACTTAATCAGTGAAAATCAATCGGCTTTTGTTAAGGGGAGACAAATTGTTGATAGTCTTCTGATAGCAGCAGAAACTGTTGATGGATTGAAACATTCGACTGAAGGAGGAGTTATATTCAAATTGGATTTTGAAAAGGCATACGATAGTATTGACTGGGGCTACTTGGACTATATGCTTTTAAATATGGGATTTGGAGCAAATGGAGAATGTGGATGATGGAGTGCCTATCGTCAAGTAGAGTATCTGTTCTTGTCAATGGATCTCCAACAGCGCAGTTCTCGATGAAGCGTGGTTTAAGACAAGGAGATCCGCTATCACCATTTTTGTTCAACATCGCGGTTGAAGGCTTAAGTGCATTAATCCGAAAAGCAACAGAATTAAATTTTATGGAAGGTGTGGAAATTGGTTCGAGTGGATTTAGGTTGACCCATCTTCAATTCGCAGACGATACGCTTATCTTTTGTCGCCCTCTGAGAAGGGTAATTCAGAATACGAAAAGGGTGCTAAGATGCTTTGAATGTTTGTCGGGGTTGAGAATAAACTTCTCCAAATCATGTATTGTGGGTTGTAGAATTGAGCAAGAAATAGTTTCTGAGTGGGCTGCATTGATTAAATGCCAAGTGGGGGAATTCCCAATAAAGTATCTTGGGATGCCTTTGGGAATGAACCCTCGTACATTATCTTGCTGGGATTCGGTTATTTTGAAATTCAAAAATAGGTTGGCGTCTTGGAAAAACCAATTCCTTTCTTTTGGCGGAAGGATAATTCTAATTAAATTGGTGCTGAATAGTATTCCTCTATATTTCTTCTCTCTATTTAAGGTACCAGCAACGGTTATTCAAAGGATTGAGGCTATTAGACGTAGATTCCTTTGGAGTGGATCGTCATCCTCTCGTAAAGTACACTGGGTTAAATGGAATGATGTTTGTCTCAGAAAAGTCAAGGGTGGAATTGGGCTTGGATGTATGAGTTCAAAAAATCGAGTTCTACTTGCTAAATGGTGGTGGAGATTTGGAAACGAGCTGGAGTCGTTATGGAAAAAAGTTTTATGCTACAAATATAGGTGGGATACCAATGCTATGTCTTTTGGATTCGAGGAAGGTAAGAGATTTTCACCCATTCTGAAAGGCTGGTTTCAGGCAGTGGATAACCAGAATATCTTTTCGCACGTGCGAAAATTGGGGTTGGGGTTATTAGTGGGTAAAGGGGATCGTATCCATTTTTGGGAAGATGAATGGATAGAAGGGAATATTCTACGTGTTAATTACCCTAGAATATATGCACTTGCTAATATAAAGGATGGTCCAATATGCGAATTTGGCCACTGGAGGAATAACTGTTGGTTTTGGGATATTCGACTTAGACGTCGATTATTCGGATGGGAAGAAGATCAGTGGGAAGAGTTTAGTACGACTTTGAGAAAGGCTAAATTAAGTATGTTTGGTAGGGATAGGGTCATTTGGAAGATGGTACCTAACGGTGTGTTCTCTGCACTCCCTTTAGCAAAGAGTGTGAGGATCTAGTGCATGGGAATCAACCAATTTTTATGGACATTTGGAAAGGATGGGTCCCTCCGAAAGTTGAGTTTTTTATCTGGAGATTAATGAAAGGGCGTATACCAGTTAAAAGTTATCTTATCCATGTGGGTCTTGATCAAGTGGACAATGTTTGTGGATTGTGTGGAGTGGAACCTGAAGATATTGATCATTTGTTCCTAAAGTGTCCAGAAGTGTGGAAAGTGTGGTGTGCGGTTATAGATTGGTGGAAGGTAAGTGCTTGTATCTCTGGTTCTTTTGAAGGTTGGTGGAAGCAGTGGACAGCCTTATGCCCGTCCCGAAAGTGCTATAAGGCTTGGCATATTGTCTTTCATGTTGTTGCGTGGTCTGTATGGCTAGCGAGGAATGATGTGGTATTCAAAGGTGGGTCAGTAAATTTTAACTCGTTGCTGGAATTGATTAAATTAAGGGTGGCCTGGTGGTTCCAATCATCTTCAAAGGATGGAGGGGTTACCATTAATGATTCGCTACTAAATCTCCCAACTGCAACACTAACCACGGTAATTTCTAAAAACCCGGTTGTTGTGGAATGGAAGCCGCCCAAGGAAGGAGAGTTTAAATGTAATACTGATGGATCTTCATTGGGAAAACCTGGTCCGGTGGGGATTGGTGGTGTACTAAGAGACTATGTTGGTAACATTCTGTTAATGTTCTCAGTAAATATTGGAGTGGCTGATTCAAATTTGGCTGAATTAGCTGCAATACACACGGCCCTTGCTCTAATTGTTGAAAAGGATTGGACTAGAAATATTCCAATCACCATTGAAAGTGATTCTAAGGTGGTTCTTTCATGGGTTGCTGGTGATGGTTCGGGGTGCTGGAAATATGGATCTATGTTGAATGAGATTCAAAATTTTGTGGCAAGAAGTGGCCATATTTCATTTGTGCACACACTAAGAAGTGGGAATGGGTTAGCTGACTCGTTAGCAAAGATGGGGGTGGGTCGAAGTGAGCCAATGGTGGTGTGGTCTGAAGTGTAACTATAAAGATGATGAGTGATATGAGGAGGAAGGCAATTTAATGACTAAAGAGAGAGTGAGTTGAGAAGGGGAGTGAGCGTGAGGGAGTAAAAGAGTGAGGGTGTGAAAAAGAGTGAGTGAGTGAGTGTGAGAGAGTGTGGAGAGTGAGAGTGAGAGTGAGAGAGTGTAAGAGTGTTTGCTTCATGCTCTTACTTTCTTAAGAGGGTATTCGTTGGGTTTATGCTGTGTAGGGGGGGGGGGTGATTGATGATTTAAAAATCACGTTTGGTGTTGAGTCTGGATTGGGTTTGGGTTTAATGGGTATGTAAAGTCTTGTGAGTTTCCTGCAATTGGGTTTGGGGAGTCCATGTTTACTAGTCACATTTGTTGGAGGTGAGATGGGTATGGTATGAGATCAAGTTGGGTATGGTTATCGAGTTGTGTCTCAAGTTGAGTCAATTATTTGCTTGCTGAGTGTTCATTTTCCTTTTGGGGGTGATTTTGACTTGCTGTTTTGGGGTTGTTGATTTTCATTGGGAATGGGGTTGGGGGTGGTCGTTTGGGTCTACATTTTGTTTGCTTTAGTCTCTATCAGTATTCATCAGATTGGAGATACGATGTCGTTCTAAATTTGTTTTCTTTGTATAATTCAAGGTCCATAAGTGTGAGTTCCTTCAATAGGGATTGGGGAGTTTTATGTTTACTGGTTACATTTGCTGGGATCAAGATGGGTAAGGTATGAGATTCGTAAATGGATAAAACCGCTGAGGGGGGTCATAACTATTATTGGATAAAGCTGGGATGGGGTGAACTTTGCCACCCTATATCAGTTTTACAGACACGTGAGAGTGCGTGTGTTGCGTGGGTGTGTTTGCCTATTTGCGAGAACCGAGTTGTTCGGGTGTGTGAGTTAGGTGGGTGTGAGTTTTGCCTTTGTGTGTGCTTTGGGGTTGTTCCTTCTGCGGGTGTGTTTGGGCCTCGGTTCGGGTGTGTGCGTGGTAGTGTGCTGTCGACCGTTGCTAGCTGGGTTTCCATGGGGTGCTGTCTGAAGACCGGATTCACAGAGGCTGCTTGAGTCTGTGTGAGTTTATTCTAGTTCTATCACTCACAAGCCTGACTAGCGTGCGATTTGGTGTTGCATTGTATCTGCTAATGTCGGGGATGTTTATTGGCGCTCCTCTCCTGGACTGCGCTTGTTTGGTTCTGCTGTTTTCAAGTGCTCTGCTGTGTCAAAATCTATTAGCAATATATAGATTGGGTGTATGGCTGGAACCTGTTAACACAATGTCTGATTGGCCATCAATTGTTAGCTGTTCAGAATAATTATGCAGAGGAAGCTCTAATTCATTGGTGACATTGACTTTTTTGGATTACCATTACCAATGAAACAAACTTAGGTAGTCTAAATAATAAACCAAACTTAGAAGTTTGGACTTAGATTTCGCTGGTCTTGGAAGCATTCTGTTTGTGTCAAGGAAGACCAAATGGTTTGATTGATGAGTCTACTCCATTTTCGAGCTGGGGGATTTTAGAACTCTGTACAATTTACTGAAGATATGCTGCATAAACAGTGAAGTATGGAACATTAAGCAGTTGATGGTGATTATGGCTTAAGTTTTGCTGAAGTGAAATTTGGTTCTTGGGCACTCTGATTGGATGTTTATGGCCTACTATGGAATTATCGTTGAAGTTCTCGGAAGCATTTTGATTGGATAGAGGAAGAACACTTGGATGTTGGGTCTCTTGGATTTTCTGATATAGATGTATTCTGTGAGTTGTACAAATTTTTAAGGGGGGGCCTTTGATACCTTAGTATTGTGTATGGGTATTTAAGGGGGCTTAGCCTGTATGCAAAGGGTTGTAACTTTATTGTGCAACACTTGAACTTGTTGATTAATAAAACTGAATTTTGCTGTTCAAAAAAAAAAAAAAATGGTGCCGTGGTAGTATTCACATGAGAGGAATGGAAGGGCAATGGAAAACCAAAATAAAATGGTTTTATTCAATCAAGAAAAATGTGAGGGTGAGTGATTTGAACGTGGTTATCACTTTAGACATATTATAATGGAGGAAGATGCGTCGTGTAATGTACCCCGAATCTTTAGAACAATGCTTATAGAGCTAAGTTGAGTGCTATCAGGACAAAGCTAAATTGTTGCGTATTGGGAACTTGGTTTAATTGTTACTGATATTGCTTTGTTGCTGAATTGCTGCGTGCTGCCCCTGATGCATTGGACTGCTACATGCTATATTCTAACCAAAAGTAAAATCAAAAATTGCAACATCACACAAGGATCGCAGCAGCCAAATGTACATTTGCACACATATGCTGAAGGTAACTATTCAACAGCATCAGCAGCAGCATCCAACGGCAACAAAACTCAGCAACAGAAAAACAAATCAGCAGCTTGGGTGTTTGGTTCTTGTCCTACGATTTTTGGGGGGTTCTAATCAAAGGGTGTAGGCAATCTGGTAGATTTTAGGCTTAGATTTTCCTGGGTATATTGCCCATATCGTGGAGTGTCCTAAAAGTTTGTAGGCAATCTAGAGATCATGTGTTTGTGACTTTGTGCAGAAGTTTGACGCCTAAAAGGAATTAGCAATTCAATCAAGTCTTTGAGAAGAAAATTTTTTTTAGTCTAAGTGTGATAGGAGAGATAGAGATAGAGATGGAGAGAGAGAGAGAGAGAGAGAGAGAAGTGAAAACAAATCTAACTAGTGCATCAGTGGCTTGTAGAGACCCTTTCAAATGACAAAATACAAATAAAGAAGCACATGAAATTTTAAAAATATTTGTCGAAAACAAGAATTGAAACCAATATATGAATTCATGCTTCCTTTCTTCTTTGATACAAGCCTTGAGGAAAATCAATAAACAAAAAGGACATTTTAAAACAATAAGGAAAACGATGAGGAAAATAGGAAAGAAAAGATAATACGTCGAGAAATAAATTTGACATTTTGAATATTGCGAGTCATTTCCCTTTCCTTTATTCATATCTTATAGTTATATTTTAAAACTTTAAAATTTGTAATGTTATTAAGCATGATGGAAAACATAAGGGAAAACATGAGAGAATTAGTTTTCCTGTCTTGTTTTCCATTCCCTTTTTTTTCCCTCACGAAATCCATGAACCAAATAGAGCCTTCATGGTACATATTTGCTAATTAGTGCATATTTTATTGGAATTCTTGATGCTTGAACTTTAAGGCTCATAAATGTGAGGTTCTAAAACAAGTTAAAGGATTCTAAGTTGAAGGTAATCACCAGCCTGCAGAACAGTATTAAGCACTGAGCCAAGTGGGTTCACAAACTTTAGTGTAGGCATTAAAAAGCTAAGATTTGTTCAATCAAACGCTGCTTTGTAGAGTAGTATCTACAAGTACCTAGAACACCTAATTATATACATATAAGCAACGTGAAAAAAGTGCATTGACTTTTTGGACCCTTTTTACATGCTTTTTTCCGTGCATATGTGTTAAAATATGCACATATGCCTAACCGTGCATTACAAGCACAAGCCGCATCGCCCAAAATATCCCCGACACGTTCCGTGGCATGTAGTCGCGCTCGGGCAGCATGTGCACAACACGCGTATATGAGACCCTCTCTGTGCACACTAATTTTCATAATTTTGGCGTGTGCTTTTTTC
The DNA here is from genome assembly GCA_033977485.1 of Hydrangea macrophylla. NCBI lineage: Eukaryota > Viridiplantae > Streptophyta > Magnoliopsida > Cornales > Hydrangeaceae > Hydrangea > Hydrangea macrophylla. The sequence continues at coordinate 87,027,547 of CM066999.1, read as the reverse complement.
TTGGCATATGACTTAAAATGCATTAAAATGTCTATGCTCCAGTTTTCTTATTTTGTGCACATGTTTAGCACATTGTTTTGTATACCTTCTTGTGTACGTGCACGTGAAAAATGTGCACTGACTTGCATATCTGCTCATGACGATTCCCTATATATTTATATATGCCCTATGATTTTTTTTCTTTTCTATCTCTAAATTCATGAGCCCAGTAGAACTCTGTGCTCTTTTATGTTAGTGGGAGTAGGATTATATATACAAAACATGAAAATTAAAGGATGCTATGTTATTTGTTCTAGGATATGGATAGGTCATGGATGAAGAAAGGACTATTGTCAAACGAATACAGGGAAGGGGTTCAACATTTTCTTAATGTTGCTGAAGATGGTGCCAAGGATCTGAACTCAATTCGGTGTCCATGCACTAAATGTCAGAATTTTTATAAGTTAGAACTGAAAGAGATCCGATTTCATCTCACTAGATACGGTACTGATCCCAGCTACACCATATGGAAGTGGCATGGGGAAGATGACCAGAATGAAATACCGTCAAATTTCAATGTAGACGAGCCTGTCTCCAAAGATGATGAAGAGGAGACCTTTAATGATGTTGCAAGAACAATAGAAATGGTTCAGTCTGTAAATGCAAGTGCCTTAGGTGATATTGAAGGATTCCAAAAATTGCTTGAAGATGCAAAGAAACCTTTGTATAAAGGGTGTACGAAGCACACTAAGTTATCTGCAACAGTGAAGCTCTTCAATATTAAGGCCAAGAGTGGGTGGAGTGATAAGAGCTTTTCTGACGTCCTGGCATTGTTCTCCGACATGCTTCCGGAAGATAATGAATTGCCGTTGTCAACCATTGAGGCTAAGCGTATCTTGTCGACATTTGGAATGGAATACAGGAAAATACATGCATGCCCCAATGATTGCATACTGTATAGAAATGAGTATGAAGATTCAACTACATGTCCAAAGTGTGGAGTGTCAAGGTATAAGGTGAAGAAAAATATGCCCACAGAAAGTAAGGATAAACAAAACAAGGGTGTACCTGCCAAAGTATTATGGTACTTTCCACCTATTCCAAGATTTAGAAGGTGGTTTCAATCTGCCCAGACGGCAAATGATTTAACATGGCATGCGAAAGGAAGAGAAGTTGATGGTCAATTGCGTCACCCAGCAGACTCGCCAACATGGAAAATAATTGATGATAAGTGGCCCGAGTTCGCAGCAGAACCGAGAAACCTACGGCTATCACTTTCAGCGGATGGAATTAATCCGTACGGTACCCTTAGTACTAGGTACAGTTGTTGGCCTGTTATGTTGAATACATACAACCTTCCACCGTGGTTGTGCATGAAGAGAAAGTTTACGATGTTGACAATGTTGATTTCAGGTCCAAAACAACCTGGCAATGATATAGATGTTTATTTAGCACCTCTGATTGAGGATTTGAAAACATTATGGGAGGATGGAGTTGAGGCTTATGACGCCTATCAAAAACAATCTTTCACTTTAAAGGCCGTGTTATTGTGGACAATTAATGATTTTCCTGCATATGGAAATTTGTCTGGTTGTACCGTCAAAGGATATTTTGCTTGTCCAATATGCAATGAGAAAACATATTCACTTAGACTGAGACATTGTAGCAAGTGTATTTATACAGGGCATAGAAGATATCTTCCACGAAATCATCCGTTTCGAAATCAAAAGAAGGCTTTTAATGGTGATCAAGAGTTTGGGTCACATCCCGAACCATTGAGTGGTGAACAAATATTATTAAAGGTGGGGGGGATCAAGGTTTCATGGGGAAAGAAAAATTTACAAAATAAGAAATCAACATCAAAGAAGAGGAAGAAAGGAAATAAGAAAAAAAATGCACACAATGTTGACGTTACAAGTTGGAAGAAGAAGTCTATATTTTTTGAGCTCGAGTACTGGAAACATCTGCCTATTCGACATAACTTGGATGTCATGCACATTGAAAAGAATGTTTGTGATAATATCATTGGGACCCTACTCAACATTCCAGGGAAAACAAAAGATGGAGTTAATTGTCGTAAGGACCTTGTAGAAATGGGTTTAAGGAAAGAATTGGCACCGCAAGTTAAGGGGACAAGGACATACCTACCACCAGCATGTTATTCGTTAACTAGAGCAGAGAAAATAATGGTGTGCAAATCGTTGCTTGAGCTTAAGGTCCCAGACGGATATTCTTCAAATTTTAGGAGTCGTGTGTCAATGGAAGATTTGAAATTATATGGACTTAAGTCCCATGATTGTCATGTCTTAATGCAACAACTTATTCCTATTGCAATACGAGGTGTGTTGCCAAAGCATGTGAGATATGCTATTATCAGAGTGTGCTTCTTCTTCAATGCTATTTGTGCCAAAGTTGTGGATGTGCAGAAGCTAAAAGAAACCCAAAAGGAGCTCGTGGTCACACTATGCTTGTTGGAAAAATACTTTCCACCATCATTCTTTGACATAATGGTGCATTTGATGGTGCATCTTGTTAGAGAGGTTGAACTTGGTGGTCCGGTTTTCTTTAGATGGATGTACTCACCCGAGAGGTCAGAGTATTAAAGCATTTGATATAATTATTTACTACCATTAGCAAGTACTCATCATGGTAATTTTAACTCTATCATGATTTATATTATAGGTACATGGGAGTGTTGAAGGGTTATGTGAGAAACAAAAATCGACCGGAAGGGTGCATTGCCCAATGTTATATCGTAGAAGAGGCGATTGAGTTTTGTTCCGAGTTCTTAACTGAGCTAGATCCAATCGGAGTTCCGTTTGCTAGAAATGAAGAAAAACCTTTCGGAGGAGCTAATGTCATTGAAGTTGACCGTGTGTCCTTGAACCAGGAACATCTTTATGTGTTACATAACACAAATGATGTTCAACCTTATATCGAGTAAAGACTTTTCAATTTCTCCTTAGTATGAATGTTTATTCCTCTGTTACTTTTTAAAATGGTTTATGATGTATTATTAATAACATAATAGGGCGCATGAGGAGTACTTGAAAGAAGGTTACCCTCGTAAAGGGAAAAATAAAAAATTCTTGGAAGATGAGCACAACCGTACATTTATTGATTGGTTACGTACAAGGGTATGATTCATATAATATAGTTATATTATATCTCTTATTTGATAATTGTGACTAAATTAACTTCTTAAAAATCAGGTTGAAACAGAGCAACAAGTCTCAGACACCTTAAAATGGATAGCCCTTGGACCTCGCCCAGATGTTGTAAAATTCCCTGGCTATGTCATTAACGGTTTTCGTTATCAAACGAAGGACCGTGATGATGTACGGGTCAACCAAAATAGTGGAGTGTGCATCGTGGCAAAGACGTTGCAGGTTGCTAGCGCAAAGGATACCAGACCTGTGACTACAGAAATGATTTTTTATGGCGTGATTAAAGAGATATGGATGCTTGATTATATCTCTTTCAAGAGTCCAATATTCAAGTGTGATTGGGTTGATAGTAAAAATGGAATCAAGGTGGATGAACTTGGTTTCACGTCGGTTGATCTTTCAAGAGTGGGCCATAAATCTGACTCTTTTATTTTGGCATCTCAAGCAAAACAAGTCTTCTATGCCCCTGACCAATTGGATCCTAAATGGTCAATTGTTCTATCATCTCCTCAAAGAAAATATTGTGACGAAGACAATGATGATGACCTTATCGGAGATGAAATTTCCGTTAACGTACTCCCAAATGCTGAAATCTTCGATGTGGTTGATGAGTCATCATCAACTTATGCACGTGATGATTGTGATGAGGGGACTTGGATCGACCGTTCAAAATCTTAATTGTATTTTTACCCTTTGGATTACTTGTAAACCAACAAAACTTAAAACATTATGACCGTTCTATAATGTAATTTTTTGTTTCTGTCAACTTCTTTAGTTGGATTTGTAGTTTAAAAATGTTGCCTAACATGCCCCTTTCGAATTGAATTGTGTCATTTGAATTGTTTCATTTCTTCAGTTGATTTGTTTCATTTCAATTGTTTATTTCTTCATTTATTATTGGATTTGTAGTTTATTCATGTTGTATAGTAAGCCAATTGTTACATTTAGTTGGTGTTACAATCTCTGAATTTTGCAGCCTCAGTGAAGTGTTTATCTTATCATGGAGGTTGAAAATGACAAAGATTCAGAAGAAATGTCCTTTGGCAATAAAGGTCGAGGACCAGCAAAGCTAAAGGATGTGATGCAAATAACCAACAGTGAAGAAAGGTTGAAAATCATTTATAATTCCAAAGGACAGCCCATAGGTTCACATAAAAAAAAGCTAGCAGGTTACATGGGTCTATTGATGAAGTCTTTTGTGCCAATAACTTACTTAACGTGGCACAAGGTGCCAGATAGCTTAAAAAAGAACTTGTGGGCAGCTCTACAGGTGATAGAATTTGTTCTTTGTACTTCGTAGAAGATGGATTATCTCTCTATGTATAACTGATTCTTGTCTTTCTACATCTCAAGGTTAAATTTGATGTAGACCCAAACACCAAAAAGTCGAGCTTATCATCCATGGCTACTAAGTGGAGGGCATTCAAAACAAACCTCACTAGAGATTGGATAAATACGTTTACAGACAAGCCCGAGCTTCTTAAAGACCCGCCACAGAAGTATAAAAAGTATATTGATCAGCCGACATGGGATGAATTTGTCAAAGTTAGGCTCTCCGAAAATTTTAAGGTATAATTCAAAAGAATTATTGAATGTATGCAAAGTAGAGTTGGGTTTTATAAAGTTAATACTAATTTTATTCCCACCCTTATGTTTTGTAATTATAAGGCTCTAAGCAAGGAGCAACGTGAAAGGCGAGCAAAGAATATATATAATCATCGTATGAGCAAGAAAGGCTATGCTGGTTTGGCCGAAGAGTTGGTAGGTTTAATTATGAGAATCTTTTTTATGATATTATCAATGCAAAGGTATTGATTGCTTTTTTTGCACTTTATTGTGATGATAGAAAGAGGAGTTGGGACCCAAATATGAAGATGATCGAAGTTTCTTATGGACAAAAGGCCGAGAAAAAAAAGGTGGCGGATTCGGAGACGATGCCACCAAGGAAATGGTTGACAAAGTGGTAAGTATTTTGCAATCAATATCGGCATTGTGCTCTCTCTCTCTCTCTCTCTCTCTCTCTCTCTCTCTCCCTGTTTTAAATATGCTTTGTCCATATTTATACTTGACACTTATCAACCTTCTAGGCTACAATGAAGAAACAAGTTGAGGATGGGAGTGTAGTAATAGAAGGAAGTTCTGACATCCTTAGTATGGCATTGGGCACTTCCGAGCCCTCCGGTCGTGTGAGAGGTCTAGGATTTGGAGTCACCCCCTCCAACTACTTTAATCTGCCTAGACGTGCGTCAAGAAAATATATAAATGAGTTGGAGTACAAATTGAAAGAGGAACAACTTCGGAGAATAGAGGCAGAACAAAGGTTTAGTCAATTGCAACAACAATTGCTTAAGGGACACTCATCTGAGAAGGTTGCTTCCAATACTCAAAAAAGTGATAACAGAAATTGTGAGTTCTCTTCAAAAAGGATAATGTGGGGTACAAGTGGTAGTAAGAGTGAATCAGGTTCAAAAAGGGTAATGGAAATCATTGTACAATTCTATATCATGTCTTATTTTAGGGTTTTTATTGCGATGAATCTAATTTTTTTTTTCTTTTATGCTTAGTTAAAAATTGATGGGACAGTAAAGGCTCAAGAACATGCATCACCTCACGTATCAAGTATTGGAAAGGCATGTATTCTTTTTTTTTTAAAATGAGTGTTATCCTTGCAATTTTATTGTTGGATTTTGAAATTTGGCATGGTCGTATTTATTATAGGAAAAGAGATGCAGGTTGGCAATTGGCACCACAAACAACATTGTTGCAGTGGGGATGGTCTTTGAGAAGAGTGGACCTCATGAGAAAATTCATAATGTTAGTTTGGGGGAACAAAATGTACGTGTCTCTATTAGTAAAGTAACGGAAGCTATTTTCTCGAATGTTGCACTCCCTATACCGGTTGGTGATGAGATGACACAAATTAAAGATGCTATTGGGTCAATTGTTGCTTGGCCTAAAGACCTTGTGCTCATTGGTGTTGAGGTAAAATATTTACTAATTAAGTGTTATAACAAAGATAGTAAATTAAAACGCTTATTTAATTGATCCTTTTTTTTTTAACTATGAAAAAAAGGAAGAAAAAAATGATGATGCTGGTGTCCAGGAAAAAAGTGAGAAGAAAGATGATGGTGGTGTCCTGAAAGAAAGTGAGAAGAACGATGGAAGTGGATGTGAAGTTATTGATACATTCAACCAAATGTTAACAACCACAGAGATTAATCAAATAAGAATTCCAATAGAGAAGGAGATGTTTGGAGATGATACTACCGAATGCTATGTTTTCAAGCAAGACTTGGTCGATTTTTGTGAGATGAAGCCCTTAGATGTCACGTGTATTAAGGCGTACATGAGGTAAGAGATGAAATTAATTTTTACTGTCTTATTTGATTGTCTTTGATATACTAATTATTTATTTTATGGTTTAGGCTTTTGTATGTGAAACTTGAAAAGTCTCAGCGAACTGTTGTATTTTTCAATTCTGAATCATTCAATACTGCCTCACATCAAGAAAAGAGAAAACTGGTTAAGGAAAGATTGCAAAATGCAAAGAGGAACCAAGTGTGCTTTATTCCGTACAACATTCAAACGGCGTAAGTTATTTCATTTTTCTTCTTAAAGCATAATAATCTTCAATATGAAAATGTTAAGTTTTATGTTAAATTACACAGGTTTCATTGGGTCTTACTTGTCATCGATCTCTCTATCATGGAGTGTTATTGGTTCGATCCAAAAAGTATGACTAAACCGAGTGAACAAATGAAGCTACATATCAATACGTGAGTAAAGACTTATTTATTGAGTTTTCCCTCATTGTCTATAACATGTTTGCAATTCATTCAAAACTCTTTGTCTTGAAGTGCGCTCGTATCACTGCATATCGATGGAATGAGAATGCCAAAGCCTATTTGGAAAATCCCAAAGGCAAGTAAATAAGAATTAAAATGATTCGTTTAGTTCTTTATTATTAACTACTAAAGTTTTCTCTATGTGCCTTAATATAGTGTCCACAACAAGAAGGGAGTGTTGAATGCGGATACTTTTTGATGATGTTCATGAGAGACTTGATTGGGGATCCTTCTCTTTCCCTTGAGAAAAAGGTATTTCTTTTTTATTGAGTATTGATGATCATTAATTAACTTTTGCGCATCTTTAAATTTTTTGGTGATCATTAATTAACTTGTGTTTTGCATCGTTTAGATGAAAAGGTTGTGTGATAAAAAAACTTACACACTTGATGATATCAATCGCGCTCGGACTGAGTTCATAGATTTCGTTGCGGAACATATGCCCGAATGAAAGCATAGGTAATTAACTTACTTATATCACAATAAACATGCATCTTCTCATCTCCAAAGTTGCTTTTTCTATTATTTATTTTTTCGAACATTGCTTTGCTATTGCAAATTTGGAGTGTTTTAGTTGTGAATAGTTATTGATATATTCTAGTGACATTTCAAATGAATTGGTAAACCGCTTAACCAAACGTCACGAAAACTTGCACGCACCTCAAACATGCCTAAATAAACTTGCGGGAACTAATGGAATGGATAACGGATCAATGGTTCACAAAAAATGCGAAAAAAGCGACGATTTCATTACTTAGGCTTGAAAATGCCTAGTTTGTGAGGTTTTGAGTAGTGAATCGTTAAACCGCTTAACCAAACGTCACGAAAACTTGCACGCACCTCAAACATGCCTAAATAAACTTGCGGGAACTAACGGAATGGATAACGGATCAACGGTTCACAAAAAATGTGAAAAAAGCGACGATTTCATCACTTAGGCTTGAAAATGCCTAGTTTGTGAGGTTTTGAGTAGTGTATCGTTAAACCGCTTAACCAAACGTCACGAAAACTTGCACGCACCTCAAACATGCCTAAATAAACTTGCGGGAACTAACGGAATGGATAACGGATCAACGGTTCACAAAAAATGCGAAAAAAGCGACGATTTCATTACTTAGGCTTCAAATTCCTAGTTTGTGAGGTTTTGAGTAGTGAATCGTTAAACCGCTTAACCAAACGTCATGAAAACTTGCACGCACCTCAAACATGCTTAAAGAAACTTTCGGGAACTAACGGAATGGATAACGGATCAACGGTTCACAAAAAATGCGAAAAAAGGGACTATTTCATCACTTAGGCTTGAAAATGCCTAGTTTGTGAGGTTTTGAGTAGTGAATTGTTAGACCGCTTTACCAAACGTCACGAAAACTTGCACGCACCTCAAACATGCCTAAATAAACTTGCGGGAACTAAAGGAATGGATAACGGATCAATGGTTCACAAAAAATGCGAAAAAAGCGACGATTTCATTACTTAGGCTTGAAAATGCCTAGTTTGTGAGGTTTTGAGTAGTGAATCGTTAAACCGCTTAACCAAACGTCACGAAACCTTGCACGCACCTCAAACATGCCTAAATAAACTTGCGGGAACTAACGGAATGGATAACGGATCAACGGTTCACAGAAAATGCGAAAAAAGCGACGATTTCATTACTTAGGCTTCAAATTCCTAGTTTGTGAGGTTTTGAGTAGTGAATCGTTAAACCGCTTAATCAAACGTCACGAAAACTTGCACGCACCTCAAACATGCTTAAAGAAACTTTTGGGAACTAACGGAATGGATAACGGATCAATGGTTCACAAAAAATGCGAAAAAAGCGACGATTTCATTACTTAGGCTTGAAAATGCCTAGCTTGTGAGGTTTTGAGTAGTGAATCGTTAGACCGCTTTACCAAACGTCACGAAAACTTGCACGCACCTCAAACATGCCTAAATAAACTTGCGGGAACTAACGGAATGGATAACGGATCAACGGTTCACAAAAAATACGAAAAAAGGGACTATTTCATCACTTAGGCTTGAAAATGCCTAGTTTGTGAGGTTTTGAGTAGTGAATCGTTAGACCGCTTAACCAAACGTCACGAAAACTTGCACGCACCTCAAACATGCCTAAATAAACTTGCGGGAACTAACGGAATGGATAACGGATCAACGGTTCACAAAAAATGCGAAAAAAGCGACGATTTCATTACTCAGGCTTCAAATTCCTAGTTTGTGAGGTTTTGAGTAGTGAATCGTTAAACCGCTTAACCAAACGTCACGAAAACTTGCACGCACCTCAAACATGCTTAAAGAAACTTTCGGGAACTAACGGAATGGATAACGGATCAACGGTTCACAAAAAATGCGAAAAAAGGGACTATTTCATCACTTAGGCTTGAAAATGCCTAGTTTGTGAGGTTTTGAGTAGTGAATCGTTAGACCGCTTTACCAAACGTCACAAAAACTTGCACGCACCTCAAACATGCCTAAATAAACTTGCGGGAACTAATGGAATGGATAACGGATCAATGGTTCACAAAAAATGCGAAAAAAGCGACGATTTCATTACTTAGGCTTGAAAATGCCTAGTTTGTGAGGTTTTGAGTAGTGAATCGTTAAACCGCTTAACCAAACGTCACGAAAACTTGCACGCACCTCAAACATGCCTAAATAAACTTGCGGGAACTAACGGAATGGATAACGGATCAACGGTTCACAAAAAATGCGAAAAAAGGGACTATTTCATCACTTAGGCTTGAAAATGCCTAGTTTGTGAGGTTTTGAGTAGTGAATCGTTAGACCGCTTAACCAAACGTCACGAAAACTTGCACGCACCTCAAACATGCCTAAATAAACTTGCGGGAACTAACGGAATGGATAACGGATCAACGGTTCACAAAAAATGCGAAAAAAGGGACTATTTCATCACTTAGGCTTGAAAATGCCTAGTTTGTGAGGTTTTGAGTAGTGAATCGTTAGACCGCTTAACCAAACGTCACGAAAACTTGCACGCACCTCAAACATGCCTAAATAAACTTGCGGGAACTAACGGAATGGATAACGGATCAACGGTTCACAAAAAATGTGAAAAAAGCGACGATTTCATCACTTAGGCTTGAAAATGCCAAGTTTGTGAGGTTTTGAGTAGTGTATCGTTAAACCGCTTAACCAAACGTCACGAAAACTTGCACGCACCTCAAACATGCCTAAATAAACTTGCGGGAACTAACGGAATGGATAACGGATCAACGGTTCACAAAAAATGCGAAAAAAGCGACGATTTCATTACTTAGGCTTCAAATTCCTAGTTTGTGGGGTTTTGAGTAGTGAATCGTTAAACCGCTTAACCAAACGTCACGAAAACTTGCACGCACCTCAAACATGCCTAAATAAACTTGCGGGAACAAACGGAATGGATAACGGATCAACGGTTCACAAAAAATGCGAAAAAAGGGACTATTTCATCACTTAGGCTTGAAAATGCCTAGTTTGTGAGGTTTTGAGTAGTGTATCGTTAAACCGCTTTACCAAACGTCACGAAAACTTGCACGCACCTCAAACATGCCTAAATAAACTTGCGGGAACTAACGGAATGGATAACGGATCAACGGTTCACAAAAAATGCGAAAAAAGGGACTATTTCATCACTTAGGCTTGAAAATGCCTAGTTTGTGAGGTTTTGAGTAGTGAATCGTTAGACCGCTTAACCAAACGTCACGAAAACTTGCACGCACCTCAAACATGCCTAAATAAACTTGCGGGAACTAACGGAATGGATAACGGATCAACGGTTCACAAAAAATGCGAAAAAAGGGACTATTTCATCACTTAGGCTTGAAAATGCCTAGTTTGTGAGGTTTTGAGTAGTGAATCGTTAGACCGCTTAACCAAACGTCACGAAAACTTGCACGCACCTCAAACATGCCTAAATAAACTTGCGGGAACTAACGGAATGGATAACGGATCAACGGTTCACAAAAAATGCGAAAAAAGCGACGATTTCATCACTTAGGCTTGAAAATGCCTAGTTTGTGAGGTTTTGAGTAGTGTATCGTTAAACCGCTTAACCAAACATCACGAAAACTTGCACGCACCTCAAACATGCCTAAATAAACTTGCGGGAACTAACGGAATGGATAACGGATCAACGGTTCACAAAAAATTCGAAAAAAAGGACTATTTCATCACTTAGGCTTGAAAATGCCTAGTTTGTGAGGTTTTGAGTAGTGTATCGTTAAACCGCTTAACCAAACGTCACGAAAACTTGCACGCACCTCAAACATGCCTAAATAAACTTGCGGGAACTAACGGAATGGATAACGGATCAACGGTTCACAAAAAATGCGAAAAAAGGGACTATTTCATCACTTAGGCTTGAAAATGCCTAGTTTGTGAGGTTTTGAGTAGTGAATCGTTAAACCGCTTAACCAAACGTCACGAAAACTTGTACGCACCTCAAACATGCCTAAATAAACTTGCGGGAACTAACGGAATGGATAACGGATCAACGGTTCACAAAAAATGCGAAAAAAGCGACGATTTCATCACTTAGGCTTGAAAATGCCTAGTTTGTGAGGTTTTGAGTAGTGTATCGTTAAACCGCTTAACCAAACGTCACGAAAACTTGCACGCACCTCAAACATGCCTAAATAAACTTGCGGGAACTAACGGAATGGATAACGGATCAACGGTTCACAAAAAATGCGAAAAAATGGACTATTTCATCACTTAGGCTTCAAATTCCTAGTTTGTGAGGTTTTGAGTAGTGAATCGTTAAACCGCTTAATCAAACGTCACGAAAACTTGCACGCACCTCAAACATGCCTAAATAAACTTGCGGGAACTAACGGAATGGATAACGGATCAATGGTTCACAAAAAATGCGAAAAAAGCGACGATTTCATTACTCAGGCTTCAAATTCCTAGTTTGTGAGGTTTTGAGTAGTGAATCGTTAAACCGCTTAACCAAACGTCACGAAAACTTGTACGCACCTCAAACATGGCTAAATAAACTTGCGGGAACTAACGGAATGGATAACGGATCAACGGTTCACAAAAAATGCGAAAAAAGCGACGATTTCATCACTTAGGCTTGAAAATGCCTAGTTTGTGTGGTTTTGAGTAGTGTATCGTTAAACCGCTTAACCAAACGTCACGAAAACTTGCACGCACCTCAAACATGCCTAAATAAACTTGCGGGAACTAACGGAATGGATAACGGATCAACGGTTCACAAAAAATGCGAAAAAAGGGACTATTTCATCACTTAGGCTTGAAAATGCCTAGTTTGTGAGGTTTTGAGTAGTGTATCGTTAAACCGCTTAACCAAACGTCACGAAAACTTGCACGCACCTCAAACATGCCTAAATAAACTTGCGGGAACTAACGGAATGGATAACGGATCAATGGTTCACAAAAAATGCGAAAAAAGCGACGATTTCATTACTTAGGCTTCAAATTCCTAGTTTGTGAGGTTTTGAGTAGTGAATCGTTAAACCGCTTAACCAAACGTCACGAAAACTTGCACGCACCTCAAACATGCCTAAATAAACTTGCGGGAACTAAAGGAATGGATAACGGATATATTCATGGTTGACAAATAATGCGAAAAAATGAGTATTACGTCATTCCGAATCCCCGAACACATTTTAATTTGGTCTCTTATAACCCCCAAACATAGTTTTGCTCTTTTATTATTTTATATATACAACTAATTAATGAAAACTTTTTCTTTTTTGTAGGTACAAATTAAAGTTTCACAATTTGATGGAAAGCTAACAAGTAGTGAACCACATTTTTTGCTGGGCTAATTTTTTGTTTTGTTGGTTTCATAGTTTTCTTAGTACTTTTTGATGACTGTATTATGTAATATAAATATGTATATGTTAATATTTTAGCACTTTTGACTCGGATCGATTGTATATGTTTTTTGTTCATTCCAATATATTAATTGGTTGGTATTTAGATTAATCGATGAAATTTAGTAGTTGCAATAGATCATTAATTGAGTTGGATTTAATTATGTACAGGGTGATATTGTATATATATGTACGTACAGGGTGGTATATATTGTTTTAACAGGGTGGTATTTATGTCACTTTTTTAAAGTATTTATGTCACTTTTAAGACTTTGAGTGTTTGGTATTTATGTCACTTTTTTTACTTTTATGTCACTTTAGGTTAAAAGTGACATAAATAAAATGGTATTTATGTCACTTTTAAGTATTTATGTCACTTTTAAGACTTTGATGTAATAATTTTGTTTGGTATTTATGTCACTTTTTTTACTTTTATGTCACTTTAGATTAAAAGTGACATAAATAAAATAGTATTTATGTCACTTTTAAGTATTTATGTCACTTTTAAGCCTTTGATGTAATTTTTTTGTTTGATATTTATGTCACTTTTCTACTTTTATGTCACTTTAGGCTAAAAGTGACATAAATAAAATGGTATTTATGTCACTTTTAAGTATTTATGTCACTTTTTATTAACAAATGTGTTGGTTTTATGAAACATTTATGTCACTTTTTCGAAAACATTTATGTCACTTTTAAAACATTTATGTCGCCTCCATTTATGTACCTTTTTACTGGAAAAAAAAGTGACATAAATACCTATTTATGTCACTTTTTAAGTGACATAAAAAGCCTTTTTCCTTGTAGTGTTAGAATCTGATTGTACCCTGAGAAGCCATCCATGAAAGACAGTAGCTCATGTCCCGCGGTGTTATCTACCAAGACGTCAATGTGGGGAAGCGGGAAGTCATCCTTGGGACTGGCCCTGTTTAGATCACGAAAGTCGACGCACACACGAACTTTTCCATCCTTCTTCGGGACTGGCACGATGTTGGCAACCCATTCCGGGTATTCGGTGACAACGATGAACCCTGCCTTGAACTGCTTCTCCACCTCTTCTTTAACCTTGAGTGCCCATTCCGGTCTCATGCGCCTCAGTTTCTGCTTGACAGGTTTAGAATTAGGGAGGAGAGGAATATGATGTTGGACGATGTCGGGATCGACCCCAGGCATGTCTTCGTAAGACCAAGCAAAAACATCTTTGAACTCTTTTAGCAAGAGGGTTAATTTTTCTTTTTCTTCTTTATCAAGGGTTGAGCCAATTTGCACAATCTGTGGATTATCTATTTCACCTAAGTTAACTGATAAAGTATCTTCGATTATTTCATAAGCAGGTGGTTTTTCAATTAGTTGCTTTAGTTCGATTGGGAGATCCTCGGAGGGATCTGTGCATTCACAAGTGTTAGACACAGAGGAGTAAGCAGAATCGTCTTTCATTTCATTCATGACAGGTGAAGTGATTACATTGGATAGTGGTGGGCTTACAGCAGCCGACTCCAGTACAGACTCGATAACTGGTAGTACAGACTTTGGGGGGATAGGGGATTGGGAGACACAGACAGATGACTCTACAGCCTGGTTGCTCAGACCCTCCTCAGTCGGCTTGATCTGATCATCTTGGCTCTTGGCCCTCTTCTCTTCCTCCTCTTCAGCGGATTCCTCCCACATCTTCTTGATCGCCTCAGTGTCAAGGTATTTTAACCAGTCTTCTTCTGGGGTCTTTTCAACTTCTTCGGGATAGAACGGGTCTTGATATGGGGGCCTCTCGCAGTCAGCGAAGATTTCAAGCCCGGGGTGCCTTCTCCCAGTGGTTTGATGGACCCATGGTTCAGGGAACCCGAAGTAAGGGAAATCATCCCCTTCCTTGACGAATTGTCCATTTAAAGTCTTGTGGTATGGCGGGAGACCCTTCACCCTCTTCTTCCATGGCCTTTGTAGCTCGATGTCCTCATCAGTGGGCTTGTACCCCAACCCGAAAGTGCCTTGTTGCCCTTTGATCTGCGGGAATTCCCGAATTCCTTGCTGGCGCCGACCCAACCCCATTCCGGGGAAGTAGTTCATCTTACGGACAATGTTGACGACTGCGGAGTGGACCTCAGGGAATCGGTCTTCGTCCTCGATCACATGAACTTCCTCCATGAAGAATCCTCCGATTTCTCCTTCTTCCAGCTCAGGTATTTGGACTTCAAAAATGGGAGCGTAATTCGGGAAGGCCTCACTTCCCCAACTATTACCGAGGATGACCTTTACCTCCCTCTCATGAATGTACTTGATCATTTGATGCACAGTGGATGATACAGCTTTGTTGGCGTGAAGCCAAGGTCTCCCAATTAGCAGATTGAACGAGGCAGGTATGTCCATGACTTGAAAAATCTCGGTGCTCACCAAAGATCCTACCCGGATTTGGAGAGAGACAGTTCCCATCACATTTCTTCTAGTGTTGTCATAGGCTCTCACGGATTGCACAGATGGCGTAATGTCGAGAATACTGACCCCCAAAGCAGTGGCAGTTCTTAAGGCACAAACATTCAAAGCAGAACCTGTATCGACTAGACAAAACGGCACCTGTTGCTCCTTACATCCCACAGTAATGTATAACGCCTTGTTATGCGCGGATCCCTCTGGCGGCAGGTATTCGTCGGAGAATGTAATGATGGGGTCGGGGGTAAGTGCACCCAAGAAAGCTACCATGTCCTCTGGCGCGGCGTCGATGGGGACTTCAATCCCAGCCAAGGCATTTAACACGGCTTGCCTGTGCTTATAAGACGTCACCATAATATCCCACATCGAGAGATGCGCTTGGGTTTTCTTTAGCTGCTTGATCAGCTCATTGTCTTCTTCGATGACCTCATCCATCTTGCCCTTCCCCTTGTCTTTAACTGGACCTTTTTCGATGGCTTCGGTGGCAGGCTGTGGAGGCTGGTAATGGCGGCCTGACCTGGTTAGGTGATCAATCTCAGCAGGAGTAGGCCCTTCTACAGTCCCATCCTTCTTAAACCAATCACAATCCGTTCCCACAAATGGCTTTTCTGGCTCGTTCCAGATGGAAGCATCACTCTCGTCGTTAGGGTCATACCATTTGAGGTCTACCGCCCCTAGGTCATGCTCTTCCAGGAAGAACAAGTCCTGCTCGTCGTCAAGCTGCTGCTGCCACTCGTCATTCTCCCCTCCGATCAGATGAATTCCCTCAGAATCCGGGATGTCAATGCAAAGCAAGGGTTGTCCTAGGGGGGTGATATAAGTAGCAGGGTTGAAGGGTGCGGGACTGGACTCAATGAGGTTGACATTTTGGTGGTTTGGTAGAGGATTTTGGGTGATATGAGGCTGCTTTGGTGGCGGCTCGATGATATTCTGGTCGATGAGGTCTTGGATGTCGTGGCGGAGGCGCATGCAATCATCAGTGTTATGGCCGGGGGCTTGGTGGTAAGTACATTGCTTGGACATATCGCAGTTAGGTGGGAGCGGGGTATTTCGAGGCTGGAGTAATTGGAGATGGCCTTTTTTGAGGAGGCGATCTAGGGCTGAGGAGAGAGAGATTTCTAGCTTGGCAAAACTGCGAAGGGGCTTTTTCTGGAAAGGGCGGTTGGAGGAATTTGCCTGGTTGGAGGGTTGGTATGGCCTTGGAGGATATGCCATGGGTTGGCCGCTAAGGGCATTGACATCCGGGGGATTCCGGGAATAGTTGGGCCTTCTGGGCTGACTCGGAGGGTCTTCCTTTTTGATCTTCCCCTCCCTGATAGCATCTTCGATTCGGGTTCCGACTTCAAACAACTCCTCAAAGGTGGAGATAGACTGGTAGAATAATTTCTCATGATAGAGCGGCTGCAGATTCCGGATGAGCATCCTTACCTGTTCTTTCTCGATTGGCCGGTGGGTCATTTGGGCTACCTTGTTCCTCCATCTGCTCAGAAATGCAGCGAAGGATTCATTGTTGCTTTGCCGGGTTGTTTCCAAATCCCTGACGGTGACGTCCAGCTCTTGATTGTAAGAGTAATGATCAACGAAGACTCGAACAATGTCCTCCCAGGCCCGGGTTTTGGAGGCTTCCAAGGTTAGGAACCACGATAGTGCAGATTTTGCCAGAGTTTGCGGGAATAGCATCGCAATGTGCTCGTGGGTGCAACCCATGGACTGGAAGATACTCATACATAGCTTCACGTGGCTTTTCGGGTTTCCCGTTCCATCAAAGCGATCGATGGCAGGCATTTTGAAATTCTCTGGCAGTTTCAGCTTGACAGGCTCGAAGAGGCCTTCCAGATTTAACATGTAATCGTCGATACCCTTGCTTTTCCTGAGTACGCTTTCCAGTTTATCGACCTTGTCCAATTTTTCTTGGAGCTTCTTCTCATACGTAAGCGGTGGGACCCCTTGAAACCAGTTTTCCTCCCCATTATTCTCATGTAGAGGAGGTTCAAACCCTGGTGGCAGAAACTCGGGCGGAGGTCGCGGCTGTTGCTGCTTCAGTTCTTCCATGAATTTTAGGACTTGGGCTAGACTGTCTGATTGTTGGCTTATAGTCGCTCCCAATTCAGTAACCTTGTTTTCCAACTCTTCCCTATTCATGCTGACGTAAGCTGTCGGACTGATTCTGATTAACCGATTATCCGCACTTCTGACCCACGAATAAGACCCTGACTGCTGACCTTGGGAATCTATACTGACCTGACAGATTTTGAAAGGGCTAGATTAGCTCTTCGACAGTGGTGACTTTAGGCAGACAAAGATAGTGATGTGGACCGACTCGAAACAGTGCGTGCAAATTGATGGGGAACGGTGCATGCAAATGGGACAAACATGCGGATGTAAGCCCTAATCTATATGATGCTCCTATTTCTAACAGATAGCAGCTAAACAAATAAGGTCCTAGCCATACAGAGTGTGCTAACCTTACTTTCTAGTATGATCACCAAGGGATAACATGAATTTCCAAGATACTCCGGAAATTTTGGACAGAGTTTCTGTGGGAAACTGGTTAATGTGGTTATATCTGGGATATTTGGACAGAGTTTCTGGGAGAAATTGGTCAATGTGGTTATATCTGGGATATTTGGACAGAGTTTCTGGGAAACCGGTTAATGTGGTTATATCTGGGATATCTGGACAGAGTTTCTGGGGAAACTGGTTAATGTGGTTATATCTGGGATATTTGGACAGAGTTTCTGGGAAACCGGTTAATGTGGTTATATCTGGGATATCTGGACAGAGTTTCTGGGGAAACTGGTTAATGTGGTTATATCTGGACAGAGTTTCTGGGGAAACTGGTAAGTACGGTTATAGTGATCATACTTTCTAGCAGGTTTTCATACTCCTATGTCTCAAGACCGACAAACAAGGCTTGCGGTGTATATCTTTGCGAGCATGGAGCAGACATCCTTATCATGATGCTTAGGCAGGTCAACTCAATGTGACCACATGTGAGTGATTGCCTTGGGAATCATAAGAAAGAGGTTCTGTTCTATGTCACATAAGCGTCCACGCCGCGCAGGTGATCCCGTCAGGGCATACAACAGTTATATCACATTGTCCTATCTGAAAAGATAAATGAACAGTCCTATGAAAGGTGCTACAGGAATCTATATGCAAAGGCTGGGTTTAGTCAAAGAGGGTCCGTTGACGAGAGTTCCAATATACCGTCAGGGAGACAGTACGGAGGTTTTTACTCTTTTTGATATACCTTGGAAGGTACAGTATCAACGGTGACTTGTGCCCTGGCACAGCAAGACCTGAACAATGTCAGCGCCGCGTTTCAGACACAGTCGAAGGGGAAAATGCAAAGTGCAATGCAGTGAACCAAACACAGTAAAAAGATGATTTTAAGGATGCTTCTTATGAGTCAAACCTCTGTATTATTTTGTTTTTTTTTTAAAAAAAATAAAAATCCCCAGCAGAGTCGCCAGATTGTGGACACGCGGAATCGGACCACTTCTCTTGTTCGAGATTGTTTTGAAATTGATTTTGACTTGGATCAAAGAAAAGAAAATGGTCTGTTGAAAACAGATACAGAGTCGCCACTTGGTCTTTAAGGAACCAAGAAACCTAATTTTGACTCACCCAAGCGGATAAGGGCACCGGCCCTTCATAACCAAAGAACTTGGTTCGGGGTTTTGGTACGAGAGAGGAAGGAGCCTTTGTCGCGACTAAAACACCCTCAACTCGCCCCGTCTTTCGACGAGCCTCAATTAGCATCCAAATAATCATCTTATACTATGTTTGGTTCGACAATTAATACTATTGTAGTATATTACATCACATAAGAAAACTTGAAATTGGAAGATCAAAAGATAAGATATCATTCATAAGATCTAAGCCAAATATCATACAATGTAAAGTGAAAATCACACAAATAAACCTAGGAAAAATCGTCTAATCATATATCAATTAATAAAGTTTCCTAATCTAAAGGGGGCATGAATTGTTATTGAAACAAATAACCAAAGAAATAAAAAATGTGCTTAGCAAGACTAGAATGATGCATGTTATTCTTTGATAAAAGACGACCTCTCAATCCCCGGGACGGATGAGAAAGGATGAATAGATCAAGGGGAAGCATGAACGAGTGATCGAGTTCATTCCTTATAATCTCCTTAGATTAAGAGTTACAAAAACCCCAAATCTTGCATGAATGCAATGTATGTATCTAAAATGTGCAAAGGTTGTAGTGTGTTTTGTGTATATGGATTTCTAGAATGACTTAGAAGTCTAAAATGTGTATGAATGAATGAATGAAATTAACATGGGATGTGTACAAATGTAGTATGAACTACTTCCTAAGATATGAACTAATTTGGAATGCATATAAGCCTCAAATCAAAGAATGAAAGTTAAAGTGTACTTGCTGTGAATAGTAGACAGAACAGTAGCATAATCTTTTGGAATTTGAAAAGAGGGGTTAGGAATGTTTTCAATGCATGATTTTTTATGGAGATGTTCCTTATTGTGTCTAGAATACAACCCAAAAGGCCAATCTTGAATAGCTATCACAGATTGAGAGAAATTACATAAACAATAGAGGTCACTCAGAAACAGAGTTCGTACTGTCGTCTGAAATGTTAGAAAATCTTAGAAAATGAAAAAGAATGATCTAGAGGCCCATTTTATACAGAAAGTTTCCTAAGACATTGAATTTTAAGGGAAAAATAAGTTAGGACCACCCCTTTTGGAAAAGTTTTCTGGAAAAGAGGTCGTAAGTTGACCTAGCTGCTGTGACAGCAAAAACAGAATGTTTGGAAGGAATGTTGGGACCTAAGTGGACCATTTCCAAGTACTTCCAAGTCAAACCAAAAATCATGGGTGTTCTCCAATGAGTTAGGAAGACTTTCCAAGTGGCCTTGTATCCATATGTTGAGTATTGAGTTCTAGGAAAATCTTTGAACTCAACTCACTCACTGTTTTGACTCATTATTTTGAAGATTTTGGAGAAATCAAAGTTTTGATTCTTGAAACCAAATGAGAGGGATTGAGAGGGGTTTTGAAATAGATGTTTTGAAAACATGTTTTCAACACTCAATAAGGATCATAGCCACTTAGAATACCTACATCAAACTCATCATTTAAGAACCTCCAAGATTGTTGGAGAGATTTATTTGGTTTTTGGGCATAACTTCAATACATTCCAAGAATACCTTGGAAGTATTGAGGTTATGATCATCATCTATCAAACATGTTTTTGAGGTCAAGAGCTACTATCCATAAGGATTCACTCACCCCAAACTTCATGTCATCACTTAGATGATGATGAACTAGTAAGTAAATAAAGAAAATAAAAAGAAATGGGATGAGAAGAGATGAACAATAAATAAACAAGCAAGTAGATGATAATCAATAGATGATATTCATGAAGCATGAGACTTGTAGATTGGTGTATCACTCATATGTAATGACACTAGACATGGAAGAAGCTTCCACACTCTTGAATGCTCACTAGAATGGTGGTTGGGAGTATTGAATGTTGAAGTAAATGGAAGTAATGAAGTAAAAACAAAGTTAGAACTCACTTTTGTTTTGAAAAATCAAAGAAGAAAGCTTCTTTTCTCTCCACTCTAACCTTATCTCTACACTTTCTCTCCCAAACTTTCTCTAAACTTGCAATTGACTCCCCCCAAAATGAGGAGTAATGGGGTGTTTATATAGGCCAACTTGGGGTGTTTTTGGGATTTAGAAAGTACTCCCATTGGTCCCAAACATCTGAAATCATGAAACCACGTCGTTTTGGATTTTAATTAATCAAAATGGGACCACAAAAGTATTTACAAAAACTTACTGTTCTGGAGGGGAGTGCCGCGGCGGCACTGGGCCACTGCCACGGCGGCAGTGGGCCAGTGCCGTGGCGGCACTGCTCCTCCCTTCGTCTGGATAATGCTGTTTAAGCCCCCCGAAGTTCCGGTATTCGCGAAAAGGCCCTATTTCGTCCGAAATTCACAGAAAATGCATACGAACTCCAAATTGAGGTTGTGATATACCGTTGGAAAGGTAATGGAGTCTAATTTACATAAAAAATAGTTTGGGGATAGGTCACTTTGAAAAGTTTTGCGGTATTCGCGATAAAAGCCGATTTGATCGCCTTTTTCGCCTTTGGAAATTCATAATAAATTCGTTTTAAATCCAGAAATTATGTGCGATATACCGTTGGAAAGCTATTGACCTCTAGTATCCATAAAAAATATTTGAAAATTGTTTCGGTGCCCCGATTCCAAAGTCAAATCTTGGTCAAACCGGTCAAACCTGGGATTCCCGGGAAGTTCTGGGAACCTCTGGGAGCTCCTAGGAGCTGATATTTTCGCTCGACTTTCTTTTGGAACTTGTTTTAATACTTTTCTCATGATTTAGAATGGTTCTGGTGAATTCAGACAATTTCGGTCAAACTTGGTCAAACTTGGTCAAACTCTGGTCAAACAGGTCAAACCTTGGTCAAACCGGTCAACGGGGACTTTCGGGGAACTTCCGGGACTTCCGGGGGTCTCTGGGAGCTGACGATTTCATCCAGTTTTACTTAAAAACTCATTTTATTGCTTTTCTTACGACATAGCATGTTTTCAGAACTTTGGGACCAAATCTGGGAATTTTCGGACTTTCAAGGGCATTTTGGTCATTCTGAGCATTCTGAGAGATAGAGCTGACTTCCGAGAGTCCTTTTGAGTCTTTTACGATCATTGTGAACCACCAAGCTATGGGTCTCCTAAATCTGATAGCCGACAAAATGGGGTGTCTACAATCGGTTGTTTTCTTTGCCCCACCATAAAGGATGTCGCAAGTCCTCGACTTATGCCAGCCATTTCTGTTGCATCATCAGCACAGAAGTATAATTAGGCTGAGTTCATACTTGAATGGCGTATCACAGAGGTTAATAAATACAAGTGCACAATGAGTAGTAGGTTGTCCAGCGGTGGATGTTTGTTTTTCTTGATGGTATGTAAATACCTCACATTATTTGTTCCCAATATGTTTTTTGAGTTGCCATCATTGAAAGATTGTAATAGTATGCTGAGATAATTTATTGCAGATCTTGCATTTCAATCGTGCCTCTCTCGGCGTTACACCCAATCATGCGGGCAGCTATGTCATTGGTGCATAGGATGATAACACCGCTTGTGAAAGAGTACAAATTGAGATGTCGTCCATACCAAAAAGACAATGCCCTCAAAGTAAAAATAAAGGCAGCAATGATGCTCTCAAAGGAGTCCTTCCTGTGTTTAAGAATCCGGTTTGTTAAAGTTCTACGCAATGTATAATTTATCCAACTTTATTAACAGTCATTCATGTTAGCTTTTATATGGCAGGCTATTCAAGCTGTGTATGATCGCATCCACTCTGAAGCACAAGAGATGCTAGTATCTTTTACACATGTTGTAGAGGGACAACTCCCTACTATTGATGCTCTGTGTGGTGAATCATCAGTAGGACAAATACCACCATTTACCCCGCCACCTCAATCTCTGAGTGTAACCCCCATCATCCGAGAGTTTTCCCTGATAGTCCGGGATTTTTTGAAGCAATCTTTTGGTCCAAACTCCCCTTCCAATTCCACAGCGTCCCAACCATCTTATGGTCAACGAACTCGACGAGTAACCCAGCTAGGGCCACAACAGCAGTCTCTATATATTTCAATGCCACATATTGTGATTACCCAATTGACATCGAAAGAGAATGATGTGTGGAGATATTGTACCCATCGACCTACTGGTAAAGATAAGGAAAAAAAATGTAAGTTAACCTACAATTACACGTCTTTAGGAAAAAGCTAAAGAATGCCTTTATGCTTATCTTATGTAGGTTAAATATTCTTCATATCGGGGATAAGACGCCTGTTGATCATGATGACTTTGCAAGTTCAATGGGTCCGCGGGAATGGCTTTCAACTTTAGTACGTGAATACTTTGGAATTTCAACGGGTCTCTACTTTAACCATTTTTGGTATTTATATGGCTGCCTTAATGGTTTCATCACTTGCAGGTAGTGTTATTAGCCTCAAGCTTGATGATGACTCGGCCTTCTAATATGATTGAGGTTAAAGGTAAAATGCAATGTCGTCGACTTATCATGCATCCCGAGTTTACGGTAACTCATCCATCTATTTCATTCTTCATATTTATTTAATGATACATTGGTATCATACATTAGCAACCTTGCAATTTTACATAGACTTATGGCAAAAAAAGAAGACCAACTTCAACATAAAACAACTGGAGTACCACTTTCGTGATGACTATTTTGACGGATCTAATATAGCAAAGGCAGAATTGGTTACATTTTTATCCTCTATAAAATTGGTTGTTAATTCCGATTTGGTACACGTTCAGTTAGCAACTATGTTTGTTAACTTATTTTGATGTAGATTTTTGTCCCAGTCATACGACTTAGCCATTGGTATTCTATTGTTATCAATCTTTGGGATAAGAGGATTGACTTGCTAGACTTTAGATTGGAATGTATTGATAAAGAAAGCATGGTTTTTGTGAGACGCATTGTAAGTCCAAAATCCATGAATAGTTTCTATTAGTGTCGGTTTTTTATTCGATCTAATACTATCCAAACTGGTTGATCTAAGCGAGACATCCTTGAGTTTCCTATTATGCCACAACCAGTCCCAAAACAGGAGAATGACAAGTACAATTACTCGGACAGCGTATTCACTTGGTTTTTTCACCTATGTTATTTTTCCTATTCGATTGTAGATACCTTATGTATTTCTCACACTTGCAGCAACTCATGCGGTATATTTATGCTGAAGTTTTTTGAATGCTGGGATGGAAGACTCACGTCGTCGTTCTCCTTGGTACCAATGCTCTCTTACAACCCTTTTTCTCATCATTCGCTTCCACAACTATTTAATTTTTAGTATTAACTTTGCGTTGTTATGGTCTTGCAGGAACACATTCAAAACATCCGAAAGCGATTTGTTGTGGATTGGGTACTGGACCCGCTAAAAAAAACAAAGAGATATAGCTAGTTCTTGATCATGTTCGGGGAGTTAAAGAATGAAGTTATAGACCATGGACGTTTTTGTGAGAAGCATTATTGTAGTAGTGTTTATAAAATGTATTATTAATTTTGGATTAATAGATCGAGATTTTGATTTAGGAACATATGAAAATTGCTTTTTTTGTGTAAACATTGGGTATATATACCTTTATTATGATTGGTGCATATTTTGCCTCATCCCAATGCAACTTTATTTATTTTCCTTATAATGTATGAAATGGTCCACTATTGGAACAGCTTAGAAAACGTGGCGAGCAACATATCACACTTTGCTTCAAATTTTTTTAAACTAAAGGAAAATTTGGGGAGCAACTGATCAAACGTGGGGAGCATCTTACCAAGCCTTAGGAGCAACTGTTCAAATGTAAGGAGCAACTTGCCAAACTTTGCTTCAATTTTTTTTTTAAACTAAAGGAAAATTTGGGGAGAAACTGATCAAACGTGGGGAGCAACTTACCAAGGCTATGGAGCAACTGTTTAAACTTAAGGAGCAACTTTGCAAACATTGCTTCAGTTAGTTTTTTTTTAAACTAAAGGAAAATTTGGAGAGCAACTGATCAAACGGGGGTAGCAACTTGACAAGATTAAGGAGCAACTGTTTAAACGTAAGGAGCAACTTTCCAAACTTTGCTTCAAATTTTTTTTTAAACTAAAGGAAAATTTGGGGAGAAACTGATCAAACAGGGAGAGCAGCTTACCAAGCTTAAGGAGTAACTGTTTAAACGTAAGGAGCAACTTTCCAAACATTGCTTCAATTTTTTTTAAACTAAAGGAAAATTTGGGGAGCAACTGATCAAACGTAGGAAGCAACTCACCAAGCCTAAGGAGCAACTATTCAAACATAAGGAGCAACTTGTCAAACTTTGCTTCAATTTTTTTTAAAAAACTAAACGAAAATTTAAGGAGCAACTAATCAAACGTGGGGAGCAACTTACCAAGCTTATGGAGCAACTGTTCAAACGTAAGGAGCAACATGCCAAACTTTGCTTCAAATTTTTTTTAAACTAAAGGAAAATTTGGGGAGCAACTGATCAAACGGGGGGAGCAACTTACCAAGGCTATGGAGCAATTGTTTAAACTTAAGGAGCAACTTTGCAAACTTTGCTTCAATTTTTTTTAAACTAAAGGAAAATTTGGGGAGCAACTAATCAAACAGGAGGAGCAACTTACCAAGCTTAAGGAGCAACTGTTTAAACGTAAGGAGCAACTTTCCAAACTTTGCTTCAATTTTTTTTAAACTAAAGGAAAATTTGGGGTGCAACTTATCAAACAGGGGGAGCAACTTACCAAGCTTAAGGAACAACTATTTACACGTAAGGAGCATCTTTCCAAACTTTGCTTCAATTTTTTTTAAACTAAAGGAAATTTGGGGAGGAACTGATCAAACATGGGGAGCAACTTACCTAGCCGAAGGAGCAACTTGTCAAACATAAGGAGCAACTTGCCAAACTTTGCTTCAATTTTTTTAAAAAAACTAAAGGAAAATTTGGGGAGGAACTGATCAAACATGGGGAGCAACTTACCAAGCCTAAGGAGCAACTGTTCAAACATAAGGAACAACTTGCCAAACTTGGTTTCAAATTTTTTTTAAAAACTAAAGGAAATTTTGGGGAGCAACTGATCAAACGTTGGGAGCAACTTATCAAGCCTAAGGAGCAAGTGCCTAAACATAAGGAGCAACTTACCGCACTTTGCTTCAATTTTTTTTTAAACTAAAGGAAAATTTGGGGAGCAACTGATCAAACATGGGGAGCAAGTTACTAAATCTAAGTAGCAACTGTTTAAACGTAACAAGCAACTTGCCAAAATTTGCTCCAGTTTTTTTTTTGAAACTAAAGGAAAATTTTGGGACCAATTGATCAAATGTAGGGAGCAACTGGAGAAACGTACGGAGCAACTGGAGAAACATAAGGAGCAACTGTCTAAACCTTGTGTGTAGGTTGAACCATGCTTTCCTTCATTTTTGGTAAAAAAAATGGATGGTTTGCAATCTTCCAGTATTAGAGTAAGTATCTAAAGTCATTGCAACAAAAGAGCACAAAAGATTACTTTATGTAATTGTTGCAAATAGCTAAGGTATACGTTACATCCATAACATATGAACACAAAAGATTAACGTTAGTACAAATAGCTAAAGATATATGTTTCATCCAAACTATATTCACACAAAATACTTAAATAACAACTATTATACACAAGATCACCAAAAGGTACTATACTCCAAGAAGTTCAGGCTGGAATCGGCTCCTTGCAATTCTTTCTATTATGGCCAGACATCCCACAGCGAGAGCAATGAATAACTCTTTTGTCTTGATGTTGGGTCTCGATGCGCTTTTTCCTTGGTTTACCAAGAGGTCGTTTTGAAATGGGAGGCAGTGGTACAATTGATAACATGGAGCTTAAAAATAAAATATTTGAGAGTTCCTCAACGGTTGGCTCATTATGAGTATGGACACGCGGTATCATAAATTGCAACAAATATTGTTGTGTTTCATTTTTAAACCAATTTTCAACCATATCATATACATTCAGTCCAGACGGACCCAACACAACTATAGCATGGGGACACGGTATGCCAGTCATCTGCTACTCCAAACAACTGCATTCATGTGCCAATAGCTTCACCGCATATCGTTTCAGACTTCGATCAGTGACGGTGTATTCACCGGTTAATGAATTCCTATAACCACATCCTATAGACCTTTATTGACTATCACGAATCTTTTCCTCAATCCTATGACCAACTCGTGTTTTACATTTTTCAAGGCTAACCTTTTTATCTGTTAGAAAACTAGTCAGTTTAAGAACATGATCTTTCATAAATTGAAAGATGGTGCATTCCCTCAACGGACCAAGACATGCATTGAACGATTCAGCTGGATTGGTATACATCCAATCCCAACGCTTCATAGGGAATTGTGAATTTGCCCAGTGTTCAGGCCCATTTTACCTTCACCCAATCAGCCATTTTCGAATTGAAATTATGCAACATAACCCATTTATGATGAAACATGCGCTCATCCCTAGCATATGCAATGTTAGTCAGCATTTTTAGTCCAGTCTCCCTTCTCTTATTTTTTATCCCCTTACTCGGCATGAATTTACTGAAATTCTCTTTCAAATGACGAAGGCACCATGAATTACACTCTCTTTCAAAATAGTTCTTTTATGCCATGCAAAAGACTAGGGTTTCTATCTGTCATAAGGACCACAATATGGTCACAGAGAATGTGTTTCAGCTCCTGTTGAAACCACAACCAATTTTCATCGTTCTCAGCCGATGCAAATGAATACGCTAATGGGTACAATCCATTGTTTGCATCCACCCCACATGCAGACATTAAAACTCCACGATAATAGGCCGTAAAGTGACATGCATCAATAAAAGCATTGGCCTACATGAAACCATGAACCCAGTGATTGAACATCCATATGCCACAAACAACTGCTTGAATCGGCCATCATCTGATAAAATATAGCTTGCACGGGTACCAGGAATGCTCTATTTAAGACATTTTCACATCCATGGCACAAACTTGAAATTGTTTTTTGGTTCTCCCATTATGCTAGACTAAGCCCTCTCTTTCACCCACCATGCTTGATGGTATGACATTTTAACTGACATACTGGCTTCAAAGTCCTTACATATTTGCTCAGGTAGATATCTATGGGCTTAAGCTATTTTATCCTTTATCATATTCCCAATATATTTTGAACGAACAACAAGCTTGTAGGTTGCAACATCATGTGCTGTATAACAATGGATATTGTTAAACTTCTTCACTCTAACCACATCGGAATTCCTTTCACAATCGGCTGTCAACTTCCATTTGCGATCCGAAACCTTGCATACGATCATGTAGTAAGAACAACTATTATTTAAGTACTCGAATGAAAAGTTGTTTGCAAAAGCAAAGCATGTCACCGCTTGCTTGAAATTGTCAGGACTTGAATAAATTTGCCCCTCTTCAATATTCAACCCTTCTACAACCCTAGGCAAAGTTATATAAGCAATCTCTGACACTTGAGAAGCAATTGGCAGCATAGGATTTGTCTGTTCACTACCAAATTGATCTGATGGTTCAATCTCTTCCTCGTACAGCAGGGCAACATGGGTTGGTGATTGCAAATCATTATTTGATCCCCTGCACATGTTCCAATGAATCATAATAAGACATATTCTTGTATAACAATTTATATTACAAGATATTTATACAAAGACTACCTTGTGCTGATTATATATGGTGATGTAGCATGTGGAACTTCACTAATATAAACATCAACTAGGTCATTATTGAAATGACACATTAAACCTAACCCCCGATCATCTTGCAACTGAATCAGATTCGTACTATCATGCTTGCTAGTATAATGGAAAGTCTTCCCCGTATGGGTAATACCGAGTGCAGTGCACGCGTCATGAACGAATTCTTCATCAGTGGTACGAGTGTTCACAACAACTAGGTCAATAACACCGCCTTCGTAACTAATCTGACCATCTTTAAATTTTCTTTTCCCGCCCCAGTGACAATAATAAGCCAACTCTTTTACATGGGATTGGGACATTGCCTACAAAAAACATGCATATCCAATACACATCGAAATCCCTTTAACTATGATAGGCTTAATTTTTACATTCCAATTAAAAATTATAAATGCCTAAGTCATATTGGTCGGACAACAAAATTATGCATTATTGAAGACTAGTATGGACCATTTGAAAATAGCATACTAGATCAGGTGCAAGTAACGAAACATTAGGAGATATTGTGTAGAACTTTGGGCACAATGACCTAACAACTTGAGGTTCAACAAGCACAAAATGTAAGAAGGTTCAGGCTTTGAAAATTAACACAGAATTTCAACAATTAAATTTATGAAGCATTAATCGCATTTCAACTAAATTTTGCAAATAAATTAATAACACAGGTACAACTCACATAACTCTGGAGTAACTGTATTAAACGTTGGGAGCAACTCAAAATGGGTGATTGGTGCAACTGAAAGAACTTGCAATCAGTCTTCATGACTGAACTTTGCAATGGTAAAAATATAAGGTATACAAAAAGAAGACGGGGTAACGGACACACAAATAGATAACGAACCCAGTGCCACTAAACCTCAACACACACACATACTATGAGACATGCAAGTATATATGGAAGTTTGACACCTTACCTTTTTTCTGGTATTGTCTTCTTCTTCCACCTTCAAGCACACAATTTCTCTCTTTTAGAAAAAATCAATTGTTAATCAATCTATAGACACACACAGAGAGAGAGAGAGAGAGAGATATATATATATATGTAATGTGTTTATAATCTCATTTGGGTCTCTTGTTAGAGTTTGGTACACAAGAGTGAAGGAGTGAAGTCTTTCACCATATTGATGGATTCCTTCGATTTTCACAGCCATGGATTCATTGTGAGACTGCTTCACGACGATCGCGACGGGTCCTCATCCATTTTTTCTCTAGAGCATTCAGGTATTTTGTGGTCCATTTTGGTAGGGACAGTAGGGTTGTGTATAAAAGAGAGGCTGAGGGTAGTTTGGACTTTTTAGTTTCTTTATTAATGGCATATCAGTTAATGTATTGACAATATTTAAATTTTGGTAAAAAGTTGATGAGGTTTTAATTTATAGAGTTCAAACTGATTTCCCTTCAATTTCAATAAAGTAGATGACTGACTTTTAATTTATTAACATATTGTTGACTAAATTTTAACTATCCCTAAAAAAATAAATGGAGTCACACCCCTAACTTCTCTCACCTTACTCACCACACAGTAAGATTATGAAATAGTTAACGCGAATTTGGATGGTTTCCTAGCTAGTTTAGGAAATTGTTGGAGTCCAATCAATTTGGGACGCACTTCTAAGTTAGCTAAGCTGGACCTGAAGTGTATTATAAGTAGACTGCGTATTCCAACCCATAGTCGAGGTCGAATCCGGTGGGTTGGTCAGTCGGTCGGTCAGGGTCAGACCTGTAGCACTTGAGGTCAGGAGCTCGGACCCAGAGCACTGGAGGTCGCCTTGTGGTCGGGAGCTCGGACCCAGAGGTTGAGAGCTTGGACCCGAGCACTAGAGCTCGGACCCAAAGGTTGGGAGCTCAGACCGGAGCACTGGAGGGCGGGAGCTCAGACCCAGAGCACTGTAGCTCAGACCCGGAGGTCGGGAGCTTGGACCACGAGGTCGAGAGCTCGAACCCGGAGCACTGGAGGTTGGGAGCTTGGACCCAGAGATCGGGAGCTTAGACCCAGAGCACCGGATTACTAGACAATATTTGGCGTATCACTATCCAAAAAGAAAGGGGAAAAAATTTGTGATAAAACAACTTCAAATTCTCAATCAAATCCTCCCCCGGGCAACTCGCCCAGAACGGGTGGAAGTTTTTGATGGGGGCCATCACCCTATGGCCCCAGGTTCTTGGGTACGAACTCACCATATAGGAATTTTTCTGGACCCACCGACCATTTTCGTTACATGGGGAGGCAGGCTTCTTCTTGCTGGGGGCCAGGCAAGGGAGGAAAATAATAGCCAACTACCCTAGTAACAACATGGGGTGGAAGAAGAAATTCTTCCATGTATCCACCCTCGGGCTTTGCGAGAAGGCACCGGGAACATAGTTGTGGACTTCCTGGGCGGGGAAGTTGAGGAGTAAGCTCCCGTCTTTTTCCTTGTTTTGTTTTACTTTTTTGTCGTTGCTGGACTAACGACCCTTTGCTTTGCAGTGGGATCAGCCGACCTGCCCAGTATTTTTGACGAGTGCCAGGCGATGATTTTGTCATTGGCTGAGGACCCCACAAATGTCAACAAATTGCTGACACGGGCGGGGGATCAGAAAAACTCCTTCTAGCCCAAACATCAATTCGTAGATCCTATTTTTCCTCCGATCATCGCCAGCACGTTTTACAGCCATTTTCTGCTTTCTTCCGTTTGACTAAATTCTAATGTGATTTTCTTATGCCTTTCCTTGGTCTCGCAAAGATGGTTCCCAGGGATGTGGTGGCACTAAAGGAAAAGGAAGCTGCTCTGGCCACTCGGGCGGGACAGAGAAGAAAGAAGTAGGGCCCCACTGAGGGCCAACAATTGAAGAGACTTCATCAGGGGCCCCACGCGGGTGGAGAAGGGGTCGGGACATCTGCTCCCAAAGTGACCATTGTTGTTCCCTCCACACATCCTTCTGAATCCCTACTAGTCGGGGTAACGACCCCATGTACTGTCCCTTGGCCCCCGAGGCCAGGCGACGTTCTGGCCGGAATGCCGGCGGTGAAGACGATGGATGAGGTTCGAGGAAGGGTCCGACCCCGGCTATTAAGCCAGGTGGACAGGTGCTCCGGGTTAGGTCCTGAGGAACTAATTATTTGGCTGCACAGCGTCAGCCACATAGTAAGTAGCCTTGCATACATTTTTCTTGTTCTCCCTGTCTGGAAATGCTGATGGCTCATGTTTCCTTCCTACATGTTGGTTGCTTGGCGGCGGGGGCTAAAGCTTACCTGTCCGAGGCAGCTGAAAGACTATCGACTATTGATGCCGCCCTAGCTGCAGAGAGGCTGGCACGGGAGTCTGTGAACTTCGCTCTCACCGTGGAGGAGGAGAAGTCGAGGGCCCTGGCCCTGGCCTTGGAGTTGGGGGAAGCTCACGAGTTTCTTGCTACCTAGCAGGCAGCCCGGAAGGCTGCAGAAGCAAAAGCGATGGCTGCGGATGTCGGTAAAGAGGACACGAAAGTCGAGAAGCTGGCTCTCTTTGAGGTTATCGTGGCCCATGAGGTGGGCCCGAAGGAAGTCGAGAAGGAATTTGAAGTTGGCTTCCTCGCAGGCTATGCTGACCTATCCGAGCGGACAACCAATGACCACCCAGACTGGGACCTCTCGGGCTACTCTTGGGTGAAGTCCAACTATTGAAAGGAGGACCAGGCCGCTGAGGAGGCCGCTGACGAAGATGTTGCTCCGGACGGGGATGCTGCCCTGGGAGAAGAGGCTGGTGAGACCGAGGATGTGGTCGTCGTGGACGATGCTTAGCTTCTGTACCTGTTTTTTTTTGTAGGGGAGGTTTCTATAATTGCCCCCCAGGCACTGTGCAGATATTTGCTGTTAATGAAAAGGCCCTTTGAGGCCACCTTTTGCACCAACTGTTTTGTATTTTTGCACTTTATATGCCTATATTTATAATTGCCTGTGCCCGACCGATTGTAAGCCTTGTAAAAACCCTACCTTAGCACAAGCTTTAAGACTGTGACCGGTGGAGAGCACTTGGTCTTCTAGGGACCTATACTTACAAACTTAGGTTTGAAGGTCCCGTCCAGTATAGTATAGGATCTTATTCCTGTTACTACCCGAACAGCTTATCTGGGCACTGTAGGTACATAGGAATGTTTTGGAATTCCCAGCCCTGTTAGTGCTCGGTGTGATTTCCTATTTTTTGACCCAGTATCCCCCTGCCCCCCAAGCTTTTGCTAAGGCGTTCGTTGGTAGAGGGATTGACCGTAGGGATCCGACCTAGGCCGTTGGTGGTTGTAGGGTCTTTTTAAGCTTGCTATCATTAGCTACCTAGGGGGATTTTCCCCCATTATCGGTTATGAACCTAAGCGAAGTCGGTGCCTCGGATGTGAACCCGAGGTCTTATAAGCCTCGGGTTTGAATCCGAGGTCTTTTTTGCCTCAGGTGTGGTCCCGAGGTCTTTTGTGCCTCGGGTGTGATCCCGAGGTATTTTTTTTGCACGGAACATTGGTAGGGGTCATTACTTGCAACAAAAACAAAATATCTTTATTCCTTTTGAAAATCATAATAATTGCTCGAGGAGAGCTATAAATTTCCTAACCAATCCCTAACCCGCTCTTATCCAAGCATTACTAAAAATACTTGCGGAGATGCTGTATGTTCCAAGGGTAAGACAGATCATGCCTATCCAGAGTCTGTAACCAGTAAGTGCCCGACTGGTTGACCCGGGTAACCCTGTATGGTCCTTCCCAGTTGGCCCTAATTTTCCATCGCTTGGGACTTTGGTAGACTAGTTCACCGCCTCAAGAACGAGGTCTCCTATCTGAAAACTGCGGTGCTTGACTTTGCCGTTGAAATACCGAGAGACCCGCTGTTTATAGGCTGCTACCTTCAGATAAGCCCGATCCCTTTTCTCTTCTATTAAGTCGAGCTCTCCTCTGAGGGCTTCCTCATTGCCCTGCTCGCTAAAATTTGCTACTCGATAAGTTGGTAATCCAAGCTCTATGGGGACCACTGCCTCGAAGCCGTAGGTGAGGAAAAAGGGGGTTTCCCCTGTGGCCGCTCGGGGAGTAGTGCGAAATGCCCACAGAAGGGTTGGTAGCTCCTCGGCCCAAAGTCCCTTGGTATTTTCAAGTCTGGTTTTAATGGACTGCAAGATTGTTCAGTTTGTTACTTTAGCCTATCCATTGGCCTGATGGTGCTCGGGGGAAGAGTAGTGATTTGATATTCCATAGCCTGAGCAAAATTGCCTGAACACCGGGGTATCGAACTGCCTACCGTTGTCGCTAACCAGGACCCTGGGGATGCCTAATCTGCTGAGGATGTTTCTCTTGATGAAGCTCTCCATCTTTTTCTTGGTGATTGTTGCCAAGGGTTCAGCTTCTACCCACTTAGTGAAATAGTCCACGGTGATGACTACGAACTTGACTTGTCCTTTTCCCGTCAGAAGGGGACCGACGATATCAATGCCCCACTGAGCGAATGGCCATAATATGGGTTGAGGATTCGTGTCTTGAGCTCTCCTGGGTAGTTGATCATAGACGAATATATCTAACACTTGTCATACCACTTGACGTACTCTCAGGAATCATGAACCATTGTTGGCCAGTAATAGCCTTGCAGCAAGGCCTTTTGGGAGAGTGCCCGACCTGCAATGTGGCTTCCACACACTCCTTCATGGATTTCATGTAACATTCCTTGGACCTGTGTAGGGTGGATGCACTAGAGATACGGGATAGAGAATCCCATTTTGTAGAGGATGCCATCCACGAGATGGTATCTAGTCGCCCGGTACTTTACTTGTCGGGCTTGATCTTTTTCATTTGGTAAAGTACCAGTCATGAGGAACATCATGATCGGATCCATCCAACTGGGTCCTAAAGCGACCGGTTCGACCTCCATGCCTTCTAAGTTGACCATACTAGGCTCGGGTAAGTATTCTATCCTTATCCCAGGTAGATTTGACTTAGAGGATAAAGTGAGGTAGACTCTCGTATTCTCTTCCCTCGAGATCTGTGTGATGGAGAATCCCTTAACCTTCTTTGAGATCGTGCGGATAAGGGCTGGCTAAGCGACCATTTTATCCTCCCGAGCTTCGTACTCCTGATTGACTTGATTGACCACGAGCTGGGAGTTACTATATCCCTAAATTTGTTGCGCGCCCATCGAGTTGGCTAATTGCACCCCAACCAACAAAGCTTCTACTCTACCTCATTATTGGAGGCCTAAAATCTAAACATTAGTGCATACTCCAATTGGATTCCATCAGGTGTGGTCAAGATGATCCCTGCCACGCTACCCTATTTATTAGAGGACCCGTCATAATTCAAGCAGGGCAAAGCCCTCGATCAGATTTTTTGGGTATGTGAACTCTACAAGGAAATCCGCTATGGCTTGTCCTTTGATTCTCGTTCGGGGCCTATAGACCACTTTGAACTCCTCCAACTCCAGTGCCCATTTGACAAGCCTCTTGAATGTCTTAGGCCTGCTTAGGATCCGACGAAGAGGCTGATCTGTGAGAACCACAATGACGTGGGCCTGAAAGTATGGGCGGAGTCTCCGGGCAGAAGTAATGAGGGTAAAGGCGAGCTTCTTGATACGGGAATACTGGCTTTCTGCGCCTTGAAGTGACCGGCTGGTGTAATAAATCGGGAATTGTATTCCGTGCTCCTCTCAGATGAGCGCCGAGCTTACTGTTGAATGTTACACTGCCAAGTAAAGAAATAGTTCATCCTCCGGTACAGGCATTGAGAGTAGAGGAGGCGATGTCAGGTATATCTTGAGATCCTGAAATGCCTCCCCACACTCTTCCGACCATTGAAACGCTTTACGGAGGATTTTGAAGAATGGCAGGCACCGGTCGATAGCTCGGGAGACTAACCTGTTCAGTGCGGCTGCCCACCAGCCAGACTATGAACGTCTTTGGTTGACTCGGGCGACCGCATATTGATAATAGCATGATTTTTTGGGGTTCGCCTCAATTCCCCGCCTGCTCACCATATGTCCCAAGAACTTTCCCGGACGAGACTCCAAATGTGCACTTGACCGGGTTCAACCTCATCCAAAATTGTTTTAAGATGCTAAAGGCCCTGGCTAGGTGCTCGAGATGGTCGGACTCGTCTCGGTTTTCGACCAAGAGGTCGTCGGCGTACACCTCCATCGATTTCTTGATCAAATCTTTGAACATATGATTGACCAGACGTTAGTAAGTTGCCCTAGTATATTTGAGGCCGAAGGGCATTACTTTGTAGCAGTACATCCCCTGGTCTATGATGAAGGAAGTCTTCTCTTCGTCCCCGGGATACATACTGATCTGGTTGTACCCCGAGTAGGCGTCCATGAATGAAAGAAATGAGTGACCGGCTGTAGAGTCTACAAAGAGGTCTATCCTAGGCAGCAGATAGCAATCCTTGGGGTAGGCCTTGTTCAGATCGGTAAAATCTACACACATTCTCCACTTCCCGTTGCTTTTTTTACTAGTACCACGTTTGCCAACCAATCGGGATAGTGGACCTCTTGGACAGACTTTGCCTTTAGGACCTTCTCAATTTCTTCACGTTTTGCTATTTGTCTTTTAGGGGCCATGCCCCTCCTCTTCTGGATGACCGGTCGGGAGTTCGGGCCGATGTTGAGACGATGAGACATGACCCGAGGATCAGTCCCGGGCATGTCTTCATGGCACCAGACGAAGACATCCTGGCTCTGTGGCAGGAACTGGATCAATTTTCCTCTAAGACCCGGCTCCAAAAGAGTGCCAATATTGACGGACCAGTCGGGGAGTTGGGGGTCCAGCACCACTTGTTCCAGCTCTTCTATCGGTTCTACTCCGTCCCTTATGTCGCTCAGGTCCATCTCCTGAATGTTCAACATTTTTGTAACTGTTTCTCTGTGCAAGGGGCTGACATAACAGCTCTGAGCGATTGTTTGGTCTCCACGCAAGCTCCCGGGACCCTGGGGGCCTGGAAACTTGATCACTAGGCCGTATGTTGACATAATCGCCTTGGCCTTGTTGAGCGTCGGCCTTCCTAGGATGACATTGTAGGCTGACGGCACTTCTACTGCCACAAAGTTGGCAAGTATGGAGACTTACTGGGTGTAGGTCCCCATGAGAACTGGGAGCTCGATTGTACCGAGCGGTTGTGTGCTAGATCCATTAAACGCTACTAGGGGAGTGGCTACTGGTCTTGCTGAAACCTTGAAAGACCTCCCAAAACTATTGGGTGATAGGGGATACAGCACTGTACCCAGAATATTCTGTGTTCGCCCTCATGTCATCCACTGATAAATATTTATAAACGCCTAATTATTTTTAGTTTATACAACCTCCCAATTTCCATGGGGTATGAGAGACTAAAAAAAATCAGCTTAACAAATAGAACTCACAATCAATATCTAGAAGCCCACTAATTAACAGTTCCAGTTCCTTGTCATTGAAAATCTATATCAAATCTCGAGATATCAATTCATTGAATCCTTCCAAAAATGCATTTATTTGAGGACGAATAGCAGTAGTTAACCGATGTTCAGCGACTAAATCAACATATTCATGCTACTTTTCCTCGGTAACTCGAATGTTTCTTCCTCCGGGGATCAGTTCATAGTCGACTACCTGAATTATGAAAATCAGGTTAAAATATGACAAAACACAAGATGCATCAATAAGCAAATTTAGTGGGATGCCTTACCTCAGTCCTCTCATACAAAATCAACTTCTCTTCATTAGCATCAATTCTAAAAGTGAGTTCTAGAATGTCACTGATATTGTTCTGCAAAATTAGACAAGTTCAAGTTATGTCACGCATGGAGGGAGAGAGAGAGAGAGAGAGAGAGAGAGAGAGAGAGGGAGGGAGAGAAGAAGAAGAAGAAGAAGAAGAAGAAACGAACATGAACCTGAGGAAGATTCAATTAAATTCCTTGACAAATTGCTAGATTGGAAGAAAGTTGTGTGAATTAAGAAAGAAACTGTTATGAATACTTGCATATCATATCTTGACTTGGAAATACATTGTTATGAGGAGTAGAGAGATATAAAGCGAGCTATTTCACAAACTATAGGGGAGTTGCTGCAGGCGTATTGATCTCATTGATCACGAGCTGAAAATATTACCAAACTATTGCATCACATTTTGATTCATAACAAAGATCAGTAACAAATACTCATTAATTTTTTTTCCTTTTTGGCAAATAAAACCCTGATTTAACCAAGAGGTTCCAAACAATAGTAAAAAAATAATTCGCTTCTACCCCAATAATTCACAACAATTTTTTTATTTTTATTTTTTTTGTTTGTAACTAATTATAGAACTTTTTTTAGGCATATAAGTTGAAGAGAAACATTTTCCCTTAGCATCTAAGCTACAAGAAGTTATCAGAGAAAACAAATTTAACCCAAATCCAAAATTTTAAAATCTCATTTGCATTCCACAGTAATGAAGCAAATGTTTGTAAATTGAGTAAAACGAATGATCAAGATTCAAAACTCTAGTATTTATCTAACATACAGAATAGATACAAATATATGTATATAATGGTTATACATAATAAATGTTTGTGTATGCAGGATAAAAAGAATGTTGAATCCTAACAATGTTGAAATACTTCATTTTACTGAGAGAAGATCCGATTGGTGAACGGGGTCAAAATTAGCCTCAAAATAATGGAGAATACAGATGACGAGGTTATGATTTTCCCCTCTTTTCTAGGTAAGGGTCTATTTAGAGCTCAAGCAAGCCCGTCAAAATCCCACCATCGACGAGAGAGAAGATGAAACCCTAACCATTATGAATATATAGTTTGAGAGAGAGAGAGAGGGAGAGAGAGAGAGAGAGAGAGAGTGTGTGTGTATGTGTGTGAGAGAGAGAGAGAGAGAGATTGAGTGTATGAGTGTTCTTACCAGATCAACGGCATCGGCAACCGGCGGCGGTGGGCGACAGCGGACGATGGCTCTTCTGGATCTCTCGTCTCTTCTCTTCTCTCTCTTCTCCTTTTTTATTCTCTCTCTCTCTCTCTCTCTCTCTCTCTCTCTCTCTCTTCTATAATCTATTCTCCTGATACTTATTTTATTTCCTTCTATTTTCTTTTTTCTATATTAATTTTAATCACTTTTGACGACGAAATATATTTCGCCGCTATAGACATCACTTTAGGCGACAAAATATTTGTCGCCTTAGACATTACGTTAGAACTCACTTTAGGCAACGAAATATTTTTTTGTCGCCATAGATATCACTCCAAACAAAAGCTTTTTTGTCCAAGTAGTTGGTGAAAGATATTAGAATATTTATTTAGAGTAATGTTATGCTTCCCAAATTTTCATCCCAATATGATGTTGAAATGAGACCACTGTAGAACCACTTTAACATCACAAATAATCAAAATCAACCGGGTCCACTGCCACATGTGTTGGGTCCACACATATGTTTATGAATTAAAATTTATTCCACGCATACCCATGAATTAAATTTACACATACATGCCTAAAAATTAAATTTATACACATTTTTATGAATTTAATTTTATTGGTCATAATTAATTTTTATTATAGTTATTCCTCCTAATCTGTCACACCCGTTCCAAAAATTTATAGTTTTATCATGCATAATTGTAAATTGAGAGGTTATCAATGTTAATTGATAATGGTGGATTGAGGTTGACTGTGAGTCAACGGTAAGGTGTCAGTGAGGACACAGGAGCATGGCAGTTCATATTGCATAATCATGAGTAAATGACATTTATGTGATTTAAATGTTATTTGACGTTATCTGGTATTTGTTGAATAGTAATTATACCTGTGTAGTATAATTCTGGTAAATTTTGATTTGGTAGTATCATTTTGAGAACTATGGTGAGAACGTGAGAGATACGTTAATTGAAAAGGTAGGTTGTGTAGAGATTCCACAGAATATAATTTTCGGACGTTATTTTGGACCCAAACGAAACCTAGTCGAAAACTTTTGAAATTTATAGTTTTTACTCGTAAAGTTATAAAATGGACGTGTGCGAAGTTTCGAGAGCTGATTAGAAGTTTTGAGAAACTTGCGGGGAGGTAAACGTGATTGCCCGAAAGGTTGCCTATATATAGGTTGGGATGAGATTTCAATCTCATCCACAACTCCTAAATATCTAGAGAGAGGAGAGAGAAAGGAGATTTGGAGCCAACGGGCTTTGTGACGACAAACGGCGACTGTTCGTCCGTCAGATTTTCTCCAGATTTCATATTCGAACTCGTGGAGGTAAGACCTACGTTTTGGTATTACTTAGGCCGTGTTTGGCCAAGTTTTGTAAAAATCTTAATTTTGGACTTTTGGGAAAAACAGGTATAAACTTGTAGGAATCGTACCAAATTCGAAATCCGACGTTTATTTAGCCTCCTAGTCGATCCTTCAAAGTTTGGGGGAAATCGCACGAGGTATGAAGTTCTAACTTGTGAAATATAGGGAAATACATGTTTTATATTTCGACGACGAAATTGTGATCCGGGCGAAATCCATGTGTTAATTGTAGGCCCGTTAATTATGCACGCGCTAAATTGTGAAAAGCATGTCTAAATTTATGCGAGCACGTTAAGTTGTCTATGTGGGTCAAAGGGGAGTCTTATACAAATTCATGCCGGAGTAAGCTTCTCGATGTTTGAGAATTTAGTAGCGACGGCTACTGTGCATGGTTGATAGACTTGGACTTGCCATGGCACTTGTGGATACAATGGTTGATAGACTTGGACTTGCCATTGGTATCGCGGTTTAAGGCTTGGACTTGCCGCTACCGGATGAATGCGTATTTTCTTCCTAGAGACTATTGTATGATTTATGAGATTAAAGCATGTTTCATCATATATTGTACATGTTAGACTTGTACGCTCAGCATATAGCTGAGCAGTGGAGATGTACTCCATTGCAGGTAAGAAGAAAGACAAGAAGAAGTGTGTGGAGTGAGGCCGATGAACGTCGGGGGATCACATTGTTTATGTTTTTGTTTTAAATCCTAAACTTGTGTAAGGAATTGAATGTTGTAATATGTTGTAATAGAACCATAGATTAGTTCTATAGTATTGTAACCTTGTAATTGAACGTCTGTAATTATGTTTTAATACGTTAAAATCAGTTGTGGTTGTGTTTGTTGTTGGTATTGAGTAGCGGGACTTGTTAATTTCCAACACAGGCTGCCCAGCAGGGGAGCAGTCGACTGGACCCAGGGTCAGTCGACTGGACCTCGTGGGATTGAGGCACTGAAAGTATATTATAAGAGAAGCAGTCGACTGACCCCTTGGACAGTCAACTGAACACTGTTACTTTTGGCTACTTGTAGACACCCCATTTTGTCGGCTATCATATTTAGGAGACCCATAGCTTGGTGGTTCACAATGATCGTAAAAGACTCAAAAGGACTCCTAGAAGTCAGTTCTATCTCTCAGAATGCTCAGATTGACCAAAATGCCCCTGAAAGCCCGAAGACTCCCAGATTTGGTCCCGAAGTTCTGAAAACATGCTACGTCGTAAGAAAAGTATTCAAATGAGTTTTAAAAGAAAAATCGGATGAAATCGTCAGCTCCCAGAGACCCCCGGAAGCCCCGGAAGTTCCCGAAAAGTCCCCGTTGACCGGTTTGACCAAGGTTTGACCAGGGTTTGACCAGGTTTGACCAAGTTTGACCGAAATCATCCGAATTCACCGGAATCATTAGAAAAGTATTAAAATGAGTTTTAAAAGAGAATCGAGCGAAAACGTCGGCTCCTGGGAGCTCCCGGAGGTTCCCAAAACTTCCCGGGAATCCCAGGTTTGACCAGTTTGACCAAGATTTGACTTTGGAATCGGGGCACCGAAACAATTTTCAAATATTTTTCATGGATACTAGAGGTCAACAGCTTTTCGACGGTATATAGCACATAATTTTCAGATTTAAAACGAGTTTATTATGAATTTCCAAAGGCGAAAAAGGCGATCAAATCGGCTTTTATCACGAATACCGTAAAACTTTTCAAAGTGACCTATCCCCGAACTATTTTTTATGTAAAGTAGACTCTATTACCTTTCCAATGGTATATCACAACCTCAATTTGGAGTTCGTATGCATTTTCTGTGAATTTCGGACGAAATAGGGCCTTTTCGCGAATACCGGAACCTCTGGGGGCCTAAACGTAATTTTCTGGGCTTCTGAGGAGCAGTGCCGCCGCGGCACTGGCTCACTGCCGCCGCGGCACTGGCCCAGTGCCGCCGCGGCACTCAAACCTCGCAGAGTCCATTTTTGTAATTTTTTTGGGGGTCCAATTTGATTAATTGAAAGCCAAAACGACATAGTTTTATGTTCACAGTTGTTTGGGACCAATGGGAGTACTTCTAAAACCCCAAAACCACCCCAAATTGGCCTATTTAAACCCCCCATTGCTCTTCATTTTGAGGGGGCCAAGTGCAAAGCTTGAAAAGTTGTAGAGAAGAAGAGAGATAGAGATAGGTTTAGAAGAAAGAAAGGGAGCTTCTCCCATTGATTTTTTATAAGAAAGTGAGTTTTATTCTTGTTTTCTTCCATTATCCTTCTATATACTTCACATCCCAAACACCCCCAATCACCATTCTTGAGCATTCTTGAGTTAGGAAGCTACTTCCATATCCAAATGTCAAAATCTATGAGTGAAACACCAAGCTACAAGTCCAAAATCACATTGATTATCATCTATTGATTGCTATTTACTTGCTTTGATTATATATATGTTCATCTCTCCTTATCTCATTTCTTTTTCTTTTCTTTATTTACTTACTAGTTCATCATCATCTAAGTGATGACATGAAGTTTGGGGTGAGTGAATCCTTATGGATAGTAGCTCTTGACCTCAAAAACATGTTTGATAGATGATGATCATAACCTCAATACTTCCAAGGTATTCTTGAAATGTATTGAAGTTATGTTAAAAAATAAAATAAATCTCTCCAACAATCTTGGAGGTTCTTAAATGATGAGTTTGATGTAGGTATTCTAAGTGGCTA
Source organism: Hydrangea macrophylla (assembly GCA_033977485.1). Taxonomy (NCBI): domain Eukaryota; kingdom Viridiplantae; phylum Streptophyta; class Magnoliopsida; order Cornales; family Hydrangeaceae; genus Hydrangea; species Hydrangea macrophylla. The sequence goes on along the minus strand of CM066999.1, from coordinate 86,985,044 downwards.
TGATCCTTATTGAGTATTGAAAACATGTTTTCAAAACATCTATTTCAAAACCCCTCTCAATCCCTCTCATTTGGTTTCAAAAAACAAAACTTTGATTTCTCCAAAATCTTCAAAACAATGAGTCAAAACAGTGAGTGAGTTGAGTTCAAAGATTTTTCTAGAACACAATACTCAACATATGGATACAAGGCCACTTGGAAAGTCTTCCTAACTCATTGGGGAACACCCATGATTTTTGGTTTGACTTGGAAGTACTTGGAAATGGTCCATTTGGGTCCCAACATTCCTTCCAAACATTCTGTTTTTGCTGTCACAGCAGCTAGGTCAACTTACGACCTCTTTTCCAGAAAACTTTTCCAAAAGGGGTGGTCCTAACTTATTTTTCCCTTAAAATTCAATGTCTTAGGAAACTTTCTGTATAAAATGGGCTTCTAGATCATTCTTTTTCATTTTCTAAGATTTTCTAACATTTCAGTCGACAGTACGAACTCTGTTTCTGAGTGACCTCCATTGTTTATATAATTTCTCTCAATCTGTGATAGCTATTCAAGATTGGCCTTTTGGGTTGTGTTCTAGACACAATAAGGAACATCTCCATAAAAAATCATGCATTGAAAACATTCCTAACCCCTCTTTTCAAATTCCAAAATATCATGCTACTGTTCTGTCCACTATTCACAGCAAGTACATTTCAACTTTCATTCTTTGATTTGATGCTCATATGCATTCCAAATTAGTTCATATCTTAGGAAGTAGTCCATACTACATTTGTACACATTCCATGTTAATTTCATTCATTCATTCATACACATTTTAGACTTCTAAGTCATTCTAGAAATCCATGTACACAAAAACACACTACAACCTTTGCACATTTTAGATACATACATTGCATTCATGCAAGATTTGGGGTTTTTGTAACTCTTAATCTAAGAAGATTATAAGGAATGATCATGATCACACGTTCATGCTCCCCTCGACCTAATCATCCTTTCTCATCCGTCCCGGGGATTGAGAGATCTTCTATTCTCAAAGATTAACATGCATCATCCTAGCTTGCTAAGCATCCTTATTTTCTTTGACTATTTGTTTCAAGAACAATTCATGTCCCCCTTTAGATTAGGAAGTCTTGATTATTTGATACATGATTAGACTATTTTTCCTAAGTTTGTTTGTGTGATCTTTCACTTTACATTGTATGATATTTGACTTAGATCTTCCATTTCAAGTTTCTTATGTAATGTAATATACTATCATAGTATTAATTGCCGAACCATACGTAGAATAAGATGATTATTTGGATGCTAATTGAGGCCCGTCGAAAGATGGGGCGAGTTGAGGGTGTTTTAGTCGCGACAAAGGCTCCTTCCTCTCTCGTACCAAAACCCCGAACCAAGTTCTTTGGTTATGAAGGGCCGGTGCCCTTTATCCATTTGGGTGAGTCAAAATTAGGTTTCTTGGTTCCTTAAAGACCAAGTGGCGACTCTGTATCTGTTTTCAACAGACCTTTTCTTTTCCTTTTCAAAGCAATCCCAAACAAGGGAAGTGGTCCGAAGCCCGGTATCCACAATCTGGCGACTCCACTGGGGACTTTTATTTTAAAAACAAAATAATACAGAGGTTTGACTCATAAGAAGCATCCTTAAAATCATCTTTTTACTGTGTTTGGTTCACCGCATTGCACTCTTGCATTTCCCCCCTCCGACTGTGTCTGAAACGCGGCGCTGACATTGTTCAGGTCTTGCTGTGCCAGGGCACAAGTCACCGTTGATACTGTACCTTCCAAGGTATATCAAAAAGAGTAAAAACCTCCGTACTGTCTCCCCGACGGTATATTGGAACTCTCGTCAACGGACCCTCTTTGACTAAACCCAGCCTTTGCATATAGATTCCTGTAGAACCTTTCATAGGACTGTTCATTTATCTTTTCAGATAGGACAATGTGATATAACTGTTGTATGCCCTGACGGGATTACCTGCGCGGTGTAGATGCTTATATGGCATAGAACAAAACCTCTTTCTTATGATCCCCATGGCAATCACTCACATGTGATCACATTGAGTTGACCTGCCTAGGCACCATGACAAGGATGTCTGCTCCATGTTCATAAAGATATACACCGCAAACCTTGTTTGTTGGTCCTAGGATATAGGAGTATGAAAACTAGCTAGACAGTATGATCACCATCATAACCTGTTCCTCCCAGAAACTCTGTCCAGATATCCCAGATATAACCATATTAACCAGTTTTTTTCCAGAAACTCTGTCTAAATCTCCCTGATTTCCCAGATATACCAGTGTCTCCCAGAAACTCTGTCCTATCTCCCAGAAACTCTATCCAAATTTCCTAGAAATATCCAAAGTACCTGTTTTCCCAAAGCTCTGCCCAAAAATCCCAGCATCTCTGCCCAAATCACCCAGAAATGCCCAGATATAGTTGTTTCCCCTGGAAACTCTATCCATATTTCTCAGAAATACCCAAAAATACCAGTTTCTCCTAGAAGCTCAGTCCAAATCAACTAGAAATCCTTATTTCTCCTAGAAACTCAAATGACTTCTAGAAATTTCTCCGAATCTTCCAAACCCATGTTTCTCCCAGAAACTCTATCCGAAATTCCCAAAGTATCCCGGAAATCCCTGTTATCCTTTGGTGATCATACTGGAGAGTAAGGTTAGCACACTCTGTGTGGCTAGGACCTTATTTGTTTAACTGTTATCTGTTAGAAGTAGGGGCATCATATAGATTAGGGCTTGCATCCGCATGCTTGTCCCATATGCATACACCATTCCTATCGGTCTGCACGCACTGTTTCAGTCAGGCTGTACACGAGTCAGTCCACGTCTGTTAACATCACTATAGTTGTCATCTCAATTATCACTGTTAAAAGTCTAACACAGTCTTTTCACACCTATATGTCAGTACAAGTTTTGAGCACCCAGGATCTGCATTTGTGAGTCAGAGGATTAGGGAGTCACCTTGTCAGAATCACTCAGCCGAAAGTCAGCTTTATGGATCCAGAAGGTTTGGAAGCAAGAATGACAGAAATGATCAACCAACAGTCTGAACGGTTGGCCCAAGTTTTATCCTTCATGGAGGAATTGAAGCAGCAGCGGCCGCAGCCTCCACCTGGGTTTGAACCACCCCTACATGAGAACGACGGAGAAAAAGTATGGTTTCAAGGGGTCCCGCCGCCTGCATATGAGAAAAAGCTCCAAGAGAAAATGGATAAGGTCGACAAGCTCGAGAACATACTAAGGAAGAGTAAAGGGATCGACGACTACATGCTAGATCTGGAAGGCCTTTTTGAGCCTGTTAAGCTGAAACTGCCAGAAAACTTCAAGATGCCTGAAATTGATCGTTTTGATGGAACCGGGAATCCGAAGAGCCATGTAAAGTTCTGCATGAGTGTTTTCCAATCAATGGGCTGCAGCCATGAGCACATCGCAATGTTGTTCCCTCAAACCCTCGCCAAGGCTGCTCTATCTTGGTTTCTGACCTTGGAGGTTTCTAAGACGCGGACTTGGGAAGATATAGTCCAGGTCTTCGTTGATCATTACTCCTACAACCAAGAGCTCGATGTCACCATCCGGGATCTGGAGACTACCCGGCAGAACTTCAATGAGTCCTTCGCTGCGTTCTTGAGCAGATGGAGGAGCAAAGTGGCCCAAATGACCCACCGACCAATCGAAAAGGAACAAGTCCGGATGTTGATCAAGAATCTACTGCCGCTGTACCATGAGAAACTCTTCTACCAATCCATCTCAACATTTGAAGAACTGTTTGAGATTGGGACTAGAATTGAGGATGCAATCAGGGAAGGGAAAATCAAGAATGAAGAATCGCAAAGCCAGTCCAAGAGGCCCGACTACTCCCGAAACCCTTCGAATGTCAACGCCCTTAGTAACCAACCCATGGCCTGTTCTCCCCAATCATACCAGTTCACAAACCAAACCAGCTCGCCTAGCCGCCCTTACCAAAATAGGGTACCCCGTGAATTCTCCAAGCTGGATATCTCTCCCTCCGTAGCCTTAGGCCGCCTGCTAAAAAAGGGACACCTCCAACTCCTTCAGCCTCGTGCTGACCCCCCACCACCTAACTGTAACATGTCCAAACGATGTGCCTACCACCAAGGCCCAGGCCATGACACCGACCGGTGCATACGTCTCCGCCATGATATCCAAGACCTCATTGATCGAGGAATCATCGAGCCACCACCCATTCAACCCCATATCACCTAAGCCCATGGCCTATCCTCTCAAATGATCCCTGTCATTGACACCCATGAATGTTGAATCCGTGCAGTGGAGCGATAGTGTTTGGAACTTCTGCTAAAATAATAATAATAATAAATGGGTCACAAAGACACTCCATTTGAGACCAAGTCGAGTCTGTTCTATGTTTTGAGTATATTTCAAGTTTAGTCTTATGGTCAAGTTCGTCCGTCATCGAGTTGTTGTGAGTCTGTATCGAGTAATGTAATCCTTCTCTTCTGAATGGAATGAAGTCTCAATTTGCTTAATCTGATGTGCCTAGTCATAAATGCATGAATCACTAAACTGAAGTGTCACTTTTCAAATTACTATGGATATTACTCTGCTAATAATTTTTCTACGACAAAACAAAAAAGAATCCTGAAAGGTTAAAGTCGATTTCACGCTGACACTGATGAAGAGCTGAGAATTGAATAGCCTTACTTTAAGAATTTAAAGATGCTCTTGCCTCAATCTTGAAAAGACATACTTGAAACTGACTTGGGGCTTACCCAACACCCTTTTTCCACCATTTCGAAGCCTTAAGCCCAATCCAATTGGGAGTCACGCAATCTGTCTGATTAAAAAGCAATGCGAACTTAGCCCTTGATGGTAGCCAAACATTTCAGTGAGTTTCATCTCCACTTTCAAAAAAAAAAAAAAAAAAAAAAAAAGAAAAGAAAAGAAAAGAAAAAGCTCGCTAGGTTGAAAACCCGAAAGGGCACCTAGGCAAAAGTTAGAGCTGAAAAAGGTGTTGATTTCCAAAATCTGACCCTAGCCAGTAGAAATGTTGGAGAAAATTTTGATGAAACAAATGAGAGAATCATACGCTTCAAGATACATCTTAAGAACGTGCCAAGATCACAATTCAAAAGGCACGGAATGACCACAAATAAAATTCCGAGAGCTGACATGCACATTCTGGAATTCTGAGATTGCGACTGAAAGATCTCACAAGAATTGACTACATTAAAAAGCAAAATTGACTGGCTAGGCGAAAGTGAAAAGGATCAATCCTCGAAACAAAACAAAAAGAAAAAGAAAAAGAAAAAGAAAAGAAAGGGAGATTGAAACTGAATCTTTTTATTCAAAGCTACCACAAGTGGCTCAAGTTTGAACTTCTTTGACGATTGGTTTGAAAAACCCTCATACCTCAAACCCCTTCTTTCAAGACTTTGGCTTGAACTACGCTCGACCTGATTCCCGCTCGGGGATACGTAGGCAACCACAACGGTTCGGTCAACCCACCTACCTAAAAATCAACTCGCTTCTTTTCAACCATGGCCCGAACTACGTTGGACCTGATCCCCACTTGGGGGTACGTAGGCAGACTTTCAAAAAGAAAAGAAGGATGGCTCGCTAGGTCGAAAATCCGAAAGGACGCCTAGGCAAAAGTTAGAGCTAAATCTAAGGTGAGCAATAACAAAAGAGAGAAAAGAGCTCGCTAGGTTACCTCACTGGTGCCTAGGCAAAAAGTTATGAGCATTTGAGAGATTAAAGTCACGGTCCATGCCTCAAACCAGAAAATCACCTTCCACACTAGGGGCAAACTTCGGCTACCCGCCTCGTTTGCCTGACTTTTACTATCTACCCTTCACACAAGGGGCAAACTTCGGTCACCTACCTCGTTTGCCCAAAACCTCCAATGAACCCTCCTCCAAACTAGGGGCAAACTTCGGTCATTTACCTCGTTTGCCTACCGATCCCACTTCATGCCCTTCAAACTAGGGGCAAACTTCGTTTGCCACCCGATCCCTATACACCAATGGTAAGCCTTGAAGTCACAACATTGTCTTGAACAGATGGAAATGGAGCATCTTTTATTCTATAAGCTAAGGCACTAATTCAAAGTACATCTTGGGAGAAGCAAAGAAATTGATTAGATCAGTAGGGAGGAATTTTCAAAAAAACCATATTTATTAGCAAAGTGCTGACATATCAAGATGAGGAGTGAACATAAAAGATGAGCGGTACATCATTCATGGTAAAGGCACTTTGGATCGTGGCAATTTGAGAATTTTATGTCCAAGTCAATCCTTCTTTATTTGAGTCAGTAGTAATCTGATCACAAGTGTGTCAGAGACCGAGGTTTCATACAAACTAACCCAACTTTCCTTGTCGTTCCTGTTAAGTCCATTTGTCCTGATGGTCTCAAATGTGTGGGTTAAAGGTGATTCCCAATTATAAAAAAAAAATAAAAAAAAAATAAAAAAAAAAAAAACTTTGGATATAAGCAGAAGTGCCAAACATTATTACTACACCAGTCAAGGTCATAACATGAGAATGTCCCAGGTACGAGTGGCATAGACTCGTAAGTGGTTGCAAACTACAAACCGACACTTGTTTCTCAAGGCGGCCGATCGGAGGAAATATCGCCAACACCGAGAAACTATTGCTGATAAGGTGTGTCGATGAGACGTGTTGTTGAGGTGTTTTAGGGCCCAAAGTCTAGATGTGTTGATAAGGAGTGTTGATAAGATGCGTTTTAGTGCCCAAAGTCCAAGTGTGTTGTTGAGGAAGAGCATCAGATGTGTCGAGGAACATCAGAAGAGAGTATTGTTGAAGAGAACATCGGATGTGTTGAGGAACATCAGATTTGTTGAGAAGCGTCGTTGAAGAGTTGAGGAATATCGGATGAGTTGAGGAACATCAGATTTGTTGAGAAGCGTCATTGAAGAGTTGAGGAATATCGGACGAGTTGAGGAACATCAGATTTGTTGAGAAGCGTCTTTGAAGAGTTGAGGAATATCGGATGGGTTGAGGAACATCAGATTTGTTGAGAAGCATCATGGAAAAATCGAGAAGCATCGTTAAGATTTGAAGAAACACCGTTGACAATCAAGAAGCCTTGAGAAAGCACCGTCAAAGATTCGAGGAACAACGTAAGCGCCATTGAGAATTGAGGATTGAGAAGCACCGTTGAGACTTTGGGAGTCACCGAGTCCATAGTGTCACGACTAAGAGGAGCACGAGTCAAGAATCACTTCACCCAACATGACACATAGCCCATCGGTTGCGGCACACACAAATCACAAAGCCCACTGGAGTGGCAAACACACCATAAGCATTCTTTTGAGCACCACAGTATCACTTTGAGCACCACGCTCTTCCTTGAGTAAGACCTCCAGGTCGAGCTCCCTCACAAGTCTATTAGTCATAGTGAAGCATAGATCACCAAGCCCACTGAGAGTGGCAAATGCACTGAACACATGTACTAGGACCACAAGCGTTTTAGAACACAATACAGGCACGACACAAGTCCACTCAGAGTGGTACACCCCACAACACCAATTCATGCTAGGACCAGAACACTAGACATGATAGGACTTAGGACAAAATTCATATCACATCCATGCATAGCATATCACTCTTATAGCATAGCATCCGCCTGATTGTTGTGTATGTGCATGTGTGATTTATTCCTTTGTGCCCTGAACTACGTCCTGGTCTGATTCCCCTTGGGATACGTAGGCAGCTCACGCAGAGCACGACCAGCACTAGCCTCAGCATCATTGCATCTTTTGCAACGCTTTTTTATCCTAAATCTATAGCCTCCAAAAGACCTGTCTCTTCAAAGCTTTGGCACTCGCTTGCGACATGCGTTGCCTCGCAAGTTCCTGCCAAAGAGGGGCAAACTGTAGACACCCCATTTTGTCGGCTATCATATTTAGGAGACCCATAGCTTGGTGGTTCACAATGATCGTAAAAGACTCAAAAGGACTCCTAGAAGTCAGTTCTATCTCTCAGAATGCTCAGATTGACCAAAATGCCCCTGAAAGCCCGAAGACTCCCAGATTTGATCCCGAAGTTCTGAAAACATGCTACGTCGTAAGAAAAGTATTCAAATGAGTTTTAAAAGAAAAATCGGATGAAATCGTCAGCTCCCAGAGACCCCCGGAAGCCCCGGAAGTTCCCGAAAAGTCCCCGTTGACCGGTTTGACCAAGGTTTGACCAGGGTTTGACCAGGTTTGACCAAGTTTGACCGAAATCATCCGAATTCACCGGAATCATTAGAAAAGTATTAAAATGAGTTTTAAAAGAGAATCGAGCGAAAACGTCGGCTCCTGGGAGCTCCCGGAGGTTCCCAAAACTTCCCGGGAATCCCAGGTTTGACCAGTTTGACCAAGATTTGACTTTGGAATCGGGGCACCGAAACAATTTTCAAATATTTTTCATGGATACTAGAGGTCAACAGCTTTTCGACGGTATATAGCACATAATTTTCAGATTTAAAACGAGTTTATTATGAATTTCCAAAGGCGAAAAAGGCGATCAAATCGGCTTTTATCACGAATACCGTAAAACTTTTCAAAGTGACCTATCCCCGAACTATTTTTTATGTAAAGTAGACTCTATTACCTTTCCAATGGTATATCACAACCTCAATTTGGAGTTCGTATGCATTTTCTGTGAATTTCGGACGAAATAGGGCCTTTTCGCGAATACCGGAACCTCTGGGGGCCTAAACGTAATTTTCTGGGCTTCTGAGGAGCAGTGCCGCCGCGGCACTGGCTCACTGCCGCCGCGGCACTGGCCCAGTGCCGCCGCGGCACTCAAACCTCGCAGAGTCCATTTTTGTAATTTTTTTGGGGGTCCAATTTGATTAATTGAAAGCCAAAACGACATAGTTTTATGTTCACAGTTGTTTGGGACCAATGGGAGTACTTCTAAAACCCCAAAACCACCCCAAATTGGCCTATTTAAACCCCCCATTGCTCTTCATTTTGAGGGGGCCAAGTGCAAAGCTTGAAAAGTTGTAGAGAAGAAGAGAGATAGAGATAGGTTTAGAAGAAAGAAAGGGAGCTTCTCCCATTGATTTTTCATAAGAAAGTGAGTTTTATTCTTGTTTTCTTCCATTATCCTTCTATATACTTCACATCCCAAACACCCCCAATCACCATTCTTGAGCATTCTTGAGTTAGGAAGCTACTTCCATATCCAAATGTCAAAATCTATGAGTGAAACACCAAGCTACAAGTCCAAAATCACATTGATTATCATCTATTGATTGCTATTTACTTGCTTTGATTATATATATGTTCATCTCTCCTTATCTCATTTCTTTTTCTTTTCTTTATTTACTTACTAGTTCATCATCATCTAAGTGATGACATGAAGTTTGGGGTGAGTGAATCCTTATGGATAGTAGCTCTTGACCTCAAAAACATGTTTGATAGATGATGATCATAACCTCAATACTTCCAAGGTATTCTTGAAATGTATTGAAGTTATGTTCAAAAATAAAATAAATCTCTCCAACAATCTTGGAGGTTCTTAAATGATGAGTTTGATGTAGGTATTCTAAGTGGCTATGATCCTTATTGAGTATTGAAAACATGTTTTCAAAACATCTATTTCAAAACCCCTCTCAATCCCTCTCATTTGGTTTCAAAAAACAAAACTTTGATTTCTCCAAAATCTTCAAAACAATGAGTCAAAACAGTGAGTGAGTTGAGTTCAAAGATTTTTCTAGAACACAATACTCAACATATGGATACAAGGCCACTTGGAAAGTCTTCCTAACTCATTGGGGAACACCCATGATTTTTGGTTTGACTTGGAAGTACTTGGAAATGGTCCATTTGGGTCCCAACATTCCTTCCAAACATTCTGTTTTTGCTGTCACAGCAGCTAGGTCAACTTACGACCTCTTTTCCAGAAAACTTTTCCAAAAGGGGTGGTCCTAACTTATTTTTCCCTTAAAATTCAATGTCTTAGGAAACTTTCTGTATAAAATGGGCTTCTAGATCATTCTTTTTCATTTTCTAAGATTTTCTAACATTTCAGTCGACAGTACGAACTCTGTTTCTGAGTGACCTCCATTGTTTATATAATTTCTCTCAATCTGTGATAGCTATTCAAGATTGGCCTTTTGGGTTGTGTTCTAGACACAATAAGGAACATCTCCATAAAAAATCATGCATTGAAAACATTCCTAACCCCTCTTTTCAAATTCCAAAATATCATGCTACTGTTCTGTCCACTATTCACAGCAAGTACATTTCAACTTTCATTCTTTGATTTGATGCTCATATGCATTCCAAATTAGTTCATATCTTAGGAAGTAGTCCATACTACATTTGTACACATTCCATGTTAATTTCATTCATTCATTCATACACATTTTAGACTTCTAAGTCATTCTAGAAATCCATGTACACAAAAACACACTACAACCTTTGCACATTTTAGATACATACATTGCATTCATGCAAGATTTGGGGTTTTTGTAACTCTTAATCTAAGAAGATTATAAGGAATGATCATGATCACACGTTCATGCTCCCCTCGACCTAATCATCCTTTCTCATCCGTCCCGGGGATTGAGAGATCTTCTATTCTCAAAGATTAACATGCATCATCCTAGCTTGCTAAGCATCCTTATTTTCTTTGACTATTTGTTTCAAGAACAATTCATGTCCCCCTTTAGATTAGGAAGTCTTGATTATTTGATACATGATTAGACTATTTTTCCTAAGTTTGTTTGTGTGATCTTTCACTTTACATTGTATGATATTTGACTTAGATCTTCCATTTCAAGTTTCTTATGTAATGTAATATACTATCATAGTATTAATTGCCGAACCATACGTAGAATAAGATGATTATTTGGATGCTAATTGAGGCCCGTCGAAAGATGGGGCGAGTTGAGGGTGTTTTAGTCGCGACAAAGGCTCCTTCCTCTCTCGTACCAAAACCCCGAACCAAGTTCTTTGGTTATGAAGGGCCGGTGCCCTTTATCCATTTGGGTGAGTCAAAATTAGGTTTCTTGGTTCCTTAAAGACCAAGTGGCGACTCTGTATCTGTTTTCAACAGACCTTTTCTTTTCCTTTTCAAAGCAATCCCAAACAAGGGAAGTGGTCCGAAGCCCGGTATCCACACTACTGCTTCTTAGAATATAAAAGCAGTCGACTGGTTTCTGAAAGCAGTCGACTGGGCAGTCGACTGGACCTCTGTTGAGGATTTAGGGTTTTAGTTTCTGCCAGGCACAGTCGACTGGACCTTAGTACAGTCGACTGGACAGTCGACTGAACCTCTGTATTTTTGAAATGGATTCTTGTGAACCCTTTTGTTTGGCCAAAACTTTTTATAACTCTGATTTCAATGGATTTTACAAACTCAGAGGGTAATGTTCCCTAAGTTTTAAATACCCAGGATTGTTTTAAAGTTCTTTTCACTGCGTATATTTATATGATTGTTTGGATGAGCCTTGGTGGCGTGCCACGTGTCCTAATTCCACGCGTAGTGGGATGGGTCGTGACATTTATTGGTATCAGAGCTAGAGGTAACAAAACTTTGGGAACGTTCGACGACGAGTGGAGTGTTGAGTGAATTGTCACATGTTTTAAATTACATTCATACATCTTAGAGATGTTTGATGCATATGGATGTTGTTTTACGTACATGACATTATTATTATTGTTCATGCATAGTGTTTATGCATTGAGAACTACAGGATTGTAATCATGGATGACCGAGAGTTATCACCCCATACCCGACGAATGAATGAAATGGCAGAGATGATGGAAAATATGGGGGAAATGATACGGAATATATCAGAGCGACTGCCTCCCACACCTCACATTGAAGTGGAACCAATAACTGTAGTACATGCACCCAAAAATAGGGGTATGAGATCAATATCTGAACAGTTTACTCGAAAGAAACCGATGGAATTTCATGGGACACCCGATCCAACGCTCGCAGAACATTGGATAATGGACATGGAACGAATCTTCCGATCTACCCCGATGACCGATAGGGAGAAGATGGAAAATGCAAGTGATGTACTGAAGGGTGAAGCCCAGAACTGGTGGGTAAATGTACTAGATCAAGGGGCACCGATTACTTGGGAAGGGTTCAAGGCTGAATTCAATCGCCGGTTCTTTCCACGAGCCGCCTACAATGCAAAGAAGAGAGAATTCGATAACTTCAAGCAAGGGGACATGACTGTGACGGAGTATACTTCCAAGTATAATGTGTTATTGAGATTTGGAAAGGGTTCTGTACCAGAGGATGAAGATAGGGCAAGGAAATTTGAAGAGGGTTTAAGGGAAAATATCCGTTTGAGAGTAGAGACTTACGAGCATTCGACCGTAGCAGCAGTACAACAAACGGCACTAGTGGCCGAGAGTGGGATGGAAAGGTCGAGGCAGAATCAGCACGGAAAACAAAACAATGAGAGTGGGGATAGGAACCAAGGCGGATCTTTCAAGAGGCCGTTTCAAAGAGGCTCTGGTTTTAGTTTCAGTGAATTCAGGAGAACGCCAAGTAGCATACCGTTGTGTTCACTTTGCAACCGACCACACTCAGGCCGATGTTTCATGACCAAACCCCAGAACAAGAACCAAGGCGGGGGTAGTACAAATTCAACACCCGACATGAGAGGCAAGTGTTATGATTGTGGAGTATTTGGACACCAAGCCAGGGATTGCCCGAGGAAGTATCTTCAGCAAGGAGCTAGTTCTATGGCTTCCAGTGGGTCGAAGCCTAGATAGTCCAATGACGGAGGACAAAGGACGGAACAACATCAAGGAAGAGCATATCAGATGAACCCAGGAGATGTGACTGCTTCCGAGACAGTAGTCTCAGGTATGGTGCTTGTATGTTCGCACTTAGCACGCATACTTGTTGACTCGGGATCTACGCATTCATTTGTATCACATGCTTTTGTTGAACATTTGAATGTTAAATCGGCACCGTTAGGATATGATTTGTCTATTGCTGTGCCACTTAGTAAAGCGATAATGACATCTACTGTATATAAGAACTGTGAGATCAAATTAGGTGAGAAGTTGATGACGGTAGACCTTATACCGATTGGAGTAAATCATTTTGATGTAATACTGGGAATGGATTGGTTAGCTCTTAACCAAGCCACGATAGACTGCGAACGGAAAGAGGTTAATTTTCGATCACCAGTACATGGGAACTTTTGTTTCCAAGGGAGTGGGGTTATATCGCCGCCGTATTTGATTTCAGTTATCCGAGCGGGAAAGTTATTGAAAAAGGGATGTCATGGATTTCTATGTTCAGTGACTGATGTCTCGGCGACTGAATTAAAAGTAGAAGACATTCCGATAGTGCGAGAATATCCAGATGTATTTCCTGGCGATCTACCAGATGTTTTGATTGAGAGAGAAATCGAATTCACCATTGAGGTAAAGCCAGACTCAAGACCGGTATCCAAGGCACCGTATAGAATGGCACCACTAGAATTGAAGGAACTGAAGGTTCAATTGCAAGAGTTACTTGACAAAGGTTTCATCCGACCAAGTATTTCACCGTGGGGAGCTCCAGTGTTGTTTGTAAAGAAGAAAGATGGTTCTATGAGAATGTGTGTGGATTATCGGGAACTGAACAAATTGACAATCAAGAACAAGTATCCACTACCCAGAATCGATGACTTATTTGATCAACTTCGTGGAGCACAAGTATTCTCCAAGATAGACCTAAGATCGGGTTATCATCAGTTGAAAGTGAAGGCCGAAGATGTTGAGAAAACAACTTTTAGAACGTGTTATGGACACTATGAGTTCTTAGTTATGCCATTTGGGGTTACCAATGCACCAGCTGCGTTCATGGATCTTATGAACCGAGTCTTTAAGGACTATTTGGATGATTTTGTGACAGTGTTCATTGACGATATCCTTGTTTATTCACCGAGTGAGATAGAACACGAGAACCACTTGAGGTTGATACTTCAGAGATTACGAGAGAAACAATTGTTTGGGAAATTCAAGAAATGTGAATTTTGGTTACCTAGCATTACTTTTCTTGGTCACGTGATTGATAAGAACGGAGTATCAGTTGATCCTCACAAAGTAGAAGCTGTATCAAATTGGCAAAGACCGACTTCCGTATCCGAAATTCGAAGTTTCTTGGGATTAGCGGGATACTACCGCCGTTTTATTGAACATTTCTCGAAGATTTCATTACCAATGACAAAGTTAATGAGAAAAGGTGTTACATTTGAATGGAGTCAGGAATGTGAAGACAGTTTCCAGGAATTGAAAGCACGACTAACGAGAGCACCTATTCTGACAATATCATTCAGAACCGAGGGATTTGTGATCTATAGTGATGCTTCACACAAAGGGTTGGGATGCGTGTTGATGCAAGGGGGTAAAGTGATCACTTATGCATCTAGACAGTTGAAGACACATGAGATTAATTATCCGACTCATGATCTGGAATTAGCTGCAGTAATTCATGCCTTGAAGATTTGGAGACATTATTTGTACGGAGAAAAGTGTGAGATATTCACAAAACACAATAGTTTGAAATATATTTTCACCCAACGGGACTTGAACATGAGACAGCGAAGATGGTTGGAATTGATGAAGGATTACGATCTGTCGATTGAGTATCATCCGGGGAAGGCGAATGTAGTAGCCGACGCATTAAGCCGGAAGACGCCGAGGAATTTAGCCGACGAGCTAACGCAACAAAAGGAATTAGTAAAGGAAATGGAACGTTTGGACTTGGATGTGATACCAAAGGTTAGTGGTGGCTTAATGATGGCAATCATGGCACACCCAGATATTATTGATGAGATTCAGAAAGAACAATTCAACGATGTCTATTTATGCAGAATGAGAGACGAGATACCTTTGGGAAAGCGATCTGGTTTGGTATTGGAACAAGGGATTTTGAAGTTTGGAAATCGATTATGTATACCGAATGTGAAAGACTTGAAAGAAAGAATTCTAGAAGAAGCTCATAGTACGAGATATTCAGTGCACCCGGGAGGTAATAAGATGTACAGAAACCTGAGGGAAAACTTTTGGTGGAAGGGTATGAAGCGTGAAGTTGCCAAGTTTGTATTCGAATGTTCGGCATGTCAACAAGTCAAGGCAGAGAGACAAGTACCCGCGGGGTTACTACAACCTTTGCTAGTGTCAGAATGGAAATGGGATGAGATTACGATGGATTTTGTTTTAGGATTTCCACGATCATGTAATAAGAATGATAAGATTTGGGTTATAGTTGACCGGTTAACAAAGTCAGCTCATTTTCTACCGATCAAGACGACTAAACCGTCCAAGTTAGCGGAATTGTATGTGAAAGAGATTGTAAGACTACATGGAGTCCCAGCTGTGATTGTATCAGATCGTGATAGTAGTTTTACGTCAAGATTTTGGGAAAGTT
Organism: Hydrangea macrophylla; assembly: GCA_033977485.1. Lineage (NCBI taxonomy): Eukaryota > Viridiplantae > Streptophyta > Magnoliopsida > Cornales > Hydrangeaceae > Hydrangea > Hydrangea macrophylla. The sequence continues at coordinate 86,969,641 of CM066999.1, read as the reverse complement.
TGCAAAAGGCTCTGGGTACGAAATTGAGTTTCAGTACTGCATTTCATCCTCAGACCGATGGACAGTCAGAGCGTATGATTCAGACCTTGGAAGATATATTGAGATTGTGTGTATTAGACTTTGGGAGTGATTGGGAGCACCACTTGCCATTAATTGAATTTGCGTACAACAACGGATTTCAGTCAAGTATCGGTATGGCACCATATGAAGCTTTGTATGGCCGTAAGTGTTGATCACCGGTTTGTTGGACCGAGGTTGGAGAAAGGAAGTTTTAAGGACCTGAGTTAATACAGGTGACTACTGAAAAGGTGAAGTTGATTCAAGAGCGACTCAAAGTAGCTCAGAGCCGATATAAGAGTTATGCAGATTTGAGACGACGACCGATGAATTTTGAAGTAGGAGATTTCGTATACTTGCGGGTATCGCCTTCAAAAGGGCATTGTACGATTTGGGAAGAGGGGAAAGCTCAATCCGAGATTCATAGGACCTTTTGAGATCCTAGAGAGGGTTGGTCCAGTGGCTTATCGATTGGCCTTGTCATCAGAGTTGGAACATGTACATAACGTATTTCACGTATCGATGTTGAGACGATGTATGACAGATGCGAGTAAGATCATTGTACCTGAACCACTACAGATTCAGGGAGATTTGACTTATGTGGAACATCCTGTAGGGATTCTAGATCGAAAAGAGCAAGTTTTGAGAACCAAGACTATTCCAATGGTGAAAGTACTATGGCGTAGTCATACAGTGGAAGAGGCTACATGGGAAAGTGAGGAAGACATGAGGGACGAGTATCCATACTTATTCGACGTATGAGGTAAAGTTTGGGGACAAACTTCCTTTTTGGAGGTGAGAGTTGTCACACCCGTTCCAAAAATTTATAGTTTTATCATGCATAATTGTAAATTGAGAGGTTATCAATGTTAATTGATAATGGTGGATTGAGGTTGACTGTGAGTCAACGGTAAGGTGTCAGTGAGGACACATGAGCATGGCAGTTCATATTGCATAATCATGAGTAAATGACATTTATGTGATTTAAATGTTATTTGACGTTATCTGGTATTTGTTGAATAGTAATTATACCTGTGTAGTATAATTCTGGTTAATTTTGATTTGGTAGTATCATTTTGAGAACTATGGTGAGAACGTGAGAGATACGTTAATTGAAAAGGTAGGTTGTGTAGAGATTCCACAGAATATAGTTTTCGGACGTTATTTTGGACCCAAACGAAACCTAGTCGAAAACTTTTGAAATTTATAGTTTTCACTCGTAAAGTTATAAAATGGACGTGTGCGAAGTTTCGAGAGCTGATTAGAAGTTTTGAGAAACTTGCGGGGAGGTAAACGTGATTGCCCGAAAGGTTGCCTATATATAGGTTGGGATGAGATTTCAATCTCATCCACAACTCCTAAATATCTAGAGAGAGGAGAGAGAAAGGAGATTTGGAGCCAACGGGCTTTGCGACGACAAACGGCGACTGTTCGTCCGTCAGATTTTCTCCAGATTTCATATTCGAACTCGTGGAGGTAAGACCTACGTTTTGGTATTACTTAGGCCGTGTTTGGCCAAGTTTTGTAAAAATCTTAATTTTGGACTTTTGGGAAAAACAGGTATAAACTTGTAGGAATCGTACCAAATTCGAAATCCGACGTTTATTTAGCCTCCTAGTCGATCCTTCAAAGTTTGGGGGAAATCGCACGAGGTATGAAGTTCTAACTTGTGAAATATAGGGAAATACATGTTTTATATTTCGACGACGAAATTGTGATCCGGGCGAAATCCATGTGTTAATTGTAGGCCCGTTAATTATGCACGCGCTAAATTGTGAAAAGCATGTCTAAATTTATGCGAGCACGTTAAGTTGTCTATGTGGGTCAAAGGGGAGTCTTATACAAATTCATGCCGGAGTAAGCTTCTCGATGTTTGAGAATTTAGTAGCGACGGCTACTGTGCATGGTTGATAGACTTGGACTTGCCATGGCACTTGTGGATACAATGGTTGATAGACTTGGACTTGCCATTGGTATCGCGGTTTAAGGCTTGGACTTGCCGCTACCGGATGAATGCGTATTTTTCTTCCTAGAGACTATTGTATGATTTATGAGATTAAAGCATGTTTCATCATATATTGTACATGTTAGACTTGTACGCTCAGCATATAGCTGAGCAGTGGAGATGTACTCCATTGCAGGTAAGAAGAAAGACAAGAAGAAGTGTGTGGAGTGAGGCCGATGAACGTCGGGGGATCACATTGTTTATGTTTTTGTTTTAAATCCTAAACTTGTGTAAGGAATTGAATGTTGTAATATGTTGAAATAGAACCATAGATTAGTTCTATAGTATTGTAACCTTGTAATTGAACGTCTGTAATTATGTTTTAATACGTTAAAATCAGTTGTGGTTGTGTTTGTTGTTGGTATTGAGTAGCGGGACTTATTAATTTCCAACACAGGCTGCCCAGCAGGGGAGCAGTCGACTGGACCCAGGGTCAGTCGACTGGACCTCGTGGGATTGAGGCACTGAAAGTATATTATAAGAGAAGCAGTCGACTGACCCCTTGGACAGTCGACTGAACACTGTTACTTTTGGCTACTGCTTCTTAGAATATAAAAGCAGCCGACTGGTTTCTGAAAGCAGTCGACTGGGCAGTCGACTGGACCTCTGTTGAGGATTTAGGATTTTAATTTCTGCCAGGCACAGTCGACTGGACCTTAGTACAGTCGACTGGACAGTCGACTGAACCTCTGTATTTTTGAAATGGATTCTTGTGAACCCTTTTGTTTGGCCAAAACTTTTTATAACTCTGATTTCAATGGATTTTACAAACTCAGAGGGTAATGTTCCCTAAGTTTTAAATACCCAGGATTGTTTTAAAGTTCTTTCCGCTGCGTATAGTTATATGATTGTTTGGATGAGCCTTGGTGGCGTGCCACGTGTCCTATTTCCACGCGTAGTGGGATAGGTCGTGACATAATCATTTTTTCATAGACTTTTAGCCACACCATTGTAACGATTGGTCCAATTTTTTCATATTAGATTCATTACATCACTTTAGGCAACAAATTAATATTTCGTCACCATAGACATCACTTTAGAACTCGCTTTGGGTGACGAATTAATATTTCGTCGCCATAGGCATCACTTTAGGCGATGAATCAACATCTTATCGCCATAAACATCACTTTAGGCGACGACATTATATTTCGTCGCCAAAATTGACACTTTAGGCGACAAAATAGAATTTCGTCGCCAAATTAATGTTTTTTTCAACCTCTTAGGCGACAAAATCTAAAACTATACTTTTGGCGACAAAATTTAAATTTCGTCGCCATGTTTCATCGCTAAAGTCCATTTTTGTTGTAGTGATATCACTTAAATAATGTAACATGTTATGTTTTATTGGACAAGTATTAGTCCACCCGCTTTTAATAGAATGATAGCTTAGCTCTGATTTTTCGCTACTTGTCTTGAAACCTTGTGTTTCAATAAATGATTTTTTCTTAATGAAAACCCAATTTCTGCTTATATAAATGTTTTCCAAATGATGAACATAGATTTTAGGTAACCCTTGGAGTCTATGACTCGGTGAGTTACCGATTGGTGTCAAAGCCTATTATTACTGTTTATTGTTGTACTTTCGCTAGTTAACACCCTGTCACCGGGACTCGAGGCAGGGTAGGGCGTTATAGAATGGTATTAGAGCAAAACTGGGTCGAATACTTTGGGATGCCGGGTTATAGTTTTATTGACATGTTAGACATGTTAGTTGATAAATGACATATGATTTGATATGTGTCAACACGTTATTTGAAAAACTTGAGGTGTTAGCTGTTTATTTGTTATGTTTGACATATACATGTACTATTGAAACACTTTGTGATTACATCATGTTGTGTGATTTGTTTAATTACTCGATTTGATCTTGTTACAGCTATGCCACCGATTCGTGGAAGTCACTATTTGGAGCTTGAGGCTGATGAGTAGATACCGGTTGCTTTGGTCCCAATTAGAGGTCGAGGTCGTGCTCAAGGACGTGGTCCAGGTAGAGGCCATGGTCAGGACAAGGCCGTGGCCGAGGTCGTCAAGTTCGTGGTAGTGGTTGTGGTCGTGGTCATGGTCGTGGTTGAGGTCACGTACCTGATGTTGTATTTGAATCTGAAGCCTCCACAGGACTGATTGATATTTCTGGTGGACCGCAAGGGTTACAGAATGTAGCTGATGTAATTACAAAGGCAGTCAGAGATACTATGCCGCCTCCTCTCCCTCGTGCTCCGAGAGGTGAGACAGATCCCGCTAGAGCTCAGGAACAGTTGATTACCAAGGATTTCGATGCTAGGAAGCCACCACAGTTCTCTGGTAGCTCTGAACCAATGGTTGCATAGGATTGGCTTAAGCATATCACGTAGATAATCGAATTCATTGATCTTCATGAGAATGATCTCCGCATCAAGTTGGCTACATACTTATTTTCTGAAGAAGTTACCCATTGGTGGGTTTGCGCTGTGAGTGCTCATCCACTTGCTGGCATGAACTGGGAATCATTTAAGCGTCTTATCTACTACAGCATATGGACAAACTTCTAATGGGTATATCCATTAGGAAAAATAGATAGAAGTAGGGCATGTGGAATATTTCTAACGAATTTCCTAGCGGTTATTCCCATTAGTAAAATTATATTTTCTAATGGATATATCCGTCAGTAATTTAGTTACTAAAGGTTTGTTTTCCAACCGTTTTTTATGTAATATATACTAACGTTTTATAAGAGGTTGCTAATATACTTATATCCGTTTGTAATTCCAAAAAATCAAAATAATTACTAACAGATTTGGTAATGAGTATATCCATTAGAATTATTAATAAAATATTAAAAAAAATTAATTTTATTCTTCTCCAATTTTAATTTGCATGTAATTTACAAGCATATGTAATTAATCTCTAAGAAACACAAAACAAGCTCAATCGATAATACAATAATATTCAAAAGATAATACATGATCAAGTTTACACTTTGTCTCCAAAATATTTTACCACTAATTAAAATCTAACAAAAAAATTCACAAACCTAATCAATATATCTATCACGAAAGGGCAGAGGCATGTGCCCAAGTAGAATGGACGACAACACCGTCTCCATTTGACTCTGTCTAACTTTGGAGATTCAAGCAGCTCAACTAACACATCTTGCCTCTCAGTCATCTCTAACTTCCCTTTGGACATGCTTCTGAATTGCTAGGACCTCTCGATGTGGCTGACACTGTGAGTATCTCATCCACTCTCATCGCTTGCCCTCCAATTTGGATGGCCTTGAATTTGAAACATATTTTTTTGACAAGAACAAAGTAATGCAAAATAAATTTACTAAAAAAATAGATACTAAAACGAGAAAAAGAATTTCTTAGTTAGGTACTCTTAACAAAATATTGCAGCAATGAAGACTCAACACATGATGCATCTACTTAAAAAAGGGGAAGTACTTTGTATCAAATAATTTTGCTATCATCTTTACATTATACCCATGCCAACCAAGATCAAAGACAAAAAACAACTCTTTGTAAGACCGTTGGAGAACCATCATTGCATTATCTTAACTGTAGAAAAATATGCACGCAAGCATACGAGTCGGGTTTAGGTCACTTACCTAGCGGAATAACCCAACGGATCGCCGAACGGTGTTGTTACGAGCCCGGCGTCTTCACCCATGAACTGCTGCTCCATGTTGCCTCCGTGTACCCTCTTGTGCTCCGCATTGGTCGTGAAGATCACTACTAGAGCGGTCCTCGTACGTATCACGTGCTAAATCCCATGGCTCCTTTGGTGATGGCCAAGAGAGAGAAACCGTAGGGAGAGAGAGATAGAGAGGCTACTGTGATATTAGGGATGCCCAAATATGTGTGTTTATATCATATATATATACACACATAATAACCAAACCCTAGGGCTCCAAAAGCCTAAGCCCATTGGACCCGGTCCAATGTATGCGGGTGCCCATATGGCCCACATATTTCTTACATCTCCCACTCACCCACATAGGGCTAGTACAAAAACCAATCTCTCAACACAACGGAACTTCTCAACTCTTCATACAGGGAAATAGAACGTGCGACCTTACGAAAAGAAAGTACAGCGTCAGGAGTGTAATGCCAAATCATCACCATAACCAGCAAGACACATCACTCGGAAGCTTCTCGTGTATACCTTAGACAATTCAACCACACCAGACACAGCATTCTCAATCCCTCGGTGAAAAGAATTGCTGCACCACCTCAATGTAATGTACTCATGACATATCAGTAACAAATTACGATTGTCGCAGGCCTGCTAATGAGTCACAAAAACATGGTGTGTTATTGAATGGTCTTCCCTGAGCCCACATGTCAATCTGACTAACTTGACCGCTTGCCCAGACACACCCCATAGAACGGAATAATCTCATCGTCCTAGGATAGCATGCTAAAGTAACTGTCATCAAGCGTCCTCTTCATGACATAGTCTCAAGTCGTGAAGGCAACCAGTTTGTAGGATAACCAATGTCTTGGATATGCTACATGGCTCACACAGCAATGAAGAGGAATCCATTCACTGCTCCACAGTCGATCGCGAAAGTACATACAGTACGATATGTATGCTATGGCGTTCTTCCATCAAAATGGGCATGTCACTCTGTGTTTGGAAAAACAAGTAACGCCATACGAATCTTAGTCTAGACGTTACACAAAACGTCTAACCTGAGTCTCCCAGCACAGTCGCTCTTCTTAGCGCCCGTCTGAAAACTCACATTCGGCTGTAAACAGGCTACATAGAGTTGTGGGATATCTCTATGTTCGACCAAGTATAAGGTCTCATCTTAGATCCATCTAAGGCGACATATAGAAATAATAGGGTTTATATCTAGCTCGCTGTTCTTATACTGCGTAGATATAAGTGTTCAAGCTCGCTTTCTAAGCGCTATGGACACACATGTCCTAGCTAGCTATCTAAGCGCCATGAACACAAATGTCTCATCTTGCTCTCCATCTAAGCACCGTAGACACGAATGTCCTACTTCGCTATCTCGGCGCCAAGGTGAATCACCCGTGTGAGCAGGTCGATTCAAGCCCGGTGACATTTAAGAAATGTGCATTCGTTCCACTTTTAACAAATATATATAAATGGAAACCAACTAGTTTATAAAAACTTGAATAATAATGTCAATACCACAATAAAATGTCTAAGCATATCAAATCCTCCAATGGAGATGTGCCTTAAGACAACTTCTCTTTGCGCAAACCACATCTCAAATGTGACACGTGCTAGAATGGTTTTTGAAATCTTTCGCATATGCTCAGACTTACGTGCTATCACTGTAGATGAGCACAACCTCATCACTATGAGGTGAAGAGCCTAGCCACTGCAAAAACTCTTCAACCAAAATAGCTCCTCAAACCGCCGTAGAGCACACCGCATATTATGCTTCCATTGTGGACAGCATAAGGTAAGGTCCACAGTCCTGCGAACATATCGCAAGATACTCTTCACTACTCTCTAGTGGTAGGACCAGGGTTGCTACGACAACGACTAATTAAACCAACCGCATAGCAGACATCTGACCGAGTACACACATTAGCATACTTCAGATTCCCTATTGCGAACGCATATGGCAAACTGGACATTTGTTTCCTCTTCTCATTATTCTTAAGACATTGATCTAAGGTCAAGGTGAGTCCCCAAAAAATGGGATGTCTATGGGTTTACAGCTTTTCATGTGAAAAATGTTCAAGAAACCTCGAGAGAAGCTTCAGAGAACGATCTCTCACAATCTAAACTCCCAACACGTGGTTGGCATCACCCATATCCTCAATCTCAAACAGAGAGGACTACCACTCTCAAGCGGCGACAATGGAACTCATCTCGTTCCTAGCTATCAACATACAAAGAGTTAGAACACTTTTCTTCGACCGTTTAATGTACACACATTGTACCACTGCCTAGACGATTGTTAACTTGAGATAATAAATAGATCGTTTGAGACAGCACACTTTTGCGCTCATCCCCTTTGGTCACAACACCAATGGGATGATCCATATTTATCTCGTCGTCTTGTTCTCCATTGAGAAAAGAGCAGTTTAAACATCCAACTAAAAAGGTTCAAAAACTAAATATGCGACAATTGCTAGGATAAGGCGAATGGAGTCAAATCTCACCCTTTGGGAGAACATGTTTCCATGGTCTATACCCTCTCTGGGTACAAACTATCGCCACAAGGCGCGCCTAATACTTGTCAATTGAACCATCTGCCTTGCATTAGATTTTGTAAACACACTTGTCTCCAATAGCCTTACGCACAGGCAGAATGTCAACTAACTCCTAGACCTTATTTACGTCCATAGGGCTCATCTCGTCTGGCATAGTAACTATCCACTCAGCTTCAGCAGATGAAGAAAAACGCTTTAACAAAAGAAGCAGGCTCATCCTCATCCACTTGTGCACACATTTGCACACATATGAAAATGTCTTCCTCAATTTCAAAACAGCAATGGGAACGTTTTCCTCATCACCATACAGTGTACTACCTGAGAATCTTGAGTGCCTAGTGGTGCACTCCCACTATCTGGTACACTCCCACTAGCGTCTAGCGGTGTACTCCCACTCGGCTGGAGACTAGTACCATTTTATAGCGATTATTAGATGTCGATTCTTAATCTCCCCACCCTCGCTTAAAGATGGTATGTTGTCTTCAACATCCTCCAACTCATAGAGGTCAAGATATCTCTTAGTAATACAAATCTGGGGAAGTCATCCTCAATATCATGTGACACCATTTCTGTCATTCCTATACCCGTTTGTTCATTATACATAACATAGCCTGTCGAGCTGTTAGAATACCTTATAAAGGTATACTTTCCAGCTCTTGAGCATAGTTTTCGTACTTATACGAGGTATAGTGAACATGACCTCCTAAGCTCCACGGGCGCAAATGCTCCAAAATGAGCTTTTCGCCTTTCCATAGCTCATAATGGGGTAGAGGGAAATGACTGAGGAGAGGCACTCTCGTATATAGGCAGCAATCAAGAGTACATCCCCCCAAAACAACATTGGGAGGTTAACTTGCGCCATCATAATCCTAGCCATATCTAGGAATGTCCTATTCCTTCTTTCTGCAACACCATATTGTTGCAGAGTTTTCGGAACAGAAAATTGTCTGCGTTTCCCCTTTTTCCTCACATAGTTCCCAGAACTGATTAGATAAATACTCGCGATCCTCACATCGCGCGAAATCATCTATAAAAGCGAGAAAATAAGAGGCGCCATGACGTGCCTTTACAACCATAGGTCCACAGATATCTGAGTGAACTAGTTCTAATGCTTGAGTAGCTCTAATAGCCTCTCTGAAAGGCTTTCGGCATGCTTTGCCAACTAAGCAAGACTCACACATAGGTAGGTCAACCTTAGCGAGTGGGCCCAAAAAGGGCTTCTCGAGCTAATCAAGTCATCCTATCACATCCTATGCGTTCAAGTCTAGCATGCTATGTCTCAGAATAAATGAATTAACAGAGAAAACTAGAATTTATGAAAATAATTCTTAAGCAGTTATCCCTAGATAACCATGTCCTAGTAACACTACCACCCAAAAATGTCCATCCTATTACCACCGAACTGAAAAACGCCCTCGATTGCGCTCTTCCACCTTGTTAGCCTTGGGCGCAAACTTGCTGGCCCCACCCTGCCTCTAGGCGGGTTTACCCTTACCATTGCGTTTAGGCCCACTGGCCTTGCGCTTAATTCCACTTATGGAAGTAGTGGTCAAGAGTGTAGCTATACGGTTCGCCTCACCTTTTTGGCGCTCCGTATTCAGCTCAACATGTCAGAAAATGTCAAAACCAAAAATTTAACATTCCCGTTGTGGATCATGACTTGTTTTCTATGGACCCGCGAATCAGGCAAAGAACTAATCATAGCCTGAAACTACAGTTCGCCAGTAAAGATGTTCCGAGTATTCTGAAATCACGAATCATACCTGTCATCGACCTTAGATGTCCAGTCATCGTGTACTTGGAACGTTTCCTTTACTTTCCCGAACTTCATAACTAGATGCTTAATCTAGTAGTGAATGTGCCATCGAAAACAAATTTGAGCTAATCTCATAATACTTTGGCTATTGGGTAGTACATATACTTCCCAACAAGATCATGGTGCATGCTGCTTATCACAAAGCGCGTGCTATGATCCTTCTCAAGCCAAGTATCATAGGCTACTAAGGTTATAATGATATTGGGCCGGAGGCCCATTATTCGATTTAATGGGTTGGACCATAGAATAAGCCTAAAGCCCACAAGCTCTTACTCATTCTATCGGTGTGTTACTTTACAGTGCCATATTACAAAAATTAGTCCCTTTTAAACTTGTTACTTTTATAAAGATCGACAAAGTGTGGTTTGGAAAACATTTGTTTTTTTTTTTTTGTGAATCCAAAAAAAAAATTTGAAGAATATTTGAGAACATGCGCAAGGGATTGACATTATTATTTGCACATTTCATAAGGTTTGTTTTAAAATCCAATTACAAATGAGTTTTCCTCTTTCTACAATTTAAGACCAAAAAATTCGCTATTGCTCATTAATCAAATCTTAATTTTGTAAATCAAGAAAAACTTTTTATAATTGATTTTTTGTAAACAAACATCAATTAGATGGTACAATTACCTATCTAAGATCATCCACAGTAATATTAAGTGTGCCATACAACAAAAATGCGCATGGACCCCTACGTGGGTCCGAATTGACAACTTAGAGCTCATGTTAAGGTAATTCAAGTGTATGATTTATGAACAAAGAAAACCATCCCTTTACAAGTAGGCTTTTCCAATACAAGAAATGAAACCCTCGTCCTCACATTACATTTATAGCCCATAAAAAATAGGGATGCTTTGTTCATAAACATATACAATAACAGCCTTAAACATATATCGTGAGGACACAAGCTCCATAAATTGTCAATTAATTGTCCATTCATTTAAGCCAGATTAAATTGTATTAATCACACACATCAAGCACTCATGTGGTCTTATTTTAAAATGAATGGACTCATCCGTCACTCCACTTAAGGAGGAGGAATAAGAGGTCATAGGGTCAATCAATCACAAACAACAGTAATTAAACGTGACCAACAATGCAATGAGCCTCTAAAATGTGCAATAAAATGATTATTGCACAGCCCGGATAGCTCCCGTAAGCTAAGTAAAATCAATAAAAAAAACTGGATTTTTCATTAATTTTAACCCAATTTTAGGTCTTAAAACATAATTTAAAACCAATTTATTAAGGGCCCTTTAAATTAACAATTAATTTAAAACCTTATGAAAAATTTAATTAATTGAAAAACAAAATTTTCATTATAAATAAAAATTTCCGGAATTTCACCAAGGCCCAAAAATATTTTGAATCAATTTAACATAATAAATTGATCTTAGTTAAACAAAATTAACTATGAGCAACAAAATTCCTAAAAATACAAAATTTTCAAGAATTTGTTCTCCAAAGATTTTCAGTGGTCTAATATGGTGTTCCAAACACCCCATATTAATTTCAAAAAATTAATAATCTATTTTGGCTATTTTCAGCAATTAAATAAATGCCCATATGCATAAATTTTATGCTCTAAAATACCAAAAAATTGAGATAATTCATAAAATTTTCTCAAGTCTCCAATTAGTGTACAAAACACACTAGACATTAAATTCAAGAATTAACAACTTTAATTGGTTATATTTTAAGCAATTAATATTGCGTATTCAACACAATATATATGCTCTAAAATATGTCCCAAAGAGCGAGAAAATACACTAAAATAATTTTCTCAAGCTACCACTAGTGTTCTAAACACATTGCGTTAATTCCCTGAAGTAATAATCAATAAAAATATTTTAAGCAATTTAATATGTGTACAAAAACACACAATTATATGCTCTAAAATATTAATATGATTGAGATAATTTACCAAAAATTACCTGTGGGTCCCACAAAATTTTACATGGTCTTAAAACAGTGTCCCTTATGTCTCATATTAATTACAAAAATTAATAATGTATTATGGCTATTTTAAGCAATTAAATCAACGTCCATAAACATTAATTATATGCTCTAAAATACCATAAATACATGATAATTTACACAAAAATTATCTTAGAGTCCCCTATAGTGTACTAAACACTATATATAAATGATATTTCAAAAAATATATATTACAACATTTTTCAGAATATGAAAACAAAATTTAAAACTTATATTTTCATAAACTAAGGGTTATTTAATAAATAAAAAATATTTAATGGGTCATTTCGTAAACAAGTAACAAATCTACATTGATAGTTTGTTAACCAAATAGAGTTAACAAATTACAAAAACATCAGCACGTGAGTGGGCTCCACTCAAAATGGTTTGTTTGGCTTGGACTAATAAAACCATGAGCATATAAGAATTTTCCAAACAAGACATATTGTGCCTTACATCACAATCACTGCCAGCAATATGAAACCTCCTAACACGTGCCTCACAAGGCGCGGGAGTGGGCTCCATGCGACAGCAGCGCGATGGAGTGGGGACCATCTTTGGTCCTTCCTCTTGGAGAGGAGAGATGCAGCAGCCCTAGGCTGCGCAATGCTATCTTTGTGAGGCCACAACTTCTACCATTTTCATCCAAGTGCCTTGTGTAATATACCAAGCCAAAGCATATGCTATATACTTTCAATATTTGTTCAAAAACATATTCGAAAGCATTCAAAAACAGTCTGAAAAATAGCACAAAGTTCCTGAAAAATTATTGATTTTATAGACCCAAAAAAATTAGGGTTTTGATTTTCTCCCTCATTTGAGATAATCAAGCCATAAGAATTTATGGGGGAACTCTAGGGATCATTAGGAACACAACCATGTAAAAAATTTGGACCCCTATTGGAGTTTCGTATTAGACCCACTTCAAAATCAAAATTTCAAAGGTTTCATAAAAGCTTGGTTAAGCTTTAATGGCAGATTCAATTTGGGTGATCTACGGGCGAATCAAACACCTACAGGCTCTGATACCAATGTAGAAAAATATGCACGCAAGCATACGAGTCGGGTTTAGGTCACTTACCTAGCGGAATAACCCAACGGATCGCCGAACGGTGTTGTTACGAGCCCGGCGTCTTCACCCATGAACTGCTGCTCCATGTTGCCTCCGTGTACCCTCTTGTGCTCCGCATAGGTCGTGAAGATCACTACTAGAGCGGTCCTCGTACGTATCACGTGCTAAATCCCATGGCTCCTTTGGTGATGGCCAAGAGAGAGAAACTGTAGGGAGAGAGAGATAGAGATGCTACTGTGATATTAGGGATGCCCAAATATGTGTGTTTATATCATATATATATACACACATAATAACCAAACCCTAGGGCTCCAAAAGCCTAAGCCCATTGGACCCGGTCCAATGTATGCGGGTGCCCATATGGCCCACATATTTCTTACATTAACGATTCCCTTTACCAAAAAATTGACAGAAAATACTATCACCTAATTACCAAGCAAAGCATAGGGAGAGAAATCTGGCTTAAGATATGAACTTCTATAATGTGAGTAGAGTTATGATTTATACAATGTTCCAAGCAAAAAGTCACTCTCGCACCCGTCCCGAATATACTTGTATTTATATTTTTACCCCTCAATAGTTATGTGTATTACCATTTTAAAAAAAAACACTGCACTATTAGGGAACTAATTGGGTAAGTTAAAAAAAAACTACACTATTAGAGAAAAAAATGCATTAAAAAAATTGCTTTTTTAATTTGTGTACAAAAAAAAAAAAAACATAATCGGGACGGGGCGGGGAGGGGCGGGGTCGGGGACCCCGGGGGTGGGGGCGGGGGGAGGGTTTACTGAAGCGGGGCGGGGGCGGGATATGGAGGCCCCGTCCCATACCCGCCCCGTTGCCATCCCTAAAGACAAGCAGCAAAACCAAAATACCAGAAGTTTAAATAATAGGTGTGTCCAAGACTCCATACCAAACATGCCTACATGCCTAGTCTTTCCAAGAAAAAAAAATCTCTGCCCAACTATCATAAAAAACAGGATCTAGAATATGCTGAGATACAGATGCTAACCTTTAATAGCCTTAATAGTTGTACAACTTGGGAATCCAATTTTGGTATTCAAATTTGGGAAGCATAACATTATACGTAGCATCGACAAAACTCGAATCAATGAAGCTACAATAAATAAATAATCAATTTTTATTTTTACAAAACTCGTATTCAACCAGACAGTAAGGCTTAGTTTGGCCCCCACGTGGTGCTTCTCCTTTTTTTAAGCACAATTTAATGTTAATTCATTTGGTAACTAGTTTATGAGCTTTGCAAAAATTGAACTTAGGGCTTTTTTGGAGGGAGCTTTTAAAAGCTCTAAAATGGAGCTTTTAAAAGTCCAAGGTTGCTTTTTGGTTTCATGATGTCTTTTTGAAGAGTAGTGTGCCACTTGTATAAATTTATCAAAGAACTTAGTAATAAATTTCATAAGCTCCTTTTAAAAAGCCACATGGGGGCCAAACTAAGCCTAAATAAATGGATTAGTGAAGCTATAGCAAATAAAGCATTAATTACTAAACCTACAGTTTGACACCTACTTCTCTCTATAAGTTAACATCCTTGGACTAATTGCATTTGTCCAACCACCCCGAACTAATTCAAGGCATACTTCCAACTGCCCTGGACTTATAATGGCATTTTCTTAATTATTTGTAGTCAGATATAGTGGCCGGATACAGCAATAGTCATATTGGCTGTGAATTTATGACACCTTATCACAAATTTCATAGACAGATTCACTAAGAAAGTGACCATTTACCTTAGTGTTATCTCTACTTTTTTTTTTTTTTGCTCAACAAGATAAAGTTTATTAAAAGATTCAATGCCAATGCAAAGAAAAGCAAGTCAAACACTATCAAATGCCAATACAACGGCTCCCTCAACAAAACTACAATCCAAATAAAATCCAAAGAAAAACACCATATAGCACCATGGACCAAAGCATATATACTATCAAGAGCCAACTAAATGCAGAGACATCCTAGGCTTCAATCAAGCATCCGCAATGCTAATGGTTGGAGACAATAAATTTCAGACCCAGGGAAAGCCTTAAGTAATTGCATCCTTTAGATTCTCCAGCTTGCATGTTGATCCAAACTTTCCATAAAGTGACTCCATAGACTTAGCTTATGTTCTCAATGCCCAAAGAAAAAACATCCAACAAAGTGAACAACACATTTGTATTGAGAATGCACAAAATTGCAGCAGCTACACCATGAGGCAGCAAGAACACTTGAATTGCAGTAGCGATATCACTATGAAATAGCATACCCTACCACACCATACGGCAACAAGCACACCCAAATTGTACCACCAGAGCACACACCCTAATCAGATCACTAACAGAAAGAGAAATTAGAATGTCAAGAGAGAACAGCCACCATAATAGAACCAACAAATGCCATAGCAGCATCAAACCCAGTCCGTATCCAAAGAAGCAACGAAAGCAATCCATCGCAACACCAATGTAGCCCACAATCAGAAGGCTTCCACCTAGAGCTAGATATCCAGCACTAGACTCACAAAATTTTAGTGAAACAGCCCAAACAGACTTAGTAAAACGACTCAACATACAATCCTGACATACTTAGTGAAACGAACCAAAAAATCCTTGGCAGACACACACCCAAGAAAGAAGACCAATACGACCATCAAGACAACCTAAAGCTCTACCCAGAGAAAACATATCATACACATACCATACACAACCCATTGAAAATACATACACGTACACCCAAAGGAGAAATCCTCCACAAAAACTCAAAAAGAAAAAGATGAGAAAACCAGCAAGAACACTCAGCAAAAACTCAGGAATGAGGTAAACACAAAAGACCCACAGACCAAACCAAAACACAAAACCACGCGCTGACACACACACCCAATAGCCCAAAAGAGGGCGGTCCCGTTACCACCAAGCTTTGAAAAAACTTGGACTCGTGGCTCCCTTTTTGCAATCCACTAAAACATTACCTTCTCTGAAAATATTAACAACGACTACATTACCAATCTGAGTGATAAAAAGATCAATCCCGACAAAAGACTCTCAAAGCTTCCATGGTCTCAAGCTCTTATTTTTAACCCAAGAAATCGCCGTCCTAGAATCAGATTCGTTACTCAACTCCTTCTTACTTTACCATCCAGCACTAACGAAGCAAGAAAGTACATTACATATCACCTCCACTTCAGCCTCATTTGAATCAGAAATACCCAAAGGACCATAGAACAGGACTATCATTGAGCCAGACTCTTCCCTCAAGCTGCCACCACGGCCGGCTAACCCAGTCTTCCCCCATGTTGACCCATAAAAACGCTTTGGACTCACACACACCAAAACTCACGCGAAGAAAGACTCACACTACCCAGGGCACTCACGCACACTCCCAGAGACCCCCCAAAATGGAAGAGGTGACATCCTAATTTGCAAAACAACAGTAAATCCGAAACCTTCCCAGTGTAGAAATAACTCATGAACACTCAAGACTAGCCTAAGAAAAACGACTCAACATACTAACCTACTAACCTGACTGGCGTAGTGAGATGACAAGCAGCAAGACAAGCATCAAGTCCAAGATAAGAAGACCAAAGAGAGGAAAACCACAGAGGAGAAGACCAACAAGCCGCGATAAGACCAGGACAAGAAGACCAATGAGAAAACCAAGACACACACCCAAAAAAAAGGCTCGACAGACATACACCCAAAAGTGAATACCAAGACAAACAGCTAGATCACCGAAATCTCTGCCCAAAATAGACAAACCATACACTACCTTCAATTTATATTCATACATATACCCAAATAAAGGCTCCTTCAAAAAGACTTGAAAAGAAGAAGATAGGAAGCCCGGCAGCCCCCCAAGAAACGAAGCAAACTTAATAGACCCACAGACCAAACCCTCTACAAAAGATCTCGTATTGTCACGCGCACCCATCAGCCTAAAAGAAAGTCAACCCAATTACCACCAAGCTTTGAAAAAACTTGGACTTGTGACTCCCTTTTTTGCAAGACTATCCGCTAAAACATTACCTTCTCTGAAAATATTAACAAAGTCTACCTTCCCAATCTGAGCAATACAAAGATCAATTTCGACAAAAGATTCCCAATGCTTCCATGGTCTCAAACTCCTATTTTTAACCCAAGAAACCGCCGTCCTTGAATCAGATTCGACAATCAACTCCTTCTTACCAACCCATCCAGTGCTGACAAAGCAAGAAAGTGCATTACAAATCGCCTCCACTTCAGCCTCATTTGAATCAGCAATACCCAAAGGACCATAGAACATGGTTATCACCGAACCAGACTCTTCCCTCAAGATGCCACCACAACCCGCCAACCCAGGCTTCCCCCATGCTGATCAATCAACATTGAATTTCAGAAAACCATTGTGAGGTGGAACCCAGTAAGAAGCTGCCCTATTAACACCCTTCACAATCTTCTTTCTTCTTCCCAACTTGAGAGGGTCTTCACACCAATCGTGAAATTGATATGAAAAGTCGGCCTCAAAAGCTTGTACCCAATGAAACGTTCGAAGCTTTATAATGTCCACTATCAGTTCCACCCTCCAAACTTTATTCTTAAACCATACCTCGTTACGGGCTAACCAAATAGACCATAGTCCAGCACAACAAACCATTCTCCACCATACTTTTAATTCTGTAGAAAACACCACCCCTTCCCATTGCAAAACAAAATCTTCCGCAGTGTTACCACAACACCAAGAGAGGCCCCACCAACTCCAAATCCTGGTCCAAACTTCCCAAGCCCAAAAACACTGAAGCAAAAGATGATTATGCTCCTCCTCTTCTTCTTTGCACCAAGGACATAAGAGATCCAAATTATCAAACACAAGACCCTTTTGTGCTAAGAAAACTTTATTCGAAATTTTTCCTTGAATAGCAAGCCAAATAAAACACACAACCTTAGGAGGGGCTTTACATTTCCAAAGACACTTAGCCCAAGGAGTAGGTGGGCTATTTTCCAAATTTTCCATTGCATTAGAGCAGATCTTAATCGAGTATTGTCCATTAACCGCATGCCGCCAAACCTTTTTGTCTTGAACAGAAGGTTTTAACAAAATATTCTCAAAGGTACCTTCTAACCTTTTCTTGTCCTTTTCTTCCCAAAGCCACAAGTGTCTGCGAAAAGAAAGATTCCTCATGGATAAAACCTGGAACACCGTAGCCTCTTTATCATTAGACACCATAAATAACCTTGGAAATAATTCGGTAAGTGGTTTGTCTGAGCACCATACGTCTTTCCAAAATCGAATAGACTTCCCATTTCCCACCAGCCATTTACACCCGTTAACTCCCACAAACTTTTTTATCCCCTCCAACACTTCTAATTTCAAAATTTCTGACCAAACTTTTGATACATGCTGAGGTCTAATATTATTGGGCTGCCACTCACTTACGTTTAGGCCATATTTTTCACAAATCATCTTTTTCCAAAGAGCATTCCTCTCTTCTCCAAACCTCCACCACCATTTTGCTAAGAGTGCTGAGTTTATCACTGCTAATGGTTTTACCCCAAGGCCACCCAAGGCCTTTTTAGAGCAAACTCTAGACCAGTGCACTTTACTAAACCATTTTACTTTCGCTCCTCCCCATAGGAAAGACCGCCTAATCTTATCCAAAGCTTTAATAACACCAACTGGAGCCTTAAAGAGAGACATATAATACACCGGTAAGTTGGACAATGCTGAGTTGATCAGGGTTAATCGACCCCCAAAAGAAAGTAATTTCCCTTTCCAGCCCGCCAACTTAGATTTAAACTTTGCAATAATAGCTTCCCACGTTTTTATTCTGGTCGGATTAGCACCTATCGGAATTCCCAAGTATGAGAAAGGCAAAACTCCAAGCTTGCATCCAAAAGATTTAGCCATGTCTTCTAGTTGATTTTGGGAGCCATTTACAGAGTACAGACAGCTCTTACCATAGTTGATCTTCAGTCCAGAAATGAACTCAAACCAAATCAGAATCCTCCTAATGGACCGCAGCATATACTTACCACCATTACAGAATATAACGGTGTCATCCGCAAATTGTAAGTGTGATACAGAAAAATTCCCTCTACCAATCCCCACTCCTCTTATTAGCCCTAACTCTTCCGCTTTAGTAAATAACACGTGCAAAGCTTCAGCAATGATAAGGAAAAGAAAAGGGGACAGAGGGTCCCCTTGCCGCAGACCTCTATGCATAAAAAATTCCTCTGTGGGGCTTCCATTAACGAGGACTGAAACCTTCGGCGTGGTCACACATTGCCTAATCCAATTACACCACCTCGATCCAAAACCCATCCTGTCCATAAGACTGAAAAGAAAATCCCAGTTGACCATGTCAAAAGCTTTCTCAAAATCAAGCTTTAAGATAATTGATCGCTTCTTTTTATATTTAATTTCATCAACCACTTCATTAGCTATAAGAATACCATCCAAAATTTGCCGCCCTCCCACAAAAGCTGTCTGACTATCACTGATGATTGATCCAATAACCTTTTTTAATCTCAAGCAAAGAACCTTAGACACAATCTTATACAAAGATGAAATTAGAGAGATTGGCCGAAAGTCTTTAAACTCCAACGGGCTCGAAACTTTAGGGATCAAGGCTATGAATGAAGAATGAATCCCATTTGGTAAAAAACTCAAAGCAAAAAAATTTTGGAGACACTGAAATATATCGGGTTTCAAAGAGTCCCAGAATTTTTTGATGAAGTTAAAGTTAAATCCATCAGGTCCAGGCGATTTAGATCCATCACAACTCCACACGGATGCTTTTACTTCTTCTTCTAAAAATGGTAGCTCCAACAATGAGGCTTCAGCTGGAGAAATAGATTTGAACTCTAACCCTTCAAGATTGCAATCAAACCACTCCGATGCCTTAAAAACATTCTTAAAATAGTTAACCATACCCTTTTTGACTTCAGCAGGTTTCGTTACCCAGTGACCGTCGATAAAAATTCCTTTTATAGCATTGCGGGATGCTCTAACTTTTGAGACACTGTGGAAAAAATGAGTGTTATTGTCCCCCTCTTTTAGCCATTTCACACGCAATTTCTGGCGCCACAAACATTCCTTATCTCTATGCAAATGCCATATTTCCTGAACTATTCTATTTTTCTCTTCGATTTCTATTGCTGATAGATCCCTATTGTTTCCAATCAGGTTAAGTCTTTCCAGCGTTCCTTCTGCTCGTTCAATCTTCAAATCAATAGACCCAAACACATTTTTATTCCAATTCTTTAGATTACCTTTTAGGACCCTTAACTTCCTTGCTAGACACAGTTCACCTTCATGGTTATGCGATGACTCCAACCAACTTGAAGTGACGAATTTAGAGAACAGAGGGTGTTTAATCCAAACATCTAAAACTCTGATGCGCATGTTTCCCAAGAATCCCTTCCAAATCCCCTCCAAATTGTAATAAGTTCCCATTTTTTGCTACAAAATCCTAATTGTACCATATTATGCAATCCAATCCCCTACCACACAATAGGCTGCCAATTCTCCAAAATGTGCAAAATATAAAGGATTTGGATAACCACAATTTTGCAGAAGCACTTGGATGAATGTACATGGTCATGGTCAAGGTAAACTAGATTTTCACAACTAACAGAATGTTAGAGAAGTGTATTATATTACATATAAGCAGGCTACAAAAGATAAATATATGGCAGACATTTGTTTGATCAAAAATGAAAATATTATATCTACCGGTCAAACAAAAAGGCAAATATTATGTTTTTTTTATCTAACAAACCTTAAGTGACATATTTTTTCGAAAATAAAAAGTAAGCCAATTAATATTTAATTCAAGAAATAATCGTACTCAAGTACCAGGATTTGGACTCACAAAAAGTCATGCTAAAAACTTGGTTCCTGTGCACCAGAGCTCTATGCCCAGGAGGCAATTGGACGTTAAATATACTAAATATGCCCATGTGTGTCCATATTAAATCTACCAATAACCTTTCAATAAACTACTAACAAGACATAATTTTATACCATTATATGAAACACATTTTGCAATAACACCTACCAAATACCAATCGATTACTAGGGCAAAGTTGCCTTCTTTGTAGACTTGGCGATTTTCTAATTCTATTGCTTTATTGTAATTGTCTGATGGACCTCTAAATTCTATATACTCTAGCTGCATTAGGCTTCATCTTTCTTCAGACATCGTAATTTTTTTTACTACCTGATCAGGGTCTTAAGGAAATAAAACATGCCAAGCAGTTTTGAGAATGGAAAGCCATTAGCGTGCTAATATTTTATCTGAGCATATGTTTATCATTAGAAAGATGCTAGCTAATGTGGGACCATAGGCATCAACCATGGAAAATTGATCCACCTGAAGCTTCCCAACCACCACCAACCATAATATAGGCAATAGGGAAAAAGAGGAAATCAAAATTGAAGTCGATCACCTCGGCAGATTTTCCTTCTTTGTAAAAAATTTGCAAAATTTTATTACTGTCATGCTTTCTAAGAAATGTCTTAGGGTCCTATAAATTAAACATACTCACTTTGCGTTAGGATCCATTTTTCCTCAATCCTCATAAATTTGTGGACAAGATTGCACAGGCAACTAAAAAAGCTAAATGTGGAGAAGAAAGAGATGTTGTGAGAGATGAAATTGGGCAAAAATTCTCAAAGGTTGGAATGTCGCCCACAGAGTGAACTTCACGAGCAGGCCGCCCGAGCGGGAATGGAAAGTCTATGTGGCGGCAACTTTCCTAAATGGATTAGGAGAGCACTTTTGGGTAAGTTTCCATAGATGATAAGTCTCCTAATTATATGGGATTACTTGTGGAATAAGTTTTTTGGTGAAGAAGAGTTTACATGTAGGCAAACCTTCTCCCACTTGGATTAGGCAATGTTATCTATATATATAGGATGATATTATGAGATAGAAAGTAGTAGAGAACTTGAATTAGAGAGAGAATTCAAGGGAGAGAGAGAGAGAGAGAGAGAGAGAGAGAGAGAGAGCGAACTCATAAAAGAGTTAGTAAGTGTGTGTGGTGAGGCATCTACTGTGAGGGAGGGTTTGTATTCTTCAATTAATAAAGTCATTCTTCGTGGTGGGGAATTAGCCCGTGGGGTGAACCACATAGAAATCTTGTGTGTTTGATTTTATTTGTTTTCTTTTAATTTTCTCCTTCGTGTATGTGTTCACTATTTGATTGATTCATGGGCTTTGGGCGCAACAAGTGGTATATCAGAGCTAACCAGGTTTAGATCCAATATTGCTTCAGGTAGTGACGTGGAACACGAATGGTGATTGGGAAGTTTGATGGAAAGAAGAGTTTCAGCATGTGGCAAGTACGGATGCGGGATGTTTTGGTGCAACAAAACATTGAAGAATTGTTGAACGGGAAGCATGACAAATCGGCAGGGATGACCAATAAAAATTGGGAGAGGATGAACTCAAAGGCGATGAGCACCATTCATGTGGTTTATGATGTGATGAGAGAATCCTCGGCGAGTGACTTATGGAAGAAGCTGGAGGAACTCTACATGGGAAAGAATTCACCAATCGTCTCATCTTGAAGCAGGAGCTTTATTCTTTTAAGAGAAAAGAAGGGGTGGATCTTCAATCCCATATTGGTGAGCCTAATAAATTGCTATGTGATTTATCCAATGTTGGTGTTAAACTTGAGGATGAGGACAAAGCTATTATTTTGTTGACTTCGGCAAAATCTACCCATAAGCATCTTTTTAACACTTTGCTTTATGGGAGAGATTTAGTCACTTTGGAGTAGGTGAAGTAAGCTTTGTTCTCTATCGAGAAGTTGGAGATGGAAGATGAGAAATATTTGGATGAATCACAAGCATTGGTGAGTCATGGGAAGAGAAAGCCATATAGGAGGAAGAACCGAGACGATGGTGGAGGTGGACGAGTTAAGAGGCCGACAAAGGAGATAGAGTGTTACTATTGTAGAGTAAAGGGCCACATAGCCAAGTTTTGTTAGAAAAGGATGAAGGATGAAGAAGAACGTGATGGTCCTAAGAAGGATGGGGTAGCTGCAACGACAAGGGATGAAGATTGGGTCACGAAAGATCTTCTATCAATCACAAGCTATGAAAAGAAAAGGATGGAATGGGTCCTTGATTTGGCTTGTTCCTCACACATATGTCGTAGTGATTGATTCTCGACCTACCAACCAACAGAGGGAGAAGACTTTATGGCAAACGGTTCATTAAGTGAAGTGAAGGGAGTAGGAATGGTTCGAATCAAGACAACGAATGGATTAACAAGGACCTTAACCGGTGTTCGTCATGTTCCTAGTTTGAAGAGGAATGTGATCTCTTTGGGTATGTTGAGCTCAAAGGGTTGTTCGTTTATATTATATCACGGACTTTTGAAGGTGAAGAGATGACAACGGGTTATGTTGATGGGAAAAGAGGTTGGGAATTTGTATGTCCTTTTAGGGAAAGCAGATGATGTTGGTGAAGTTGCGTAGACTACAAGAATGTAAAATTAAGCCGGTGAAGTGGTCTATGCAAGAGGTAGATAAAATGGCTCTTGTAACTTTAACGACATCAACCTCCTCTACAAAAGGTGAAACTTCAAGTAGTAAGGCCGAGCTCGTATCTTTCCGATTTGGTGATGATGGTGCGAATGTTGATGATGGTGATGGCGTTCCCAAGTTCATAGACGTTCCCAAGTTCCTGAGGGATGTGAACTTGGGAATATTGTGTGAATAGATGGTGGTGAAACGAAGAACGACAATGTGAGAAATTGAAGACCCTACAACCCGTAGATGTTGAAGATGTGAATTGTGGCTTGAGATGGTGAAGATTTGAGAAATTGAGCCCAAGGTGATGTTTGTTGAAATTGGGCAAAATTTCTCAAAGGCTGGAATGTCACCTGCACAGTGAACTGCCCCAGCTGCGCCAGCACGAGCGGGAATGGGAAGGTTGGGCAGGGGTTGCTTTCCTAAATGGATTAGGAGAGCACTTTTGGGCAAGGGCAGACTTGGTATTGGGCTCAGCTAGGTTGTAGCCCAATGCAAGTTCTTAGATTAAAAATTTTAGTTAGCCTAGTCTAGTCCATCTAAAACTATCACCTAGCCTAGCCCAGCCCATCCCAATCTAGCCCAGCCCTTAAAATCATGCGGCAATATATAATAACTACTAAAAAGATTTGAACTCAATACCTTTGGAATGATGATTGTCGAGTAT
This sequence comes from Hydrangea macrophylla, assembly GCA_033977485.1. Lineage (NCBI taxonomy): Eukaryota > Viridiplantae > Streptophyta > Magnoliopsida > Cornales > Hydrangeaceae > Hydrangea > Hydrangea macrophylla. The sequence continues at coordinate 86,945,358 of CM066999.1, read as the reverse complement.
CAAACCACTGGACTAACTACTCATCTATTAACAGACCTTACAAACAATTCTATTTGTTATGCTTTTTTATCAATAAATTATAGCAGTAACAACCAATCTATTACTAAATGATATATTTATATATACATATTTAGCCTAACTTAGTGTCTTCTCTTTTCTTAGTTTAGTCTAACTCAAATTTAAAAAAAAAAAAAAAAAAAGCTTTATGTAATAGATTGGCCTAATTGTGATACAACTCATTTTAAATATTTGACCCAGCATCTTTTTCTCTCACTCCATGCTTGTTTACTTTATATGTTAAAGACCCCCAAAAAAAAAAAAAAACAGAGTATCTGTGGATCAAATAAAACCCCCAAAAAAAAAAAATTCAGGGGCAGACGTGAAAGTACTACATAGTATACACATCTATTCAATCCCAGCCCACCCTGGGTGATGATCCTAGGTCCGCCCTTGCTTTTGGGTAAATTTTCATATAGATAATATGTCTCCTAATTATATGAATGAGATTGCTTGTGTTGTGGGTTAAGTTTCTTGGTGAAGTAGAGTTTCCATGTAGGTAAACCTTCTTCCATTATAATTAGGCAATGTAATCCATATATATATATATATAAATATAGGATGATATGATGAAATAGAAAGTAGTAGAGAACTTGAATTAGCTAGAGAGAGAATTCAAGAGAGAGAGAAAGAGAGAAAACTCAAAAAATAGTTAGAAAGTGTATGTGGTAAGACCAGGGCCGGCCCAATAGGGGGGCTAGTGGGGCAAGTGCCCTGGGCCCCAAAAAATGTTAAACTTTTGAGGGCCCAAATATTTGGTTACATATTATATATATATATACACTTTACTAAATAAGCATTAGCCCAGCCGGCCCACATTGTATATATAACTTGATAAACAAATAACAATAAGCATTAGCCCAGCCGGCCCACATTGTATATATATATATATATAATAGAAAAAAAATAAAGTTTGGCTGCTTTATAAATTTGAGGGCCCTCCGCCTCGTGTAGCTGAGCCGCAGTTGGAAGAAGAGATTGTCTCGTCCCTTTCTCAAGTTCCACTTTCTCTTAGCCTATGACATGAGGTATCAATATCATATATGATATATATATAATATTATAATAGTATAAAGAATACAATTATATAAAGATTGTATTTGGTATTTCTAAGATTCTAAATCTCCAACACTTTTTTATGTAGGATTTTGTTAACATGTGTCCTTACTTTTTAGGGTTTTGTTAACATGTGCCCTCAGAGTATATGTTAAGGTATGACTTTTGATCAATCCAATTATATATAAGCCCTAATTGTTTTTGTTCTATTGTGAATTTTACATATATATATATATATATATTTTTTCCAGATAATCAATTTTTCAAATTGGAGGTTGATATTTGAAAACTAGAAAGAGTAAAGTCAAAGAGGGGTGATTTCAATTTTTTGGCTAATCAGGTTCTATTTTTCCTTATCTTTGTTTGGGATTTGAGATTGATTGCTGCATTATTTATTATTATGGGTCCTCGAAAGCATATGTCTGGATGTGAAAAAAGAAAGAAAAAACAAAAAACAGAAAAATTGATTCAATCTCAAAGTGGAGCTATTCTTAAATTTTTTAGTGCCACTAAAAAGAATGATATTGAGGAACATGTGAATGATATTGAGGAAAATGTGAATGATAATGAAGAACCTTTAAATGAACAACATGAAGATTTAGTGCATGAAGAGCATGGGGATTTAGGGCATGAAGAACATAAAAATGCTAATGAAGAACCTATTGAAGAAATTGGGCCTTTAAACATTTATGATCAGGGGAATTGGGACAAGATAAATGGGAATTTTAGAGTTTTATTAGTTGAAAGAGGGCCTGTAAGAATTGATATTGATTTCCCTAAAAGTGGACCTAGTGGTAGACATTTTTCTTCCATGCACTACAAGAGACAATGGTTAAATGGAGAAAATCATAATAGAAGATGGCTTGTATATTCAACTGCTTTAGATAGAGTATTTTGTTTTTGTTGTAAGTTGTTCAAGAAAGAGGGAAACAATAGTCATTTGGCTACCAAAGGTTTTAAAACCTGGAAACATCTTAGTCATAGGCTTCAAAGTCATGAAGGAAGTAGTGCACACATGAACTGCATGAGTTCTTGGGTTGAATTAGAAATGAGATTGCAAAAGGGTGAAGCAATTGATAAAGATGTGCAATTAATGATAAACAAAGAGAGAGAACATTGGAGACAAGTGCTACTAAGGATACTTGCTGTTGTGAAAACACTTGGTAAAAATAGTTTAGCATTTCGTGGAGGCAATGAAAAGATTTATGAAGAGAATAATGGGAATTTTTTAGCTTTGATTGAAATGATTGCCGAATTTGATCCTGTAATGAAAGAGCACATTCGACGTTATCAATCTGGCGAGGTTCATAAGCATTATCTCAGTCACAAAATTCAAAATGAAATGATAGAAATGTTAGCGGGTGAGATAAAGAATGTAATCGTTAAAACAATCAAAAAAGCAAAAATACTTTTCAGTTATACTTGATTGTACGCCGGATACTAGTCACGAAGAACAAATGTCTCTTATTATTCAATGTGTGGATGTTTCAAAAAATCCAATAAAAGTTGAAGAGTTCTTTTTAGAATTTCTGAAGGTGGATGATACATCAGGATTAGGGCTTTTTACTGAACTTGAAGATGTGCTGAATAAGTTGGAACTTGATATTTGTGATGTGAGGGGACAAGGTTATGACAACGGCTCCAATATGAAAGGAAAAAATAAAGGAGTACAAAAAAGAGTACTCGAAGTGAATCCTAGAGCATTTTACACTCCTTGTGGTTGTCATAGTCTTAACCTTGCACTTTGTGATATGGCCAACTCTTGTACTAAAGCTATATCTTTTTTTGGAGTGATACAACGCCTATACACATTGTTTTCATCTTCTACCAAGCGGTGGGATATTTTAAAAGAACATGTTCCAAGTCTCACACTTAAGTCCTTATCACAAACTCGATGGGAAAGTCGGGTTGCAAGTGTTAGAGCAATAAGATTCCAAGCCACAGAAATTAGAGATGCTTTAATTCACTTAGCAAACATTGATAGAGATCCGAAAATCAAGAGTGAAGCCGAGTCGTTGGCAACAAATGAAATGGAGAATTTTGAATTCTTATTGGGGATGATAATTTGGCACAATTTATTGTTTGTTGTCAACAGTGTTAGCAAATTGTTGCAAAAGCAAGACATGCATATTGATGTTGCTATTGATGAATTGAAAGGGCTTATTACATTTTTTGAAAAGTACAGAGAAAATGGATTTCAAGAGGGCATGATTGAAGCTAAAGAGGTTGCAACTAAAATGGAGATTGAAGCCATATTTCATGAAAAACGTATCATACGTAGAAAGAGACAATTTGATGAGAGTGCTAGTGAAGAGGCAACACTACCACCTGAAGAATCCTTTAGAGTTAAATACTTCCTATATATAGTGGATCAAGCTACTTCTTCACTTAAGAGTAGGTTTGAACAATTTGAAATTTATGAAGGCATATTTGGGTTTTTATTTGATTTGAAGTTCAACTCTATGGATGATCATAGCTTGAAGACTCATTGTGCATCTCTTGAAGAGTTTCTAAAACATGACGACCTTTATGATATTGATGGGAAAGATTTATTTTTAGAGTTGAAACAGTTGAGAGAATTCTTGCCAAAAGATACAAAAAAAGCAATTGATGTGTTGAATTATTTGAAAAGAATGGATGGTACTTTCCCAAATACATGGGTTGTTTATAGAATATTGTTGACTATCCCTGTTACAGTTGCCTCTACGGAAAGAAGTTTTTCAAAGTTAAAGTTGATCAAATCTTATCTTCGATCGACTATGTCTCAAGAAAGATTGAATGGATTAGCTATGTTATCGATTGAAAAGGGTATGGTTGAGGAGCTTGATTATGCAACTCTGATTAGTGATTTTGCTTCAAAAAATGTGAGAAGAATACACTTTAAGTGAAACTATCATGCCGTTTGTTCATTGGCCTTTTTTGGGAATTGGAGTGTTAGGGTATGATTTGTAGGCCTTTGGCCAGGGTGGGTAGTTTAAGAGAACTACATTGTGCTTGATCCTTGGGTTCATGTATAGTCCCCTCCTTGGTATGTAGGCAATCCTAAAGTTACTTAGATGCAGCACTTGTTAATAATAAAAAAAAAATCTGATTTTATCTTAAACAGTTGTAAAAAAAATGAACTTCAACGTGTTTAAAAAAAATTAAATGTAAATGTATAGGGGCCTCCCTTTTGGTAGTTCGTCCCGGGCCTCCAAATACTCAGGACCGGCCCTGGGTAAGACATCTATTGTGAGGGAGGGTTTGTATTCTTCAATCCATAAATTCGTTCTTCATGGTGGTGGATTAGCCCGTGAGGTAAACCACACATAGATATTATGTGTGTTGATTTTCTTTGATTTCTTTTTCTCCTTCGTGTGTGCGTTCACTATTTAATTGATTCGGTGGGCTTTGGCCACAACAAGAGACACATAAACTTTAACTATTTGTTTCAAGAAGATAGAGGCAAAAGCAAGAATCTTACAAGGAAAGCCGTGAGAAGCTCACCGGTCTCCAGAACTTTGCTTGTGTTGTCTCTAGCAAGGTCAATAAACTCCTCCATCAACCGTGCTGACTGTGAAATCACGCAAATTAGCTTCCAATGAGACACATAAACTTTAACTCTTCCAGTCCCTAGAAATCAAATCATGGAAAGAAAAAGCTAGAGCAAAGGAGATATTTGCATATATATATATATAAGCAGGAAAGCATAGGATTACCACGGGTATTCACTTGTATTTCAAATAGTAATTTCATATTCTCCTCTCACAAGTCACAATATTTGGTGACTAACTTGCCACTCTTTGCATCTGGAATTGTTGCAAAAAACCCTTATTTTGACTTTAAAAAAGAGTCATAAATGTATATTTATGACTCTTTTTTAAGCTTTTAAAATATGTCATAACATTGCAGTCATAAATAAGTTTGAGTTTATTAAAAAAGTCATAAATAATTATTACTTTTACAACAGTTCTAAAAAAATAGTCATAAAAAATGAGTGCTTTCAAATTGTTTATGACTATTTTTTAATTGATACAGTCATAAATAATCTTCAAAAAAGTCATAAATGACCTTTTAAAAAAGTCATAAATAATCTTTAAAAAAGTCATAAATAGCCTTTTAAAAAAGTCATAAATAATCTTCAAAAAAGTCATAAATAACCCTTTAAAAAGTCGTAAATAATCTTCAAATTAGTCATAAATAACCATTTAAAAAGTCATAAACAATCTTCAAAAAAGTCATAAATAACCTTTAAATAGTCATAAATAATATTTAAAGTAGTCATAAATAATCTTTAAAAAGTCATAAATAATCTTTTTATAGTCATAAATAATTTTCAAAACAGTCATAAATAACATTTTAAAAGTCATAAATAATGACACTATTTATGACTTTAGTAGAACTATTGCTAATTCATGATTGTTTTTTATGAAACAGTCATATATAATATAAAACACATTTAAAGAAAAAAAATATTTTGTTGATAATCCAACAATCAAGATTACACAATTCAAATACATAATCAAAACATGCATGTTACAAATCAACTCAAGAACCATATTCAGATATTATCTTCCTTCTAACCAAAATTTTTCAATAATCAATCTAATAATTAGTTATGTACAAGAAAAATGTAACAGTAACCACTAAGTATGTATTAAACCAACAAACCAATAATGTATATGTAACATTGTTAAAACAAATATATAAATAAATAAATAAATAAATAAAAACAAGATTAGTGTCTATTTAAACTCTTCAATCTCCGCTAGTACATCAACTTATTTGCAATATTTGTTCCATGTAGTCTAACTGTGTAACACTGAAACAAAAATGAAATCAATGTATTAGATTCTATATAATGAGTATATAATTTTCTTAAATTGTAAAAATATAGATTACCAGAAAAAAGGAAAAAATGTTGAAATTTTCAATACTTAAAAGTATTCTTGAATGAACTCAATGAACTCATGTTGAAGTACATTTAGCTCGTGGCTTTCATATTTCACTTTTTGAGACAACTCTTTCATCTGAAAAAGTTTAGGAAAGAATGAGATGTTAAGAATGTATTCCCTCCCCACAACAACACCACCACCACCTCCAACACATATGAAAAAAAAAAAATCCACAATTTATGAATCAAAGTAAAACAAGAAGAAGAGAAAATTTGGCGACACATTTACAAAGAATACTATGATAATACCTTTATGTTGATAGATTTGGATGGATTATCCATTATCACTTTCATGAAAAGTAACATATAGTATCCACATTCATAATTTCCTGGTTGCTTTGGTCTCTATGAATAAATGTATAACAAATATTAGACAAGCAATAAATTACTGCAATCACAAGTCGTGGTAAAACTAACTTATCTTGGAATGAATGTTGACCTAGAATTTCTAAAACTTTCGACAGAGTCTCCTCTATAAAAAGAACCTCCCAAAAATTTCAAACAATGAAAACATACCCAGCAACAATTGAATAACCGCAACATACATTATATCAATACAATAACCATAACATACTAAGTATAATTTAAACAGCTATTATTATATCTACCATGTTTTTATTCAGATTTAATTACCTTTACGAATTGCCAATTTGGTTTTGGCCTTCTTTTCCCTTTGAAATTTAAAGCCTTGAGTCCACTTCAAGACAATATTAAAAGTTAAAATTAGATAATAAAATGTCACTTCAAGACAATATTCTCACACACAACAATTACAACACGAAAAATTATTAGAAAATTCGATGACTAAGCGTCCACAACTTTCTACGATGCAACCACAATAAGAGGTAATTAATTATAATTCAACTTCTAAACGCAAGAATAAAACACCACAAAGTATTTTATTTTATTACACCTTATGTTCACCACATCGGCCACCCATCCATGGTCCAGCCTACACATATATCCCATGTGTCTCCTAACGTAATACTAACTCCCACTCCAGTCCCAACTCCCATGGGGTATCACTGGGATTTGAGTATACACTGAAAGGCTAGTCCTTACGTTCTTGACGTCAATAAAACAATGTCTAGATACACATGAAATAGACCAACAAGCCGGGCATAAGGCTTAAAATAATGAAGAGACGGGTCATCCACGTAGTCGCCGTCTAATCACACAAGGACGGGTCATCCACGAAGTCGCCGCCTAAAATCATAAGGAGCAGTGGTGAACTCTAATTAAGGACTTTCTATCGTTCATACATCCATGTTTTTCACAAAACTCTACTTCATAAGAGATTCATATATCTCAACTCAAATTTCCATTAAAATTATATTAACAGCTACATGTTCACACAGATTCATAACCCACACAAAATCACACAGTCATAATTTCACAAAGCTCAACTATACATGAGAACTCATATCTTTCTATGTACAAATAAATTAATTTATATTAACGAACACGAAATCACACAAAAATGTGATATAGCAAATACGCTTATTTTAACATTTATAAAACTGCTACTGTAATATGAATATTCTGCCCAAACGGTGCAGAATTGAAAAAAATATCATTAGACGAAAGTTGTCCAGAATTGCGTTTCCTACAGGCATACGCAAACAGAATCACGAAAACTGGAATGTATGATTTATTAGGAATTATCTACTAAAATCTGATCCGTGAAAATCCCAAATCCGAAAATTGAATAATTGCTCAAATGTATATCCAAGGCTCATCTATAAATCTCAAATCATAACTTCAATAATTGTAAATAAAAACCTAAATCTCATAACCCATAACCATACTAATTTAATAATCTATCCATTTAAATTTCAATCAAACGAGATTGAAAGAAATTAACAAGTTAACTCACTGATTTAGGACTTCAATGTTGATGAAGATTCGCAAAACAATATTTGGGGTTCATCTTTTCTTCTCTTATTATCTTCTTCTTCTTCTTCTTCTTCTTCTCTCTCTCTTGATCTTGACTGTTTTATTTTTCTCATGTCTCTCTTTTCTTTTCTTTTTGTTATCAAAACCCTAGGAGGTATATTATGTATGTATATATGATACACCTACATATATTATAACACAAACACACAAAAGGCTAAAAATCCCGTTTTTTTGTCTAGGAGCCTCACAAAAAGGCTTTATATGGGCCCGAAATACATTCTAAAGTTCTAAAATGAGTGACCCAATGGGTGTACATAACCCGGGTACTTAATTTAAATGTTAAAAACACAAATTAACACATTCACGGGCCTATAATCACTACAAAAAAATAAACACATCAATTCTTCAATGACTTGTTCAACTTAAGTTTTTACAACTTAACTCCACCACTTAGCTCTATAAAATTTTACACAATAATTAATGAATAAAATAAATACACGCATATAAATAAATAACCATGGTTGTATACACAAAAATTTAGGTTGTCTCATTATTTTGTTTTTTTAAATGAATATTTATATAAAGAAAATACGGGGTGTTACATGTATACCAAGTGAAATTTCATTTAAAATTTTAATACAGCGCACATTTTCCTAATCAAGAATCTTAACTTTAAAAATCTTAAAATATTGTCTTTTTCACTATTTTTCCCAAAAAACAGTACTTTGATTCTAGAATTCAAAGAAAAAGAGTCATAAAAATAAAGAATATTTATGACTACCCAAAAATGAAGTCATAAAAGTCTTGTTATTTATGACACTTTTCACAAACATGTCATAAAAAATCTTATTTTTTATGATAATTTTCAAAAAACTATCATAAAAAATCTAATATGATTCTTAATGAAATCTAAATTTGTGACAATAAAAGTAACTATCAAGTGTTAATAGTCCAATTTCAAAAAGTAATTTCTTAAAAACTAGTCTCTCAAAGGTCGATTTAAGTGAAATTTCACTTAATATTCATGTAAAGATTTAGTGAAATTTCACATAATATTCGTGTATGCCAAGTAAAATTTCACAAAATATTTTTGTACAGAGGACCTTTCCCTAATTAAGAATCGTAACTTTAAAAATCTTAGCATATTGTCTTTTTTTCACTATTTTTCCCAAAACAATACTTACGTTTGATTCTAGAATTCAAAGAAAAAGAGTCATAAAAATAAAGAATATTTATGACTACCAAAAAATGAAGTCATAAAAGTCTTATTATTTATGACCATTTTCACAAAACTGTCATAAAAACTCTTATTATTTATGACCATCTTATTATTTATGACCATTTTAAAAAAAACTGTCATAAAAAATCTTATTATTTATGACCATTTTCAAAAAACTGTCATAAACAATCTTATTATTTATGACTAATAAAAAAAATGGTCATAAATAAAACACCACTTACCAATCTTATGACTATATTTGCAAAAAGAGTCATATATGTTAGAAAAAAGTATTTGTTATGACTCTTTTTTTAAAATAGTCATTAGCCCAAAATAAAAAAAAAAGTCATAAAAAGGATTTTTTCTTGTAGTGTGTTAATTTTAACTCTAGGACAATGTGCTTGTGCAAACTAAATAAGTCAGAAATCTGCAACGGTAATATCGTGAGAAATCTTAAAATGCCTTAATGTTAGAAATCGGGCCTTTTTGTATAGATATAATTTTTTTCTCCAACCAACATAAACTTAATTCTAGTAAAAATCAGATAAAACGTGAGATAGAAGTATAAAAAAAAGAAAAAAAAAAATGACAAAACGTGAGATTGAAATTGAATTAGATCCATTTTTTAGCATTCTCAATCAACCCCCTAAGGTGAGGTAATTATGTTTCTGAGCATGGTGAACACAAAGGTGGGAAAAAAGAATAAGGGTAATTTACAGAAACACCCCTTAAACTATGACTCTTTTTCAAATATCTCTCTAAACTATAATGCTTGACAAATTGATCAACCAACTCAACTCTGACACTTTTTAGCCAACACACATCTTCCATTAAAATTTCATCCAAAAAAACTAAATATTTTTGTATCATCTATCCCGCCTTTGAGCCGTTGGAAATTTTAAGACAATATTATCATTTATCGCAAACATAATTAATTTTCCTTCGTTGTACACAAATTTTAGGTAATTTAGTTCTACAATTTTTCAGCGACTCAAAGAGATACAAAAATGTCACATTGTTAGCACTTTTATATCATGTGTTGGTAACATGATACAAAAGTATTCATTTTTTTTTCGACGACAAACTAACCAAGTGGGTGTAAATGAAAAAATTATAATAGTGGGGGGGGTAAATTTGTGAGTTTTATAGTTGAGGATTGGGTAGTTGGAAAAAAATGGCATAATTGAGGGGATGTCAGTGTAATTTACCAAAAAAAAAAAAAAGGCAATTTCGTTATTTAGTAATATAACATTGGTAGTTCTACAACATGAATCGAACATGATTCTTCGTCGTACAATTATACCCTTCTAGTCATCTTTAAAATCACTCCTGCTGCACTCACCTCACACTCTCACACCCACAAAATTCCATGGCTTCACCTTTTCTCCTCTCTCTCTTCTTTCTCATCACCTTATCTCTTTCATCAACAGACTCCAAAAACACCATTACAATCCCTCTCTCACCTTCATCCAAATCCAAACACACACACCCATTTCAAAGGTTAAATCATCTAACCACTTCATCTATAAACAGAGCCCACCACCTCAAACATCCCCACAAGAACAGTACTACCACTTCTCTCACCAAAAGCCCTCTCTTTCCTCAAAGCTATGGTGGCTACTCAATCTCTCTCGGGTTCGGGTCACCCCCACAGACCCTAAACTTTGTTATGGACACTGGTAGTAGTCTTGTTTGGTTTCCATGTACACAACGTTATCAATGTACCAAATGTGATTTCCCAAACATAAACTCATCAAATATACCAACTTTTGTGCCCAAACTATCATCTTCCTTAAAGATTGTGGGTTGTAAGAACCCGAAATGCGGGTTGATATTTGACCCGGATCAACAACCCAAGTGTCAAGACTGCGACAAAAGCTCCGGCAACTGTACCCAGATTTGCCCACCCTATTTTATCCAATACGGGTCCGGGTCAACAACAGGTTTATTACTATCCGAAACCCTGAATTTTCCAGATAAAGCAGTGGATAACTTCCTCGCAGGGTGCTCCATTTTCTCAACCCGACAACCCTCCGGCATTGCCGGGTTCGGACGTGGCCCGCTATCCTTGCCGGAGCAGATGGGTCTCAAGAAATTCTCGTACTGTCTCGTGTCTCACAGGTTCGACGACGCTCCTGTGAGCAGCAACCTTATTTTGACCAGCAGGTCGGAGTCGGGTGACCCAAAGACCCACAGTCTGAGCTACACGCCATTCGTTAAAAACATGCTAACGTCAAATTCAGCATTTCAGGAATATTATTACGTCAGCCTCCGGAAAATAACGGTCGGCGGCCAGCGCGTGAAGATTCCGTTCAAGTTTTTGCTGCCAGGCCCCACCGGCGACGGTGGGACCATCGTTGACTCCGGCACGACTTTCACTTTCATGGAGAGAGAGGCCTTTGAGTTGGTTGCAAAAGAGTTTGAAAATCAAACGGCGCATTATAGCAGAGTTGCTGACGTGGAGGCCAAGTCGGGTCTGCGGCCGTGTTTCAATATCTCCGGGGAGAAAACGGTATTTTTGCCGCAGTTGGTGTTTCATTTCAAGGGTGGTGCTAAAATGGAGCTGCCCTTAGCGGATTATTTCTCTATATTTGATGACGTCAACGTTGTTTGTATGACGATCGTGACGGACGGTGTTCTCGGACCGGCGAGCTCGGGTGGACCGGCGATTATATTGGGGAATTATCAGCAGCAGAACTTTTTGTTGGAGTTTGACTTGGAAAATGAGAGATTAGGTTTTAAAAAACAAGTTTGTAATTGAGAAAAAAATTACTAGTAATAATGCTATGTTAAAGTATAGTTCATTGCTTTGGTAAAACACTTGTTACAAATAAAAGACTACTCCCTCCGTCCCATAATAAGCGTCCACTTCCTTTTTGCACAATGTTTAAGAAAGTTGTATTATATTATTTTTTTTGGTTCATTAAAGAGTCACTTTCCAATTTTACCCTTAGATGTGATGGGTGTTTGACTTTTTGTTTGTTTTGGGATCACAAATAAATGCTACTTTGTCTTTACTATAAGGGTAGTTTTGGAAAGTAAGTAAAAGCTATATACCAATTTAGGAAAGTGGACACTTATTGTGGGACATCCAAAAAAGGAAATATGGACACTTATTATGGGACGGAGGGAGTATGAGATATTTTTTAATGGAAGACATTTGCTATTTTTATAGAATTGTTATTTTAAAATTCTTTCGATCTTTATTAGTTAAAGGCTGATTCGTAAGACAAATAATTAGCATTTGTGACTTATAAGTGAACCCATTTTGTAAATTCAATTGTTTGTGAACATTATTCTTGCATAGAAATTTGAGCTCATTTTAATGTTTCTGTTAAAATTGGCTCTTTGTTACAGTAATATAAAGAAAATTGAATGTCACGAAAATTAGTGAAAAAGTTTAAACCAATACTAAAAAAAAAATAATAATAAATAAATAAATAATACTGAACCAAATCCTATTTTAAACATTTCAGAACATATTGTTTGAGTAACACAAGAACCGATTCCTTATTTAGAGAAGAATCGGTTAATTTTGTGTGCACCTGATTTTTAATTACATATGAGTCTGTGTCTGGGTTAAAAATGACGGAAAAATTAGTTCCTAATTAATCAAACTAACATAACACTAGTTGATATATATATAATTATATATATATATATCCTTAACAGTCTGTAATAATCTAGTATAATGTTGACTAGTATGTTTTAGATATAATTACCATTGAGAAACTTCTTAAAGGTTGTTTAATTAGTCACCAGAGAAATGATTTGTTGAGAAAACTAATAACTTATTGCACTGAAAAATTTACTAGTAACAATGCTATGTTAAAGTATAGTTCCAGCTTCGGTAAAACACTTGTTACAAATAAAAGAATATGAGATATTTTTGAATGGAAGTCATTTGCTATAAGTGGTAATTTTTATAGAGTTGTTATTTTAAATTTCTTTCAATCTTTGATAGTTAAAGGCTGTTTTGGAAGACAAATAATTAGTATTTGTGGCTCATAAGTGAACCGATTTTGTAAATTCAATTGTTTGTGAACAATATTCTTGCACATGAATTTGAGCTCATTTTAATGTTTTTTTTTTATAAATTGGTTCTTTGTTATGCTAATATAAATAAAATTGAATCTCACGAAAATAGCAAAAGAGTTTAAACCAATACTGAACCAAATCATATTTTTAACATTAATTCTAAACATGCTGTTTGAGTAACACAAGAACCAATTACTTATTTAGAAAAGAATCGGTTAATTTTGTGTGCACCTATTTTTAATTACATATAAGTCTGTGTGTGGGTTAAAAATGACCGAAAATTAGTTCTTAATTAATCAAATCAACATAACACTAGTTGCTATATATATATATATATATAGATTTGTTATGTACACCGCTAATTTTGTTATGTACACCGCTCAACTTTACAAAAGTGAGGATTTTTAGAAGAAAAATTATTAGAATAAAGGAATTTGGGTGTACTTAGTAAATACACGAGTTAGCAAATACACGAGTGTACATAGCAATTCCATATATATATATATATATCCTTAACGGCCTAATAATCTAGTATAATGTTGACTATGTTTCAGATATAATTACCATTGAGAAGCTTCTTAAAGTTGTTTAATAGTTTTAATTAGTCACCAGAGAAATGATTTGCTGAGAAAACTAATAACTTGTTGCACTGAAAAAAATAAAGTGTTTGGCTTCATATGAAATTAATGGTGAATTTTTTATTCTTGCCGGCCAATATTACTACTAATGATTTATAACATTTTAGTAAGCAACATCTACCGACTACCAAATTCTAAGAGCGCACTAGCTGTATGCAATCATGGGAAGCTTACAAGTCTTTTCCAATGTTCAACAACTAGGTATATAATATATGTGTATATATATATATATATTTAAGTGTGTGTACTTCTTTGGCCGTATTGCCTTCTTATATGAACAATCTAAGTAAAAATATCATATATTTCCTCTCCATAGATATTATATTAATATCTTTCATTTAATTCCAAAATATATTTCCAAGTTAGTTCGTCTTAGTTGTCACTCTGTTGCGTGTTAAGATATCATGCATGTTTTTCTGTTTCTAACTTTAGTTATATATTAAAAGATGTAAGAATTAAATCACACTTTAATTAATTTATTTTTCATAAGTATGAACTATAAAGTGCTGAAAATAAATAGAGTTTTGAGCCGTAAATTATTATCCCAACAAGTGCAATGCTTTTACGGTAACGTGCAAGAATATTATTGATCTGAAATATAATAATGATTTTTATCAAACTGACTAGTAATAGATTACAAGGCATTCGAGGATGTACACGTATCAGTTATTTCATAAATAAAAAAATAAAAATTTTTGAATGCTCATAGTCTTACATGATATCAATAATGTTAGAAGCACTAACAAAGCTCACTAATACTAATACTCACACTCTATCTCTCTCCTAATGGTACTATAAAATCTATTGCGAGTCCCACAATACCACTAAAAAAGAGATAGATTATGAGTATAAGTACTAGTGAAATTTATTAATGCCCCAAATATTGCTCTGCATGATATTGTGCAGACAGTGCAGCCAATTAGTATAATGGTTTTTTTGGATGCGAGTCATCCACGAGATTCACAAAGTAGTGGCGCACTAATGGGTCCCACTATCCCAAAAACTTACTGTGATTAACTTTTTTTTTTTTTGGTTTGAATACTTGGATACTGTAATTAGCTGTAGAGTATTACAGAAGACTCACGTATTACCCACCAAAGCATCTAAAATAAAATTTCTCCAATTTGTGAACTATCTCCAAACATATGCCCCCACCACTATTGGTCTCCTTCATTTCCAAAGGCATTGATAGGGAACATATACATATATGTTTGTGGGAATATTTTAATGTAAAAAGGTTCTTATGAATATGAGTGTGGGGGACCTTCGTCGAGGAAGATTGCCCTTAAACGAATAAGGAACACAATGTGAGGAAATGTGTGATTGTATGGATGATGACCAATAAGGTTCTGACCAAAAAAAAAAAAAAACCAATAAGGTTGTAATGAGTGATTGTGAAGATTAGAATACATGTGATGAATGCAAACAAAAAAGTACTATTGAGTCACCCACATGGGTTTGGCAACATGGGTGTTTTGATTGTATATGGAATCCCTATTCACCACCCATAACATTAAGGACAATAGTGTTATACGACTTAAGGAGAAATTTTTGGGTACCCCAAAGGTGGTATCATGTGACATGTTGCTTGGTATCCTGTATTCAATAATAGTGTACCACACGAATAATAGAATCTACTACAAAAAATTTAAATAGCCTAATAATCCTGTATGAGACTATCTCATTAAATATAAAGTACCACATAGGCGCTATCTTGAGGGTGGACAAAAACTTCTCCAACTTAAAAAAGACATGTGAGCGCCAAATGGTACATGGACTTAGCCATAATGGTTTTTTTTTGTATTTTGGTGGGCCCAGGTGGGGTGGTTATATCTGATTCCTTGATTGGCGCCATATTTTATATGTCAAATGTGCAATCACAGCTAGGCAAAATCATGGGTACGTACTTAGAGATTTCGTTGGTTTGGTTGTTGGTTGTTACACTTGAGTGACCACTTGAGTAGAAATTGTTTGTCTTTTTAAGTTTTGCTAAATTTGTTAAGAATTAAATTTATAAATTTGGGAATATAGTAGCATTACTTTACCTTTTCATAGGCCATGCATGAGTTTCATAAAAAAAATAAATAAATAAATCAAACGCAGCTTTATTTTTTGGGAGCTGAAGCGAACTTTGAAGATAGAGACCCTTTATGTGTTTTTGTCGGAGAAAAAATGACATGTACTAACACTATTTACGTACAAAAGAAAACTACAAAAATTAAGAAGGCTATATACATATACACACAATACATTGAATGTTTGATCAGGGCCAGCCAAGACCAAACGGAGCTTAAACTACACAAATCAAAATTAAATAATGCGTTATAAAAAAATAATGTTAAATAAGACATCGTGCCCCTTTTTTTTTATCACC
The DNA here is from genome assembly GCA_033977485.1 of Hydrangea macrophylla. Classification (NCBI taxonomy): domain Eukaryota; kingdom Viridiplantae; phylum Streptophyta; class Magnoliopsida; order Cornales; family Hydrangeaceae; genus Hydrangea; species Hydrangea macrophylla. The sequence continues at coordinate 86,929,147 of CM066999.1, read as the reverse complement.
TGAAGAGTTAGGGTCATGAATTTCCTTTTTCAATCGACGCAAAATACCAGTTGACTTGTGCAACTGTAGGTTGTCCGATTGGGGTCTATAATTGGACCTCTTGTGTAATAGAATCAGTAAAAAATCGGTATAAATTGAATAAAGGGAGTAAATTTTGACTGAATAGCCAAGAACTCATTGGTTGAACCAGTTAACTTATAGTACTTGTCTAAAAGTTCATGTAAAATATTTATCTTGAAATTATGTAATGACTGTGAAATGTGTATATTATTACCACTAAACCACCATGAATTTTCTGAATTTTATTACTACAACATATATTCATAAATACAATTTCCGTACAATCATATTCTAAATTAAATTATTCATAAATATAATATGGTATGGAAATCATTAAACGGTTCAATCAGTGTGACTAACGATTGAACCGTAAAACGGTCGCATTGCGGATCAGTGTTCGATCCGGTTCTGATAACTATGCTTGGATGAAAATATCTGTAGTGTGGATAACTATCCGTGAGGATGATCAAGAGCATCCACACGCCAAAAAGGCCATTCCAACATCCAAAGAAAGGACCATGTATTTTTGTTTTTCTTTTTTGGGCAGCTTTGATTTTAGAAGATGGACAAATTCATGTGAAAGTGTAGGATCAATCTCCAGCTATTCCAATTTTGGAGACGTGAAATATATAGCTGTAATTGGGTGATTGGTTTCCACAGAAAAAGAAAGAACACTTCCGTCAATCAAGCGGTTATAAATTATGTAAGTGATGGCATGATGGGTTTAAGATCTTTTAGGACCCATTTGGTACAATTTTTTGTTTCTACGATTCAATTTTAAAAATAAGAATAAAAAAATAAACGCTTTTGACCATAAAGTATCCAATGTAGCTTTTGGCCGATCACAAAATTTTGCAATTCAAGATGCCAAAAAAATAAAAACAAAATTCTTTTGATCAAACACTACACCAAAATTGTGAAACTGGCACTTTTTCGCGCATTTTGTTCTGGCACTGTTCAAAATTTGGCACGTTTTTAGACTAATCTAGCACTATTTTTATCGATTCCAAATCTGGAGCTGTTTGAAACAGTGCCAGTTTGGAAAATTACAGTGCCAAAAATCCCAAAATCATTTTACTTTTCACTTCCCTCCAACACACGTTGACTGAAAAATAAACCCCCAACAAATTCATTTTACTTTCACTCTCTCTCTCTCTCTCTCTCTCTCTCTCTCTCTTGAGAAGTGAGAAACCCTAACAGTTAGAGGAATAAAACCCACCGCCGCCCACCTCATGTCTCCCCCTCACCACCACCGCCGCCGATGTCTACACCTCAGACGCCGCCGCGCCGCCACTCTCTCTCTCTCTCTCTCTCTCTCTCCCCCTCTCTCTCTATGTCTCTCTACTTCCTCTCCCCTCACAACTGTCGCAGAGATCGAAAGGGATTTCTTTGTGAGCGTCGGCCTCCCTCTTTCCATCATCGATCGCTGCTCGACGTCGCCGGTCACTAGTCTCCGTCACCGGTCGCTTCTCATCGTCGCCGGTCTATGCCTGCTCGCTGCAGGTAAGTCTCTTGGTCTCAAGTTCTTTTTCTTTTCTTTTCTTTACTTGTTTTTGAAACAAAACTCCAGTATCATAGACAAACTTCCATTAAAAAACCAAAACCATACCCAATCCAACAAATGTACACAACAAACAAACGCACTAATCAAGCTATTTTTTTTCTTCAGATGATTGGCCTTTTAAGCTCAAATGACATTTTGAATCCTAGACATTTGAAACTGAGGTGTAGCTCATATTCTTTGCTTACTAACCATTCGTTTGGTTTTTATTATATAATCAGTTTCTTTGCTTTGTGGTTTAGGATATGTTGTGTTGTGGTTGATTGGCGGTTATTGCAAGTTTGCATTTGAGGTGTTTGATGAAATGTCTGTTCACAGCTGGGGTTTTTTTTCACTGACTCCTCACAAATCTCTCTGCAAATCCTTCGATCTCTCAATGGCTCTGCCTATCGTGAAGAAGGACGATGATCGAGATGACGAAGGTACATGCTGAAAATTCGATGTCTTTCGTCAATTGATTCCTATTACCACAAATCTTCGATTTTTCACTGCAACGTTTCAGATCTTTACATAATTTCCTGCATTATTGTTCTGATTCTATGCCTGCATTTTACAATGAGTACTTCAATTTCGTTGATCAGTGGTCGCTTGAATTGTTAAATCAAACAATTTTGATTGTAGTTGCTAGCTCTTTCAATTAGGTTTTTATACAGATATTTGTCGAAGTCCCTGCGTAAGAGTTCTTTCTATTTCCACGAGATCTTTGTTTATAGCTTTGTTATGATAGTATATATGTTTAATTTGTAGATAGCAGAAGCACATAGCAGTATTAGTTGTATGTTTTTAATATTTTTGCAGTGGAGTACTCTCCATTTCTTGGGATCGAGAAGGGTGCGGTCCTTTTGTTTCTTCAGGTTATTACAAAGCTTTTGTATCTTCTGAATCAAGGGGAATCATTCACAAAAGTGAGATTTTTCTGTCCCGGCTGTGTTGTGTGTGTGTGTGTTACTAATATATACTTGACATTCATCATGTCATTAACTTGGTTTTGTTTCTTTATCCATTTTTTTTTTGTAAAAGTACTTGTTCAAACTTGTGTAATTGTATTTTTTATTTTTTTCTGGAGTAATTTGTGTTCTGCTAAAAATTTATAGGTTGAAGCCACGGAAGTATTCTTTGCTGTGACTACGCTTTTTCAGTCAGGAGATATTGGTTTAAGGAGAATGGTTTATTTGATGATAAAGGAGATCTCTCCCTCTGCAGATGAGGTTACTAACACATTTATTTCGCTCATTTATTTGTTAAATCATGCTTTGTAGAGAGGTAGTTATTGACATTTTGGGAAGCATAGCATTACTCTTGAATGTTTGGTTGTAGGAGTTCGATTGTTTATCCATTTTCTTTTGCAAGTATCAATATAACTAATTCTTTTCCAGCTACCAGCCTACCTCCTATGCATTTTCCATTATTTTTGATACACGTGTAGTTACATTACCATTGTGGTGGACCTTTTAAAAACATTTTTGTTTCCTTTTTGGAGATTTACAAAATAGCGGACCAGACGACTAGCCTGTTGGAAATTATAAACACCATATTGCAAAGATATATAATATTGACAGCTTCATGTAGCCGTATATCCTGTCTCTATGTGATCAACTAGGTAAAACCGTATAAGTAAAACTGAAGGAGAAAGTAAAAGAAAAATTAAAAAAGAAGAAGATAAAAACAACACAGCCATTAAAATGGTTAATTTCTTCCATTTTCCATCCCACTATTTGAGGCTTTTTGTTATATTTTTTCTTTTTGGAGAAAATTTGCCGATGCAGTACGATATTGTAGTTGTGAAGTAAACAAGGCAAAACAAGTTTATTTTATTGTGACATATGATCCCTTTCCCTTGCTGTTCACATGTGTCAGAATCTTATTTTAGAAATGTGGAATGTTTTTTACAAAGCATCGGGCCCTACCACAGGATTTTCTTACACACTACTCAACCAAGCAATTTTAACCAAACATCTGCTAACTACCCATGGGGCCATCAGCTCGAATAGCATGTGCTCGGGGCGTACTATCTTGAGGTTGCAAGTTTGATTCCTGCCCCGACTGTGTCTTCCTATTCTCCATCTCTTGAAGCCTAAAGTTGGGAGTAGGGAGAAGAGACCTCGGAGTAACAAAAAAATCATCATTGTTAGATAGATTTACTTTGTATATATTTTCACTAAAATAGAAGTACTCCATTGAGTTTTTTTAAGTGTAAAAGAAATTAAATTTAGTTTGGTAACCTCACATACTTGCCTTTATTTTGGCCTACTACTGTGGCGTATATGAAGAAGTCATGTGACTTGCACATCACCAAGTTTCCATTTCAAGTGGTTATGTGATTGTTGGGTCAACTGTAGATTAGTAGTTATGTCCCTCCCTTTTTGTTCCCTCATGGATTTATAGTAGTTAAGTCCTTAAATTGGTTCCTGCATGTTTCTGCAGGTGATTGATCAAGCAGCCCTGTCAATTGTCATCACGTAAAGTGTAGAATAATAACCTACTTTATGAGCAATCAATGCTAAACATTACATTACTCACCTAAAAATGCACCAATTTCCAAATAGTTATTTTCATCCAATGAACTCCAAACAATAGTAACAAAATGAGTATCTATTTGAACATTTTATCGGTTTTCCAATCTCTCTCTCTCTCTCTCTCTCTCTCTCAATTGGACTTGCATGTAGGTAGTGGCTTATGTTGTAGACACAAATTTTGTTTTAAACTGTTGTTTCTTATGTTTACTTTCTTTCTTTTTTTTTTGAAACCATATTTCTCGGTGTTGGTGCTGTGATAATTCTGAGGAGCATTCTTATATCTCTTTAGTGAGGAATGGCTAATTTGAATTCTTTGAATTCCTCTGTGCAACAGTATGGCATATCTCCAGGAATGTTTCAAAAGAACACAGATCTATGTAGTTTCTTTAAGATCTTAACCACTAGTGCGGACGAAGATAACAAGGTACCAAGAGTAGAAGGTTCATAAGACATGCAACTATATTTTACTCTCCACTCTCTTTAAACTAGCAGGTTCTCATCTTTCGACGTGCATGTATGTCAGGTCTATGTCTCCACAGTCAAAGCGCACGGCTATCCTGTGACTTTCTATATTTTGAATATATACGTTGGACCTAATTAACTTGAATGTATTTTAACTTTCCATTGTGTTTTCTTCTAAATTTTGGCTCATTTTAGTGTCAAACTAGAGAAGAGAAGCTGATTTTCAGAAAACTTGCTCGGAAAAGGCATTTTTACAAGTTCTTGCAAATACAGCTGTGCCAAACAACTCTCAGAGAAGGTACTTCTGATGGTTTTTTTTTTTGGTTGGGAAGAGGAAATTCACTCACGGAGCCCCACACTAGCATATATTGCTAGATGATATGGGTTGTGTCTAATACTACCACATTATTGATGCTTCTAATGTGATTTATTTGTGTGCTTGGTAATACTAATGTTTTACTTGGATCCGTTGTTGCTAAACTTTATCATGTTTTCAGTTTTCAGGTGCAAGGAATGCATTTGGATGTTGCAACTTTGACCAAGCCAGCATTGCGCATTAAAAATGAAGATGGATTTAGACCATTTTGGCAAGGGAATCTAGTCACGATTGGTCATTGTCTTCCTTATTTTCTGTCATCTTAACGCCACAAAGTGTTAATAAAAATCTGTTGTACATTTCATTTGTGATAATGCATGAGTACCCATTCAATGCACCACGTGTATTATTTATGTTCCTATGCAATGTAATAGTTCATTTGGATTTATTTGTTGTGTATAGTTATCGATATATACATGTTATGTTTCTTAGAAAATAATTACGCTTGTATATTAGGTGTGGGTGTGAAATGTAAATTAGGTGCAAATAAAAATTGTGGATCATGTGTATAAATTATTATTTTTTTTACTCAATTAAAAACTGGCACTGTTTTTAGCAGTGCCAAAAAGTGTGCCAGATTAATGTACCCGATATGTTACACGTGGCGAGCACAAAAGTTGCCATGTGTCGATAAGCTATCTTGAAATTCTGGCACTATCTAAAATAGTGCTAAAAAAGGGTGCCAAATCTCTAAATCTGGTACCCTTTGACCAAAATCTGGCATTGTTTTGAACAGTGCCAAAAAAATTGGATCCCCCATATTTGGCATTGAAAAAAACAGTGCCAGATTCGGTCAGGCACTGTTTTAAACAGTGTCAGTTTAGCGTTTTTGGTGTAGTGAAAATTCGTCCAAGGTATGTATATATATATATATATATATATTTAGGTTGTACCTTGTGGCCAATCGCACAATTCTGTGATTGATCGACTAACATTTTTTTGCGATGCAATTACGGAATTTGGTTTGTTAAACAATTTAAACTCAGCTTTGGAATTTCATACTCATTTATAAACTCCAAAAGTTGTCGCCAAACACTCTCTTAACTCGGATTGTGATTCCATGAAAAGCTTCTTGTGATATTTATTAGAAAGTTGCATATATTTTATTGTTTTATAACTTCTCTCGAGTCTTTATTATTTTTCCTTTTCATTTTTATATTTGAAGTAGAATTCCTTGTCAAACAATGAGTTGGGTTGAAAACTCTTAAAAGGGGTTTAGTTGCTGAGATATGGTGGTGTCCAATGTTTTGCTCAAGATGGAGAAAGGTCTTTCCTCATGCATGTGGTCCATATTTTCATGTGCGAGAGGTTGTAATGTGATTCCGTGTTTGTGAGGTTGGAATTGAAAGAGACTCTACGCATCACTTGTTCAAGTCTTGTTGATACCGTATTGAAAGAGTTAACAATTTTAGTTTTTTTTTTTTGTATTAATTACAAATTAAATTCCTGAAATTATGTCCGGTCTCATTTTAGTTCCTAAACTTTCAACTGCACTAAATTGGTCTCTTTAGTTTTAAATTAGAAGTAATATGGTCTATATGTGTCATTGTGCGAGAAAAAAATAACGAAAGTCCCCAATTTTAAAGATCTGAGCGACACTCTGCTCTTAAACCTGAAAATGGAACTTTGTCGGAAGAGTGGTGGTGGTATTCCGCCTTTTGCCCTTGAATTTCTGGTTGATTAATCTTATGGATTTTTTTTCTTTAAAATTTATGTTTTTGTAGTCTTTATTATTTGTTATATCTTTATGCCACTCTTGGACTAAGCGCGAGCTCAATCTCGAACCTGCTCCACACGGGTTATTATGTTGTAGATATATATTGAAAGTTTTTTTTTTTTGACTACCACTTGTATCAAAACATATTGTGCATAAGTCTCAATTTGTCACAAAACCAGTTTAATTAGATAAAAGCCAGCATTACTTTGGTATCAGCCTTTATTTTTAATTACTAGGGAGAGGGGATTTGAGCTTGTGCCTAAAGCGTGTGAGAAGTTAGTGCCGATAAAATGGATATTCAAGTCAAGGTTCACAGTTACAGTTGTGATCAGGTTGGAATTGAAGTTTGTTTAAGTCTTGTGGATGCCGTGTTGAAAGAGTTTACAATTTGAGTTTTCTTTACATTGTTTTTTGAATTTTTAGTTGTTTAATTTGATGGAATTTTTTTTTTTCAAAAACTTATGTTTTTCTAATCTCTACTCTTTGTTAGATATTTATGCTACTCTTGGGCTAAAGTCTACGAGGTCAATTCCGAATTCGCTCTACTCTAATCTATTTTTATCAATTACATTTGCACAATCATCCCCATTAACAATATACTTTAAAGACATGTTTTAATGTAATTTTTTTTTTTTTTTTTCAGAAAAGCAAGTTTTAGTAATTTCCGCTTTAAGTTAGATCGAGATGGTGTTTTGCTGTGAGGACATGAGTCAGCCGTTTATGGAACTCTAAGCTCCTCAACTTCTATAACATATTAATCTCACTCTGTAATGTTTCTATCTCCATCTATATTTCCCTTTCGGCTTTTCCTTTTTAATTTTTCCTCTCTATACTTAAAAAAAAATTAATATTGGTACATATAATTTGGAAAAAAAAATAAAAAAAAATTTAAATTTGCTTTTCGTACCATACGGTGCAGATGTAGGTTTATTTTTTCTTCTTTAAAGTTAAACACAAGGTCTAGAGGAATTGAAAAAGCTGTGAGAGAAGTTGGTGTCGATGTTCAAGCCAAGTTTCACTCAGGCCCAGCCTTGGGCAAAGGCCACGAAGGCCAATGACTAAGGTCTGTATTTTCATTAATAATTCTAGGACCCTTAAATATTTGCAAATATATAACTAGTAGTAATAAAGCCCAATATCTGAGTCCAATTGGAAAAATACCTACACCAAAAAACACTCTTTTTTCCTTCCCCTAAACAGATCCTAGCCCAAGCCCAATACAATCTAACTAAACTCTCCCCATGAGTCCAAAACGTAGCCCTTAGAATTTAAAAGAAAAAAAAAAGTCGAGGATGTTCTATCTTAACTAAGTTTGTGTTGTTCTAGCTAAGACTGATACGTGCAAGATTTATATCCTGCCATGCATACATTTAGGGATTAGTCAATTTCCATTTATTATGTAATAAACAAAATTCCAAGTCAATAGGCATGATTGCATGTTTTCATATTTTCCCTTTTAATGCATCAGTTTCCATAAGGCTACATATACAGCCAGAATAAGTTGAGTTAGGATATGGAAAGAATAATACAAGCCTTCCTTCTCTTATCATTCTTTCTCTCCCTCTCTCTATACAGTTTTGTTCATATCAAAGATCAAAATCAAATCCACGTAAATTATATTGTCACAAATAATTATATTAAATCAATTCATGGTGACTTTATAAGAAAATTGCTGAATGTTATTAGTGTTTTATTGGTATACGATTGGTTTTTGGTTGTTGACATGCTTCTAGAAATGATTGAATGGATTAGCCATGTTATCAATTGAAAAGACTATGATAGAAAATCTTAATTACACTTGGCTTAATTCATAATTTTGTGGCTAAAAATGCGAGAAGGGTAATACTTCAGTGGTAGATTAGAACGTTTTTGGCTTGTTGTAACTAGATTGTTCTAAACACATTCTATATGCAAGGTTTATTTTTTGAGTTGCATGTAAGTTAATTGCTTGATGGCATCTGATTCATGGTTATTTTTGGGGTATATAATAGTTGGATAACTTATAATAGCTAGTTAATAATAATTTATAAAGAGCCCCATTTTAAAAGCTCGCCTAGCCTTGGTTTCACTCGAGATTAAGTATTGTAACCGTGGCGGAATATGCAAATTATTCCATGCCCGCATTTGGCAAAAGATTTTGGAGCTCATAATGAATTTTGGAAATTCAAAAACTAAAATGCAATTGTTTGGCAAAACCAAACTTCAATTTTTTAATCGTAGAAAAATGGAATCAATCGATCGCAGAAATATGGAATTGGGTAAAAGCTACAATGAGGAACTTCTAACCAAAAGCAGTTTTATGTTATTGAATCGAAGAAGCAAAAATTATAGCCAAACAGGCCCTAAGTCCACGCGAGTAGTGAATGGTTCAACTCTCTGGTTTTTTTTTTATAGTTTCTATTAATATTGTATTATATTTCTTTACTAACTCGGTCAGCCTCATAGTACAACTAATTTGGCTGGTCTTCTGTTTCTTCTATTTTTTTTTTTTTGAACGGCAAATTTCATTGAAAATTCAATTACAAAGCGATAAGCATCGCAGTTACATCTTCATCAAAAAAATGAAAACCAATTAAAGAAGCCCCAAAAATCAAACAGCGGTTCCAATATGAAACAAACTCCCTTTAAGAGTTTCAGGACGGAACCACCAACAAAAAGAAAGAAGAGGTAGCAAACAAAAAATTACCCCATGCCCAACACAAAAACAAAATGTAAGCAAAAGCATAAGCAAAATTCTGCATGGTATGTACCAATAAGCTCCCCAAAATAGCAACAACCCCAGGAAGCCGAAATTCTCTCCACCTAACAAGCTACCAACAACTTTGAGCAACAGAGCAAGCAACACAAAAACCACTCCAGGTTGCACTTGCAAATCTTTCTCAATTGGTTTTGCAAGTGTTTTTCCAACTATGGGCAATCAATAAAAAGGCCCCAATCCAAGTTTTTATGATCTAAACCGAAGCATCCCAATGAATTCCTCAGCACAAAGTCATAACATAAGGCAATCCAAGGCAAAAAGATCAACCTTGGCTAGACCGACCATGTCAAAAAACTACAGCAGACCTCGAAATTGCAGCACCCCCGAAACACAAAAATCTGTAGTAAACTCTACAATAACAGGCCAACAGTGTACCTCACAGCCAAGCAAAAACCAGAGGACAAGGATCTGAATTGAACACTTCAGAAATAACCCAAACAGTGTAAATCACAGCCAAGCACAAAACCATAGACCAAAATAATTAAACCATTCTATTCTTAAAAGGAAGCAGAGATAGAGACACAAACTTCATTCCACAAATTGAGCAGCAAACCCTAACCCAACAGCAGGCAAACTATACAAATCTGTGACCAAGAAGTTCAGCTGGAAACCTTGACCGCAAATCCGGCTACCCAAACAAGGCTTTCACAATACACCTCTACTGTCATATCCATGCCAGAAGGGATTCCGATCGATCGACCGCTGATTTTGCTAGTTCGTCCGCCAAATAGTTCCTTTCTTTTCTACATGATTGAAGGTTATGACATGTGCTAGCCAAGCTCCTTCATAACGCAGAAATCATGTCAGAAAACAACTGCACTCAAAGTCGCTGCGGGGAATCGGAAGCACGAAATTTGATGATGTAGACTACCTACTGGTGCATAATTAAGCTGGCACCAAGACTCTAGTAAACCCCCAAATTAGAATACCACTCCACCAATAGACAACTCTCCAACTTTAAGAACTCCACACCACCAGAATTCCCCATCCCCAGAATTCCACAACCCAACCTAACTTGTGTTCCTTAAGTTGAAAAAGTTGGACCTTAGAGGCTAGCAGAAATGCACTGCAAGCAGCAGATTGCCATTCAACTGGCCACAATTTTTGCAAGACCACTCTTTAAACCTCTTGATCCCCAGGCACCTCTGTTTTAAGTTCAGCTTCACTTGAGCAGTCCGCAGGTGCCCCAAATCAGCAACCACCAGCAGAGCAGCTTGCAATAGCAGAAACCAACCAATCCCGCAGCCCAAGCCGAGCAAAGATTGATCCAAAGGCTACCACAGTTGACCTTTTAAACTTCACGCCACTCGTTGTAGCAGACCAAAATAGAAGCATGGTTTAATATAAAATTCTCTCCAGATGGACCCGAGTACTAACACATCACATAAGCAAATAATGAGGTACAGAAAATAAAAAAGACGGTATACCCTGAAAAAGCAAAGGCCGACAATTCAAGCAGGGGGTAAGAATTTAAACTAGAAACACACGCAACGCGAAAAGAGCAAGACCACCCAACATGAAAGAAACACACACCAAAAAACTCACACACGCCAAAAGGAGAATAGAAGCTCTCCAAACTAAGAAGAAAAGACTCCATTCCCAATGAAACACACACCAAACACCTACCCCAAACCAAACCCAATCAAAGAATTTCAATTGGCGGCAAGATTTTATTGTAAACCACCCCCACCCCCCATTTTTCTATTCTGAATGGCAACTCAATGTGAAAAAACCTTGCGTCAAAGCACCAAGAAACAAGCCAGTGACCCAAAAAACATTATCAACCCTGCATGTCTTAAAAAACAGCCTCAAAAGGAATTGTTCTCGAGATCCCAGACTTCGCAAGGTAATCAGCAAAGCTATTTGCATTCCGAGGCACATGGCTAAGTTTCACAATCTTGGCCTGTGATATCCGGCTCCACATTCCATCAATATCCAGAAACGCCTCTCTATGTTTCCATGGCCTTTTTTGCAAGTTAAGTATCCACGAGACCACCACCTGATAATCACTTTCTATTATCAAATTCACCACATCTAGCTTTCCTGATCTGAGGAAAAGACGAAGGCCCTCCTGCAGAGCTAAAAGCTCTGCACAGTTGGATTCATTAATCCCAAAATTCTTTGAGAAAAAGGCTAGAATTACCCCTTAAGAGTCGTAAAGGCATAAAATGAACGTGTGCAAAGTTTTGAGAGCTAATTAGAAGTTTTAGAAACTCACGGGGAAGTAAACGTAATTGTCGAGAAGTTTTTCTATAAATAGTGGTGGATGAAATTTCATTTCTCAAAATATTTCATAAATATCTTGAGAGAGGAGCGGGCTTTGCGACGACGATCGGCGACCTTTCATCCGTCTGATTTTCACCAAATTCAAGATTTGAACTCGTGGAGATAAGATCTACGTTTTGATAATACTTAGGCCATGTTTGGTCAATTTTTGTATAAGTCTTAATTCTAGACTTTTGGGGAAAACCCAATAAAACTCGTAGGAATTGCGTATAATTTGGAATCCGACGTTTATTTAGCTCCCTAGATGATCCTTCAAAGTTTGAAGAGAATCGCACGAGGTATGAATTCTAGATCTATGAAATATATGGATTTTCATGTTTTGAACATCAGTTTTGATATCTTTGGATCCGGGCGAAATTCATGTATTAGTTAGGCCCGTTAATTTTGTACGTGAAATTATGTGAAAAGCACGTATAACTGTTTATGTGAGCATATTATGTGTCTACTTGGGTCAAAGGGGAGTTTGGTGTAAATTCATCTGGGGTAAGCTCCTCGAACCTTGAGGATTGTGATTTTGATTATGATTGTGATGGAATTGGAATTGTGGTTGTGTCTGCTATGGAGGTGGACCCAACCAGGACATGGTACCTGGTATGGAGGGAGGCCCAACCAGTGTACGAGATGCGTGGGAGAGGTGGGCCTCCTACGGCATCGACCAGATGAATGCGTACCACTCACCCTAGAGACTATTTTCTATGTGTTTTAGATGCTTAAACCATGAACTGTCATAAAAGCATACATTAAGAATTGTGCACTCAGCATATAGTTGAGCAGTGGAAATGTACTCCATTGCAGGTAAGAAGAAAGACAAGAAGAAGCGTGAGGAGTGAGGCCGTTGAGGAACGCCGGGGAACCACCTTTGTATATGTGTTTTTGTTTTAAATCCTAAACTTATGTAAGGATTGGTAATTTGTAAAATGTTGTAATAGGATTATGGATTAGTTCCGTAGTATGGAAATCTTGTAATTGAACTCCTGTAGTTGTGTTTTAAAACGTTGCAAGTTAGTGGTGGTTGTGATTATTATTGATATGGAGAAGCACGAGTTGTGATTTTTCATACAGGGCTGCCCAGCAGGGGAGCAGTCGACTGGACCCTGGATCATTCGACTGAATACCGTGGGGTTTAGACACTGAAAGTGAATAGTATTAGAAGCAGTCGACTGGACCATCCCTCAGTCGACTGGACCATTGTAGATTTTAGCTACTGATCCAAATAGTAACCAGATCAGTCGACTGGGTTCCTTGATCAGTCGACTGAACATCTGATGAGAAAGGTGGGTTTTGGTTTCTGCCAGGCACAGTCGATTGGACCCTATTACAGTCGACCGAACCTCTGTTTTCAAAACTGTGTTCCTTTGGACAGATTTCTATTGAACAACTTTTAAAACTCTGATTTTAATATATTTTAATAATGTTTTCCGCTGCTATTTGACTTTAATGGAACTGGATAAGCCTTGATGGTGTGCCACGTGTCCTATTTCCGCGCATAGTGGGATGGGTCGTGACATTTATTGGTATCAAAGCAATAGGTAACAAAACTTTGGGAGCGTTCGACGACGAGTGGAATGTTGAGTGAATTGCCACATGTTCTAGATTGCATCCATACATTGTAGAGATGTTTGATGCATATGGTATGTTGTTATACATACATGATTATGTTATTATCATACATGCATAGTATTTATGCATTCGTGAATCGGTTGAATCATACAGATGTGGAGCTGTATGATGAGATGACGTTATCATGAGTTATAATAGACCGCGTGTTGTGGCAAGAGGGAAAGATGATATTTTGGTAGTAATGAGCAGTGGAATTTCTAAGCGAAAAGAAAATGGTTTTTATCGAATCGGTGGGTGTTTTCAACTATAGTGACGAGTGTCCTTTGAGGGATCTAACCGAGAGCGGAGTTTGAATAGTGAACGTCAGAGGAGATTTCTGCATAGTCCACATAGAAAATGAAGGAAATTGTTCGTAGTGAAGTTTTGGGATTTAGATTGATTGATAAGAGTTATGTTTCAAACATTGGTTAATCATTGTGACGTAAGAGAATAAGGATGAACAGTTAGGGTTTGTGATAGAAAGATAGTCCAGCAATATGTATTGCTAGCGTATGGGGTCGGTGAGGAATCTCTCACCTTATCTTACGGTACCTACGGTACAATCGTACGAGGTTATCTTATGATGTATCTTACGGTATATACGGTGTATGTCAGGTAGTTGAAGAATTTTTCAACTTATTCTGTATGGCATTGAGACGATTGGATGGTTGAGGAATCTCTCAACCTATCTTACGGAATGTGTTGGACGGTTGAGGAATCTCTCAACCTATCTTGTGGTATGTATTGGGAATTGAGAAATATCTCAACGAGTTACTCTCAACTGAACCTGGTTTTGAATGTTTGTGGTACTGTGGTGGATTCAAATGTAGTATAAAGGTTAGTAAGGAAAGCTACCAGATTGATTGTATAAGTGGGAAGCGGTATTTAAGGATTAACCTAGGATGAGGTATTAAGAACGGGAATGATAGAGTATGCTTTGGCGGTTTGAAACTTCGGTTAGTAGAAGTAACGGGTTTCAGTCAAGTATTGACAATGGCACAATATGAAGTATTGTATGGGCATAAGTGTCAATCGCTGATTTGTGGGATCGAGGTTAGGGAAAGAAAGTTGTTAAGACCTAAGATGATACAGCTGACTATGGTAAGGGTAAAGCTAATCCAAGAGTGACTTTTAGAGGAGGCTTACCGTACTAAATATTCAATTCATTCGGGGAGTGACAAGATGTATCAGAATTGCAAGAAAACCTTTGGTGGAGAGGTATGAAGCGAGAAGTTGCCAAGTTTGTGTCTGAGTGTTCAGCATATTAGCAAGTGAAGGCAGAGAGACAAGTACCTGCGGGGCTATTACAACCATTACCAGTGTCAAAGTGAAGTGGGATGGGTCACGATGGATTTTATTTCGGGATTTCCACGATCGTTTAATCAGAATGATAAGATTTGGGTTATGGTTGATAGATTGACAACATCAGCGCATTATCTACCGATCAATACAACTAAACCTTCAAGGTTGGCGAAATTGTATGTGAAAGGGGTTATACGAATACACGAAGTTCCAACAGTGATTATATCGGATCGTGATAGTAGTTTTACATCGAGGTTTTGGGAAGTCTAAAAGAAGCCACGGGTACTAAACTGAGTTTCAGTACTACATTTCATCCTTAGACCAACGGACAGTCAGAACGGATGATTCAGACATTGGAAGACATGCTTAGACTTTGTGTACTAGACTTTGGGTAAGTTAATATAGATTGAGAAGAGGAAATATAAATTGGAAAGACGAAGTTTTAGGAGTAAGTGAACAAAAACGGTAAGAATGGGAGGAAGACATGGCAGTACGTTGAGTACATTATCAGATATGATAGTAGAAATGTAAAATGGTGAGGACAATGGTGGATACAATGAAGTACGATCTCAGTGTCCTGGATTCCAACAAGGTTGGAGAGTTTTGAGAATGTCGAATTTCACCCTAAGAAAATTTTAAAGTGTTTAAAATGTTTAAAATAAAACTTTCGTTGAGCAAAAAAATTTGTTTTAAATACTTGTGATTAGGTATCAAATAGACCTTGGAAGACGGGTATCGTGGAAGGATATGGTATGCTTAGTGCTTGAGACATAATGGTGGTTGTCAAACAAATGAGTTTAATGTGGGCAGATTGTGAACTTGGGAATTCTAAAGGAGTTGGTGAAATGTCGTGTACCTAAATTTGGCTGGTTCCAAAGGCAAGTATTGAAGTAACCTGAGGTAATGAATGATTTGAGGCTTTGATCAATCAAGAACTTCATCCACAAAGTGTGAAGAATTTGAAAGATGACAGTTAGGAATCAGTTGGCATTGCTGACCGGAGTGAGAATTTTTCCTTGGGGTATTGTCGTGAAAGGTATGTAAATTGGAAGTCGATATGGAATTTATTGAACACAGTAAGGCTATAATACTTTGTGGGAAGATTTAATTACCGACTTATCCTCAGATTGTATGTGGGGATTGTATTAATGCTGTGAGCAATAGGTTATTCAGGAATAATGGATTGGAGACCCGGATAGCATAAATAATAAAGGACTAGAAAGTTAAATGAGAAATTGAGTCAGAGTCAACTACGGTTATGAAACATTAAATGTCGGAATGAGGTATGGTGCCTTGAGATGTTATACGAAGAATATACGCTTGGTGTGAACAGTTGTCAGGAACTCAGTGAGAGTTGAGATACAAAAGTGTAAGCGATATGGACTTGTGCAAAGGTGAAAGTGAAACATCAGCGACGTATAAAGTTGTAAACTACATAAATGGTAGTGGATCTACCTGGACTGATATGAGAATGAACTATATTACAGTTGAGATCTTCGAAAGAAAAATAATTGACTCAAAATGTGCGTATGTTATATCAATAAAATGGATCGTGAATGGTCAAGGTTTGAGACAGGAACAAGATATGTTCTGAGCATAGGAATACGTGTTGATGAACTCTGTGGTAGGTGTATGACTGAGTAAGCTAATTTTGATTTACAATGTTATTCGTTACGATGGATGTTGGGAGTAATTGTGTTGAGAAGGAGATGAAGTATTATGCGTAATTTTAAATCAATTTGTTTTAAAAGAACAACATGGAAAAAATGTGTTTGACTTTGATGAAAGTTCTAAATCAAAGCTGTTAGGTGTGATCTTCTATTTCAATCGGTAGTAGTTTAGGTGCAGACTTTGGAGAGCTAAATGATGAATATGTTTGACCTCATTGTAGGTGATTTGGGACGTTATGTAAGCTCGAAATCTGAATGGTATCTGATAAGGCACGTGTGATTGAAAGTATAGTACAGGATTGGTTAACTTGAAACGAAATGATAAGTATTATGAAAAATAGAGAGGATATTGGTGCGACGCACTACCGACTAAGTGCTATTCATTGAACTGATGTTATTGTCATATGGCGTTCTGGGGAAGAAAGAGTGTAATTCGACAAGAAATGGGAAGTCGTTAAAAAAACACATTATCGTTCTACAAGTATCTTGTGGTTAACAGAATGAGGGATCGAATCTATAGTGCGAAACAGTCGATTGAAGCGTTGGCTTATCGACTGGGTATACGTATATGTTAGTGCTTGATTTTGGTTCACTTCGAGATGAAGAATCGTGTATGATTGTGCACCAGCTAAGACGTGTTGTCAACGACTTTTAGTCGAAAAGCAAGATAGGTGAATGAGAGATGAATGGTTGTATTAGGTTTGAGTAATGTGATGAAACTTTTGAGTTTCGGATATGAAATGTGACAAGTAAAATGAAGATATATGGGAGTTGACGTTGTGACATCGCGATGGGATTGAATGTCAGGTTTGACTATGGAGTATGTTCTACTCAGGTATCGATATTCTCATTTATCGAGATGCTTTGGGGTATTGCTAGGATTCTGTTTGAATCTTCTATCAGATTGAGGCGGGGACTCTGAGGATGTATTTTCCTTAATAGCCTAAGGATTTTCCTCATGAGACTGTGACTTCTCAGTAAAGTGATTGGATTGTGTATGAGGCAAATGTTTGAAGTACTTGTGTGCAGTCTTGATGACTTGAGAAGATGTTTTAAGTTTGGGGACAAACTTCATTTTTTGAGGGAAGAGTTGTCACACCCGTTCCAGAATTTGCCTGCTTTTAAAATATGACATTGTGGTAACACGTGGAAATATTAATGTTTATTAATATTGAGTTGAGGTTGACTGTGAGTCAACAGTAAGGTGTCAGTGAGGACACGGGAACATGGAATTTCACAGTTGCATGGGCATGACTAAATGACATTTATATGATTTAAATATTATCTGACCTATCTGGTATTTTATGAATAGTAATTTTATCTGTGTTGTGGAAATTCTGGTAATCTTTGATATTGTTATATCATTTTGAAAACTGTGGTGAGAACGTGAGTGACACGTTAAATAAAAGGTAGGTTGTGTAGAGATTTCACATAACTTAGTTTTCGGACGTAATTTTTGGACCCAAACGAGACTTAGTCGGAAACTTTTGGAATTTCTAATTTTCACTCGTAAAGGCATAAAATGAACGTGTGCAAAGTTTTGAGAGCTAATTAGAAGTTTGAGAAACTCACGGGGAAGTAAACGTAATTCCCGAGAAGTTTTTCTATAAATAGTGGTGGATAAAATTTCATTTCTCAAAACATTTCATAAATATCTTGAGAGAGGATAGATAAAGGGGATTTGTTGCCACGGGCTTAGCGACGACGATCGGCGACCTTTCATCTGTCTGATTTTCACCAAATTCAAAATTTGAACTCGTGGAGGTAAGATCTACGTTTTGATACTACTTAGGCCGTGTTTGGCCAATTTTTGTAAAAGTCTTAATTCTAGACTTTTGGAGAAAATCCAGTAAAACTCGTAGGAATCACGTATAATTTGGAATCCGACGTTTATTTAACTCCCTAGACGATCCTTCAAAGTTTGAAGAGAATCGCACGAGGTATGAATTCTAGATCTATGAAATATATGGATTTTCATGTTTTGAACATCAGTTTTGATATCTTTGGATCCGGGCGAAAATCATGTATTAGTTAGGCCCGTTAGTTATGCACGTGGAATTATGTGAAAAGCACGTATAATTGTTTATGTGAGCATGTTATGTGTCTACTTGGGTCAAAGGGGAGTTTGGTGCAAATTCATCCGGGGTAAGCTCCTCGAACCTTGAGGATTGTGATTTTGATTGTGATTGTGATGGAATTGGAATTGTGGTTGTGTCTGGTATGGAGGTGGGCCGAACCAGGACACGGTACCTGGTATGGAGGAAGGCCCAACCAGTGTACGAGATGCGTGGGAGAGGTGGGCCTCCTACGGCATCGACCGGATGAATGCGTACCACTCACCCTAGAGACTATTTTCTATGTGTTTTAGATGCTTAAACCATGAACTGTCATAAAAGCATACATTTAGAATTGTGCACTCAGCATATAGCTGAGCAGTAGAGATGTACTCCATTGCAGGTAAGAAGAAACACAGAAGAAGCGTGAGGAGTGAGGCCGTTGAGGAACGCCGGAGAACCACATTTGTATATATGTTTTTGTTTTAAATCCTAAACTTGTGTAAGGATTGGTAATTTGTAAAATGTTGTATAAGGATTATGGATTAGTTCCGTAGTATGGAAATCTTGTAATTGAACTCCTGTAGTTGTGTTTTAAAACGTTGCAAGTTAGTGGTGGTTGTGATATTGTTGATATGGAGAAGCATGAGTTGTGATTTTTCATACAGGGCTGCCCAGCAGGGGAGCAGTCGACTGGACCCTGGAACAGTCGATTGAATCCCGTGGGGTTTAGACACTGAAAGTGAATAGTATTAGAAGCAGTCGACTGGACTATCCCTCAGTCGACTGGACCACTGTAGATTTTAGCTACTGATCCAAATAGTAACCAGATCAGTCGACTGGGTTCCTTGATCAGTCGACTGAACATCTGATGAGAAATGTGGGTTTTGGTTTCTGCTAGGCACAGTCGACTACAGTCGACCGAACCTCTGTTTTCAAAACTGTGTTCCTTTGGACAGATTTCAATTGAACAACTTTTAAAACTCTGATTTTAATGGATTTGAATAATGTTTTCCGCTGCTATTTGACTTTAATGGAACTGGATAAGCCTTGATGGTGTGCCACGTGTCCTATTTCCGCGCGTAGTGGGATGGGTCGTGACAGTTCTTGATTGTTGGATCGTGTTTTCATTAAGAGTAATGCTATGGTTTTCAAATTTTTATTCCAAAAGTGCTTCCCAAATTATGTGACAGTGAGTCAAAGTCTAAACTAGTGGGACTAGTTGAATTTTAATTGGAAGTTGTTTACCTGGCCCCACTACCACATTATTTGGGAAGCACTTTTGAGATAAAAATTTAGAAAGCATAGCATTACTCTTTCATTAAAGGTACTTTCTGCCATTTCACTGACTTGACCTGAATTAAATGACGATCTAACGGCCACAACAGAAGTCTTCATTTTATTAAAATAAGGGACCTCTCATTACATGGATTCTATATATATATATATATGTGTGTGTGTGTGTGTGTGTGTTTGTATTTATACCTCTAAATAAAATAACAAAGTGTGTTTGAGTCTACTGTGTTTGAATTTCATTTTTTTTACTTGGGTTGTTTTTCTTTTTGGTTGTGTTTTTGGATTGATTTGTGGTAGATGATGTCGGTGATGGTGGAGGGCAATGGTGTGACTAATGGATGGAATTGGTGATGGCGGTAGTAGAGGATCAGGAGGACAAGGGATGGGGTGTGGGTAGACTAGTTAGAGGGAGAAGCCTATATTTTGAACAAAATTATTGTACTTTTACTCAAATGACGGTAAAACAGTTATTTTGAAAAAAAAGTAACACCAGAATAAACTCTTTGTTTTTTTTTAGATCAACTAATGTTTGTCCAACGGAGGGAGGTGAGTGTTATCTAATCCCACTTAAAGGGAGGTTAATGTAATTTTAAATTATACAAGAGAGGTCCGTGAGATGAGTGTAATTTACCGAATTTAAAATTTTAATTGATATTTTTCATTTTTATTATGATAATTACTGATTTGTAATATCAGATAAGTAATCTTAGGAACACTTTTCTAATATATTTTTGAAAGGAATCCAAAGTTGACCAATGGCCGGGCGGAACGGAATGGAGGGCCAGTGAGCTAGGCTTCGGTTCGTTATGTTATGTTTACCTGATCATCTCAACAGTATTTTCTCAAAATCTTCTTGGGTAATTGTAATGCAAGAGCAATTTTTTTAATATCAAAGCAGATTCTAAATTTTTTTATTTTTTTTTAATTTGTTACAGAAAAAAAAAATAGTAAATAATGTTAAAAATCCGTTAAATTATTTGTGGTCTGCGTTGCAATATGAGCAGCTGTCCTTCTTTAATATTACTACTAAAGACAATATTGATAAATATATAATCTGTTTTTGTAGTTGACTCCAAATCCATATCTTTCTTACACTGTGTTACCCATTTTTTGGCTTCAACGTTGATTTCCATCTCATTGACCAACTTAACTCGATATATATGATGTCCTTTTCTAGGTGTGGAATATGGGTTAGACGAAGGACTTGTGCTTCTAAGCGTAGGATATGGGTTAGACGAAGGACCCGTGATTCTAGGCATGAGATATGGGTTAGATGAAGGATTTGTGCTTCTAGGCGTGGGATGTGACTGTGCTTCTTGGCGTGGGATATGGGTTAGACGAAGGATTTATGCTGGCAAAAGAAAAATAAGGCAAATCCAAAATCAATACGGACTTTCCAAAAGTTGTGCTTGTAAATTGTGTTTTTAATTCTAGATATTTTTTTTTCTTTGTTCTATCTTTTGTCTTGTGTCCATAACGTTGTGCTTGTTAATCTTGCCTTTTAATTTTAATTTTAATTTTAATTTTAATTTTGTTTTAATTATACCTTTTCTCTTGTTCTTTTCCTCAAAGAAACATGCTAGAAACTTCACAACATCCAACAAAAATAAATAGAGTGAAATTTAAACTGAAAAAAATACCCATCTGGGTAAAACATTAATTAGCCAACTACTTTTATTGAAACAAATGTTAAAAGTGTACCTTTGGTTTCAAGAATTGTCTAATTACTTATAATTCACTTAACTAAAATTTATGAATTATTCAGTTGATTAGAAACCTTACCTTATAGGTCATATATACGCAATTACCAAGAAAGGGAGAGAGACTCACCATGAATCAATACACATAAAAACTAATAAAAATAATGAATGTCTAGAGGCTTGGCGACAAGTGCTGTCAAGACATACTGTCTCTAACCATATATCTTGAATTAGGGCATTTAAAGGAGGTTTTGGAGAAACCTTGATCAACCCAATTCAAAAAGAGTAAAACTTCAGGCACACCCATTTCTACAATCTCACCCTCCATAACCTGATGTGTCAACCATGTAGTGGGATGAGACCCATCATTTAACACAATCTCACTATGATATATACTCCCACTACATGGTTGCTACATCAGGTTGTGGGGATTGAGGTTGTGGAAATGGGTGTGCCTGAAACTTTACTCATCCAAAAAAAAAGAATAAATTAACTTATTTCCGCTTTTCTATGATATAGTGAATTTTACTGATTTTGACAACCAAATATCACTAAATAAGCTATACACACAATAAGCTAATTTTAAATATAGGATTTTGTTAACATGTGCCCTTAGGGCAGATGTTAAAGTTCTAAAAGTAAAAATAAATAAAGGGTACAGTGTAGGTTTCAGTGTCCGGTGTGCTGTTCAATGTTTGTCTCCCTTGTTTCTTTCCACTTTTAGAACCTTAACATATGCCACTTTTAAAACCTTAACATATGCCCTAAGGGCACATGTTAACAAAACCCTTAAATATAACCAATTTCACAATTTTGTGGACACGCAAACAAACAAACGCACCCTACTACTCTCAGGGAAGATGCATTGATATGTCAAATCATATAATATAATACTTGTTAAAATGATAGCCACAAATGCAATTTTCTTTCGGGGATAATGCAAGGAAAGGAAATTTTGGAAAAAGGAAAATTAATGAAATTAAGTTTCTATTTATACGTTGGGGGTAGAGACTAATTTTCTTCCAACCAATAATAGAAATTCCTCTTTAACTGAGTAAAGACCAATGAGCCCCAAAACACTAATAAATGTTTTGGTCCCTTGTTTCATTTTACTCAGTGTTTTAATTGCGTTTGAAGCAGAAAAAGCCATTGCTAGTGCCCCAAGCAATGAAACAGATAAAGCTTCTTTGATTTCCTTCAACCTTGGAATTACCCAAGATCCTCTAGGAATTATGAAATCCTGGAATGATTCACTCAATTTCTGCCAATGGTGGGGGGTCACGTGTAGTACTCGCCGCCACCAAAGGGTGACCACACTGGTTTTAAACTCCTCCCAACTGTCAGGAACTCTGTCTCCCCACATGGGAAACTTGAGCTTCCTTCGTGAGATCAATCTTAGCAACAACTCCTTCCATGGAGAAATTCCCCAAGAATTTGGGAACTTATTCAGATTAAGGATTCTCAACATTATGAATAATAGTTTACAAGGTGAAATTCCTGTGAATCTTTCCCAATGCTCCAATCTTATTAGACTTAGTGTAGGAAGTAACAAACTAAGAGGGAATATACCAGTGGAGCTCGGCTCGTTGTTCAATCTTAAGATACTCAGTCTTCATCACAACAATCTAACAGGAACAATCCCCTCTTCAATTGGAAACCTTTCTTCTCTCACTACTCTTTCTCTAAGTGTGAACAGTTTGGCTGGGACAATTCCTGAAACTTTTGGTGGCTTATCAAACATTCAGCAAGTCTCCATGTGTTTAAATAAAATTTCTGGAATTGTCCCCTTATCTCTCTACAATCTCTCATCCATGACTTGGCTTTGCTTTGGTAGTAACCAACTTCGGGGAAGTCTTCCTCCCAACATGGGACTGACTCTTCCTAATTTGCAGTTTTTTGGAATTGGTGTTAACCAAATTTCTGGGAAAATTCCTATTTCATTAGCAAATGCTTCAGGGATTTCAAGACTTGATCTATCTCTAAATAAATTCTCGGGTTCAGTTCCTCATAATATTGGGAATTTACAAAATCTCGGGTGGCTTAATCTGGGAGATAATATCTTGGGAAGCATAGCAAATACTGCTGCTGCTAATAACGATGATGATTTGAGTTTCATTTCGTCTCTTACCAATTGTACCATGCTTCAGAAACTAGGACTAGATAGTAACCTATTTAAAGGTTCTTTACCAGCTTCCCTCACTAATCTCTCAACCCAGCTAACAGCTTTGCCAATGGGATCAAATTTCATTTCAGGAGAAATTCCAAAAGGAATTGAAGTCTTCACAAACTTAAATGTACTTGGACTGGAAAGAAATTTCATTACAGGTATGATCCCCAATTCTCTTGGAATGCTTTCAAAGTTGCAAAGACTTTACTTGAGCGAAAACAAACTTTCGGGTCCAATTCCATCCTCAATAGGAAATCTTACCCTTTTGTTTGATCTAATGTTGGCAAACAACAATTTGGGAGGAAAAATTCCTTCCAGTCTCGGAAAGTGTCAACTGCTCCAAATCTTAAATTTATTTAATAATAAGTTAAATGGTTCGATTCCTGGTCAAGCCATCAGTCTTATGCCTCGTTTGATTCGCCTCAATTTATCGGATAATTCTTTGACTGGTTCTTTACCTACAGAAATTGGGAGCTTACAATATCTTGAAACACTATCTATATCTAATAATGACTTGTTTGGAGAAATTCCGAGCAGCCTTGGAAATTGTCTTTCCATGGACACCATTGATTTGCAAGGTAATAATCTTCAAGGAACCATTCCATCATCTTTGAGTACTTTGAGAGGCATTAGGTACTTGGATATTTCTCGTAATAATTTATCCGGTCGAATTCCTGAATATTTAGAGAACTTGTCACTCTCATTTTTGAATCTTTCATTTAACAACTTCGAGGGTGAGGTTCCAATTAGTGGAATTTTCCGAAACCACAGTAAATTTTCCATAATTGGAAACCGAAATCTTTGTGGTGGAATCCAAGAACTTCAACTCCCGTCGTGCCCCATGAATCTGTCAAGGAAACAAAAAATGTCTCCGACAATCAAAATCCTTATAATTGTAGGTGGAACATTTTTCATTATAACAGTTCTCGTTTGTGCATTTCTGTGGAGAAGAAAATCAAAGAGAAGAAAAAGTTCTGAATCTTTTCTAAAAGGCGGGTTCTTGAGAATTTCATACAAGGAACTTCATAAAGCAACAAATGGATTCAATAGTGAGAACTTGATCGGTGTGGGAAGCTTTGGCTCTGTCTTCAAAGGAGTTCTTGAGGGAAATGAAAAGCCTATTGCAGTGAAAGTACTTAACTTGCAACAGAAAGGAGCCGCAAAAACTTTCCTTGTCGAATGCAAAACTATGAAAGAAGTTCGACATAGAAATCTCATGAAGATCTTGTCAACATGCTCGAGTATGGACTTCAAAGGCAACGATTTTAAAGCTCTAGTTTTCGAGCTCATGCCTAATGGAAGTTTGGATGGTTGGTTACATCCGACTGTAGATCAGGAAAGAGTTCTAAGCTTTTGCCAAAGATTGGATATAGCAATTGGCGTTGCTACTGCACTGGATTATCTTCATCACTACAGTCACATTCCTATTGTTCACTCGGATTTGAAACCGAGTAATGTTCTGCTAGGTGAGGACATGACTGCCCATGTCACGGATTTTGTCTTGGCCAAGTTTCTTAATAGATCCAATGATGATCCAAGTCACAATGAGATGAGTTCTGTGGCTATCAAAGGATCTTTTGGATATATTCCACCAGGTATGACTTCCTCGAGTCTCTTAAAAGCTTATGTTTGGTATGTGGATCTACGCAAAGGAATAAGAAAGGAAAAGAAAAACGAGAAGTAAAATTGTTTCCCCAGCATTTTACACCACTCGACGTTAGACATCTTTTTCTCAAAATCTTATATAAATTCAAGAAAAGAGAAAAAAAATTTGCTTACAAGATACAAATTTTTAAGTTCATTTTCGCTCTTTCTATTTTCCTTCCTATGTTCTTTACTCCTCAATGGTTTCTTTACTTTCCCTCTATATGTTCTTTACTCCTCAATGGTTTCTTTACTTTTCCCTCTATATGTTCTTTACTCCTCAATGGTTTATTTTCTTTTCCCTCACTATCTATGAATCAAACAAAGCCTTAGTTTTCTTGAATTCTCTTAACACTATCATCAATCCATTGTTCTAATGATTTCCTAATCTGTCTCTATCTCTCTAAATTGTTGTAGCATCAGGTTTTGTTACAAACCATATTGTAATGCCTTGACTTTATCAGCCATACTTGAAGTGTTTTTTCTTATTACATTGCTTTTGTTTGGTTCATGAAGTTTTACAAAATTATAAAAAAAATTAATAATAATAATAATAAATAAATAAATAAATAAAACACTAGTAATTAAACATGTTTTTCTTGATTCAATTACTGAATAATATAGAAAGGAAAAGAAAGTATATGTGATGACATCAAACTAAGGTTTTCAAGTTTTATGCAATTTTCTTCCTTTTTCTTCATTATCTGCTATCCTATGAAATTTTTTTAAGTCCATGGCTCATCGAATTTTGTATTTTGCTTTGAATTCTTTTAATATCTCTTTAGTCTACTAAGATTTTTTTTTCTTCAATAGTATAGTTTGATTGGACATGGCTTCCATAATCAAAAGCACATAGCTAACATTTCACATGTTAAGTAGAATTGCTTCAATATTAGTGAACAAGAAAAAAAATAATCTTACAACTAGTAAACAACCCTTAGTTTTCTTTGAACTCTCTGATACTATCATAACCATTTCTTTTAATAACCTTCCCAACAATTTCCTAGTATGTCTCTCTCTATCTATATACATGTATTTATGTGCATATATTGTAGAGTATGGGATGGGACTAGAGGCGTCAATGGAAGGGGATGTGTACAGCTATGGGATTCTGCTACTAGAGATAATAACGGGAAAGAGACCGACTGATGAAATGTTCAAAGATGGCCGCAATCTTCGTTCTTTTGCTGAGAATGCTTTGCCTTACCACGTGTTTCTGATTGCTGATCCTCAACTCTTTCCTGATGGTATAAGCCAAGAAGACCCCAACAACCAAAATGAGATAACAGTGAGACTTCAAAAATGCCTGAACTTGCTTGTTAGAATTGGACTCACTTGTTCTTCGAATTCACCGGATGATCGTATGGACATCAAAGAAGTTGTCACCAAAATCATTGCGGTCAAACAATTGTTTCTTGGGGGTTCGTACTCATCAAAGGACCTGAAATTTGCAGCACATGACGTTTAGAGCCTTGCTGAAAATACAACCAGAATTTGCTAATTTTATTTGTCAAAGAAATTAGCTTGTAGTTTATTATAGTTGTAATTTAATACAACATTCATCTTCTATGACCTTGTGTTGCTTCCTTTGTTCGCCATAAATTGGACATGGGTTATCAAATGTAGTAGGTTTTTTGTGTCATCACTCATCAGGGGCGATGCTACATTTTAATGAGTGACAAATTTGGTAAATTCATATCTATATAGTTAGTGATATGCTTTGACAATTATTTTTTTCCTAAGCTGACCCCACTAAAATAAAGGGAAAAAAAAAGTAAAATAGGGGTGTCAAATTTTTAATTTAACGAGGTTCACACAGGCCAAAGTGGGTAATCATCAATTCATGTGTTCAAACATGTGGGTAATCATCAATTAATCATGTGTTCAAACATATGGGTAATCAATGAATGAATGATTGCTTGGTTCCATAGTTTAAAAATATGTAGTAGAAGTGATAAGCAAAGAGCCTATAATGCAATATTTTCAATATATTAAAAGTTGTCCAAGATGATTATGAAAGGTGTCCTTTAGTCATCTAAACTATTCTTGAAGGAACTCAAGGAATTTGTTACTTTAACTTCTCGGGCTACTGAGAATGAATTGGATCTCACAAATCAAGTGGATCTAAGACGATCGACAAAACCTCGGAGACCACCTAAAGATCCATATGCTAATGAGTTTGTGGGAGACCATTGGACACTGATGCGGTGTTCAAAAGCCTGTTATCTTGATGATACTAAGGTTGTTGCAATTAGTGGGTACGTTGTATAAAGCTTCTCAAGCAAATGGGACCATTGGACACATCTTCTTAGTGGGTCCGTTGGATGAATTAAGCTTCTCAAGTTCTGAAGGCTACTAATGCAGGTAATGAATATATATCAGTCTGGTTCATACTTAGACTAGTGAGGAGGAAGATAGCTGAGTGTTGCACATGGGCTTGCTGACTCTGGTAGCCTTTCTCTTGAGGCTGATCAACCTATGACTCATGCTTCTACTGGTTCCAGGTTCGGATTGGCTACCACTACAAGGAAAAATGTTATTTATGTCACTTTTAAAATTGCATTTATTTTACTTTTATTTCGAGTGACATAATTATTCCTCACGTGGGCTTTTTATGTCACTTTTAAATATTTATGTCGCTTTAAAAAAAAGTGACATAAATAGCAAGATATTTATGTCACTTTTATAAAAAAAAAATGACATAAATAATAGTATATTTATGTCACTTTTTAAAAACCGACATAAATAAAAATGCGGTGACAATTTTGTAAATAAGGATTTGTGTATAAAAGCGACATAAATGGATACATATATAAACAAAGTTTTAAGGCTTTTACCCTCAGTCTCTTTTCCTCACTGTTCATCTTCTCGGCCTCTTGTCCACAGTCACCAACGATGATGATTGTTCATGTAGATCTGTAGACGAAATCGAGGATTTTGAGAAGATTGAGCGAATTACCTTCATAGCGAGAGGCAGCAGTGGTGGTGATTGTTAGGGTTTTGGAGGGGTGGGATTCGGCGGCGAGGTTTGGAGATTTTTAAGGGTTTTGATCCACTGTTCTCCCTAAAACCCTAGATTAGCATTGACTCTCTCCTTTCTGTTGCACTCTTCGCCACCGACGCCCTCTCTGCCAACGACGCCGCCGCCTCTCTCCACCTCCACTCGCTCTTCTCTGTGTTCTCTCTCTCTCTCTCTCTGTCTCTCTCTCTCTCTCTCTCTCTCACACACACACACACACACATTCGACCTTTGTTATTTTTCACACACACACTCACAAGGACTAATTTGTTATCATTTTTTTTTGAATTTCTGGTGGATTTCGAGTATTAGATCTGATCTTTGGGAGGAACACAGGTTGGTCAACAAGAAAAATCTTCAATACTTCTTTTTCCCGTTTTGGAATTGATTTCATTGATACTAGAAGTTTTTTTATATGCTGTTTAATGCTTTAGTTTCTGAGGTTATTATTATTTTTTTACTGTCTCTCTCTCCCACTCTTTACTTTTTGCATTGGTTTTGCGAAATTCATTCTTTCTTTTTACACACATACACACACATACACTAATTCATTATCTGACAGCGTTCTATGTGCAACACATACAATAGGCATGAGTATACCCTTGAAGAAATTACATCTCTATGATAGTGAGTAGGAGTGGGTCATGATGAGTACTTGTGGATACCGGCATTTGGGCCCACTTTTTTTTTTAAAATATTTTTTCAAATTTCAAATTCAAAATCAAAGAGTCGCCACTTAATTTTTAAAGGGAGATTAAGAAACCATTTTAAAAGCAAACCGATCTTTTGCGAAACCAGAAATTTTAGGTCCAGGGATTATGGAATGAAAGGGGAAGTAGCCCGGCGGACTAAAACACCCCCTTTTCATCCTATCTCGTGATAGGCCTCTACTCATCATCCTTTTTAATCAAATTATTAATCTAAGTATGCCCTAAACTAATACATATAAATAATACATTACACAAGTATGTTGAAAAGGGCACAAAATTGCTAACGACAAAATATCATTCATAAGCCACATAGTTCAAATAGCAAGCAAGATGATGTGAAAATAGGGAACTAGGAAACTTACCCGGGATCCAGCTGCGAATTTAAACGTGCAATGCAAACATATAAAATAAACCTAAGAAAAGGTCTCTAACGCATATAAACACATAAGGCAAGACCTAGTTTAAGGTGTGGCGCATGGAGTCGAAAATCAAGAAAATCAACGAATGAAATAAACTAGAGAAGGATTGAGAAATTGTACCTCAAATGCGCTGCAAAACAAAGATTAGTCCACATGCTTCACATAATAATATGACATCAAATAATCAATCCTAAATCTCTAGCTTAGATCTATCAAGCATGAAAAGAATTGACAAAACTATAAATTCCTATTGATTAGTTGGAACCATAACATCTCTATAGTTATACAAGCCTCAACTAAGAGCCAATGTAATGTCCATATAGGGATTCTATAATTCCAACATGATCATAAGGAATCCATGTTTATGCTTGATTGGGTTCAACTAAGTCCAACTTTATCCAATAACTAGTTCTAATTATAAGCATTAATGTACATGAATGAATGAATGAATATGAACAAGAATAAGATATGGATTCATTCACTAATTTGGATCACTTAGCCTCTGGATTTAAGCTAAATTATCATTATTCAAAACATGATTTGGGTCCTAAGACATTAGGAAACCATTTAAGTTAAAATCAATGAGAATAGACAAAAACAGTGACTGTTTTTCCTAAATTACAGAGAGCAGACCATATTTTAAAAGGTAGAAAAATCATACTTCCAACGGTTGGATCTTAATGATTTTTGGATATGATATGCCTCCGTGAGTTTCATTTATAAAACAAAAAAAAAATCAAGGTTTGAACAGTTAGATCTCTGGGAATATGGAAAATACTAGACATCACTCAGGAATCTGCAACTCTCTGTCCAGAGATCTTGTACGATTTTCTAAAAATAGTAAAAAAATGAGAAACACTTAGATCTTTTAGGGTATCTTCCTAACACATTAAGGTACTTAGAAAAATTTATTAGAGACCCGAGAAACTCTATTAAGGTTCTGATTTATTAATTTCAAAACGGACTTACTGTTCTGAAATTTTGGACAGAGAGTTGCTTGTTTTGAAATCATAAGACCAAACCATCTTAGGCATGGAATTTTATCAAAACAAAAATCACAGAGGTACTTAAATGGGTTATGAACATCCTCCAATTGGTCTCATCCATTTCCAATGAATCACGACTCTATAAAAAATCTTTAATCACAATTGGTTTATGGATTCACTGCACCTTTGTTAAGTTGATATTCATAGTTTAAAACCAACTTGATCCATAATCCTAGAAAGAACTAGAATCAAGTTTGATTATGATTATTGGGACAAATAATGAAATAGGGAGAAATCCCTAGAATTAACCTTGATGGATTCCTTTCATAGATCTCATAATTGGAGATCTAGCAAGAGAATCCTAAGGTCTTACTTATTTTAAATGAAAATCTACATCCAATTCCTCTCTCAAATGTATGATCCTTGAAGAATATAGAGTCATCTTATTATTTCTCCTACCAAGTTAATGGTCCTTGGAGACAAAATGAAATCCCAACTACATAAACCTCTATGGAATATAGCATGAATTCCGTAAGATTTTTAGTGAGGAGATTTCAAGCCATGAGTTAAGACTTGAATTCAACCAACTACATGTAGAGATTATCATGATCCACTTTAATCCTTATATAAATCATAGGATCATAGGGAACTAGAGGATCAAACTCAAAGAAATCTAATGAGATATTGAAGATCTCATAAATCTCTTGAGAAAAATATAAACAAAAGAAAGGAAATCAAAGGTTATTTGAAAATTTCAAGTCAAAACTCTTTTATTCATAAATTCAAAGCTCTATTTTAGATCAAATTAATGAAAACACCATGAGATTCAATCACAAATTCTAAGTGGTGTGTAATGAAATGAGGTAGGAAGAGAGGTTTTGAAAATGTGTAAAATTCCTGGATCTATGAGTTTGCGATTGAATTATATATAATAAGTATAGGAATAAGGATTTAACCTCTAGATCTTCTCAGGATTTGATTGATTTGGAGAGATCCAAGCCTTACAAGCAATGCTCTTCTTATTCTTCCTTGAAGCTTCAAGGTTCTTCAATGGAGATTTGAGGAATTGGGTGAATTGGGTAAGATTTCAATGGGGTTTTTGGGTTTCTCTCTCTCTATATTTCTCTAAGAACAAACTTCATCTTCAAAATTCAGCCTCTCTTTCTAAGATTCAAGTCTCATCTTCCTAGATTCAAGTCTCCAACCTCTCAAAATGAGAGAAAATTAGGTTTTTATAGACTTTCATTATCTTAGGGGCTAAGATAAGGGTATATAGGTCAATTAGGGATGGTGGGAGCATGGTTTGCATGGCCTAGGAGTAGTAAATACGTACACAAAAAATGGCATCGTTTGGTGCATTCATTTGATCAAAGATTGAAAAAGATTTTTGACTTAAAAATGCAAATTAGCCCAGGCCGGCACTCGATGAAGATGGAACAGCACTCACTGAGTGCCGCGCGTCACTCGCTGAGTGCCGAACGGCACTCAGTGTGTACCGTAGCGGCATTCACTGACTGCCGTTCGGGCACTCTGAGTGCCGCTGCACAGCAGTTCAGCACTATTCACAGCAATTCAGCACCTTAATTTCATTTCATGTCATTTAAGACATTAAATGTAATTAAGGAAATACCCCCCATTTGGATTCAATAAAAAATATCTAAAAAATCAAAATCCTTAAGGAAAAAAGTCAACTCTCCCTACGAAGGCAAAATTTCCAATTACTGCACAATTCTCCTTAAAGACCTTTCGATTTCTACATGTTCCCTTTCATTTAAAAATTCTTAAAAATCATTTCTTGCATAAGGGAGACCCAATGAACAATTACCGAGACTTTTCATCTTGAAATTCGAAAATCTTACGATTGACTCCCTTTTGACCCGTTGACTTTTCACTGGGTCAACTGTTGACTTTTTTTCGGGGTTCATACTGAATTTCTCTTCTTTTGAAAATGGTTTTAAGATGCTCCAAGAACAATGCCGTGTTTCTATACATGTTCAAAACTCATGGTCTACAAGGTGACGATAGATGAGAATTTTTTGTCTTTTTGGCTAAAAAGGGCAATTTTGGACCGAGATTCTTCTTGGAATAGAATCAGATTGCTTGTAAGAGTCTTGATTCCGACGAGACATATTCATCATTGATCTCCAGAGGTAAATCCCCCTAAGTTTAATAGCTCGATCAAAATTGGGGTGTCTACAGTACTACATGCTCAGTTTTTTTCCCTGCGACTTTTCTTTGTATGATTTTTTCGTTCATTTATTTTGTTGATTAGGCTGCCTTTTGGCTATATGTCTAATTTGTCGAGTCCAGAGGTTTTTAGATTCTGGGTATTGTTGAAGTTTCATTATATACCGTTGATTTTGATATGTGAGCTATTGCACTCAATTTTTTTCTTACTATGGTGTTTCCACAGCCGCATCTGAAAGAGTTGGGCAACCCCTTCATTTTCTTTTTGTTTCTGCCCCTATTAATATTGGGAATTGGGAATTGGGAATTTTTTTGTATGCAGAGATTGAGTTGGGAAAATATAAGGGAATTTTTGTGCCTTCACAGGTGAAAGTTTGTGCCACCAATTTGCACATTTGATTCAGAGAATACTTCAGACCTTTGTATGTTCTCTCTCATCGAATGTTACTTGCATTTTTTTGGCTAAAATTTCCTGTTGTCATATTTGAAATGCTATTTCAGATTTCAATTGATAGAGTTTCTCAATTTTGCATATCTAAAATGCTTAGCCTCTCTGTTTATGTCTCCATTTACCAGCTACATCTCTAATTCAAGCTGGCCATGTCCTCCTTCAACTAGGATCCTGCAAAATTGTGAGTTCATATGCCATTGTTTCTAAATTGGAGATTTTCTATGTGAATCTAATTGCTTTGAGGGGATTATAATTAGATAGTGACTTTATAGTGTGTTCACATTTGTAGTTTTCTCAAATTGGACAGGACATTTTGATTGGTTTTTACCATTGAATTTCCTTTTAAACATTCAATCATCTTTGTTTCTGAATTTTTTTTAATGAATCTGTTTGAATTTT
This sequence comes from Hydrangea macrophylla, assembly GCA_033977485.1. Taxonomy (NCBI): domain Eukaryota; kingdom Viridiplantae; phylum Streptophyta; class Magnoliopsida; order Cornales; family Hydrangeaceae; genus Hydrangea; species Hydrangea macrophylla. The sequence goes on along the minus strand of CM066999.1, from coordinate 86,895,808 downwards.
TAGTCAGCTTTGCAAAGGTGTAGGGACAAAAGGAATAAAAGAAAATGTTTTAAAAACAAAAGAAGTAATTGAAGCCATGTGATTAGTGGGTCTGAATTTTTTTTAATGAATCTGTTTGAATTTTTAGTCAGCTTTGCAAAGGTGTGGGGACAAAAGGAATAAAAGAAAATGTTTTAAAAACAAAAGAAGTAATTGAAGCCATGTGATTAGTGGGTGGGGTAGCAACAATATTGAGCTTTGTGCTCTTTAACCAAGTCCAGTGTTTCTTTTTAATTTCTAAGTTCAACGTTTCTTTTCCTTTTTTTAATGGACTAAGTCCAATATTTCCCTCTCACTCTGCTGAAGTGCAAATTGCTAGCAACGAAAAAGGAGTGAATTTTTGTTTTCAATCTGATTTTATTTTTTCAGATTTTAGGATTATTCTTCAAGGTCTCTATTGTTATAAGTATACATCTTTTTTGAGGGGGAGAGAGAGAGAGAGAGAGAGAGAGAGAGAGAGAGAGAGAGAGAGAGAGATAGAGTGATGTAGAATAGGAGAGTGTGAAGAGAGAAAAAAGAGAAGATAAGAGAGAATAGGATGCCCTAAAGAAAAGGTAGATAGAATAGGAGAAAAGATGTTCATGTTGGCCTGACTCAAAATTTTACTTTTTGAAGGGTGTTTTATAGCATCCAATTTTGTGGTTAATTTTGTTATGCTAAGAACTGAAAAAATCGAGGAATTCTTGAACTGTAAATTGACTTTGGGTTTATTTTTGCCTCTATATGATCTGATCAATTTTGGTTTACTACATTTTTTTTTTAATTTTGTCTGCTTGATCCGGATTACATGCTATTCGTGATTGCTGATTTGTTAATTTATTTCTTTCTTTGTCATGGACATAATGTTGGTAGTGGCTTTAGCCACATTCAATATCTAGTATGTATATATAGATGCAAAAAATAAAGTGCGAATATGCTGACAAGAACGGGGGTGGAGAGTCGAACCCGAGACCTCCCACAAACAAGGATCTGATATCATTTTAAGTTACAAAGTTATTAGAAAACGGGCCCAATAATGCATATCAACCTTCAACAGTAAGTAACCAGAACTTGAACCAACATAGAATATAGCTTTAGTTTTAGGCTCTGCCATTTTAGAACGGAAGAATTTGTCCTTGCAGTTTTAGTTTTACTTTTAAGTACATGTCTCATGATTAGTAACTCTAGTTACACTTTGAAATCAAGAATGGCTTGTTGCATTAGACATTACTTGAAAATGCAAATGCAATTGGCCCATCTAGTTTTTTCATCATTAAGGTACATTCTCCCAAGCAATTTCTTTTTTTCCTGTTAACGAGACTGTAGTTGTGTTATTTGAGTAACTGCAATTTGGAGAAAAATGTATTCTTGATCAATATACTCTAGTAAATGTAGTTACACCTCTCTTTTAGCTTGATCTCATGTTTTTCAGACGATACTGTTAATGTTTGCTTGTACCTTCATGACTTTGTGATTTGGTTAGTGCTTGTGAAGTTCAAGCATGTGCTGTATTTAAACATGAACTGTCATCATATATTTCAATTTTATTTTCTTTATGTATTGCTATGGAGCCCCATTGCCTTAGAAGATATGTCAATTATTACTTCTCAGTTCTCCCATTCTCCTGTTGATGGATGAACTGAGTACCCTTATCTGGATATTTAATCCCAACTCTCCAACTTATTGTTATCATCTGTGATTACAGTTCTTTTGCTTTCATTTGAATTTAATTTTACCCCCTTAATGTTTTAGGATGGTTGCTCACTAATTCCCTTGTAATACTTTTGTATATAACGACAAACCTCCTTATACATGTTCTTCTTATACAAACTGCATCAAACAAGCAGAGAGAATGTAGACAAGTTGGTGAGAAATACAGGCCACTATTCTTTAGACCATCGGTGCTTTCCCTTTTGATTCTCTACAACTGTATCATTTTCATTTAATTATATATATATATAATCTATATACTCCAGTAGTCAGTACTCAGTAGAGAAGTAACTTACTGTATCATTTAAAATCTTTTTTTTTTTTGGCCAAAATTGTATCATTTAATATATAATATAGATTAAATGTTGATATAATACAGTGGTCCCAGGCCACTGTAGTATTATATAATATATATGTAGTATAATATAATATAGTAGATAAGTCCTCCTTATCTTTATATTATTATTATATTACTATTATATTATTACTATGATTATTATTCTATTTGATAGAAGATATCATTCCTAAGTAAAAATTCAATACCAATTCAAGAAAGTGAATACTAATTTTGGGATATCCCAAAATAAAATACATGACTCTCAAATTGTGGGACGGAGGGAGTAGTATATATATATATAATATACCTATCAAAAATATATATAACATGTAATATTGGTAGCTTTTATTTGATACTTCAATTGTAACTTTTGATTAAGGATAAATTTTTAAAAAAGATATAAAAAAAAGTGCGCCTCGTACATAGGCTCCTGCAGACCTTTGCGCCTTAGTGCGCCTTAAATAAGTTTGCGTAAATCAAGAGATTCACTTTTTTTTCTTCAGAAAATAAATAGTAAGATATATGTATATATACTGTGTCGAATCATGAACTTAGTGCATGAGTCAAACATATTTGACTATGTGCAACTCAGTTAGCAGTGTGAACATGTTTGAGTAGATGGCATATGAGCTCAAGGCAAGTGTGATTACAAGGAAATTCACAGGCTGTGAACCATTTGAGAGTAAGAATCATGTGACAACCTTTGCCTCTTTCTTTCTCTTCCTTCCAAACACCCAAAACAAAGAGCTGCTAAATTGTTTATCTCACCCACACACCCACCCTCCAACCAACAAATTTGTTTCTATTCTCAGTTTTTGTTTTTTTGTTTTTGTTTTTTTTTTTTGTGTTCATCAATGGCTTCAAGTGCTTCAAGGTTCATCAAATGTGTAACAGTTGGGGATGGTGCTGTTTGGAAGACATGTATGCTTATTTCCTACACCAGTAACAAATTCCCCGTTGTAAGTGCTTCTCTCTTCTGGGAAGATCCATTTGGGTCACCCATTTCTGTATATATAACTATATAAATGCCTCTATCTGTATATGTGTGCACCTTTCTTGCTTTCTGGGTTGTTGGATAGTGTTCATTATTCAATCTGGGTTTTGCAGCTTTTTGTGTTTCAATGATTTCATCTCTCTCTAAGGGTGCGTTTAATAAAACTGAAAATTAAGTACTGAAAATTAAGTGCTGAATTTTAAGTATTGAAAATTTTAAGCGCTTGAATTTTTATTCCATAAAACAATGTTTCAACTAATGAAGTAGAATGCATTCAGTGATTATTTTCAGTAGAAATTTTTTACTTAAGGTTTTCAGTGATTTTGGATCTATTTTTTCAATTAAGTGGTATGTTATCAAATGCACTGAAAAAGATTAAGTGCTGAATCTTTTCATTTTCAGCACTTAATGGGGTTATAAAACACACCCTAAGTATCTCTCTGCATCTGGGTTTTGCTTTACCTTTTAGAATTTATTGGTCTGTGCATTGCTCTCCCTAAATCCTCATCTCTCTCTCTCTCTCTCTCTCTCTCTCTCTCTCTCTCTCTCTCTCTCTCTCTCTCTCTCTCTGGTTTTCCACTCCTTTTTCGTTTTTTTCACCATAATTAGTAAAGTTCAATGGTTACTTTAATTTTCTGAATTATTCCCAATTGTATTGGCTGGCACTAAACTAGGTACGTTAAGAGTTAAGATAATACACATGTTCTCTTATTTGCTCCAAAAATGGTTATCGTTTTTTTTTCCTTGTTATAACATTCTTACCATTTTAATGGTTGCCCATCTTTGTTCGATGTGGCAGTAACTTTTTATTAGACATCATAAGGAGATAGGTGTGCAAAAATGCATATATCAAGCATTGGAAAATCTTTAACTATATGCACCTTCATATACATATAATACTAGTTCTGGGAGAATTTCTTACTAAACACCACTACAATTGTCAATAAACTGATACCAATGTCATCAACAATGTCGGCGGCCCAATTTGCATTTGAAAGTCATTTTCAATGACTGATATGTTAAATTAATCTCAACTCTAAGGGCCTCTTTGGGAATGCTTAAAACAAGAACAGGTTCAGACTCAGTCTCCCTTTTATCCTATTTTATGAAAACCACCGTTGTTTTGGTTTGATAAAGAACCATTTATTGAGGTATTTTTAAGTCAAGCACGAACTTCTATTATGCAAAAAAGTTGCTTAAAATCACCAAACTAGAGAGCTTTTTTGCTCACCCTTTTTTGGTTCACCATTGCTCACCCAAGCCTTCACTGGGTGACATATGTCCCATTTCATTCCCATTTTGCCCCTGTACTATCGACATAATTACTTGTGATGACTGATGACAAGATAAGATCCCTTGGAATGTAATTGTGTTTTGCTAACAATGGAGATCAGTAAGCAAGATGGAAGTACTTGTTAATGAAATTGAAGAAAACGCAAATGGATATTGTAATGATATTTCCTGAGTTACCTTCTACACAAAAGAAAATGAATGTTCTCCAATCAATACACATTTAGGAAAGATGTTTTATAGTTCTTTAAAATCAAGCCTACAATTCTCTTCTATTTGGTCTCTATGGGAGAAAGTTGATACCATAGTTGACTAAATCATCACACTATCAAGTATTACGATCTATCAACCAAGCTCAATCCAACACACACACACACACTCACACTTATACTCACACTCACACTCACACACAGAGTTTCTTCTCTGGGAACATAAAAACCAATAATTAAGCATCGCATCATATCCATCCATAATTCCCTTAAGAAAACTGCTTCTTGACAATTAAGAATCCTCAAGTAGAAAAGAGCAGAATTACTTGAAGGCATAAATGACCTAGCGACTTATAGTTAAGGTGTTCGATCTCAAATGTGGATTGTTTTCGTTGCAGAATATTAACATAGTAACCAAAAAACATATGACTTTAAGTTCTGATTGTGTAATTGCATATGTAGAACGTTTCCCTCCTAAAAATTATAGGAGAAATCACAACTAGTTCTTCATGTGCCCGTCTAATTAGCTTTATCTTTCTGCGGCAGCTGATTTCTATGTCTTTTCAACTTTCAGATCTCTTGCTGAATTAATTCCATTTAGTTAGGATGTCCTTGTTGAAAATTTGAAACCAAATTGAAGATCTTTTATTCTTTCATTTTGAAATGATTGGATAAAAAATTGTCTTTTAAACTTCTGGTTCTATTTACAAAGTGAACATCTGGACGAACCTCCACCCTTGGTACAACCCTTGAAGCGCATTTGAATTAACTTATTTGGGACCAACTATCACTGATTTTGGTTTATTGAGAGATTTGAGACTGTTGACAAAACCTTTTTCTTAGCTTTTTTGAAATTAAATCCATGTTAAAGCTGGAAAAACAGCTTTAATCAAAAGCAGCAATGTGCTGCTTTTTGGAAGATCTATTAAAGGAAAAATCTGCTCTTCCCACAGCAGTTCCAAACGGGCTCTTCATAGACTATAGTATTATTTCCACTGGAGCATGTTTATTCTTGTGCTAAAGCGATCATTTTATCCCATTTCATTGTATTACAAGATCATTATTATTCTCATACTATAGTGTTCTTATTCCAAAGTAACACTTGGATATAGCAAGTCAAATATATTTTGAAGTACATTAATTTCATACTCATCACGATCGCTTGTATTTAACGAATTCTTCAATTGATCGCTTTGTATTGATGGACAATAGACCTTCGAGACAATAGGTACTATTTGGCTGATCATCCTGGATTGTTGCTGGTGACCACTGCACAGATCTGATTTCTATTTTTAGGCTGCCTGTAGCTCTCCTGCTACAATTTGATCATATTTGACACTGATGATTTTTGACATTTTGTGTAATAAGCAGATTGGTGCTGCATACTAAGATTGAATGCAGCTCTAAAACTCAACAGGTACATATAAACATTCATTGTTGTAGCAACACAAGTAGTTTCTTAATTTGTGACAAACATTGTGAAACCTGGCATACCCAGGAAAAGAAAAGATAGATGAAAACACTTTTTCGTTGTTTGGCTTATAAAATAAAACAGTGAGGAAATAGGAAGGAAAAGAATATAGGGTAAAAAGGAAATTTAACAATTTTAAATTTTGTGAGCTACTTTTCTTCCTCCTTTCTTCAGTTCCTATTATACTCTAAAAATTTTAATTTACAATCTTATTTAATCGTTCCATAGTATAACACTAGGGGAAAAGTTTTTCTTCTCATTCTCCTTTCCTCTCTAATTCACGGAGCCCTAAAGAGAATATGTCAATTTCAAGTCAGAAAGTTTTCCATATATGTGTGTAGTTATGTACTTCTTCCTCTTCTTCTGGGTATCTTCTTTTGCGGGCATTGCTTCGCGAAAGTCATGCAATACATGATATGAATTGAGTTATAATCATATAAGTCAATGGTCACCCTCATTTGTTTGCCTCTTATAGTCGGGCATTAATGCAAAACTGAGAGATAAGATACCTTCCGAAGTTAGGGTTGCTTTTTTTTTTTTGCTTAAATACAAAACATACCCTTGAAGATAGTGTTCTATATTCATATTATTGTCTCTCTTTGACTATGTAAGAGCCAATTCCTTATCTCTTTATTTTATCATTTGCTTTCAATTCGTATCATATTGTATATATTCTCATCTCTCTTTGGCTATGTGAGAGCCATCTCCTTGTCCCTTGCACTTCATTTCCTTATTTATATTTTGTTTCTCTTTGGTGATGTGAGCACCATCTCCCTCTTTCGATTCAATTTTTATTTCATTTGTACATGTGTTGTGCTTTTTCTTAGTGATGTGAGCACCAATTCTCTATCCTCTTTACTTATTTGTCTCTCATTTTCTAGTATTTATTTTTGTATATATTTTCCTTTTGCTTTCTTCTCTTTCCTATATGAATTCCCCTATAATTCAATGTTGCCCTTTTAGATTAAGTAAGATAATTTGGAAACCATTTGGGAGCATCTAGTTGAGATGAAACTTACAATTAGGGTTGTCTATCTTTTATATGTTGCTTTGTGCAGGAGAAGTACAGAAAGAAAAACTTGCAGGAGGAGGTGGCTAGAGTTGTTCTTGTGCAAAATGGGACTACTCTTTCCATATCTGAACACGAAGATCTCGTTTCAAAAATTAAGGCAGCTGCTGCTCAAACTCTTGGTAGTTATGATTAATTAATGATTCTCGAGAATGATTTATTGGTTCTCGGAAACATGTTTTTTTTTTTTGTTGATTGGTAGAGATGAATAGATGGAATGGAATTGATTGGTTATAATGATATATTAATTCGTTGTAACGTGTTAATTTAGTTGTTGGAATTGATTATTGAGCTGCATTTAGTTTTGTACAAGGTTAATATTGATATATGCAATTACCAATTTTTTTTTAAAAAAAATTGGAAGCATTTATGTCTCTTTTAAGAAAACAGACATTACTAAATATACATTTATGTCGCTTTTATAAAAATATTTATGTCACTTTTAAAGTATTTATGTCACTTTAAGTTAAAAGTGACATAAATAAAATTGTATTTATGTCGTTTTTAAGTATTTATGTCACTTTTTATTAACATGTATTTCGGTTTTATGAAATATTTATGTCGCTTTTACGAAACATTTATGTTACTTTTAAAGTATTTATGTCGCTGCCATTTATGTCACTTTCTACTGCAAAAAAAAAATGACATAAATACTTATTTATGTCACTTTTTAAGTGACACAAATAGCAATTTTTCTTGTAGTGTACCCAGGACAATTTTTTATTGGCTGATGGGTGACGTGGAGACTTCTCCTTCCCATACGCAAGGTCGGCATCTTTTTAGTTTAAACCATGCCTTTTTGGGCCCCACAGATGATATAGAATTACCCAAATATGAGAATTTGCGAATTTTTTATCCAAAGCTTCAAAATGGAAAGAATATATCCCTGACCCATAACTGTTTCAACTTATTTCCCAAACTCATTACTTTTTTAAAAGTCGCAACTTCAGCTAACGATTTCAGACAAAAACTTTCCACCTTGAAATCGTTACTTCAAGTAACGACTTTAGTCAATATAGAAATTGCTATTTAAAGTAACGACTTCAATAGAAGTCGCTACTTGAAGTAACGACTTCATCAGCAGCTAAAATTCCCAATAGTCTACATTTTAGCAGCAGCTCCCTACAATTCACAACCAACCAACATATTTTTATTTTCAGAATTCAACCACCAAGCAAAATAATCCAACATTATCAACATAATCAATCCACTAAGATGTGTATTTTTAAAAAACGAGAGAGACAGAGAGAGAGAGAGAGAGAGAGAGAGAGAGAGAGGGATAGAGAGATAGTGGAAGAGACTGGGAGATAGAGAGTGGGAGAGAGATAGAGAGCGAGTGAGAGAGAGATAGAGAGATAGGTGCGAGAGAGATAGAGAGAGTGGGAGATGGAGATAGAGATAGAGAGATATAGAGAGAATGGGAGAGAGATAGAAAGAGTGGCAGAGAAATAGAGAGATAGGTGCGAGAGAGATATAGATGTACACAATAAAAGAAATTATATATATACAAATGTGCAATTATTTGTTTATAATACATCAAAAAAACAAAATATTGTTGTAGATCCTATGGACTATCTTTGTTTATAATGTGTCCCACACAACAGAACCTTCTTCGTTCTCTTAGGCCTACCCTCTTCCTGTGGTGGATCCTCCACTAGTGGAACCTCCTCATGCGGGTGGATGTCCTGTGATACCCCTCTCCTGCCACGACGACCTCTATCCCTAGCATAAATGTGACGTACCAGAGGTCGTTGCTGAGACTCAGCCTATGTCAAACCCCCATCATGAGACTCGACCTGTGTCAAACCCTCATCCTATGTCTCTGCCATGGGGGTATCATGTCTAGTCGTCACTCTCGCCTCCACATGCATCTCCTCTGCCTCTACCTGCGTCAAACTCTCCACCATTGCCTCGAACTGTGAAGCTCGAGGTGGTAATATAAGATCATGTGGAGGCGGGATTGACGATGACGACTGTGCATCTGTATATGTGTACTGTGGGATGGAGAAGTCACGGATCGGAGATATACAGAACACAAAGCCCCCTGGAGTGAAAGGCCTATAAACGTCGGTCGTATCATTATATACATACACAGTAGGACCCTGATCATGTGGTGTATGTGGCTCAGACTCAGAGTGTGTAGATGGGCCTGTCTGCTGCTGAGAATAAGGATGCGTTTGAGGCTGAGGTTGTGGCTGTAGCTGTGGCTGTGGCTGAGGCTGAGGTTGAGGCTCTGAGACGCGGGGCACGAATACTGTAGAAGATGGAACAGTCCTGTCGAAATGTCGATCCTCATAAATAGCCTGTAATGAATGCTCACTAATAGTATGAATCTCTTCTAATGCCGCCATCACCTCTGGACGGATGGAATGAGGGCCGCCTACTACTAATCCAACCAACACCGATCATGCAACCTCATACACACGAGTCACACCATCCTCTAGAAAAAAAAATTAGAAGTTTAATGAAGTGAAGTTATTTTATGGCATGAGCAGGATGGAAATTTTATATTTTGTACAATAAGGAAAACGTCTCACCAGAATGCCGCGAAATGTACCGACAAGCTGGAAGGCAACTGTCGGTGGATCTCTAACTGGTCCAATCAGTCTACGGGTAATGCAGCTATACCATCTCATAAATGGGTCTGAGGCAAGCATATGAGCTACATCTGGAATACCTACAATAACATGCTGCAGCCGATGGTCCCAGAGCTCAACATACTCCCTATGGAAGTGACTCTAGTCGGTAGTCGCATGATCACGTCAATCAATGCGATGTAATGTCGTCATAGTGTTACATGGCTCTGGGACTACTTGCCTCATCCCGAACTGTCTCATCACTCTGTCAGGATGATGCCACTTAACCACGGTGTACATGATCAAAGGACATCTGGCCATCCATGTGCCTTGCCCAGCCCGACAGTACTAAGGTAACAAAGTGACTAGCTCAACACTGTACGACTGCCAAATCATCTATGAAAACAATATATAAAAAATTAGCAATTTCAACAATAATGCAAATCACGGTTTAACTCTGTCATTATTTGCCTGCTCGGTCCTCATCTAGTCCAAATGGTCCCGAAAGTGACACTGGACATGACTAGGCACATCCCGAACTAAAAATTGGGTCATCCACCTAAAGTAATGACAAATTTGTTAGCACTTAAATGAATGTGCGAGTAATGAATAAAAAATAATGTATAAAATAATGTAAGTATACCTACAACCCAATAGACTATCTTCTGGTAGAGCTGCTGGTAAGGGGACTGGTCGAATATGGGTCAATCTCTTCCATGCCCAAAACTACGATTATTAATAATTAAGTTTAGTTATTTATGATAGACTGAATAATCATAAAATACACGTAATTCACAGAATTGACATAACATATAACCTGTAAAAGTATAAGCAGGCCGGATATCTCAACTGCGGTACGATGAGAGGTAGCACATAACTCACGGTATAGATATGCCAATGCTGCACTACCCCAGCTGTAGCCAGCATCAAAGTGTCGTAGATGTGGTAGATATATGAGGCTAACCTTGTTTCCAGACTTGTCTAGGAACAAGGACCCTCCGATCAAGATCATACAACAACATCGAGCCATCTGCTGAATAGTGGCATCGTCGGCATGCTGTGCGATCTGGGGTGTGAAATGGTCCCGTATCATAGTCAGTCGCAGTATCGATCCAGAGATAGTGTCTAGGGGTGGCGTGAAATCGAGCAACTCCTAACATAGCTCCTGCCACTGCTCCTTGGAGGGTGCTGAATGAATACTAGTAACTGCACGGCCATCGACTGGTAGGCCCAATAAAATATCGACGTCCTGTAGCGTGATCGTAGTCTCGCTGACAAGTAGGTGAAATATGTGTGTCTCAACACGCCACCTCTCTACTAGGGCAGTGATCAAACCCCAATCGTACTGTATAAAACCCAGTCCATATGTACCGTAGAACCCGATCTATCTGATATAATCTAGTATGCGCTGATCTGGATTAGGACCTCACTGTAAAATAGCCTCAGAGCGCCGGTAGTGAAGCTCACTCAAGATCTCACCATCCTAGATGGCAGATGACCGATGTGCGTCCTGTGATGACAGTACTGAGGGATCCTCAGGGCCAGGATGTACATCTATGGTAAATAGGCTATTCAAACATGATGGTTAGTCAACAAAATGATGAGTAAATCTAATGAAGTGACAACATGATATCAAACAATGGTTCATTTAAATATGTTAAACTAAGTGGTGAAAAAAAAGTTAAAGCAGTGACTTGTCGCATCAACTGCTGGGTATCAGACCCAGTGAGTTGTCGCATCAGCTGCTTTGCATCAGACCCAGTGACTTGTCGCATCAACAGCTGGGCGTCAAACCCAGTGACTTGTCACATCAATTGCTGGGTGTCATGGCATGTGATATCCCATGGTCTACATATACTGTGGTTTCAAGATTTAATGTGATATCCCAAGCATTCCTTCTTCTCCTTCTTCTTCTTCACTGCATCATTTTTTAGTATGGAAAACATGTATACACCTACGTACCACCACATTTTTTTTGAAAAAAGGATACTGAGTATTGAAGAGAAGGTTGTTCTACTAGAAGCACTCATGGATTTTGCTACTCCGGAATGAAAACATGAAAAATGGTTCATTTAAATATGTTGCTTTCAAAGGTTTGGAGACCGTCTTTGCTATGAAAATCCTTGGATGTGATCTTCTAGCTTATGCCATTGCGACTGAGGTTTGGAGCTGGCAGAAGGACCATGAACTCCTTCAGGAGTTGTTAATGATGAGAGGTGTTCGTTTTACTGAACAAACCTGGCTAGAAGTTCCTGACCAGACTTGGTATGAATGGTGTGCTAAGGTTAGAACCAAAACCTCTCACGCTTCCATTTCAATTGTTATGATCATATGTATCTTATGAAAATTGTTTTCATGAATTATACGTGTAGAAAAGCTATGATAGTACTACAACATCATTGAGGTACTCTGCACATTAGCGCTATATTAGATGTTGTTATATCTTTAAACCGCTACCAGTCACTGGCTCGACAAATGAAAGTGGTATGGGCCCATCAAATGTTGCCAACTCATCTGGAAATGAAGCGAGGAACAACATTGAGGAAATTCTACGAAGGTTGAAGCGTTGAACGCATAATTGTTGTTTACTAGGATGTTTGTATTAGTTATCTAAGGACTTTGTTTTTTATCTGTCTGATGTTTACTAAGTTTGTAGTAGTTAACTACGAAGTTTGTAGTGGTTATATAAGGAATTTGTACTAAATAAGATTTTCATTTCCAATTGTACGTTACATAGTCACAACAAGTAGGTACATATTACAAAGCAATCCATCGCTTAAACACAACACTAAATATTATACTGCATTAGATGGCCTAACTTGACTTCATTGTTGGGGGCATCGTCAACTGTCATGGCCTTGTTGATGGCATATTCCACATTGATAAGTAGCCCTACCCCCAGTATCTTCGATAACATCGCCTTCCTCACCCCCCAGTATACTCGTCTGCATGCACATCTTCTTCATCCGAGTTTTTTAGAGTCAAGTTGGTGTCCATCCCTCTGTGTACCCAATCATGACCATATCCGCAATCCTCTGAATCGAACTGCACATGAATTGGTCATTCTGAAACAATGTCTTGCATCGGACTCCTATATTCAGTCTGACTGTTTTGCAATGGATTTGAGCAATCCACATGTTGTGTAGATGTAGAAGGCAATAACCCATGTACAAATGGTTTTGAGCTTTCGCCTTCTTGTGTCAACAGAGAAGTGTACGGCCCAATCCAGTCATCTAATGTTTGATGGGCCTCGGGAAGATTCTCTGTCTCGACATATAGATCCATAGAGTTTATAGCTGTATTACTAGATGCTGTTTCTAGTATTACTTGCAGACTTTCGTCATCATTTACTTAAAACAGTATAAACTTGGAAACTTGATATCCAAGAATGGACGGAAACCTAAAAGTGAACTTCAAATGAACACTTTTCTAATGAACCCCATTTTCTTGCAGACGTTTCTAACAAGTTCAGTGTATTGAGCGTCCATTCTCAGGTGAATGAAACTTTGATAATTACTATCATTGTATAGACCATCCGCTTCAATGCACATGTTCCCCCCCCCCCCCACCCACCAATACAGCATTATAGTCACAGCACTAACCATTTTAATACCTTCACATTTGTAAATTCAAGTGTAAGTAATCAATAGTCCATCATGTCGTTATGTGTGTGAGCATTACAGTCAAGTTTTGGGTGGCGATAAAGGCACCTTCATTTTTTAATTAGAGTGGAGAGAGTTTTTCCCTCATTCTTTTACTTCATTAATTTTGAGAAAGAATTGTACTTTTTTATTGAAGTGTACACAGATAAAAAGTCAGAGAAGGGTAAAAATTATATGATTATTAAAGAAGTCATTATTTTTACTGGGCATTGCTCTTTTCCTTATCTTTTCTAAGTTTAATGTATATAAATTCTGATCGAATGGAATCTCAACCACCCTAACAATGTTTCTGAGATGTAGCATAAGGACCATTTCCCTTTTCTCAACCACCCTAACAATTTTAATGGATATTTATTAGGGCAAGTAAAATTATTCATCACTGTGTGTGTATGTGTATCTGTGTGTGTATAAGTGAGGTGCCTTTACTCAAATTGGGGGAGCAATGTGTCACTGTGTCTGTATGTGTATCTGTGTGTGTATAAGTGAGGTGCCTTTACTCAAATTAGGGGAGTATTATGCATTTGTGTGTGTATGTGTATCTGTGTGTGTATAAGTGAGGTGCCTTTACTCAAAATTGGGGAGCAATGTGTATCTGTGTGTGTATACATTGTGTTGTGTGTGTATATATATACATTATGTGTATGTGTGCGTGTCTGTGTGTGTGTGTGTGTGTGTGTGTGTGTGTCACAGAGAGAGAGGCACCTGAGAGCAAGAGATCATAGAGAGAGAGAGAGATCGCAGAGAGAGAGAGAGTAAGGAGAGATAGAGAGAGAGAGAGCAGATCTGGTAAAAGGAAGAAGAAGAAGAAGATGCGGGTTCAAGTAGCGAGTTTAATGAAATCGCTACTCCAAGCAGCGAGTTTTACTTTAATGAAATCGCTATTTGAAGTAGAGAATTCTAGCCAAACTAAAGTCGTTATTTGAAATGAGTTCAAGGTGGAAAGTTTTGGTCTGAAATAGCTAATTGGAGTCGCGACTTCTAGAAAAGTGATGGGTTTGGGAAATAAGTTGAAACAGTGATGGGTCAGGGATATATTCCCCCCATTTTGAAGCTTCTGTAAAAAAATTTGAGAATTTACCCTTAACTGTACATGATGTACATTACACTGAAAAAAAAATATGTGCATCAATATGTGGGTTAAGCGGTGCTTCCCACACACAGTCCTTACCAAAGTTGTGGGCTAAACGACTTCCTTAGCAGATGTGTTAACCAATTCAAACCAATTAAAAGAAGGATAAGTGGACTGAATTGCCTGAGCCCCTTGTGCATGATTTTAAACTAAGCCATTTTGATCTGAGCACATGTAGGCAAGACAGGAAACTAAAAGTGCCCACTACTATCACAGAATCAGGGTGTCAAAACACTCTTGTAGGTTTTTTATCTGATCGTAAATTACCTTTTCCCTTGTTCATAGAACAATCACTAAGTTTTGGGAAAATGTTGGCCTCATTGATACTCTTGCTATAGAGCAAGGCACGCACTTCTTTAAATTCACTTCTAGATTTGCATTGGAAGTGGTGTTGGTAGGTGGCCCTTTGATTGTTACTGGGAAGCCAGTAATCCTCAGAAAATGGGAACCTCACCTGTCCATTGCAAAAGACAAAGTTTCCAAGATTCCTGTGTGGGTGCATTTCTTTAATAATCCACTTGAATACTGGAATTCATAGGGGCTTAGCTACATAGCTAGTATGGTCGGTAAACCTTTCCATGTTGATAAAATGACTGATGCACGTAGACAGATCACCTATACCAGAGTTTATATTAAAATTGATGCCCAAGATGATTGGATTGCAAGCTTTGATATGGAAGCTGAGGGTATTGATTTGATTACCATTCAAATCGAGTACCATTGGACTCCAACAAGATGCACCATTTGCATGTTTTTGGGACATGATTGTAATAGGAAAACTCAGGCTCAGTTTGCCAATTCTAGGCCTGTGTAACATAATTCTTCCCAACAATGGATTTCGGTAAAGAAATTGCCGAACAATGTGAATGAAAATGATTGACATATTGATGCTAGTTCATCACGGCTCCATGGTTTATCTTCGTCTGGAGCACAATAGATTAAAATCATTAACTCCTTTAGTGAGTTAATTCCATATATGTATGATACTAATGAGCCCGTGTCTCTTGTGGCGGTGTATTACCATGATAGCCTGGATACCCATGACGAGGAGGATTCCATTGAGGTTGAAGATGATACTGAGATATTGGATAATAAGTATGATACATATTTTATTAGCCCCATTTCTTCCAGGCAGAGGAAACTGGAAGCTAAAATGAAATTCAGTGACAGTCGTCCCAAGGGGCCGCCATAGATCTTAATAGTGTCTTTGGGCCATGTTATGTCGTTTGTTGCCCATCATCCATGATGTATCTTGATTCTATCTTTGGATGTGTTTTTGACTTGTGTTTCCTCTTTGTATGGTAGGGATGGGGTTCTTTCTTCGCTTTTGGTGTATATAGTATCCCATCCCATGTCTGATTTTTTAATCTAAGGTAACCTGTGCTTGTTGTATATCCTGGGGTATGCTCTTGTATTCTTTGTAGATATCGTTTGACTATTTCTTTTTATTCATCCTGTTACAAAACATTTGGCATCTCTACTGAAATTTAAGGTTGTTTAGTGCAATAATTAGAGCAGAGGTAGCCAAACTTGACAAATATTTTTTTTGGTAATCCAAACTTGAAAAATGTCGGTTCGAGAATCTGCGAGTCATTGGAAAAATAACGCTGGAAGGTCTCTAGCCGGACAAAGAGACCTTCCAAAACATTAATAATGTTTTTTTGTACCTGACTTCTAAAGAGCATGAAGCCATTTTGACATTGTTTAGTTCCATCAATTAGCTAGAATAAGGTGTTGTGTTGAGGTCTTTTGCTTCAATTGTGTTGAGATTCAACAGAGATGAAAAAGGAGAACAAGAGTGAGTGTATACCCATGAATTTTTTGTTTTCTTGGATATTTTACCAGTGTTTGGAAAGCATACGAATTTTACAGTTACCAAAGCAATTATGACATGTTCAACACAACCTCAGTATATCCTCTGATATTTAAAGTGGTAGTTGTAGATGCAAGTGATGCAATTCAATTTGCTGGTTGGGTTACTTAGTATGCATTTTACATTTTGACTGTCAAGATTCGTAAGGGATATATACACAATACTGCTTGATGCACGAGAGAGCATGCTGGAAACAAAGGTCACTGCACCGTGGATGCAATTTTATGCCTACAGTACTGAAAGAGTAGGTATTATGGTGATATCACCAACTAAATATTACACCTTGAGAAAGTGTGGTACACCCTGCTGATTTCATCCTTTTTTCTTTTTCTTTTTCTTCTTCTTCTTTTTTATTTTATTTATTTTAAGCTTTGTTAGTTTGCAGATTTAGAGAAGAAAAACAAAAAGGTAAGCTGAACAAGAAGGAAAACTAGTTTTCTCGTGTTTTCCTACATCCTTAAAAAACATTAAGAATTGAAAAAAATTCAAAACATTATTGTAACTCGAGGAAAAAGAAGTGGCTCACAAAATTTAAAATTTTTTATTAATCAAACAAAGAAAAGTGTTGTCCTTTTCCATTCTCCCTGAACCAAACAGAGCCTAAAAGAATAGAAACTTCTATTCGCATGTCAACATATACTTTCCTCAGAGTATGACAGGTTGAAAGGCATGTTGTAAGATGGATACATACTAATACAGGTACTCAGTTGAGGCTCTACCAAGCATTTCGGTGAAAACACTTTACTTCACTGAGAGTGAGAAGTACCTGGATGCAAAAAAAAGTTTTACTTGACACTTTGTTTGCTCCCCCAAAGGAGGGAGTATATAGCCCATCCGTTCAAAGCACACTTAATCATATGGTGTTGGGGATATAATTGGTGATCAAGCAATATGCCTGGCCAAGACCTCTCCTTTTGTGTTTCACGACAATCACAAAACAACCACACAAACAAGACAATAGAAAAGCAAGCAAAAGAATTAAGGCAAAAACGACTCCTCACTATTGATAATAAAACCCTACAAGACAACCAATCCCTCACCTCTCTCTCCTCTAATGTTTTTCCTCACTCTTTTTCTAGAGTCTCTCTCTTCTCTTAGGAAAATACAATTGTGTGAGATTCTATCATTTCTCTCTAAGATTGGGATCACTATCCCCTATGGATTTGATCCGATATTTATAGTACTACAAATCCTAGTCCTATTGTTAATATGAAACTCTTTTTCTACAAGAAACCTAATAGGAATAAGAAACACTCTCATAAGGAAACCTCAACCTAATAGGAAACAAGTGTTTATACTACTGCTCCCCGTGCCCACTCAGGCGGCTCGCGTGGGCGGCTCCCGCTCAGGCGGCTTCTCTAGTGGGTGACATTCCAGAATGTCCAGGATATTTCTCTCGTTCCCCGGCCCGCTCGGGTGGTACCCGCTCGGGCGGTCATCACCTCCTCTAGTTTCTTGCTTTCGTCTTCGTCTTCGTCTTCATCTTAGTCTTCGTCTTCTTATGAGGTTTTTGTCACAAAACCCAACAATCTTCACCTTGACAAAAATCTCATCACCATCATCACTTTCATTGTCCTTTGCGTTATTTATCAATCTTCATTTCCTCGTTGTCTTTGCCACCTCTCCATCATCATCTATGTAAACTTGTTATTTCTCAAATCCTCAACATCTGTGGATTTAAGAAACTTTGAAGCTACATCAAGGCCATCGCCAACATCATCATCTTTATCATGGTAGTCGCCACCACCTTGGGCTTGGAATTTAGCCCAACATCTCGTCTCACCATCGCTATAGGAGCAACATACAAATGCCCAACATCTCTTTTCGTCATCTTCTTGGGAACATTGAACGATTGCCTAACTCTTCTTCTCGCCATCTCCATAGGAATGACTGTCACAGCCCGGTCCTACAATAAAAAAATTGGAGTCCGTGGCACGCTACTGAGGCTCTTCCTACTCATTAAAAGTTGTAGCAGCGGAAAAAGAACTTTAAAGATAGCAACGAGTAGTCGCTCTTTTTGAAACAATACACCCGAAGTTAGTAAAATTCGTATAAATTTGAAAACGTAATAATATTTTGAAACGAATGAATTTATATTCAAAGGGGTCCCAAAGGTGTCCTAAGAACCAATCAAAACATTTAAATAAGTTGCGGAAGGGGTATATAAAGTTTTCATGCAGGGGTCATTTCGACCGGTCGAGATATCCCGTTCGACCGGTCGGATGACCCCTCGGCAATAATCCTTTACACCAGAGGGCACTTTGACCGGTTGAACTGTCCCCTTCGATCAGTAGAATGACCCTCTAACAGCAATTCTTCTTGCACTAGGATATTACCTAAGGTCAAGCGACCCTTGCGATCGTTAACTACCTCAACATTAAATCAAGACATGAAGTTGACAAGTAAAACATTTCAAAACGTGAACTCTAGGTTCAGATTCATAATAACTGAACCAACCCATTCCGTGTTTTCAAAGTCAATACAAAATGTAGTTTTAGTTTACTCGAAAGTGATTCCTTACAAAGTTTGGAAATGGAATAAAACATACCCAAGTCTATTATCCATTTGTATTACAAGTTACAAAACAAATGAAATAGATGATTCGATTACAAAACTACGGGATAAACATGACAAGTCGTCTTCTAAGTGAACTGCCAAGCCCAAGTGCTTACATCCCCGATTCCTCGCCGGCATTAGCACCTGAAATGGTTATTTGAATAACCACATATATTCAATTTGTTTAAGCTGGTGCTTAGTGAATAAAACAACAAATGTACATGAATGATAAACATGCTCGCATTCACATCTCTACAATTCATACTAGTATCCGGAGTCTCACGTGTAGGTTCCATACTTCCTAATCTGCGACTCCTTGCCAATAAATCCACACAAAAAGCTAAGACCCACGTTTCTTCTCTTCAAACATACGACCTTATGCCTATAATGGCTTCACAACGATGGCTTGATACACGCACTCCTTTGACCCAAATAACAACTCAACATGCTCAAATCACATATCACCATGCTTTCAATAATCAAAACATTTCACCGTACAATTGGGCCTACTTATCAATATTATTGCCCAATATGAACTACACTATATGTATCTATGAATTTACACATGCTATTCATACCAAACATGAATACATGACAAGAAATCATTCCAAAAACATAGTTGAATCACTCACCATCGATTAACGCTCCTAAAATTTGATTCAAGGAAAAACCCACGTACAAAGAACTTGCAAAAGTCCTTCTAGTACAATTCTTATGGATCAAAATTCCAATTATCAACTTTTATGAAAAATTCTAGAAAAAGACTTTTCGGAAAACTTGGCCAAACAAGGCCTAATAGGTATCAAAACGACGGCCTTACCTCGAGGAGTTTGAATGCGAAATTCGGTGAAAAATCAGCGGATGAATGGGCGTCATTTGACGTCGAGAAGCTCTAAGCAACTAAATCCCCCCTTTGGCCTCCTTTTGAGTTTTAGGTTAGGAAGTTATAAAAAAAAATCTCAAAGTCATCTCTATCTATATATAGACAACACTTTCAAAAATTGTGTTTACCTCCCCGCGAGTTTTCAAAACTCTTAATTAGTCTCCGAAACTTTCTGCACAGCTAATTCATAGCTTTACAAGTGAAGCCTCAAAATTATAAAAGTTTCCGACTAAGCTCCGTTTGGTTACTAAAATGAAAATTCGTATATGACTTTTTCGATGTTGCTAATTACCCTACCAAATTAATAGTGTGTTAATTCGCCCTCACCAGGATACTAAATCTAACAACAGAAATATATTCTAAGTCAGAAAATAATACAGATAGTGAAATACACAGGTAAATATTTATTTTCAGATAAACATTTAAGGTATTCCACAGTGAACGTCTCATGCTCGGAGAGACTTCACAACATCACAACACTCAATCAACGTCGTCTCAATGGGTTCTCTTATACAGATACCCAAATTGACTCGTGAGTCAAAACTCACTCAAACATGTGCCCAAAATGCGCAACACATCACATTATCATGCATGGTAATGTAATGATATACAATAACACAAATACTGGTGTTATAATGATGCACGAACTTGGCCTTCACCTCTTGTAAACGATTGGTGTCACAAAGTGTAATAACTTGCATTTTCATTTAATTACTTGTAATTGCATTTGACATATTTAAATTCAATTTGAATTTCCATGATTAATCTGTATTGTTAATCTCATTTTTTTTATTTATTTATAATTCTTATATGTTAAATCTGATTTCTTGTTCTATTTCATAATTAAAATTCTTTTGGGGCCAAATTGTAATTTTTACAAAAGTTAGTAATACCTGTGTGGATTTCAAAATCTGTATTTCAAAATGGTGGAAATATTTCCTTTTGACTCAATCAGTATTTTTATGAAACCAGGAAATCACTTCTTACACTAAAATGAAATTTCTGTATTTTTGTGGTGATCACCGCGCCCTGAAAATACCAGTTTACTTTCAAAACTGTCCGCGCGGTGCTAAACTTCCCCAGATTTTGGAAGTGATGTAAAGTGTGATTGGACATACACTTTATTTCTATTTATGGCAACTCATCATTGGTTAAGGCCTTGTTTGGTTGTTACATATGTGAGTGTACATTGCTAGTGCCATAAGCCATATTTCCCAAACACCCCAAAGTTTGACCCCTACATATCTAGCTTGGCTCTTGGAGGATTTGTGTGATGTATATGCAGTGTATATACGTATATATCTGTGTTTATATTATGCAACTCATAAATTGGAATCAAAATTAAATTGTAGAGTCTTTGAGGTTGAACTTGGTGGCCAAGTTTGGCTACTCTCCTATATATATACACCATATACTCTCTCAATTACACATTCTGTACTTCTTCATTCAGAGAGAGAGAGCTTGAGAGTTAATTTCAGAATTTTAGAGAGAGAGAGAGAGCCTATATCTCCATAGCTTAAAGCTTGAAGCTTCAATTGGGTTTCCTTATATATCTATTTCTTTCTCAACAACCTCTTCATTCTTGAACTCAGTGAGTAATTTAAACTCACTCCTAATGTAATTCATGTTCATTTACTGCTTGTATGTGTATAATTGTATATCACCCTTGAAGTTCTTACGTATGAATTCCATAGCCTTGAAAATCAAGATTTTTCCCCCTCAACCAAAATCCATTTTCTCAGATAATAATGAAAGTTTATGGTACATATAGTCTATAGTTGAAGTTTTAGATCTTAATTTAACCCCATGAGAAAGTATATAAGGAAATTAGTTTTGACATGTTTTGATTTTTCATGAAATTGGAGAGCTATAGTTTAAATCATGTTTAATTGATAATGGATTCTTAATCCTTGTGGAAAAACAAAAAAAAACCATATACTATATGATCTATATACTTACAGATTTGAAATGGGTCAAAATAGACCCTGTTTTACTGAAACAGAGCAGTTTCTGCGGGGAAGAAGAAGCCTCAGTAAAAACTCGCGCCACAATTGCGCGCGCGAAGATTGCGCAAGCGGACCGCGCGAGCGACCCCTCGCGCGAGCAACCCGCGCGCGCGATCCTCGTTTCCCCAGGCAGACAGAAGAGTTTATATATATAAAATGAAATTTAGGCAGGTCGCGCGAGGGACCTTTCGCGAGAGCGATCCGCGCGCGCGACCTTGGCTTTTTCAGACAGACAGAAAAGTTTATATATAAAATGAAAATTTGGCATATCGCGCGAGCGACCCGTCGCGCGAGCAGCCCGCGCGCGCGATCTGCCAGTTTGTGGTTTTTGTTGGTTTTGTGTTAAGGGACTGTTTGGTTCAACTTTTAAGGACCGTTAAGGCTCTGTTTGAGAAAATTATTTAATCAGAACTCTATTGGTTATGTTTGAGATGATTTAAAACATTGTATTATGACTTATCAATCCCCGTGCGTGCGTTATTCCTTTAATTCAGCGATTTACTTTATCTTTAAGTTCATGTCATTCATATGGGGTCAGTGGTACATGCATGTGGGTGTCAGTCGGTGTGGAAAAGAGTAATGGTAGTGTGGAAAGAGTATGAGATTGAGATTGAGATTGAGATTGCAATTGTGGTTGTGGTTGAGATTGCGGTTGTGGTTGTGGTTGAGATTGCGGTGAGGGTATCTTTGAAATGCGACGGTGGCAAATTTGGACACTCCCTGACGCCTTGGACATTCCCTGGCACCTATGCTCCGGTATTTGCATGGCGGTTTAGGTATTCAAAGTGTGAGGCAATGGACACTCCCTGGTACCCCGGACCAAAGTGTGAGGCAAACTGGACACTCCCTGGCACCCCGTTGCTAAAGTGTGGCTATCTTAGTGTTTCAAAGATACCAAAGTGAGATAGTGGGTGGTTGTGTCTGTCGAGAGAAAAAAGTCGGCAAGATGAGATGGTGCATCGTCCTCATACACGGTCACATGTATGTGAATTTATCTTTTAAACAATATTGCGGCTGTTTTCTAAAACGAACTCTTTATCTTAAATATAAACTTGTGGATTTAATTGAAAATGGAAAAAGGTAAATGAGTATGTTTTACATTTAAAGTTATGTTTTTAATACTCACCAGCTTCTTGAAGCTGACGACGTTGATGCGTCTGGGACATTCGTGTTCAAGCTTTTCATGTTATGATCAGGAAGGACCCTATGACTACGCTAACTGAGAATGGCTGCCTTTGGAATGAAAAAACTGTTTATTTATTATATGCTTTAAGTTATATGTTTTAAGTTTTAAACTGTTTGTTTTATAAGGATGACTGTAATAGACTTTAAGTTATTGTTTTGTTTCAAGGCGGTCTGTGCCTTAGTTGACCCCGTATCATATGATGTAATAAGTTAGAAAAATTTTATAAGCCTTGATTGCTTTGCTCTGATTATTGTTTATTGTTGTTCGACGTTTGGGACGGAATCGATCCTTCAAACTGTCGCGACCTACGGGTCCATAAAGGAAATTAAACGCTTTCCTTATTTATGCTACGTCGGGGCGTGACACAAAGGTTGTTGTTGGAACCTTCTTCATTGGCTCCCATATCTTCTTCACCTCCTTTGAGACCTCACCGCTCGCCATTGTATTTCCCAAAGGATATTAAAATTCCCAACCTTTCTACCAATCAAAATGACCCTTGAATCCCTCTTCACCTTCATCAGGCCTTTACCTACTGCAATGGAGCATCTCTTTGAGTCCAACATACCCAAAGAGATTACGTTCCTATTCAAGCCCGGAACATGGCGAACATCGTTTAGCAACCTTGTCAAGCCGTCGGTAGTCTTGATCACGACAGTGCCAATTCTCTTCACCTCCTCACTTGTGCTATTCCTCATAAAGACTTTTCCCTCCATCGGTTGATAGGACGAGAATAGTTCTCTATGTGAACAAATATGGGAAAAACATGCCGAATCAAGCAACCATTCGTTCGCCATCTTCTCTTCACTTGCGATTGATATGGCATCATCATAAACGACATCAATTCTCCCCTCATCCTTTCTATTCGCAGCAGCACAGTAGTAACGATCTCTCTCCTTACACGGCTGAGTGTCTCGTGCTATTTCACCACCACTTCCTCTACCGGTTTTCTTTCCTTGCCAATTCTTCTTCTTCTCGAGCAACAAGGGCCTGTGCTTCCTCTTTTTTCTCTTCTTTCTTATTCATCTTCTCACATGAAACAAGGCCGTCTTCACCTGCTCTAAGGTATAGTACCTCTCCCATAGAGAATTGTGTTAAACAACTACGGGGTGAGAAGACTTTACCAAGATTAATAAAATAATCACCTTGTCATCATCATTAAGTTTTACACCTACATTAGATAAGTCGCACAACAACTTGTTGAAAGTAGCGATGTAACCTTTAAGGTCATCCTCATCCTTCTTCTTGAACGAGTATAGCTCGTGCTTCAATCCTAGCTGTTTGGTAAAGTTCTTTCCTATGTAGAGATTCTCTAGCTTCTTCCACATAGCTTCCGCCAAGGTCTCTTCAATGACATCATACACCACATCATCATCCAAATTCAAACGTATGGTACTTACGGCCTTTGAGATTCTCCGATCCCAATCTACATCGGTCATCCTGTTAGGTTTATTAGCTTTTCCATATAAAGCCTCTGCAATGACTTGTTGATCCAAGGCATCCTTCATTCGTACCTTCTAGAGGTTGAAATTCTTTTTGCCATCAAACTTCTCTATAGCGATCCGTGCATCACCCATCGAATTGCTTGTAGTTTCCATGGAATCCCGAACCTCAGCTCTAATACCACTTATTGGGGATGTAATTGGTGATCAAACAATATACCGGCCCAAGACCTCTCCTTTTATGTTTCACAACAATCATACGAATAAGACAATAGAAAAGCAAGCAAAAGAATTAAGGCAAAGACGACTCCTCTCTATTGATAATAAACCCTACAAAACAACCAATCCCTCACCTCTCTCTCCTCTATTGTTTTTCCTCACTCTTTTTCTAGAGTCAATCTCTTCTCTTAGGAAAATACAATTGTATAGGATTCTCTCTTCTCTCTATAAGATTGGGATCAACATCCCTATGGATTTGATCCTATGTTTATAGTAATTTCTGTCACATCCCACACCAAAATTTCTTCGGATTTGTGCATGTCTATACAAGTAAGTACTTCTATACAAAAATACATATTAATAAAGTGAGCCCTTCTAATGAGGGATCCGCATTTTAATTAAGTGAGGACTTTTGTTCTCGTCCGTTGGATCGTGTTTTCATTAAGAGTAATGCTATGCTTTCCAAATTTTTATCCCAAAAGTTCATTCCAAATTATGTGGTAGTGGGTCCAGGTCTAATATAGCAGCACCAGTTGAATTTTAATTGGAAGTTGTTTACCTGGCCCCACTGCCACATTATTTGAAAAGCAATTATGGGATAGAAATTTGAGAAACATAAGCATTACTCTTTCATTAAAGGTACTTCTGTCATTTCACTGGCGTGACCTGAATTAAATGACGATCCAACGGCCACAAAAGAAGTCCTCATTTTATTAAAATAAGAGATCTCTCATTATAAGGATTCTGTATATATATATATATATATATGTGTGTGTGTGTGTATTTTTATCTCTAAATAAAATAACAAAGTGTGTTTGAGTCAACTGTGTTTGAATTTGATTTTTTTTTGCTTGGGTTGTTTTTCTTTTTGGTTGTTTTTTTGGCTTGATTTGTGGTAGATGATGTCGGTGATGGTGGAGGGCAAGGCTCTGTGAAATGGATGGAATTGGTGATGAAAGTAGTAGAGGATCAGGAGGACAAGGGATGGGGTGTGGGTAGACTATTTAGAGGGAGAAGCCTATATTTTGAACAAACTTATTGTACTTTTATTCCAATGAGGATAAAATAGTCATTTAAAAAAAAAAGTAACACCAGAATAAGCTTTTTCTAGAGATCAACTAATGTTTGTCTAACAGATGGGAGGTGAGTGTTACCCAACTCCAAATCTGAAGGGAGGTTAATGTAATTTTTAATTATACAAGGGAGGTCCGTATAAGTAGATAATACCTCAGGGGAGGTGAGTGTAATTTACCCAATTTAAAATTTTAATTGATTTTTTTTTCATTTTTATTAAGGTAATTACTGATTTGTAATATAAGATAAGAGTAATACTTCACACAACTTTTTGTTCATAAACTAAAAAATGTGTCTATCTCTCCTGTGATGTCAGTGGATCCTACGTGACCCAGGAGAGATAGACACATTTTTTTTAAATTGTAAATAAAAAATTGTGTAAAAATTGTATCTCAAGTATTCCTCCTAAGATAAGTAACATTAGGAACACATTTCTAATATCTTTTTGAAAGGAATCGTAAAATCAGCATGTTGACCATGGGCCGGGCGGAACGGAATGGCGGGCCAGTTGGCTAGGCTTCAATTCGTTATATTATGTTGGATAATTTTTTGGTGACAACTTCATACAACTTTCATACAATCTCTTCAAAAATGTGGCTATCTCTCTCCTGTGTCACTGTGGGGTCCAGTGACATCGCAGGAGAGAGATAGACACATTTTTTTAGGAGGTTGTATGAAAGTTGTATGAAAGTTGTCACCAAAGAATTACTCTATTATATATGTTTACCTGATTATCAAATTCTCCTTGGCAAATTATAATGCAAGAGCAGTTTCTTTAACGTTAGAACAGATTCTAACACTTTTTTATTTGTAATAAAAAATCTTTATTATTATTATTAAAAATCCGTTAAAAAAAATATGGACTGACCTGGCAAGTCATCTGTTTCACACACTATCAGTGTTGTAGTTGACGCTAAGTCTTCTGTTTCATACACTGTGTCTGTGTTACCCATTTTCTTGCTTCAGCGTTGATTCCAATCTCATTGACCAACTTAACTCTATATACATAAGATGTCATTTTCTAACGTTGTGTTTGTAAAAGAAAAATAAGGAAAATCAAAGCCAATCTGGACTTTCAAAAAGTTGTGTTTGTAAATTGTGTTTTTAAATTTTTTTTTTTTCCTTGTCTATCTTTTGTCTCGTGTCCATATATAACGTTGTGCTCGCTAATCTTGCTTTTTAATTTTAATTGTAATTTTAATTATATCTTTTCTCTTGTTCTTTACCTCAAAGAACATGCTAGAAACTTCACATCATCCAACAAAAATAAATAGAGTGAAATTTAAACTGAAAAAATACCCATATGGGTAAAGCATTAATTAGCCAACTATTTTTATTGAAACAAATGTTAAAAGGGTACCTTTGGTTTCAAGAATTGTCTAATTATTTATAATTCATTTAATTAGTGAGTTAATTCCATATATGTATGATACTAATGAGCTCGTGTCTCTTGTGGTGGTGTATCGCAATGATAACCTGGATACCCATGAGGAGGAGGATTCCTTTGAGGTTGAAGGTGATACGTACTGAGATATTGGATAATAAGTTTGATATAGATTTTGTTAGCCCCATTTCTTCCAGGCAAAGGAAACGAGAAGCTAAAATGAAATTTAGTGACAGTCGTCCCAAGGGGCCGCTATGGATCTTAATAGTGTCCTTGGGACATGTTTTGTCATTTGTTGCCCATCATCCATGCTTTGTCTTGTTTCTATCTTTCGATGTGTTTTTGACTTGTGTTTCCTCTTTGTATGGTACGGATGGGGTTCTCTCTTCGCTATTGGTGTAGATAGTATTACATCCAATGTCTAATTTTTTAATCTAAGATGACATGTGCTTGTTGTATATCCTGGGGTATGCCCTTGTATTCTTTGTAGATGCCGTTTGACTTTTTCTTTTTATTCACCCTGTTTCGAAACATTTGGCATCTCTGCTGAAATTTAAGGTTGTTTAGTGCAGTAATTAGAGCATGGGTAGCCAATCTTGACAATTGTTTTTTTTTTTGGTAATCCAAACTTGACAAATGTTAGTTCGAGAATCTGCGAGTCATTGGAAAAAATACTGCAGGAAGGTCTCTAGCCAGACCAACGAGACCTTCCAAAACATTAATAATGTTTTTTTGTACCTGACTTCTGAAGAGCATGAGGCCATTTTGGCATTGTTTAGTTCCATCAATTAGCTGGAATAAGGTGTTGTGTTGAGGTCTTTTGCTTCAATTGTGTTGAGGTTCAACAAAGATGACAAAGGAGAACGACAGTGAGTGTATACCCATGAATTTTCATTTTCTTGGATATTTTACAAGTGTTTGGAAAGTATACCAATTTATGGTTACCAAAGCAGTTATGCCATGTTCAACACAACCTCAGTCTATCCTCTGATATTTAAAGTGGTAGTTGTAGATGCAAGTGATGCAATTCAATTTGCTGCTTGGGTTACTCAGTATAAGTTTTACACTTTGACTGTCAGGATTTGTAAGGGATCATAAATACACAACACTACCTGATACACAAGAGAGAATTCTGGAAACAGAGGTCACTGCACTATGGATGTGATTTTTATGCCTCCAGTGCTGAAAGGTTAGGTATTATGGTGATATCAGCAACTAAATATTACATCCTAAAAAAGTGTGGTACACCCTGCTCATTTCATCCTTTTTTCTGTTTCTTTTTTTTTTCTTTTCATTTTTTATTTTGTTTATTTTAAGGCTCTATTAGTTTGCGGATTTAGAGAAGGAAAACAAAAAGGTAAGGAGAACAAGAAGGAAAACTAGTTTCCTAGTGTTTTCCTACATCCTTAAGAACATTAAGAATTAAAAAAAATCCAAACATGATTGTAACTCGAGGAAAAAGGAAGGGAAGTGAACTCACAAAATTTAGAATTTTTTATTAATCAAACAAAGAAAAGTGGTTTCCTTTTCCGTTCTCCCTGAACCAAATAGAGCCTAAACGAATAGAATTTCTATTCACATGTCAACATGTACTTTCCTCAGAGTATGACAGATTGAAAGGCATGTTGTAAGATTTCATACATACTGATACAGGTACTCAGTTGAGTCTCTATCAAGCATTCTGGTAAAACTTTACTTCACTGAGAGTGAGAAGTACCTGGATGGGAAAAAAGTTTTACTTGACACTTTCTTTGGTCCCCCAAAAGAGGGAGTATAGAGCCCATCCATTCAAAGCACACTTAATCATATGGTGGTTATTATATTATTGGTGATTAAGCAATATACCCGCCGAAGACCTCTTCTTTTGATGGTGGAAAGTGATTCGAAAGCTGCTATGTCATGGGTTAAAGGAGCCTCGTCAGAATGTTAGAAACATCATTTCATTTTGAATGAAATACATAATATAATCGTCAGTATCAAAGAACATGCGCTGTTACAAATTGATCACATCAACAAAGATGCAAATAAGTTTGCGGATAATCTGGCCAAAAGAGGTCTGCACAGAGAGTACCCGTTTTTGGCGTGGATATAACCAATTCGAATGTAATATGAACTGATGGGGCTGATAGTTTTGGAGTCTTGTAAATAATGTTAGCAATGGGTTTCTGTTAAATTACTGGTGACAGTAAGTAAATGTTAAATTCAAACCTGGTCAAGCTTGCAAAATGTGTTTCTTTTGCTTTCTTCATACCCTTCGGGTTTGATGTTGGATTTTTGGGTTTTTATGGCTTTGGGGTGGCTCACTGTGGGAACTATCAAAAGGAGTTTGTTTACACTGGGATCCTTGGTCAAGGCTGTCTTGAATTTTTGAGGACTCTATTTACTACAAAAGTGGCTAATCTTGGTTTAGAAGGAGCTAGTTGGGGCAGTCAGGTAAACACTACACCATATGGCCTCATTACTAACGGATATTTCCGTTGGAAAAAACATTACTAACGGATATATCCGTTAGTATTTTAGCGTTAGTAATATTACTAATATTACTAACGGATTTACTAACGGATATATCCGTTAGTAAAATTAACTAACGGATATATCCGTTAGTAAATCCGTTAGTAAATCAAAAATATCCGTTAGAAATCTACTTACTAACGGTTATTTTTTAATTAATTTTAAAAGATTTACACTGAATACTAATGGTTTTTCAACAATTTCTAACGGATATATCCGTTAGTAATTTCCCAAAAAAATTAAAAAATTAATACTAACGGATAAATCCGTTAGAAATATGCATAAATCTAAAAAAAAACAATTATTTATATGCTTCCCATTTTTTTTTCACCTAATTAATAAACATATTAATCTATACTAAACACAAAAAATAACAAGATTAATCTATATCAAACACAACAAACCATAATCAATTGCTAAGAAACACATACAACTCAATTTATAACAAAACAATAAATATAATTCATAATAATCATAACAAGTAGAATCGTGGATAATCTACTATATTATTTAGAATATTCTCTATGAATCCTAAAAATAAAACATCAATGTATATAAATTACAAACATGTATTTCACAATATTCTCTATGAATCCTAAAAATAAAACATCAATGTATATGCATTATACAAGCATGTACTTTACACTCCCGCCCTCTGACTGCTGCTGCTCCATCCCAACCCACGATTATCACCTATGGTTCTGTAATTCTGCTTTCTCATATTATATCCTAAATAGATAAAAGTAAACAAAATCTTTCAATGGCACAAAAATAATGTCCAAACCAAGACATCACTCAGTATGCATATATCTATACCAATCTGACTTCAAAAGCATTAAAAATTACAAAATTTGTGATAATACGAAACCAATGTTGTAACTTGAGTACTATTACTAGATTTACTACTATGCCTCCATTGTGTTCACCCCCAAGTTCATTTGATCTTGTATGCTTTGGTTCTGTAGATCAAATTTTGATAATCCTTGCCTGTCTTGAATTTCGTTATTACTTCTTTCAATCAAGTTGCCAAGTATCAGAATTAATGAGCAAAATTGAGTTGTGTTGCTGCTCTTTGAGAAGGGAGGTTAGTGTAATTTTTCAAAATACAAGGGAGGTCCGTGTAATTAGGAAGTTCAGGAAAAGGACAAGGACTCTCTCGGCAAATATCTCTCACATTATCAAGTTTGAATCTCCATTTCTGGGAAAAATTCCAATTGAATATTGAGAGCAGCAGCCAGATAAGAAGTTATAATCAACAATGCAGAATCATATTTTCATAATAAAGGCAGTAAAAAAAACTAGGAGTGGCAATGATAACCAACCTTTCAGGCAATATCAACTGCCGAACCATGTACAGCCTCAGTAAGAGCAATACCTCCCTCACCAATATTGCAACTGCAGGAGGTAAATAGACAGATATAATCCTTTTGTTTATTGGGTATAAAATCTATGGCCTAGTGTTAAATATGACTGCATATGATGTACAACGGATTACAAAATGAACGAAGACACCTTAGTGTTAAGCCCAAGCCCCCTATTAGTCTAGCACAGAGGTCACTGATTATGTCACCATAAAGGTTAGGCATCACTAGGACATCAAAAAGAGCTGGACTTTTAACAAGCTGTACAAAGAAAAGCTAATAGTTAGAGACACTAACTTTTCATATCAGGATGAAGATTTAAGTGCCCTTAAAAAGCTTGTTTTCTGAATGATCTCATTCCCCTTATGGTACTATTACAAGAAGGAAAACACATGATAACAGGGTGGAATTGGGGAAAATATGTAGTTTTAGCAGATGATATTAGCTTGACCACTTGCACATGCACATCCACAATCCTAACCAACAAAAAATGTACAAACTCCACAATGAGGAAATAATCATACCATCATACAGCAATTGTCAATGACGACCTCCTCGTACTTGATTTCAGGGTACTTCTCTGCAACTCGTGACAACACTAAGCATGCAAGAGAGAGAAAAAACACTGTTTGAGGCTACATTGGTAAACAATCATAATAGTCCATTAAGCATTTAGAAGAAGCAGACAATCAGGAATAGACCATCAGTTTTCTGCATAATATTGGCATTGGGTATTGCAGACACTCTCTCTTAGTGCATGAATATCCTTCTCATGCTTTTAAATTCAAGTTCATCAGTTCAGAAGGAAACTCATCATGAAGCTGCTACCTATATATGATGACCATAGTTCTAGAGAAAGTACTAAAAATAGTAGTACCTTAATTATATCACTCTTTTAGGTATAATTTGCATAACCACTTCAAATTTTCTAAAAAAAAATGACAGTTCGTAATGTAAACGTACCAAAACCCCAGTTCTAACAACACCTAGGACTTCCTTGTCTTTGGTAAAAAGCGTGGCTAAAGAACCAAATGATACACCCAAAGCCAGAGCCAAGGAAACACCTGTAGCTACTCCTATCTGCAAAAGTACAAAATGAATCAACTAAAGAAAATTAGGAATTAAATCTCCAGAATGATTTACCGAGAGCCTCACAGACTAAAAATCAGAAAATACGTGTGGCTCTTTAGGTGCTAGAACATGATGAATACAAACAAGAACCTCTCCAATGGGATTCAATCTAGCATTCACACTTTAATGCGACTATAGCATGAAGGATACAGGATGCATTGGAGAAGCTCTAAGGAGACTACTAGCAAATTTTGCTAGTATTTTTATTTTTTATTTTTTATTTTTAAAAATGATACTACTATTAAGTACTAACCAACTAAAATAGGGGACTACCCAAACAAAGAGTATTTCACCCACAAACATATAACCAAAGCTATGAAACTTCTCTCAACAGTGCTATTGCTAATCTCTTAGTTCTTTAGTACTTGTAACTCTCTGCCTTTCCTTACTCCTTATAGGTGTTAACTTGACAGAGGTGCATTCCAAAATGATAAAATTCAAAAAGCACTATAAATGACTTACTAGAGTTATTATACTCAATGAAAAATTTGTAAAGCAGAAAAAGGGTCACACTGCTTGAAGTTTGCTAGATTGAGGTTAACCAAGTCTGAAGTATAAACCCACCCCAACAAAACCAGGCTATTGTGCAGCTCAAAGTGCACACTTGGAAAGAGCAAGCAATGATTGCTTCATGTTTCCACTATTCTATGTAAATCTAGTTTAACATGCAGAACAAGAGTCACAACTACTGTTCTAACAATTTAACCTTCCTCCCACAACTTAAGGATGGATGACAAATCATGTAAATAATTCATAAATGACTAATAGATCATTGTAGTGATTTTGTATTTTGGCATACATATTAACATCAGACTAAGTTTAATAAAAAGTGAAATATGCTTTAAAAAAACATTAGAAAAATGAAGTATCCTCATGGGTATCGACGTATCGTTTTGTCCATCTGTGTAATTATAGTTGAAGTCCAATAATCCATAACTACAAAATTTATCACGTACATTACAAGCAATATCAGGATAAAAATCAAGAAACTGTTACTTAAATTGAATATAGAAGAATTTGCATCTTTGAATCTGAAATTGACAGACTTACATTGTTACACAGGTGTATTCTGATAACCAAAACTATTCACTATGGTCAAATCTTATGGCTCTTAGTGGAAAATAAAGAGAAACTAATCCTAGGCATGGTTTAGTGCATTTCATATACTGGCAATGAGAACTCAGTTTGCTTCTTATGAGAAAACCAAAAACACAACTCCGAGTTTGCTTCTTATCGCAAAACCCACCTCAATTAACATTTTTCCCATTTTCCTTGTCTAAAGCATGCTGAACTACCTTCCTCTCACAAATGTTTACAAACCAAAACAAGCACCAACGAGTGATCTATCTATTTACACCTTCACTTTAGGATTGTATTTTTGGAGACGAGGGTCACATATTCAGATACTTACGTGCATATACACAAGTGAGTATGTGCCTGTAGGTACCCTTAAAAATTGTCGATATGTTGCATTCCTAAGCCTTAGGAAACTGTGAGAAAGTAAGTAGTAGCCATTCAAATCAAACTCTTGCACACACAAGAAAACGCATAAACAAAGTCACACAGAGACCACATTAATGTAAAGGGGGAAACACAAGCAATACCTTATCCAATGGTAAAATAATAACAATTAGGAAGCCTCCTCAAAAAAAAAAAAAATAAAAAAAACCAACAGGAAGGGATTGTTTGATAAAGTGGTGAAAATGTATGTATTGAGCACTTATTTTTTTACTAAGTGTTTTTGATAACGTACAAGGGCTCACCGCTTCACACTGAAAAGTAGCCAAAAACTACTGAAAATTTTAAGTAGAAAAATTCTACTGGAAAATATCACAGAGTGAGATATACTTTCCATAGATAATAATCCACTTATTGACTATTACACCTTAGCTTAACTTAAAATTTTGTACTTAATTCTCATCTTTATCAAAGAGAGACGAAGTCAGTGTCTGAATAAAGCCTAGATCTACAGAGTCTCTAAGCAAGACAAAAGTTGAAAACTTGAAATCAAAACCCATATTACTTAATAGTTATATATTACCTTAAGGAATTCAAAAATCCAGGTATCAACACAAGACTAACACTCCACAGAAAATACCCAAAATTCTTCAGTGGATTACTATTGTGATCAAATCTGAGTTGCAAAGGAAGATTTAGAGAGAGAGAGTGAGGTCACAATACCGAAATTTTTGCCAACAATGCAATGCCAGGTGGGGCCATGCTTCTTATTAAACTCCTTCTTTATATACTCTGCAACATCCTTCTCTACAATTCCAGGGGTAAAAAATAATGCTCTGTTTGGCACATTAGTGGTTAGTACTCATACCCAAGCATTTAATATTATTTTTGCTTCCAAATAACAAATCAAGAAAAAAAAACATGGTGAACCAATTGGGAATCCAAAAAATATATGCAACTAATAAAATGATTGTAGAAGCTTTGCAACTATTTTTAACCCCTCTCTGCAACTTACAAAATTCAATACTCATTGACCATTCTTAACACTCATTAACCATGTTCATAAAGTTCACAAAATTTGAATCTTAAGCTCTTCAACAATGGTGAAACCAGAATTTCCAATGCAATCTATGAACAAGAAGCTATTGAAATCAAATTTACAAGTTCCAACTACCCAAAACAAACAATACAAATTTACTGAGTTAAAACATCTATCATCTTAAAGGAATTATTAGAACCTACTTGTTCTACCTGGTACCTTGCAAATCTAAAACTGGTTGTCAACAAAGGTTAAACAAGGGCCCAGAACCAACCACACAATCAAATCCAATATGAACTTGACAATTCAAGTTCAGTACACTCACTAAAGAACAAAAAAATAAGAACAAATAGCTAACACGAAGATTTCAGATGGTACAATTACTTACCAGTATCTTGTATACAAGTCATGCAATAGAACATGTAATGAGCTAGGGTTTTCCAATTTGGGCCTTTTTCAAATTACATGAAATTGATTTATGCTAGGGTTTTCCAATTTAGGGCATTTTCAAATTACTGATTACTGATTACTGAAGAAGAAGAAGAAGAAGAGAAGAAAAAAAAACAAATGGTTCTATCTAGGGATTTGATCAGACGAAGAAAAGAAGAAGAAGAAAAATAAGAAAAAAAAAACCAACTGGTCCGATCAAACCAACTATGCGACTGAGGAGAAGAAGAAGAAGAAGAAAAAGAGAGAGAGAGAGAGAGAGAGAGAGAGAGAGAGAGAGTACCTATGACCGGCGGCGTCGACCAAGCGAAGATGGCAATGAGCAGAGGACGATGTCCTGCGGACGGAGTCCTTTCCATCTCTCTTCTTCACCTTTCCATCTCTCTTATTCTCCTAAAGAAGAAGAAAGCATAAAATTTTTTATTTGTTAACTTGTTAAATATTTAGGGGGAAATGTTAGGGGGGAAATTTTGGGCAAAAAATTTCTATTGTGTTTATTTACAAAATTGCCACCATATTTTTCTCTTTTGAGTTTTTATTTATAAAATTGTCTCTGCATCTTTCATTTTTAACTTTTTATTTACAAAATTGCCATTGTATTGTCATTTCTAACGGATATATACCTTTTTCTAATGGATATATCCGTTAGAAATCACTAACGGATATATCCGTTAGAAAGCATAAAAGTTGTCCGTTAGAAATCTGGCCATATGGTGTAGAGAAAGGATCAACCTGGTAGACCAATTAGCAGAAATACAATGCTGTATAGATCTCTATTGGACCTCCAATGTCCACTATTTTAATCAGATTTTCTCCTCAGTTTGATCTGAAAAGAGTTGTGAACCAGTATCAACAATTGTGATTATGGTTACTGGGGTTTGGGAGCTACATTGTCAACTTTATGGGCAAACTTGGTGCTCTTGTTTTTTGTTTTTTGGCTTTCCTGTGGTGGGCTGAGATGGGCTCATGGATTTTGGGTGTAGTTTGTAAATGTTTTTATAATGGGGGTGATATAGGGTTGTCTAAACACATGTTTAGGATGTTTGTTGATATTAATGTTAGCTAGGTGTTTTTGGGTTGATATGTAATTGCCAGAAATATTAATGAATATGATTTGCTGCTATTAAAAAAAAAAGACCTCTTCTTTTGAGTTTCACGACAATCACAAAACAATCACACGAACAAGACAACAGAAAAACAAGAAAAAGAATTAAGGCAAAGACGACTCCGGCCTTTTTATTGAAAATAAATCCTACAACACAACCAATCCCTCACCTCTATCTCCTCTATTGTTTTTCCTCACTCTTTTTCTAGAGTCTCTCTCTTCTATTAGAAAAATACAATTGTGTGAGATTCTATCTTTTCTCTCTAAGATTGGGATCACCATCCCCTATGGATTTGATCCTATATTCATAGTAATACAAATCCTAGTCCTATTGTTAATAGAAAAATCTTCTTCTGCAAGAAATCTAATAGGAATAAGAAATACTCTCATAAGGAAACCTTGTCATACCCGTTCCAAAAATTTATGATTTTGAAAATGCATCATTTGAGATTTTGAAATTATTAATGTTACTAATAATTTGAGTTGTGGTTGACTGTGAGTCAACGGTAAGGTGTCAGTGAGGACACGGGAAAATGACAGTTCATATTGCATTGGCATGAGTAAATGGCATTTATATGATTTAAATGTTATTTGACTTTATCTGGTATTCCTGTGAATAGTAATTATACCTGTGTAGTATAATTCTGGTATTTGGATACTTTAGTATATCATTTTGAGAACTGTGGTGAGAACGTGAGTGATACGTTAATTAAAAGGGTAGGTTGTGTAGAGATTTCACAGAATATAGTTTTCGGACGTTATTTTTGGACCCAAACGGAACCTAGATGAAAACTTTTATAAATTTGAGTTTTAACTCGTGAAGTCATAAAATGGACGCGTGTGAAGTTTCACGGGTTAATGAGAAGTTTTGAGAAACTTGCGGGGAGGTAAACGTAATTCCCAGAAAGTTTGTCTATATATAGAAGTGGATGAGATTTCATTCTCATCCAAACTTGCCAAAAATATCTAGAGAGAGGAGAGAGAAGGGAGATTGGAGCCAACGGGCTTTGCGACGCCGATCGACGACCGTTCGTTCGTCAGATTTTCTCCAGATTTTAGATTTGAACTCGTGGAGGTAAGAGCTACGTTTTGATACTACTTAGGCCATGTTTGGAAAATTTTTGTAAAAATCTTAATTCTAAACTTTTGGGGAAAACCCAGTAAAACTTGTCGGAATCGTCCCAAATTTGAAATCCGACGATTAATTAGCCCCCTAGACGATCCTTCAAAGTTTGAAGAGAATCGCACGAGGTATGAATTCTAGATCTATGAAATATATGGATTTTCATGTTTTGAACATCAACTTTGATATCCTTGGATCTGGGCAAAATTCATGTATTAATTAGGCCCGTTTATTATGCACGTGAAATTATATGAAAAGCACGTATAACTATTTATGTGAGCATATTATGTGTCTATTTGGGTCAAAGGGGCGTTTGGTGCAATTTCATCCGGGGCAAGCTCCTCGAACCTTGAGGACTTTGATTTTGATTGTGATTGTAATAGAATTGGAATTGTGGTTGTGTCTGGATTGGAGGTGGGCCCAACCAGTACATGGTACCTGGTATGGAGGAAGGCCCAACCAGTGTACGAGATGCGTGGGAGAGGTGGGCCTCCTACGGCATCGACCGGATGAATGTGTACCACTCACCCTAGCGACTATTTTCTATGTGTTTTAGATGCTTAAACCATGAACTGTCATATAAGCATACATTTAGAATTGTACGCTCAGCATATAGCTGAGCAATGGAGATGTACTCCATTGCAGGTAAGAAGAAAGACAAGAAGAAGCGTGTTGAGTGAGGCCGAGGAACGCCAGGGAATCACCATTGTATATGTTTTTGTTTTAATCCTAAAACTTGTGTAAGGATTGGGAAATTGTAATATGTTGTAATAGAACCATGGATTAGTTTCGTAGTATCGAAATCTTGTAATTGAATATATGTGATTATGTTTCAAATGTTGAAAATCAGTTATGGTTGTATTGGTGTTGGGTTTGGAGAAGCATGTGTTAGTATTTTTCATCACAGGCTATCTAGCAGGGGACCAGTCGACTGGACCCAAGATCAGTCAACTGGATCCCGTGTGTTTGAGACACTGAAAGTGAATAGTAAGAGTAGCAGTCGACTGGACCCATTTATCAGTCGACTGAACACTGTTGATTTTTGGCTACTACTTCTATTAGTGGCAAAACTAGTCGACTGTACCATAACTCAGTCGACTGGACCCCTTTTGAAAATGTTGTATTTTGGTTCTGCTTAACACAGTCGACTGGGGACCTTTGATCAGTCGATTGAACTACTGTAGATTCTAGCTACTGATCCAAATAGTAACCAGTGCAGTCGACTGGGTTTCCTGATCAGTCGACTGGACCTCTGTTGAGAATTTAGGGTTTTGGTTTCTATCAGGCACAGTCGACTGAACCTCTGTTTTCAAAACTGATTCTTTTGGATGTGTTTCCAATTGGCCAAAACTTTTTATAACTCTATTTCTAATGGATTTTTCAACTCAGAGGGCAATGTTTCCTAAGTTTTAAAATACCCAGGGTTGTTTTAAAGTTCTTTCTACTGCGTATAGTTATATGATGTTTGGATGAGCCTTGGTGGCATGCCACGTGTCCTATTTCCATGCGTAGTGGGATGGGTCGTGACATTTAGTGGTATCAGAGCTATAGGTAACAAAACTTTGGGGAACGTTCGACGACGAGAGGAGTGTTGAGTGAATTGTCACATGTTCTAAATTGCATCCATACATTGTAGAGATGTTTGATGCATATGGTATGTTGTCATACATACATGATTATGTTATTGTCATACATGCATAGTATTTATGCATTCGTGAATTGGTGGAATCATACGGATGTAGAGTTGTATGATGAGATGACGTTATCATGAGTTATAATAGACCGCGTGTTGTGGCAAGAGGGAAAGATGATAATTTGGTAGTGATGAACAGTGGAATTTCTAAGCGAAAAAAAAATGGCTTTGATCGAATCGGTGGATGTTTTCAACGATAGTGACGAGTGTCCTTTGAGGGATCTAATCGAGAGCGGAGTTTGAATAGTGAACGTCAGAGGAGATTTCTGCATAGTCCACATAGAAAATGAAGGAAATTGTTCGTAGTGAAGTTTTGGGATTGAGATTGATTGATAATAATTCTATTTCAGACATTGGTTAATCATTGTGACGTAAGAGAATAAGGATGAACAGTTGGGGTTTGTGATAGAAAGATAGTCCAGCAATATGTATTACTAGCTTATGGGGTCGGTGAGGAATCTATCACCTTATCTTACGGTGTTAACCTAAGGTACAATCGTACGAGGTTATCTTATAATGTACCTTACGGTATATACAGTGTATGTCAGGTAGTTGAAGAATCTTTCAACTTATTGTACGGTTTTGAGACGATTGGATGGTTGAGGAATCTCTCAACCTATCTTGCGGCATACATTGGACGGTTGAGGAATCTCTCAACCTATCTTGTAGTATGTATCAGAATTGATAAATATCTCAACGAGTTATGAGTATTGTGGTTGTTGAGGAATCTCTCAACTGAACCTGGTTTCGAATATTCGTGGTACCATGGTGGATTCAGATGTAGTATAAAGGTTAGTAAGGAAAGCTACCAAATTGATTGTATAAGTGGGAAGTGGTATTTAAGGAGTAACCGAAGGTGAGGAGTTAAGAATGGGGATGATAGAGTATGCTTTGATGGTTTGAAACTATAGTTAGTGGAAGTAACGGGTTTCAGTCAAGTATCGAAAATGGCACAGTATGAAGCGTTGTATGGGCATAATTGTCACTCGTTGATTTGTGGGATCGAAGTTGGGAAAAGAAAGTTGTTAAGACCTAAGATGATACAGTTGACTACGGTAAGGGTAAAGCTAATCCAGGAGTGACTTTTAGAGGAGGCTCACTGTACTAAATATTCAATTCATCGGGGGAGTGACAAGATGTACCAGAATTTGCAAGAAAACTTTTGGTGGAGAGGTATGAAGCGAGAAGTTGCCAAGTTGTGTCTGAGTGTTCAGCATGTTAGCAAGTGAAGACAAAGAGACAAGTACCTGCGGGGCTATTACAACCATTACCAGTGTCAAAGTGGAATGGGATAAGATCAAGATGGATTTTGTTTCGGGATTTCTACGATCGTTTAATCAGAATGATAAGATTTGGGTTATGGTTGATAGATGGACAAAATCAGCGCATTATCTACCGATCAATACGACTAAACCTTCAAGGTTGGCGGAATTGTATGCGAAAGGGGTTGTAAGACTACACGGACTTCCAACAGTGATTATATCAGATCGTGATAGTAGTTTACATCGAGGTTTTGGGAAGTCTATAGGAAGCCATAGATACTAAACTGAGTTTCAGTACTACATTTCATCCTCAGATCGACGGACAGTCAGAACGAACGATTCAGACATTGGAAGACATGCTTAGACTTTGTGTACTAGACTTTGGGTAAGTTAATATAGATTGAGAAGGGAAATATAAATTAGAAAGACGAAGCTTTAAGGAGTAAGTGAACAAAAATGGTAAGAATGAGAGGAAAACATGGTATTACGTTGAGTACATTATCGAATATGATAGTAGAAATGTAAAATGGTTGGAGGACAATGATCGGTGCAACGAAATACGATCTCAGTGTCCTAGATTTCAACAAGGTTGGAGAGTTTTGAGACTGTCGAATTTCACCCTAAGAAAATTTTAAAGTGTTTAAAATGTTTAAAATAAAACTTTCGTTGAATAAGAAAATTTGTTTTAGTAGTTGTGATTAAGTATCAAGTAGACCTTAGAAGACGGGTTTCGTGGAAAGATATGGTATGCTTAGTGCTTGGGACATAATGGTGGTTATCAAACGAATGAGTTTTATATGGGCAGATTTTGAACTTAGGAATTCTAAAGGAGTTGGTAAAATGTCGTGTACCTAAATTTGGCTAATTGAAAGTTATAACTTTAAAGGAGTGGTCGTGAGTATTGTTCCAAAGGGAGCTCGACTTCGATTTAAGTATGGGAGTAACCTGAGGTAATGAATGATTTGAGGCTTTGATCAATCAAGAACTTGATGAGATCCATAAAGTGTGAAGAACTTAAAAGATGACAGTTAGGAATCAGTTGGCATGGGTGACCGGAGTGAGAATTTTTCCTTGGGGTATTATCGTGAAAGGTTTGTAAATTGGAAGTCGATAAGAAATTCATTGAACATGAAACTATAGCACTGTATGGGGAGATTTAATTACCGGAGTATCTTCAGATGACTTATGGGACTAGTACGAATGTTAGAGCAATGGATTATTCATGAATAATGGATTGGAGACCCGGATAGCATTAATAAAGGACTAGAAAGTTAAGTGGGAAATTGAGTCAGATTCAGCTACGGTTATGAAACATTGAATGTCGGAAATAAGGTATGGTGCCTTAAGATAGTATACAAAGAATATATGCTTAGTGTAAACGGTAGTTAGGAACTCGGTGAGAGAGGAGATATTGAAGTATAATCGATATGGACTTGTGCAAAGGTGAAAGTGAAACACCAGAGACATATAGAGTTGTAAACTACGTAAATGGTAGAGGTCTACCTAGACTGATAGACTAAAGAATAGTATACGAGTAGGGTATGGGATAAAAATGAATTACATTGCAGTTGAGATCTCTGGCAGAAAAATAATTGACTCAAGATGTGTGTATGTTATATAAATAAAATGGATCGTGAGTGGTCAAGGTTTGAGACAGGAACAGGGTATGTTCTGAACAAGAGGATGTGTTATGATACACTTTGTGTTACGTGCATGATTGGCTAAGTCAATTTTGATTAACAATGCTATTCGTTACGATGGATATTGGGAGTAATTGTGTTGAGAAGGAGATGAAGTATTATGCGTAATTTTAAATCAATTTGTTTTAAAAGAACAATATGAAAGAAATGTGTTTGACTTTGATGAAAGTTCTAAATCAAAACTGTTAGGTGTGATCTTCTATTTCAATCGGCAGTAGTTCGGGTGCAGACTTTGGAGAGCTAAATAATGAATATGTTTGACCTCATTGTGGGTGATTTGGGACGTTATGTAAGCTCGAAATCTGAATGGTACCTGATGAGGCACGTGTGATTGAAAGTATAGTACAGGATTGGTTAAATTGAAACGAAATGATAAGTATTATGAAAAATAGAGAGGATATTAGTGCGACGCACTACCGACTAAGTGCTATTTCATTGAACTGATGTTATGGTGATATGGCTTTCTGGGGAAGAAAGAGTGTAATTCGATAAGAAATGGGAAGTCGTTAGAAAACACATTATCATTCTACAAGTGTCTTATGGTTAACAGGATGAGGGATCGAATCTATAGTGCGAAACAGTTGATTGAAGTATTGGCTTATCGACTGGGTATATGTATATGTTAGTGCTTGATTTTGGTTCACTTCGAGATGAAGAATCGTGTATGATTGTGCACCAGCTAAGACGTGTTGTCAACGACTTGTAGTCGAAAAGCAAGATAGGTGAATGAGAGATGAATTGTTTCTTGGGTTTGAGTAATGTGATGAAACTTTTCAGTTTCGGAAATGAAATGTGACAAGTAAAATGAAGATATATGGGAGTTGACGTTGTGACATCGCGATGGGATTGAATGTCAGGTTTGACTATGGAATATGTTCTACTCAGGTATCGATGTTCTTATTTATCGAGATGCTTCGAGGTATTGCTAGGATTCTGTTTGAATCTTCTATCAGATTGAGGCGGGGACTCTGAGGATTTATTTTCCTTAAGAGCCTGAGGATTTATTTTCCTCATAAGATTGTGGCATCTCAGTGAAGTGGATTGTGTATGTGGCAAATGTTGGAAGTACTTGTGTGAAGTCTTGGTGACTTGAGAAGATGGTTTAAGTTTGGGGACAAACTTTCTTTTTGGAGGGGAGAGTTGTCACACCCGTTCCAAAAATTTATGATTTTGAAAATGCATCATTTGAGATTTTGAAATTATTAATGTTATTATTAATTTGAG
The DNA here is from genome assembly GCA_033977485.1 of Hydrangea macrophylla. NCBI lineage: Eukaryota > Viridiplantae > Streptophyta > Magnoliopsida > Cornales > Hydrangeaceae > Hydrangea > Hydrangea macrophylla. The sequence goes on along the minus strand of CM066999.1, from coordinate 86,852,669 downwards.
TTGAGGTTGACTGTGAGTCAACGGTAAGGTGTTAGTGAGGACACGGGAACATGGCAGTTCATATTGCATGGGCATGAGTAAATGGCATTTATATGATTTAAATGTTATTTGACTTTATCTGGTATTCCTGTGAATAGTAATTATACCTGTGTAGTATAATTCTGGTATTTGGATACTTTAGTATATCATTTTGAGAACTGTGGTGAGAACGTGAGTGATACGTTAATTAAAAAGGTAGGTTGTGTAGAGATTTCACAGAATATAGTTTTCGGACGTTATTTTTGGACCCAAACGGAACCTAGACGAAAACTTTTATAAATTTGAGTTTTAACTCGTGAAGTCATAAAATGGACGCGTGCGAAGTTTCACGGGTTAATGAGAAGTTTTGAGAAACTTATGGGGAGGTAAATGTAATTCCCAGAAAGTTTGTCTATATATAGAAGTGGATGTGATTTCATTCTCATCCAAATTTGCCATCGTGGAGGTAAGAGCTACGTTTTGATACTACTTAGGCCATGTTTGGCAAATTTTTGTAAAAATCTTAATTCTAAACTTTTGGGGAAAACCCAGTAAAACTTGTAGGAATCGTCCCAAATTTGAAATCCGACGATTAATTAGCCCCCTAGACGATCCTTCAAAGTTTGAAGAGAATCGCACGAGGTATGAATTCTAGATCTATGAAATATATGAATTTTCATGTTTTGAACATCAACTTTGATATCCTTGGATCCGGGCGAAATTCATGTATTAATTAGGCACGTTAATTATGCACGTGAAATTATATGAAAAGCACGTATGACTGTTTATGTGAGCATGTTATTTGTCTATTTGGGTCAAAGGGGAGTTTGGTGCAATTTCATCCCGGGTAAGCTCCACGAACCTTGAGGACTATGATTTTGATTATGATTGTAATGGAATTGGAATTGTGGTTGTGTCTGGATTGGAGGTGGGCCCAACTAGTACACGGTACCTGGTATGGAGGAAGGCCCAACCAGTGTACGAGATGCGTGGGAGAGGTGGGCTTCCTACGGCATCGACCGGATGAATGTGTACCACTCACCCTAGCGACTATTTTCTATGTGTTTTTGTAACGCCCTCTATTTTATTATCATTAATAAATAAATACTGCATTTCATTTCCATGAGCATTTGATTTTATTTCTGTTTATAATAATATTATCTGGGGTCAAACCGTAATTTCCAAAATATTTTCTGTGGTTTCAAAATCGATATCTATATTTTTGTATAACCGGGAATTTAATTCCTACGTTAATATAATTTTCTGTATTTTTATTCCAACCGTAAAATACCAGTTAATGTTTTAAAACTGCGACTACATCGCGTCTTGGGTGTGGGAGCACGTGAGCTCAACCACACCGTGTAAAATCCTTCCCTTGCTTGGAGCCCAATTTTGGGCACAGTTTATATATGTGTGTGTATCTCTAAATTTCTCACAGTATCTCTCATTCTCTCCATAACTCTCCATTGTTCTCTCTTCCTCTCAAAATCAAACACACACACACATACAGATTATATATATATATTCACTGTCACATACATAGATATATATAGCTATATATATCTCAAAATCAAGAACGGGAAGAATTTCGGAACGACGGAATTCTCGACGGATTTTTACGGCGGAAGTTCTCGGCCTTTAATTTTCTGTATAATCGGCTCTGTGAGTAAATTAAACTCACTCTCAATGTCTATATATGTGTTTTTCAGTGTATATAAGTGTGTATATATGTATATATATGAAAACACCATGAGAGCTTAAAAATTGAAGCTTTAGAAATCGTAACCAAAATCGATTTTGTAAATTGGGAATGGAAGATATTGATCCCGATAAGCTGTGGTTCGAATCCTACGCAGTAATTTATCCGTATCGCGACGAACGGTTGATTTAAAGTTTTGACACCCTCCCTTTAATCGCGAATAACTAGTGATATAATCCGTATTAGTTAAAATTGATCGCGTATTCTTAATCTACGCGGAAAACCGAGGAGAAACATATATCACATGTCTTAGTACGAACAGATTCTGAAAATGGGTAAATTTCAGTTTTAAAACCAGAAACAGGGGAGAAGACGAAGAAGATGACATTCTGCAAGAACTCGCGCGCGCGACCCGCTCGCGCGAGGCTCGCTCGCGCGGCCCGCTCGCGCGGACCTTTCCCCCCCCCCCCCCCCCCTCGCGCGCGCGATCCGCTCGCGCGACCTGTCCAGCCCCTCCGCGCGCGCGATCCGCTCGCGCGATCTGCCCTCCCCCTCGCTCGCGCGATCCGCTCGCGCGAGGTGGCAGTTTTGGCAGTTTGTGTGATTTTTTTGGTAAGGGACTGTTTGGAAAATGTTTTGGGAGATTTCAAAGGACTGTTTAACAAATACACTGTTTTAAAGGCTCACTGTTAGACTTTGGACTTGTAAGAATGTTTAAGACCGAAATTTATGCTCGTACGATTATTCCGGCTTTGTGATTTATTAATGGTGTTATTTATGAAACATTGACATACATATTAGGGTTGAGGTTGTGTCAACATGCATGTGTGCGAGAAAGCGTGAAAAGAGTAAAGAGTAGCGGTCTGGTGTGCGACCTCAATATCGATCGGATATTATTCCTGGTATTGGAGGCGACAGTGTCGTGTACGACTTAGATATCGATCGGATAGTATTCCTGGTATCTAAGGCGCTCGTTTCGGATATTGATCGGATAGTATTCCTGATATCCGAAGCGATGGTGGTAGTGTTGTGTACGGCTTAGATATCGATCGGATATTATTCCTGGTATCTAAGGCGCTTGTTTCGGATATTGATCGGATATTATTCCTGGTATCCGAAATGATGGTATTGAGTGTGGCTTAGATATCGATCGGATATTATTCCTGGTATCTGAAGCGATAGTTTGGTGTGCTGTTTTGGATATCGATCGGATAGTATTCCTGGTATCTGAGATAATGGTTTGGTTGTGTTGAGTTTTGTTGAGAGAAAAGAGTCAGAAAGATGAGACATTACATTGCTCATGCATGGTCGCTTATTTATTGTTTTCTTTATTTTCCCCCGTGGCTTATGTTGGAATTGGAACCTTGAATTTATTGCTTTTAAAAGTTAAATTGCACCGTTGTTTATATGCTTATATATATACATTGCGAGCACTTGTTTATTTTGCTCACCAGCTTTCATAAGCTGACGGCGTTGATGCGTCCTGGACTGTACGTCCAGATTTTCAAGGTCAGGAGCAGCCAGGGTATTTTGACTATGCTACTTAGAGTCAGGAGACTTTCCAGGAGGCTGCTTTATATTTTCCTATGTCTTTTAATTTGGGTTTTGTAATAAACTAGTTTAGACTTTTGAATAAGGCGTTTTGTGCCTAAGACTATGACTGCTGTAATAGTTTAGTAAGTTTTTATTTCGGAGCTTATGTTCTGTTAGTATCCTTTGCTTTAGAAATGTTGTTAAGGTAATTGTTTGCAGGGACAATTGGTCATACTCACTTGTCACGACCTACGAGTCCATAAAGGAAATTAAATGCTTTCCTGTATTATGCTACGTCGGGGCGTGACAGTTTTAGATGCTTAAACCATGAATTGTCATATAAGCATACATTTAGAATTGTACGCTCAGCATATAGCTGAGGAGTGGAGATGTACTCCATTGCAGGTAAGAAGAAAGACAAGAAGAAGCGTGTTGAGTGAGGCCGAGGAACGCCGGGGAATCACCATTGTATATGTTTTTGTTTTAATCCTAAAACTTGTGTAAGGATTGGGAAATTGTAATATGTTGTAATAGAACCATGGATTAGTTTCGTAGTATCGAAATCTTGTAATTGAATATATGTGATTATGTTTCAAATGTTGAAAATCAGTTGTGGTTGTATTGGTGTTGGGTTTGGAGAAGCATGTGTTAGTATTTTTCATCACAGGCTGCCCAGCAGCGGGGCAGTCGACTGGACCCAGGATCAGTCGACTGGATCCCGTGTGTTTGAGACACTGAAAGTGAATAGTAAGAGTAGCAGTCGTTTGGACCCATTTATTAGTCGACTGAACACTGTTGATTTTTAGCTACTGCTTCTATTAATGGCAAAACCAGTCGACTGTACCATAACTCAGTCGACTGGACCCCTTTTAAAAATGTTGTATTTTGGTTCTGCTTAACATAGTCGACTGGGGACCTTTGATCAGTCGACTGAACTACTGTAGATTCTAGCTACTGATCCAAATAGTAACCAGTGCAGTCGACTGGGTTTCCTGATCAGTCGACTGGACCTCTGTTAAGAATTTAGGGTTTTGGTTTCTGTCAGGCACAGTCGACTGGACCCTAGGCACAGTCGACTGAACCTCTGTTTTCAAAACTGATTCTTTTGGATGTGTTTCCAATTGGCCAAAACTTTTTATAACTCTATTTCCAATGGATTTTTCAACTCAGAGGGCAATGTTTCCTAAGTTTGAAAATACCAGGGTTGTTTTAAAGTTCTTTCCGCTGCGTATAGTTATATGATGTTTGGATGAGCCTTGGTGGCGTGCCACGTGTCCTATTTCCACGCGTAGTGGGATTGGTCGTGACAAACCTAAACCTAATAGGAAACAAGAGTTTGTGCTGCTGCTCTCCGTGCCCACTCGGGTGGCCCCTCGCAGGCAGCTTCTCCAGCGGGCTACATTCCAGAATTTCCAGCATAGTTCTCTCATTCCCTAGCCCGCCCGGGTGGTGCCCACTCGAGTGTTCATCACCTCCTTTGGTTTCTTGCTTTCGTCTTCGTCTTCTGATGAGGTTTTTGTCACAAAACCCAACAATCTTCACCTTGACAAAATCTCATCACCATCACCATCACCACCTTCGTTGTCTTTCGGGTTATTTATCAATCTTCATCTTCTCGTTGTCTTTGCCACCTCTCCATCATCGTCTAACATCTCTTTTTTTCATCTTCTTGGGAACATTACACGATTGCCTAACTCTTCTTCTCGCCATCTCCATGGGAATGACGCACGAAATTGGCCTCATTGCTGTGACCCACATCTTCACCTCTTGTAGAAATGGTAGGTGTCACAAAGAAGGTTGTTGGAACATTCTTCATTGGCTCCCACGTCTTCTTCACCTCCTTTGTGACCTCACCGCTCACCATTGTATTTCCCAAACGGATATTCAAATTCCTAACCTTTCTATCCATCAACATGACCCTTGAATCTCTTTTCACCTTCATCATTTTTTTACCCACTGCAATGGAGCATCTCTTTGAGCCTAACACACCCAAAGAGATTACGTTCCTATTTAAGCCCAGAACATGGTGGACATCATTTAGCAACCTTGCCAAGCCGTTGGTAGTCTTGATCACGATAGTGCCAATTCCCTTCACCTTATCACTTTTGTTGTTCCCCATAAAGACTTTTCTCTCCATCGATTGATAGGAAGAAAACCATTCTCTCTGTGAACAAATATGGGAAAAATATGCCGAATCAAGCCACCATTCATTCACCCTCTTCTCTTCACTTGCGATTGACATGGCATCATCATAAACGACATCAATTCTCCCCTCATCATTTCCATTCATAGCAGCACCCTTCTTCCTTTGAGGATAAGCAAAAGACATGTGACCAATTTCGCCACAGTAGTAACAATCTCTCTCCTTACACGGCCGAGTATCTTGTGCTATTTCACCACCACCTCCTCTACCAGTTTTCTTTCCTCGCTAATTCTTCTTCTTCTTATAGCGAGCAACAAGGGCTTGTGTTTCCTCCTTCATCTCTTCTTTCTTTCCATCTTCTCGCATGAAAATAAGGTCGTCTTCACCTGCTCCAAGGTAATAATAACTTTCCCATAGAGCATTGTGCTAAACAACTGCGGGTGAAAAGACTTTACCGAGGTTAATAAATTAATTGCTTGTCTTCATCGTCGAGTTTTACACCTTCATTGGATAAGTCACACAACAACTTGTTGAAAGCACTAATGTGACCTTTAAGGTCATCCACTTCCTTCTTTTTGAACGAGTACAACTCCTGCTTCAATACTAGCTGGTTGGTGAAGTTCTTTCCCATGTAAAGATTCTGTATCTTCTTCCACATCGCTTCCATTGAGGTCTCTTCAATGACGTCATATACCACATCATCATCCAAACTCAAGCGTTTGGTGCTTACGCCCTTTGAGTTTCTCCGATCCCAATCTACATCGGTCATCCTGTTAGGTTTATTGGCTTTGCCATATAAAGCTTTTGCAACGCCTTGTTGAACCGAGGCATCTTTATCCGCACCTTCCAGAGGTTGAAATTTTTTTTGCCATCAAACTTCTCTATCGCCATCCGTGTATATCGAATTGCTTGTAGTTGCCATGGAACCCCAAACCTCAGCTCTGACACCACTTGTTAGGGATATAATTGGTGATCAAGCAATATACCGGCCTAATACCTCTCCTTTTGTGTTTCACGACAATTGCAAAACAATCATACAAATAAGACAATTGAAAAGTAAGTGTCACGACCCATCCCACTACGCGTGGAAATAGGACACATGGCACGCCATCAAGGCTTATCCAGTTCCATTAAAGTCAAATAGCAGCGGAAAACATTATTAAGATTCATTAAAATTCAGAGTTATAAAAAGTTTTTGGCCAATTGAATCCTTTCAAAAGAAAACAGTTTTGAAAACAGAGGACCAGTCGACTGATCGAGGGTCCGGTCGACTGGTGATCTCAAACTGAAAAGGGTTTCCAAATATAACAGCCCATCCAGTCGACTGTGTTGGGGATCCAGTCGACTGGTGCCTAAAATTTTCAGTCGACTGAAGAAGTCCAGTCGACTGGTACCCTACTCCAGCAGAATGTCATGGCCTGGGGCTCCATCCAGTCGACTCTTTTCTACACCCAGTCGACTGAACCTCAGACGAAACAAAGCAGTAACCAATCCAACACAGCGGTCCAGTCGACTGGATCAAAAACCAGTCGACTGATTTCTATCAGCAACTCCCAAAACTGCAGCTTTCCCACTCAAGGTTCTTCCAATTCCAAACCAACATATAATCACTCTATTCCATCATTCAAAACATAAATACAAGAGCGTTTACTAGGGATTACAAGTACTAAATCAAAGTTCAGATTGTATTACAACATACTATGAAAACTCAAATCCTTATACAAGTTTTAGGATTTAAACAAAAACATATACAACTGATTCCCCTGGCGTTCTTTAACGTCCTCACTCATCACGCTTCTTCTTGTCTTTCTTTTTACCTGCAATGGAGTACATCTCCACTGCTCAGCTATATGCTGAGCGTACAAGTCTAACATATGCAATATATGACAAAACATGCTTTAATCTCATAAGTCATATCAATAGTCTCTAGGGAGAAAAATACGCATTCATTCGGTAGCGGCAAGTCCAAGCCTTAAACCGCGATGTCAATGGCAAGTCCAAGCCTACAACCATTACATCCCACAAGTGCCATGGCAAGTCCAAGCCTACAACCATGCACAGTAGCCGTCGCTACTCAAATTCTCAAACAACGAGAAGCTTACTCCGGCATGAATTTGTATAAGACTCCCCTTTGACCCACATAGACAACTCAACGTGCTCGCGTAAAAGTAAACATGCTTTTCACAATTTAGCGCGTGCATAATTAACGGGCCTACAATTAACACATGGATTTTGCCCAGATCTCAATTTCGTCGTCGAAATATAAAACATGTTTTTCTTTATATTTCATAAGTTAGAACTTCATACCTCGTGCGATTTCCCCAAACTTTAAAGGATCATCTAGAAGGCTAATTAGTCGTCGGATTTCGAATTTGAGAAAATTCCTACAAGTTTATACCTGTTTTTCCCAAAAGTCTAAAATTAAGATTTTTAAAAAACTTGGCCAAACACGGCCTAAGTAGTATCAAAACGAAGATCTTACCTCCAAGAGTTCAAATATGAAATCTGGAAAAAATCTGACGGACGAAAAGTCGTCGATCGGCGTGGCAAAGCCCGTTGGCTCAATCTCCCTTCTCTCTCCTCTCTCTCTAGATATTTTTATAAACTTTGGATGAGATTGAAATCTCATCCTCATCTATATATATAGACAAACGTTCTGGAATTTACGTTTGCCTCCCCGCAAGTTTCTCAAACTTCTAATTAACCCATGAAACTTCGCACACGTCCATTTTATAACTTTACGAGTGAAAACTATAAATTTCAAAAGTTTTCGACTAGGTTTCGTTTGGGTCCAAAATAATAACGTCCGAAAACTATATTCTGTGGAATCTCTACACAACCTACCTCTTTTTAATTAACGTATCACTCACGTTCTCACCACAGTTCTCAAAATGATATACTAAAGTATCGAAATACCAAAATTATACTACACAAGTATAATTACTGTTCACAAAATACCATATAAGTCAAATAACATTTAAATCATATAAATGTCATTTACTCATGCTCATGCCATATGAACTATCATGTTCCCGTGTCCTCACTGACACCTTACCGTTGACTCACAGTCAACTTCATCACCATTATCAACTAACATTGATAAACTCCCAAATTACAAATATGCATGATAAAATTATAAATTCCTGGAACGGGTGTGACAGTAAGCAAAAGAATTAAGGCAAAGACGACTCCTCTTTATTGATAATAAACCCTATAAGATAACCAATCCCTCACATCTCTTCTCTTATTGTTTTTCCTCACTCTTTTTCTAGTCTATCTCTTCTCTTAGGAAAACGCAATTTTGTGGGATTCTCTCTTCTCTCTCTAAGATTGGGATCACCATCCCCAATGAATTTGATCCTATATTTACAGTAATATAAAGGGTTAATTGCAAAAACACCCCCTCAACTATGACCCTGTTCTGAGTACACCCCCTGATTTAAAAAAGTGAACAACTTCACCCCCTCAACTATCAAAAATTATTTAGTCTCAAACGCCGTTAACGGAAGTAATAAAATGACGCATATACCCTTGTTCTGAATTGCAAAAACACCCCCTCAACTATGACATATTTTCGAGTACACCCCCTGATCTAAAAAGGTTAACAACTTCACCCCATTCCCCCCCCCCCCCCCCCCCTCTCTCTCTCTCTGCAACTTCTCTCTCTAAATTATAAGGTCCCAATTTAAAAAAAAAAAAAAAAAACTCTGTGTAATATGTTGGTCCAAAAGACCAACCCCACAATTTAGAAAAAAATAATTACATATAAAACATTGGTCCAACTGTAATCCAACACACCCTAAACATTTGTCTCAACTCATTTTCATCTCATCTCTTAGTTTAGTCTACACAAATTGTTTTATCATCATGCCAAACTTTACAAATTTCAATCAACTATCAACCCTTATTACTGTTAGGCTGTATTTGGTTCATAGATTTAGTGAGAGAGAGAGAAAAGAATAAAGGAAATCGAAAGAGAAAATTAATTCTCAGGTATTTTCCCTTCTATTTCATCCATGATTAATAATATCGAAAACTAATAATATTTAAAATATGAGTAATGCTATGCTTATCAAATTTTGTATCCTAAGTGGTTCTCAAACACGTGGTAGTAGGCCCAAGTGATTTTGATTGGAGGATACTGAAGTCGTCCCACCATTATTGAAGGTGGTCCTACCGTTACATGTATCTGGGAATCATTTGAGATACAAAATTTGGGAAGCATAGCATGACTCTTTCCTTGTAATTAAGCCAATGTATTACATATAATAAGGTTTTTTGGGTCTATTTGTAATTAAGCCAATATATTACATATGATAAGTTTTTTTTTTTTTCAAAATTTAGGAGAATGAAGTATAATTAGACCAACATCTTACATGTAAAATCATTTTCTTTTAGCCTAACTGATATTTTTTGGAGGGCTATATAACAAGTTTACTTATTTTGCGGGGACTAAGCTTAATAAAATTAAAAAATTTCCGACATCCGCCACTAGTCGTGGTGGTGTGGGGCAAGGGAATGAGAGAGAGAGGGAGAGGGGATAGTGAGAAATTAGGGTAGACTGTAGAGAAAGAGAGATCAAACTCATTTTGGGCACAAAGGGTAAAAGTGTCCATTTTTGCTCTCACGTGATGGGCACATGCCCATTTTCTTTTGCAAACTAACGGAGGGGGTCAACTTGTCGAATAAAACAAACGGAGGGGGTCAATTTGTCGGAAAAAAAAGTTCAGGGGAGCGAGTTGAAAACGGGTCATAGTTGAGGGGGTGTTTTTGAAATTAACCCTAATATAAATCCTAGTCATATTGTTAAAAAGAAACTCTTCTTCTACAAGAAACCTAATAGGAATAGGAAACACTCTCAAAAGGAAACCTAAACCTAATAAGAAACAAGAGTTTCTGTACTACTCCCTGTGCCCGCTCGAGCGGCCTGCCCGGCCGGCTCCCGCTCAGGCAGCTTCTCTAGCAGGTGACATTCCAGAATGTCCAACTTAGTTCTCTCGTTCCTTCGCCCGCTCGGGCTATCATAACCTCCTTTGGTTTCTTGCTTTTGTCTTCGTCTTCATCTTCTTATGAGGTTTTTGTCACAAAACCCAACACATGTCAAAGGCAGTTCTTGGGCAGGTCTCTCTCTCTCTCTATCTCTCTCGCTCTCGCTCTCGCTCTCAACACCATAGACGTGCTTGACTTCCCACTTCTTTTGCTTTTCTATGTGCCTTTTGTGGGACACTAACTCCAATTGAAGATGCCGAACATCAATTTTCTACTAGTTAATTCAATTGATGATGCCAAATATCCATTATCTACTAGTTAATATGTCCAGCAAAGACAATCCAGCTAGTGTTAAAGTGGGCGGGACTGTGAAATTGTGTTGTTGCTCTGAGATTAAAGAAGTTTGATAGAAAGATGTCTAAAGAAACGAGCCGTTGAACTTTGAGAAAAGAATTTCGCAAAAATGTTTTTTTAAAAAAACAAAGAATTAAATTCAATTGAAAAGGACACAATGGGTGTACAGATATCGAATAAGCTTTGAATTTTCACTCGTTCATAAATTCGGTTTCGCTTTTCTGAAGGAAATATTGGAAGATAAGGGAATGGTAGACTCTTCAAGTTATTAGTGATACAACTATAAGGAAATACCATACTTTTGAAATGTTTTTATTTTAAATTCTCGCGGTCTGAGGCCTTCAAATGAGTTCTTCATTTGCCAATATTTCTACTTACACTTGTTTCTATCTCTCAAGTCTCATCAATCATTTCCCTACTTTCATCTCCCTCACTTTTTCTATTTCGCAGGATTCTTCACCTGTTTAAATAATGAACCAATGATAAGTGACAAACTAATCAAACCGATGTCGAATTAATTAGAATCAATAATGGGTCAAATATGCTTAGGTACCCTTTATTTTTCTCAAAATTTCAATTTAGGTCATCTATTATAAATTGCATCACTTGAAGTCCTTGATTTTGATTTTTTTTGGTTAATATGAGGGCAATCAATCTTTATTGATGACAATTATGTAAGGCCTCTAATCGTCATATCGGTTAATGAGTGTCCTCAATTGAAATCAGTTTAAAAATCGAGAGCCTTAAGTGATGCAATTGACAATTGATGGTCGAAACTAAAACTTTTTTTTAAAAAAAAAAAAAGAAAAGAAAATAGAGGATACTGAAGTTATTTGAGCTTATAAATGGTGCACTTGAAGATTTTAAAGTTCGTTAGTGATGGGGTTCATATAGTAAGGCCCAAAAGCACCCCGTTTGATCTTACAAACCCTAGGTCTGCGCAGATTGAAGTGTTTGTCGCGTGTGAGTCAAACGCCCGAGTTGTTGCTCAGACAAGTGATACCCACGCGCTTAATGATGAGGTTATTACATCTTCTCTTTTGTCCGTGGATGAGGTGCCCCACCATGGGCCCATAGGGACTGTTTTCTCACATGGCCCAAGCTCTGACCGTAGGAGTATGAAGACTCAAGATTTCTTGGTTGAACGTGGGGTCCACTCCAGCAATAATGTTGATGAGTTGGCACTAGGCCCAAGCATAGCCAAAGGCGAGAAAACAACATTGTATGACAAAGCAGGTCAAGTGGGCCATGCCACGCTTGTGGGTGGGAATGTTTCTTTTGCCCAGGGTTCAATTACTCCGTCCCCCAGTTACGTTAAGTTCGCAGATTTGTTCAAGGAAAAGGATGTTTCCTTGGACCATCAGTCCAAAGGCAGTGAGGGTGCGGATGACAAGAACTGTATTAGAGATGATCTTAAAGAAGTTTCTCTTGATTTTGTGCCCCATGGGCCTCGAAATGAAAATCTTCACCTCAAAATTCCAGCCGAACTGATTGAAGAAGGGAAAAAGGAGTGGCAGACCACCTTAGTCGGGCACTTTGTGGGAAAGAAAAGGAACCCGCCATTCAATATTGTTTCCAACACCACAAAATGGCTCTGGGGCAATAAAGGCCTTATTGATATCCTTGGCAACTCTGGTTTTTATTTTTTCACATTCTCTAGTGTGGAGGAAAGAGATGCCGTGCTTGAAGGTGGCCCATGGTATGTCTTGGGTCAACCTCTTATTCTTAGTCCTTGGAAGCCAAATTTGAAGTTAAGTAAGGAGGAGGTTCACACTATTCCTATCTGGGTCAATCTATTTGGTATTCCTTTGGAGCTTTGGAACCGTAAGGGAATTAGTTTCATTGCTAGCTACCTTGGCAAACCTTTGCGGATGGATAGGTTTACTGCCAGTCGTAGGCGTGTGTCCTATGCTAGGGTGTGTGTGGAAGTGAGCGGAGCGCACGATCTAATCACCAAGTTTGCTCTTGAGAATGAGGATGAGATGGGAGGGATTGTTTTAACAAACATTACTGTGGAATACCAGTGGACCCCTCCCAGGTGTGCTAAATGCTCCGCATTTGGTCATGATTGTTCTAAAGATGTGACCCCGAGAATTGCCCCGGCACGTCGCACTCTACGTCGTCATCCTCCCCGTCCCTCGTTTCCCTCTCATAGCAAGAAACCAGAGATTGGGGATTGGATAGCTGTGAAAGGCAAAGGTAAAGGTAAGTTGGTTGATTCTGTGCATGTGCCCCCTAGCGAGGGCAATATGTTTTCTGTTCTTTCCCCTGACGTTGCTCAGGGTCAAAAGGAAGTTGGGGTCTCTCCTCTTGGGCAAGATTTGGGTATGGCTAATCCCTCTCACAACCCCTCTACTGGGGTTGATACAGGCCGAGAGGCTTCCAGCTCTCCTCCTGATGAGGGATGTGACGTTAGTGAGGCTGACTATGAGGAAGGTCCTCCGTTTGCCACGAGCGCTTCTAACAGACAGATGAAACGGGAGGCAAAGATGAAATTCAGTGGGAGCCGTCCTAAGGGTCGGCATAGAAACTGATTGTGTTCAACGTCTGTTGATTGTTTTGTTGTGCCTTGCTTTTGTTGCTTGGCCATGTTTAGCCTCTTTAGGTCTTGATTGCTAGTTGTGAGGTTGACTCTGTCTTCTCTCTCTTTTTAGCCGATTTTTGAGCTTATTGTAATATCCTAGGGCAAGGCCCTTTTTTCGTAAATTAACCATTTTTCCGAAAAAAGATGATGTATATCTACCAACAGATGAACCACATGGATCAATTGAAGCGAGCTTGGGCCACATCCGGTCAAAGATGTGTAAAAGCATCTAGACAAGTGGTTTCCTGTTAAATAATGCCAAGTGCATCCTCTGCTCCTTTATCCTCAAAATAATATATAAGGGTTGAGTTCTTATACTGCATATCAGTGGATGCAATGTGTATGTAAACTATATATCTATAAATTATCAAATAATTGCTGGTTCTATTTGTATGTCCATCATCACATATTGTGAATAAGGTTTTACTGGTGACGATCATCTTGCTCACGTCTAGACATGTAGCTAATACATTTCATGTAATTACAGAATCACTAGGCGTTATGTAATGCCAATTAAGGTTCTTTAGTATTTATTTATATACGGATAGCCGTTATGAAGTGTCAATAATACTTAATTTAGCTTTTCGCCCCATTTTTGGTTTTGGATATTGCTATTGCCAGAGCCAATCAGCTGCTTTGACAACTATCTCCAGAGCTGTGGAAATAGGATTTCCATTTGCTCTTGATCTTGCGGTGGGGAGGGGTATTAACATTATTAACCTTGGATGTGCTCTGCACATGGTTTTTGGATAAATTAATTAGTTATTTAGTTTCAGTACGTATGGGGATAAAAGAATTCCAGTCTATTTGATTGTGTAATTTATGTTCGAGAACATATAATTAAATCTGGGTTTGATAATATGTCCATTACCTAAGAGATTAAATTGGGACATTATTTGATAGAAGGATTGAATTGTATGGTAACTGTTAACGGAAAGGTTCACACTACAAGAAAAACGACATATACCGGCGTTTATTTGTCGGCGTTTGAAAAAATGCCTGTAATGTACGTCGTTTTTGTGTTAAGCGTCGCTAATTACCGACATTTTGTACCCACGCCGCTAATTGCCGGCGTTTCTAAAACAGTGTTGCCAATTAATGGCATTAGTAAAATAAAAACGCCATCAATCTATGGCATTTGAATAAAGTGCCGTTATTACGACATTTTGTTTTTGGTAATTTGCCGTGTTTCAATTTCCCGCTAATATATTTGGGCAACTATGCTACCTGCGTATTTTTTCTTGGGAGTAATAAATGAAAAATCCTCCAGAGTCCAGACCATTGGTATTCTTCCCCTTAACGCTAGGTATTCTTCTCCTCAACAACTAACATCTCTCCATCCTCTCCGGCCTGGCGACGGCGACGGGAGAAATCGGGCACGAGCGGCTGCGTTGTCGCGTGAGGTTTGTCTTTTGATTTTTGTTTTGGATCTTAGATTTTGTTTGTGATTTTTGATTTGTTGATTTGGGTTCTCGAAGGCCGATGATTTCATCAACAAGTTCAAGCAACATTTGAAGTTGTAGAGGCTTGACTCGATCATAAGGTACAAGGAGGTGATCGATAGGGGCAGTGGGAAGTAAGGTATTTTGATTTCCTCGAGCTTTTCTTTAATTTTTTGTTTTTATTGGGGGTTGATTGGGCTATAGATCTTCAACTGCTCACGTGGGTGAACTTTATCAGGTTAGACATGCCCTTGATAGTACTTCTTTTGGTTCTATGGTGTAACACTTAGCTTCTCCATTTTGGGGTTCTTTTAATTTTGGGGTTTTATTTCACTGCTCATTTATAACTTTCTGTTCAGATCTGCCCTTCTTTTGACTCAGAAAAAAAGTAAAACATATAAATAGATGCCCATCTTTTTTCCTACTTTCATGAATGAGAGAGACCATCCTCCTTTTACAGAAGGGGTATTCTGGTAATTTTAGCTATCCCCAAATCCATGGCGAAGCAGCAGCTACAAGAAGAAGACTAGTCGTAGAAAGCTTATATTTACTGAAATACCCACGGATATAAGGAGAGTCTAACTTGTAGTATAAAGGTGTGCAGTTGGGTGCATTTTAGTCAATTAAGTTTATATGCCTATGGTGAGGTTTGGATGGTTGTTGCACGTGGAGGTATGACTTGGGTGTGAAGCATTAATACCAACACACTGTGTGCGTGGGTAGGACCTTTTAACCTTGTAGGTCACATATTGGGCTATTTATTAGTATTAAATTGCTTATAATTTTGTTTAATTGGGTTAGAATCCTCTGTTTTTTTTTTTGTTAATTATGTCCTTTGTTGGTGGGACCGGCTATAAATGATGACAGCTAAAATACTAACCTCACAATTCCTGATTTTTGGTGGCATATTATGCTCAAAGGTCTCACAATCAAAAAAGCTATGTTGGGAGCAAAATGATCCAAAATAGACCCTTTTCGGCTCTCTTATTTCAAAGCAGTTTTTCTTATCCCATTTTGGCTACTCATTACTCATATGGGTCTCCAGTGGGTGACATGTGTCCAATTTCAGTAAATATATGTTGATATTATAGAGGTAAAATGTGAATGAAATGTGACACATGTCACCCAATGGAGACCTTAGTGAGCAAAATGGGGTGAGTACCATATCTCATGATATGAATATTCAATACCCAATTTAGGAGGTTGAACCATATCTCATGATATGAATATTCAATACCACTATTCTATGCTCAATTAGTCAGACAATGTACCCGCGCATTGCACGGGATACATGCTAGTTGAGTTGTAATGATTGAACAAATTGAGCATTACTTGGCAATTACTACTCTTGTGGTTGAAGGACAAAAGCACCAAAACTCTTGAGAGTGGGAGATTGATCAATATTTAGTTGCACTGATTGCTTCTCTTATTTAGGCCTTTTATGATAGTTTGTGTGAAAGACACTTCTAATGTACCTCATTTACAGGAAATTCTATGATTTAATGCAAACTTAATAATATTTTGACTATCTAGTGTATCTCACTGTTGCTCTGATTTTTGTGGTTTTAATTAATTCTCTTAACGTCGCTTTTTGAATCGTGAAATTGATCAAGCTTACCTGTACGAGAGAGAGAGAGAGAGAGAGAGAGAGAGAGAGAGAGAGAGAGAATACTCTCAATAATGCCTCTTTGAAAAGCATGTTGCATATGTGACATTGTAATGTCTTGAATGAGAAAGTCGGAAACTACTTTTGTATCAGCATATGCCTCTTGGTTACATGAACAATTAGGTATAATATATTATTCTTTACAGCTTATTCTCCATTCTTCTAAACTTGTAGGTGTAGCTTCAATAACTTCTATTTTCGTTGCCTGTGCTTGATATAGATTCATAAGTGATGACTTAGCAATTTTTTCCTTCAGATTTATCTTCCATTTTTATTTCTCTTGTATTCACTTGACTTTTTAGTAATAGGTTCACTTGACTTATTAGTAATAAGTCAAGTGGATACAAGAGAAGTTATTAGTAGTTTTTCGTGCTTGTCCAATGTGTAAATATTTACCTGTGGTTTTCTTGGGAGTTGGGATTGCTTTGTTACATTATTTAAAAGTATCTTGGGGTTGCCTAATTCTATTACTGATTTGGCTTTGCATTTGTAGTGCTACTGTTTTTGGAGTTTCTACAAAATCCATGCAGTTGTCATATGATCCAAGACAGAACAGTGTGCAAATGATAGTACAAACACTCCTGCTAATGCAAAGGTAGCTTTATGCTTAAGGAGGACTGCAGGTGTGAAAATTGTTTTTTTTTGTGTGTGTGTATATTCAATTACAAAATATAATTTATACACATTTTGTGGTCTCTTCACTGCCTTCCAAGACTTAAGTGCAATCAAAAAACTCGGAAAAAAAATTTTTGGTCCTTGTTTTCAAGATTTTAACTGCAGTATGTAAATCTTGGAAATACACTTAATTGTATTTGTTGATTTCAAGATTTGGTGGTGATTGTTTTTCCGTTTAATTACATGTGCGCATATATGTGTATATATATACACGCATTAGCATATATTGTTTGGGCTGTGGTTTTCCTTCTATCGGTTGGCATAGTAGACGGGGCCTTTTCTTCCCAACTCCCACTCATACCAAGGAGGAAAAGAGAAAGAAAAGAAAAGAAAAGAAGAAGGAAGTTGCTAATTGATTTCATTCTTATGGAGGTAGGACTTAGGAGAAAACCAACTGATAGAATTTCTTGGAGAACATGTATACTAGCAACCTTGATCCTGAACGATTTTTTCCAACCATATACGAAGCTCAAAAGTATTCAGAAAATGAATTACAAAAGAGAGGCCGATTTGAAGGTTTTCTTGTACCAAATATTTGGGATGATTTTTGGCTTAGCTAGTAAACTTTATCTCTTGTTGGTTTTACCATCTTAGGGTTTAATGGCTTTTCTTTAGTTTAAGTTCATGGATATTAACGCTTTTTTTTTTTTAATATATATGATTAGTTAAGCACATATTAAGTTATATTATTCTGCTGGAATAGGGCTTTGGTCACTCAGAAGAATAACAAACGTGCCCTGGAGGAAGAATACTTTGTAAGTGTATTCGTTGTGCAAAAAATGAGATAACACTTTAATAAATAGACAACAGTCAGAGTAGTGACACACCATTGTTTACACTGTAGGGGAAGATCAAAATTGACATAGTTAGGGAGGGGGTTGTAAGGAAAATTTTGATAGCTTGTAATTGGAGTGAGACTATAATTATAGTAAGAGCATAATGGAAAAGCGTGATTCATGTAGCCAATCTAAATAGTTTGACACTGTTGAAGCTTGATATACATTGTTGGGCCCATTCTCTAACAGCTTAAGCTTTTGGAGTAGTTGGTAACTTAACATGGTATCAGAGCCTTGTTTGTGGGAGGTCCTGGGTTCGACTCTCCATCCCCGCTTTGTTGTGCATATTTGCACTTTGTTATTTGTCTCCAATATGATGGAGTTTGGTTTGTTTGCTCTCCACGTGCAAGTCGGGGTTGCACGTGAGGGAGGGTGTTGAAGCTTGATATACATTGTTGGGCCCATTCTCTAACAGCTTAAGCTTTTGGAGTAGTTGGTAACTTAACAGACACAAGGCTATCTTAGGTAGAATTGAGGTGTAAACACCCACTGTAATTATTGGTACATTGTTTTGTTTACTATAGATAATTTAGTATAGATTTCTGGAATGATCTGTGCTTGGTTATTTTTAATTTTTCTTGTTTTTATTTCCTATTTCACTGTTTTATTGCAACTTAGTTATATGCTGTTTTGTTCACTCTACTACTGCAACTCAACTTGTGACTTCAAATGCTCTCTCTCTCTCTCTCTCTCTCTCTCTCTCTCTCTCTCTCTCTCTCTCTCTCTCTGTGTGTGTGTGTGTGTATGTGTCACGCCCCGATTTACCAAATAATTAGAAAATATTAAGTTATTTATTTATTATTAGATCGTAGGTAGTGACAGGTTTAAGTTTTAAAATTTAGGTCCATTATGTTTTATTCAAATATTATTCACTTATGTTTTATTGTAATACTTTTGTTTCTTTCTTGTAGATTGAAGAGTTATAGTGGAAGATGTCAAAGAACAAGAGCTAACTTCGGTTATGAGGATAATTTAATTGTTGGAAATTGTAGATTATTTTATTAGTTTTGTTTTGAATTACATTCTATGAATGTATTTGATACTAAAAAGTGAAAAGTTTGAATATTGGTGGAAATTGTTTTATGATTATTGTCTATCATCTTTTGATATTAAATAGTCTGTATTTGATTGGTACACAGAGTTATTGTATGGGGTTAACAGAATTGCTGTGAAAATGAGTGAAATTTTATTGCATGTTCACAGGTTTACATGTTCAAAGGTTTATTGCGAAGAATTGCATTTGAATTTATGTGAAAAATAAAAATAAAAGATAAAAACGTTTATGGCGTTTTTGAAAAAGTGCCGGGAAAAAGTTATATGGTACAATAGTAGCAATTAATCGAAGCGCCGGTAAAAGTTAGAAAAAAATGCCGGTAAATGTAACATAAATGTCGGCAATTAACAGCATTTAACAAATACCGGTAAATCCTCCAATTTATTGCGGCATTAGTCAAGCGCCGGTATAAATGCCGGCTATACCTATGACGGCATTTTTGTCAAGTGTCGTTAATTTACGACATCACTTTAGTCGGCACAATGAAAAGCGCCGGTTAAAACGCCGGCTATATATATGCCTGCACTTTTTCTAACTGTAGCGGCACTTTTGAAACGCCGGTAAATGTCAGTTTTCTTGTAGTGTCACTATTTTTCAGACTGTCTGGGGTGTGTCATGATATACTGCTAGGTGTCACTCATGACTAGTAGAAGCTCAGAAATAATAAATATTAATATTAATTATTTCTACAAGGGAGAATTAGAAGATGTTCTAATTTAAATTAATTAGAAAGGGTTCTAATTGTAATACTTTAAAAGTGTTAATACCTACTACCAGATTAGTATGAACCTAAGGGGTCACACACAAAAGGGCAATGTGTAATTGGAAGAAGTTGTGAGGGTCTACTTGATATTAAGTTGTTAATATGAAAGTAGTATAATAATACTATTAGTTTATATTTGATTTAAGAAAGTTTTCCTAATCAAATATAGTTTCCTAATTAGATTAGGAAAGGGGCTTATAGCATTATTATATATATGAGGTATGGGATACAATATAATAGCTAGCACACCCAAATATTTCACAAAACAAAAACTCCTCTCCTTCATAACCGTACGGTCACATATATATATATATATATATATATATTGTGATCTTATTTTGTTGTTCTTCAATTTTGTTGAAGAAAATTAAAAGCTTCTTTCAATTCGTGATTTGCTCGTGTGGATACTTTTAGAGATCGGACACTTGGACGATTTGGTGAACTGTTCGTGGAACGAATCAGATTTAATATTTTGTAAAGCACGCTTCAAGGGTAACTATTCGATTAACCCCCTATGTATGTTGTATGTATTTTGTATATATCATAGACTTGATCATGGGTTTAAGAAACCATTAATTTTTTTGTTTTCCGCTGCGCGAACCTTTAATGGTTTCACAGGGTTTTCTTTCAAGGGAGGGGTATTAACATTATTAACCTTGGATGTGCTCTGTACATGGTTTTTGGATAAATTAATTAGTTATTTAGTTTCAGTACGGGGATAAAAGAATTCCAGTCTATTTGATTGTGTAATTTATGTTTTTGCTCTATTTGTTTCGATGTAAAATAACAAAAATGATTTACCTATCTATTCGGCACAAGTCATTTATATTCTCGACCTTTCTCAAGTCTTAATACGACAGTTCTAAGGCTTAGTTTGGCCCCCATGCGGCTTTTTAAAAGGAACTTATGAAATTTACTACTAAGTTGTTTGATAATTTTGTACAAGTGACACACTACTCTTCAAAAATATATCGTGAAACCAAAAAGCCACATTGAGCTTTTAAAAGCTCCATTCTAGAGCTTTTAAAAGCTCCCCCAAAAAAGCCCTAAGTTCAATTTTTACAAAGCGCATAAACTAGTTACCAAATGAATTAACATGAAATTGTGCTTTAAAAAAGGAGAAGCACCAAAAGGGGGGCCAAACTAAGCCTAAAGACTAGTCGTAAAGAAAAGATACAGGGTGATCAAAGCTCCTTTGAGTGAATGAACTAAAATGCTGATGATTTGGCTTGATATAAGTGATTTTACTATGCTGATGATTGTGGCTCGATGTCGGTGATTTTACTCGATGCCGATGATAATTATGAACGTGTTTGACAATCTGTTCCATTTTTCTGAAAATGCATGTGTTTTATAATCGTTTCTTTTTCTTTCTTTGTACTATAATAAAATTGGGCTATAAATGAAGAAAAAAAATGGATTTTCGATTTTCAAACTGGAATGCTACCATACGGACCCTAAAAGAAATTAAAAAAAAAATTAGTTTCCTCTTCAGAATTTAGAATTTGAAAACCGAAATGTGAACATACAGGCCCTAGTTTTCCATATCTACTCTATAGTGTTTTGTATTGATTTTGGACAATGCTAGGGGCACTAACAACTTCCACTAACACTTACTAACACACTCTATCTCTCTCCTAGTGGTACTGCGGGGCCCACTGCGGACCCCACAGTACCACTAGGAGAGAGATAGAGTGTGTTAGTAAGTGTTAGTAGAAGTTGTTAGTGCCCCAAATATTACTCATTGATTTTAGGCCATTAGAAGCACAAACCTTACTATGTTTTCTTTGATACGTTTTGGTTTAGCTTTTAGATTCATGTAATGTAGATGAGAAAATAATGTAAAAATATAAGTATTAGAAGCATTTTTGGAGAATGCAAGTGTTTCAAACAAATAACGACAACGACATTTGATGCCTGTTAGGCCTTCACGGATACTCTTGATCAATGTTTTGAAAATCGGACCGGTCATTGAACTGGAAAAATGACCGGTTCACGAGTCACTAGTTCAACCGTTGGGTCAACCGGAATTGAACCGTGATGTCATAATTATGTAATAAATAATAATAATAATACAAAATATAAAAAATATAAAAAATAAAATAAAATTAAAAAATCAAAATTTTCTGGGTCTCCGGTGCAATTGTCGGTTTTACCGATTCAACCACCAGTTCAATCGCCGGGTTTCCCAGTTTTTACAAAATAGACCGGTGTTTTTTGTATTTTTCGGTTTTCCGGTTCAAACCGGACCATTTCTTGAACCGGTCAACGGTTCAATCGGTTTAACCGGCCAGTCCGGTCCGGTTTTTAAAACAATACTCTTGATATCATTTTCACTTACCGTTATTTAACTTGTTATCATGATTTAAAACTATGGTATTTCTAAGTGCACTCCACATTTTTCTCTCTACATTTATTTGTACAACAGTGTATGTTGTATGCAATGCTCTTCAGTACATAATATGGGTGCAGAGAGAAAATATGGGTGAATTTAAAATTCCATAAATGTAGTTCATGAAAAATTAATAATTAAGATATACGTCTTTTCATTTTGGACGAACTACAATGACCTCTTTTTGAGGATTGGGGTAAATGGTAATAATAGCAACTCCTATTAGTTTGACAAAAAAGTGATGGACCTCCCTTGAGGTTTATAAAACACAGTGTAGGTGTTGGACGTAACTTCTCGCAAAAAAGTTCATTCTTGGAATGGACTTTTTAAGTTGGACTTTTCAAAATAAACATTTTTTAAAGAAGTGTTTGTTTGGTGAATGCGTGTTTTTTTTAATAAAAAGTGCATCTAAATGTGCAAATACATACGTTTGGTAACAAAATCTTAAAAATACAAACTTATGTATACTTACCAATATATATTACCCCTAAGCATGCATTTAAAATAGAGTAAAGATTGAGGCATTAAAATGGTGCACCGAAATGATCGGTGCCATATATCTCGGTGCAAAATTTCGGTGACTGTTGTTTAAAATATCATATTAATTGTAAGATAAGGGATAAAAAAAAAAAAAGCAATTGTAAGGAGAGACTTCCGAACTTCTAGGGAAGTGCGAAAATCACAGTTTTGAGAAGTCAAGATTTTTGACTTCTCAAAATTGGCATTCTAGAGATGCACTTCTCATCATGAAGTTCATTCCCAAACCTCATCAAACATATTTCAATTATGTAAATAGGCTTCTTCTTTCAGAAGTCCTATCCCAAAGCTTTCCAAACACTAGTTGATATTATTATTTCTGGTTTAAAGTTAATGTGGTTAGAATAAGAAAGAAAATATTTATAAAATAAAATTAAAATTCAATTCAAAAGTAAATTATAGTATGTATTTACGAAATCCACAAAGGTTAAATTTGGAATACCAAAACAATTTTTGCTGACATCATTAAGTTGTGCTTAGATTTTGTAACTTGTCCTCAAATAATGGGGAAATATGTTGCAAAGTTATAAGTAATAAATTTTTTTTACATTAATTAAGTTTAAATGACGTTCTGTGTTTTTTTTTTTTTGGTCAAAATTCCATGAATATTGAAACTTAATCGGATCAAGTTCCTATGTTTTAAAAATTATGTGAAATTCACATAAAATTTTATATGAAATTTCATATAATTAATTTATTTTTAAAAAAAAGTTATGTGAATTTCATATAACTTTTATGACGTATGGTATTTTCACTAAAATAAAAAACAGTTTAGACCTAATTCTAAAAAAGTCTATTTTAAAGGATTTTTGAGTACCAAAATTCATTTTTTTTTCCTTTCAAATTAATGAAAATAGCTGTTATTACACTAAACCTCAAGAATTTACCCTTTCATTTTTTTCATTTTTAGTTCTCTTTTCCTTCCATTTTGTTGTACAAACTCAAGCAGAACACACAGGGTGACACACACTCAGCCCCCACACAGTCGAACAATGCAATGCAAGCCTAAACCAGCCTCACAACCTTGTCGATTCTTCCCATATTTTGGCGGCAATTAAGGGCAGCGAAGATACAAATGAGCCTTCCTATATGTAAGTAGTCCTTAGTAATATCTTTTTTTCTTTACCATTTTCCATGCAATAATTTCTCCCAAATATTCAATGGGTTTTATTCTTGGGTTATCGATTTTCATTTACTCTTTTTAATTTCATTATGTTCTTTAAGAATTAGGGTTTTCATATCTACATAAATGTGTGCCTGTTTCTGTCGTTTTGGTCACTAATCTTCAAATTAAAGTTAACTATTCGAACCCAAATTAAAATTGTTCATGGGAATCAAAACAGACCTTCTAAGGCATGATTTCTTTTTTCCTTTTTAAGTTTTTTGCAGTAATTGTGCAGTTGGGTTTATTCCGGCTTTACTGAATTTTTTTGTTTTTTTTATTAATTGAATAGTTTAGTTTCTTCAGATTTCACTTCTTTTTAATGTATGTAGAACATTCTTAGAAAAATTTAAAAATGCAAAAGATATTGATGTTGTAAACTCTTGAAACCCTTCTCCCCAGATTTTCTTGTTCAATGGCCATTTTTCTGAACTGGCGCGTTTTAATCTTAACTGATCTAGGGGTTCACAGGGTGTGCTGATACTGGGTATGATGAAATTATGATTTATAAGATTTAGTTTGTAGGCTAATGTTATTCCCAGATTTTCTTGTTTAATGGTCCTTTTTCTCAATTTTGTAGTTGTAGTCGTAGTCCTTTGCGTTTGAACAAACAATACTAGTTAGTACTTAGGCTTAGTTTGGCCTCCATTTTGGTGATTCTCCTTTTTTAAAACACAATTTCATGTTAATTCATTTGATAACTAGTTAATGAGCTTTATAAAAATTGAACTTAGGGTTTTTTTGGGAGAGCTTTTAAAAGCTCTAAATTGAAGCTTTTAAAAGTTCAAAGTTGCTTTTTGGTTTCATGATATCTTTTTAAAGAGTAGTGTGTCACTTGTATAAAATTATCAAACAACGTAGTAATAAATTTCATAAGCTCCTTTTAAAAAGCCACATGGGGGTCAAACTAAGCCTTAGTGATCTAGTCATTTTCTAGATTAAGTAGCAAAACCCACCTCAAGCAACTTTGGAGTAATGCTTTGCTTTCTATTAATTTGTAACGCATTGTTTGGTTTGAGAAGCAAGAGAAGGAAAAGTAGAAAAGAAATATAATAAAAATAAAAATAAAAAATAAAAATAAAAACAAAAGAAGAAAAATTATTTCCCTTGTGTTTTCCCTCATTTTTGTTTTTACAATATAACATAAGAAGGAGCCAATACATAAGTTAACTTCAAACTAAACTTCACAAAACATACGTACTCAATTTATTAAAAAAAAAATTAAAAAAAATTTGTTTATGAGTCTAAATACGTATCTGTACTATATTTTGTAATATTTATATGTTGATAGGAAATATTAAAATGTGTGGAAAATTTTGCACAGGGCAAAAAAAAATAAAATACAGGATAATGACAATCACCGAGAAGTCGACAACTACCCACAACTTACCAGTATTGACGAAAACAAAGCACCACAAAGCCTTAGTTTTCTTGAATTCTCTTATTAACACTATCATCAATCCGTTTGTAACAACCTTAGTTTTTTTTTAATAAGTTATTTATTTACCTTTTTTTTTTTTTTTTGAGTTTTGTTTTATTATTTTAGTTTAATATTTCATAGGTGTAGGGTGTGGGCCATGTGTGTGTAGATGTGTGCCATGTGTGTGTGTGTTATAGTATGTGCGGGTGTGTGTGTTAAGATACCAATATGTTAGGTATCATGTATATACTTGCATAATAAAATAATAGGGTTTAGGTAACCCATTTTCTTTCACAGCCGCAAAGAGAGAGAGAGAAGAAGAAGAAGAAGAAGAAGAAGAAGAAAAAGGAGGAGAAAGGAGAAGGGTCCCGGGTCCGTGGTCTCGTGTGGAATCGCGAAACGTCGTTATTGTCGATTTCTTTGATCGAACGAGG
Source organism: Hydrangea macrophylla (assembly GCA_033977485.1). Lineage (NCBI taxonomy): Eukaryota > Viridiplantae > Streptophyta > Magnoliopsida > Cornales > Hydrangeaceae > Hydrangea > Hydrangea macrophylla. Next base: position 86,826,968 of record CM066999.1, on the reverse strand, counting down.
TGAGTTAAATTTTGTTTACCCGAGTATATATATACACGTATGTATATATGCATATATACGGGAGTAAATTAAATTAGTGTATGTTAAAATTAAATTGTTAGGGCTAAATCTTTGTAATGGATCGATACACGTTGTTATGGTTGAAGTAATTTAGATATATTCTTTCCCCTTCGTGTGACGTTGTGATTATGACATTAGGGTATTCGAAAGGGTTAGGTGAAGAGTTAGTTTGATAAAACCATATGTGAAATATTCATGGCAATTAAGAAAGATATGTGAAATTCGTTTTTTTTTGTAATTTACACAGTTACAAAAACTTTAGAAAATTATTAGAAAATCGTGGCTTTGAATTTGAACATTCTGTCCGCGGATATTATGTAAAACGTGATTCTGCACGTTTTTCGTCTAATGATATTTTTCCTGATTCTGCACCGTTTGGGCAGAAATTGAAGATTTCAGTAGCAGTTTTTAGTATATTAAAATGTACGAAATTGGGAAAATATGATTTGTTGTGTTTTTTTTATTGCTCGTATGAATTAACGAAGATTACTTGGAGATACATGAATTCTCCTATAATGTTGAGCTATGAAAAGAAATAGGTGATAGTCATTAACGTTGAGTCCGATTAAATTGTATAATTCCAAAAATGCAAAATAGTTTCACGTTCCTTAGTGTTCACCGCTCCCAGTTGTGACATTGTTTTTGGTAGCTCGACTTGCTGAGTGTACCTTTTTGCCAGTGCCTTCGTGATTAAGCTGGCCTAAGCCTTATGCCCGGCTTATTTTGTTAGACGTCTAGGCATATTGACTAGCCTTCTGTGTGTATACCTGGTTTGGTTGATACCCCAACCAAACTGGCACCAGAGTGGATGTTGGTAGTATGTCCGGGCACACATGGGATATATGTGTGGGTGTACCATGGAGGGTAGCCAAGTGGTGAACCTAGGAAATTGAATAATGAATCGTACATAAAAGTAAGAGAATTATTGTTAATAAAATTTCCTATGGGTTAAAGGATATAAAATGTTGATTTCCTCGTCTGTTGTTCTTTTCTTATACATTGTATTGGGACGTGTAGTGAGTAAATTGTGATAATGATCCTTCCTATATCTTAGTACAAGTAGTTCTGCATATTCTTGTAGTATTTTGCTGTTATTAATCTTGTGGTTGCAGGATGGTGGGTCCACTAACATTTTGCAGGTATTGACTCACCATGGGACGTTAGGTAAGTATTACTTTATTTAAATTCGGGCGAGAACTGCATGGCCACCACATAAAGGGAAACTACCGCTCGTCCCAATATGTGAAGTGGAACTACTCTCTTGCCCGAGTTAATATTTTGTGTGGTAGTTAAAGGGTCAACGGGTGACTCTGAAGCTGTGTGTGTGTGGTTTAACTCATACCAGTCATGTGACTGACCCGTGAGTTTTTTTTTTCTCGCGGGTGCGTTCTTTTTGGAGCGCAGCCGATCAAAATTTGCAGGGCTAGTAGGGAGTTTGTGGCACCTGGCAGCAGGAGGCATGCGGAGTCTTGTGCTGTTTTCTTTATTCGTTTTTTTTATTCAATCCTAGAGAGTTTAGAAATAATTTCTGGCATTGTGGGCCAGTTAACAATTTAAGATATTGTTTTAGTGACCTGTTCTTTATAGATTTTTATTATGATTTGGAGTTGGAGTTAAATCTTGGTTTGACTTTTTTTGGTTGGATGTTGACCGTTGCCTTACCTCATGTGAGTAATGATTTATTTCGGTACAGACTGTGTAATGTTTTTATATTACAAGCACCTTTGATGATTGGATAGCTAAATATTGGTTGAGGGTTCTCCCTTGATTAATACCTCGTTTTCTAAAAATTGGGGTGTGACAGTTTGGTATCAGAGCTCATGGTTGCCCTAGACTAGAGAGTGCCTAGGTGATCTTCGGAATGTGGTGAATGGGTTGTTAATTACAATGAACGAGTTTGTTTCAGATATTTATGTATGTGTGGTTATCTTGTGAAGGTTATGGCTGGAGGCTACAATACCCGTCATGGAGCTTAGACTGGAGGTGGTGAGAGTTCTGGAGGAGCTGGGGCAGAAGATCCTAACTTAGTTCAGGTCGACGTGGGGGCTATGATGAACCAGATTCTCCAAGCTGTGTAGAACAATCATCAAGGAAACCAGGGTGACCCATTCGCTAAAAGGAACACGGATTTTGTTTCTATTGGCGGCCGAACATTCGATGGGGAAAAGGGTCCGTTAGCAGGAGATGCTTGGATACGAAAGTGTGAGTTTGTGTTCGAGAGGATGCAGGTCACAGAGGTGCAGAAACAGGAGTTGGCATCTCAACAGCTTGAGGGTGCAGCTTTGCTTTGGTGGGAATCATTGAGGGCTACTTATGACGTGGCGGAGATGACGTGGGAAGAGTTCAAAGTTTTATTTGAGGAGAATTTCATTCCTAGTGCAGTGAAGTCACAATTGGCTAGGGAATTCCAAGACCTCACTCAGGGTACTATGACTGTGTGGGAGTATGTGAAGAAGTTCAACGAGCTATCTCAGTATGCTCCTCATCTGATTGATACAGAGGAGAAGAAAAACGAGAAATTTATTGATGGATTGGGACATCACTTGTCCAAGGCAGTGTTATCTGCAGAGAGTGAGGCTTTCAACAAAGTGGTGGATTTGGCTTTGAAGTTCGAGCGGAAGGAGCAGAAATTTCAGGCTGAGAGGTCAGCAAGGGCGAAGACCAATGAGAATTCTAGAGACACTCGGCCTCAAAGTCAACAAAAAGATACAGGACGTAGTGGGAACAGATTTAAGCCTTATGATCAGGGGTGGAGAGGTCAGCAGTATCAAAGACAAGGATATGGCGGTCAGCGGTTCCCAGGAAATCAAGGGAACTTCAGGCAGCAGAACCAGCAGTGGAATGGTCAGGGTGGTCAGCGTAATCAGGGTTTCCAGGGTCAACGTCAGCAGGCCCCGCAGCCACAGATTGGTTTCCGTCCACCAGTGCTTCAGATTGGACCACGACCGGTAAGGGGAGAGATGGTTGTAGCTCCTAAAGTGTGTTTCAATTGCCAGTTACCAGGACATATTGCTAGGGAATGTCCCCACCCTCCTAGGAATAAGCAGGTCGCGAGACAGGGTCAAGCAGCACCAGCCAGGGCATTTGCAGTGATGCCAGGCAATGAGAATGTGCAAGGTAGCCTCAAACTTTTTCATTCCGATGTTCGTGTCTTGTTTGATTCGGGTGCATCCCACTCTTTTATTTCTCGTCAGTTTGTTTTGAGAGAGAGTATTCCTGTTACGCCTTTACTTGTTCCTGTGAGCGTAGGAACACCTCTAGGGGTTCAGTTACTCTATTTGAGCATTGTAAAGATTTTGTGATAGACTTTAGGGATAGGACTTTCCTTGTTAATCTGATTGTATTGGGATTTGAAGGGTTTTCCATTATTTTGGGGATGGATTGGCTTAGGGCGAACCATGTTGTCCTTGATTGTGCTAAGAGAACCATTCATATAGATACCCCAGGATTATCTCGTTTCTCTTATACGTATCCAGATAGTGGAGAATTGGTTATGTCTAGTTTCCTATATTCGGTGGAGATACCGAAGAAGAATATTAGTGATGTGGAAGTGGTATGCGATTTTGAGGATGTTTTTCAGGAGATCCCTGGACTGCCGCCTAAGATAGAGGTGGAATTCCGGATTGATCTTGTACCGGGGTCCACACCAATTTCTAAGGCAGCATATCGTATGGCGCCCAAGGAGCCCAAGGAGTTAGGAGGGATGAAGAAACAATTGGATGAAATGCTTCAGAAAGGGTGCGTTAATTATTTCTTTCTGGTAGATTCATTTTTTTTTTCTTCTTAGTTGATCTTTATTTCTAGTAGTGTAATTCTTTTGAGGTGTGTATGAATCAGGTTCATACGTCCTAGTAACTCACCGTGGGGAGCTCCGACGATATTTGTATCCAAGAAGGACGGTAGTCTTCGTATGTGTATAGACTACAGGGAGTTGAATAAGGTGACGATGAAGAACAAGTATCCTTTGCCCAGGATTGACGACCTTCTTGATCAATTGAAGGGAGCGGCGGTCTTTTCACAGCTTGATTTGAGGACCGGGTATCACCAGATGGGAGTGGTGAAGAGAGCATTCCCCGTACAGCTTTCCGTACTCGGTATGGGTTGTATGAATTTCCAGTGATGCCATTTGGTTTGACCAACGCTCCAGCATTCTTTATGGATTTGATGAATAGGGTGTTCAGGCCGTATTTGGACCGTTTTGTCATTGTCTTCATAGATGACATTTTGGTTTATTCACGGACTCAGGAGGAGCATAGAGAGCATTTGAAAGTGGTGTTGCAGATACTTCGGGAGCATCAGTTGTATGCCAAGTTCAGTAAGTGTCATTTTTGGGAGACCGCAGTGAGATTTCTAGGTCATGTTATTTTAGCTGAGGGAATATCAGTAGATCCTGAAAAAGTCGCAACAGTGCAAGACTGGGCACAACCTTCTAATCCGACAGAGGTGAGGAGTTTCTTAGGATTAGCGGGTTATTACAGGAGGTTCATTGAAAAGTTTTCTCTCATAGCAGCTCCAATGACGAAGTTGACTCGTAAAAATGTGAAGTTTGTGTGGACAGATGGGTGTGAGCAAGCATTTCAGGAGTTGAAGCAGCGGTTGACCACCGCGCCAGTGTTGACTATCCCGACGGAAGGAGGGAAGCTTGTAGTGTTCACAGATGCTAGTAGGATTGGTTTGGGTTGTGTCTTGATGTAAGAAGGGAAGGTTGTTTCGTATGCTTCTAGACAGTTGAGGCCACATGAGAGGAGGTATCCCACTCATGACTTAGAGTTGGCAGCTGTTGTGTTTGCACTGAAAGTGTGGAGGCATTATTTGTTTGGGGAGAGATTTGAGTTGTATACAGATCATAAGAGTCTCAAGTACTTATTTTCACAAAAGGAACTGAATATGAGACAACAGAGATGGGTTGAGTTCATTAGTAGTTACGACTTTGAGATTCTTTACCATCCGGGTAAGGGTAATGTAGTGGCCGATGCCCTGAGTCGGAAACATAGTGTGATAGCTTCTTTGATGGTTAGGGAGTGGAAGTCTCTTGAAGTGTTAGCATCTCATGATATTCAGCCAGGGCATGAAGGTGAGAAAGCATATATTGGGAGTTTGGTTGTCCAACCGACTTTAATAGGGAAAGTTCGACAGATGCAGAGGTTAGATACAATTTTAGTTAACCGTCTCAATGACTTGGTAGTGGATTTGTTTGATGAGTGTCCGACGGATTGGTCCGTGGATACAGAGGAAAGTTTATGTTTTCAAGGAAGACTCTGTGTACCGGATAGTGAAGAATTGAAGAGGGAAGTACTTGATGAGGCACATCGGTCTCGATACACTATACATCCTGGCGGGACTAAGATGTATCATGACCTGAAACGAACCTTTTGGTGGGAAGGTATGAAGAGAGATGTTGGAGAATATGTTTCTAAGTGTATGGTGTGTCAGCAGGTTAAGGCGGAACATCAGAGACCGTCTGACTTGTTGAAACCTTTAGAAATACCTGTGTGGAAATGGGAGTGTATCTCTATGGATTTTGTGGATGGTTTGCCGAGATCCAAGAAGGGAAATGAGTCAATTTGGGTGATTGTGGATAGGCTAACTAAGTAGGCACACTTTATTCCAGTGAGTGTGCATCGGACGGCAGACAAGTTGGCACAGTTGTATATTCGGGAGATAGTACGTTTGCATGGGACTCCGGTCTCGATTGTGTTGGATCGAGATTCATTGTTTGTGGCAGAGTTTTGGGAGAGTTTTCAGAGGGTGATGGGGACCCGATTAGACCTAATTAGTACTGCTTATCACCCTCAGACCGATGGGCAGACTAAGAGGGTTAACCAGATTCTTGAGGATATGTTGAGGGCTTGTGTTCTCGATCTCGGTGGTAGTTGGGAAGAACACTTGTCATTAGTGGAGTTTGCTTATAATAACAGTTATCATTCTAGCATAGGAATGGCACCTTTCGAAGCGTTGTATGGGAGGCCGTGTAGATCTCCAGTGTGTTGGACAGAAGTGGGTGACGTACCTATTTTGGGTCCAGAGATGGTTCGGGAAACTACTGAGAAGGTGAGTGTTATTAGAGAGAGGATTAAGACTGCTCAGAGTCGGCAAAAGAGTTATGCTGATAGGAAGCGCAAGGGTGTAGAACTCAAAGTGGGAGATTTCGTGTTCTTGAAAGTATCTCCGATGAAGCGTGTGATGCGATTTAGTAAGAAAGGGAAGCTTGCTTCGAGGTTTGTAGGACCTTATGAGATTGTCGGAAAGGTTGGAGAGTTGGCCTATATAGTATTGTTGCCACCGACATTGGCGACAATCCATAACGTGTTCCATGTATCGATGTTGAGGAAGTGTGTGAAAGATCCTACACAAATTGTCCGTCCTACAGAGCTTGAGATTAACGATGACCTCACATATATTGTTCGACCTATTACGATCGTTGATCAAGATGTGAAGTATTTTCGGAGGAAAATAGTAAACCTTGTGAAGGTGCAATGGAGTGAGAGAATTAACGATGTTACGTGGGAACTTGAGGAGAAGATTCGGAAGTCACATCCCGAGCTATTCGAGTAGTGTTCGTACGTGTTTCAAATCTCGGGACGAGATTTTCTTTGAGGTGTGTATAATGTAACAACCTTAGTTTTTTTTTAATATGTTATTTATTTACCTTTTTTGTGTTTTGTTTTATTGTTTTAGTTTAATATTTCATAGGTGTAGGGTGTGGGCCATGTGTGTGTGTGTAGATGTGTGCCATGTCATGTGTGTGTGTGTGTAGATGTGTGCCATGTGTGTGTTATAGTATGTGCGGGTGTGTGTGTTAAGATACCAATATGTTAGGTATCATGTATATACTTGCATAATAAAATAATAGGGTTTAGGTAACCCATTTTCTTTCACAGCCGCAAAGAGAGAGAGAGAGAGAGAGAGAGAGAGAAGAAGAAGAAGAAGAAGAAAAAGGAGGAGAAAGGAGAAGGGTCCCGGGTCCGTGGTCTCGTGTGGAATCGCGGAACGTCGTTATTGTCGATTTCTTTGATCGAACGAGGTGAGTTAAATTTTGTTTACCCGAGTATATATATATACACGTATGTATATATGCATGTATACGGGAGTAAATTAAAGGGTCTTGCTAGGGGCACTAACAACTTTCACTAACACTTACTAACACACTCTATCTCTCTCTTAGTGGTTCTGCGGGGTCCACTGCGTACCCCACAGTGCCACTAGGAGAGAGATAGAGTGTGTTAGTAAGTGTTAGTGGAAGTTGTTAGTGCCCCAAATATTACTCTAAATTAAATTAGTGTATGTTAAAATTAAATTGTTAGGGCTAAATCTTTGTAATGGATCGGTACACGTTGTTATGGTTGAAGTAATTTAGATATATCCTTTCCCCTTCGTGTGACGTTGTGATTATGACATTAGGGTACTCGAAAGGGTTAGGTGAAGAGTTAGTTTGATAAAACCATATGTGAAATATTCATGGCAATTAAGAAAGATATGTGAAATTCGTTTTTTTTTTGTAATTTACACAGTTACAAAAACTTTAGAAAATTATTAGAAAATCGTGGCTTTGAATTTGAACATTCTGTCCGCCCGTCTTATGTAAAACGTGATTTTGCACGTTTTTCGTCTAATGATATTTTTCCTGATTCTGCACCGTTTGGGCAGAAATTGAAGATTTCAGTAGTAGTTTTTAGTATATTAAAATGTACGAAATTGGGGAAATATGATTTGTTGTGTTTTTTTTTATTGCTCGTATGAATTAACGAAGATTACTTGGAGATACATGAATTCTCCTATAATGTTAAGCTATGAAAAGAAATAGGTGATAGTCATTAACGTTGAGTCCGATTAAATTGTATAATTCCAAAAATGCAAAATAGTTTCAAGTTCCTTAGTGTTCACCGCTCCCAGTTGTGATATTGTTTTTGGTAGCTCGACTTGCTGAGTGTACCTTTTTGCCAGTGCCTTCGTGATTAAGCTGGCCTAAGCCTTATGCCCGGCTTATTTTGTTAGACGTCTAGGCATATTGACTAGCCTTCTGTGTGTATACCTGGTTTGGTTGATACCCCAACCAAACTGGCACCAGAGTGGATGTTGGTAGTATGTCCGGGCACACATGGGATATATGTGTGGGTGTAGCATGGAGGGTAGCCAAGTGGTGAACCTAGGAAATTGAATAATGAATCGTACATAAAAGTAAGAGAATTATTGTTAATAAAATTTCCTATGGGTTAAAGGATATAAAATGTTGATTTCCTCGTCTGTTGTTCTTTTCTTATACATTGTATTGGGACGTGTAGTGAGTAAATTGTGATAATGATCCTTCCTATATCTTAGTACAAGTAGTTCTGCATATTCTTGTAGTATTTTGCTGTTATTAATCTTGTGGTTGCAGGATGGTGGGTCCACTAACATTTTGCAGGTATTGACTCACCATGGGACGTTAGGTAAGTATTACTTTATTTAAATTCGGGCGAGAACTGCATGGCCACCACATAAAGGGAAACTACCGCTCGTCCCAATATGTGAAGTGGAACTACTCTCTTGCCCGAGTTAATATTTTGTGTGGTAGTTAAAGGGTCAACGGGTGATCCTGAAGCTGTGTGTGTGTGGTTTAACTCATACCAGTCATGTGACTGACCCGTGAGTTTTTTTTTTCTCGCGGGTGCGTTCTTTTTGGAGCGCAGCCGATCAAAATTTGCAGGGCTAGTAGGGAGGTCGTGGCACCTGGCAGCACGAGGCATGCGGAGTCTTGTGCTGTTTTCCTTATTCGTTTTTTTTTTTTTTTCAATCCTAGAGAGTTTAGAAATAATTTCTGGCATTGTGGGCCAGTTAACAATTTAAGATATTGTTTTAGTGACGTGTTCTTTTTAGATTTTTATTATGATTTGGAGTTGGAGTTAAATCTTGGTTTGACTTTTTTTGGTTGGATGTTGACCGTTGCCTTACCTCATATGAGTAATGATTTATTTAGGTACAGACTGTGTAATGTTTTTATATTACAAGCACCTTTGATGATTGGACAGCTAAATATTGGTTGAGGGTTCTCCCTTGATTAATACTTGGTTGTCTAAAAATTGGGGTGCGACACCGTTGTTCTAATACATGATTTCCTAATCTGTCTCTATCTGTCTAAATTGTTGTAGCATCAGGTTTTGTTACAAACCATATTGTAAAGCCTTGACTTTATCACCTATACTTGAAGTGTTTTTTCTTATCACGTTGCTTTTGATTGGTTCACGAAGTTTTGCAAAATTGAAAAAAAAAAATACTAATAATTAATCATATTTTTCTTCATTTAATTACTGAATATATAGCAAGGAAAAGAAAGTACGATGACATCAAACTAAGGTTTTCAAGTTTTTTTTGCAATTTTCTTCCTTCTTCTTCATTATCTGCTATCCTATGAAATTTTTTTAGGGTAAACTAATACTAAGTCCTATTAGAGCTAAGTTGTTCATGATAGGCCCAGCAACAAAAAGAATTCACTGATAAGTCCACTAAATTTAATATGACATTTTCACCATTCCCAAAAATTACGTCATCAGCAATTAATCTCATACTGCACTCCTAAAATCACGCGCCTAATATACATATACATATATATATATATATATTCCAGTCCCATTAATTATCTCCTCTCTCTCTCTCTCATATTTTCTCTCTAAAAAAATTTCAGAGAAACCATTGATGCTCAGAGACAGGGACGCGAAGTTGCGATCGAAGATGATAAACCAGGACTGCCTTCTCCATCTTCATCAGAATCAACGGTTGATGTTCGATCATGCGAGAAGCTGTGGGGTATAGGTCCAGACCGACTCCGACTCTTCCTCTGTTATTGATGCTAACTAGAACAAAATGAAGCTGTTCAAAGGCCTTGATCTAGATCTCAACTTTCCACTGTCAAACGAACTCACCTGAATTCCTCGCCGACGATTGGGAAATTCTTCAATGTTTTTTATTAATTTTGCTATTTATTTTAAAAATATGAAATATATATACACATATATATAGGTATAAGAACCTTGACTGGCTTTGATGATGATTTGTAAGCTATGGATCAAATGATCACCGTTCGATGTGAGTAAATATGTGATCTGATCTCTTTTAATTAACACTCATATTTTGATTTAAAGGTTGTGCGAAATTGTATAATATGTTGTGGTTCAATGGTTGTGGTTAAAAAGCTGTAGTGTAAAATTTAACACTCATGTACAGTGCTAGTTATAGTGTGAAATTTTATATTATAAATAGCAAGAGTCTTATAGGGTGAATTTCAGTGTAACGATTGCTTAATTGGAAGTGTGAATTTCAGTGTGATATTTAATACCATCTTAAACGTTACACTGATCTTGTCACTGCTCTTGTACGCTACTTTTTTTTGGTTCATGTGTTCTTCTATAACATTTTTAGTGTAAAAATTGTAGCCAACAATTTTTTACTCGTGTTGATTTTTAGTGTAAAATTCACCGATTTTCATTGTAAGATTTGCTGGGTAGTATAAAATTATTCACTGCAGTGTAATTGTATGAGCTTTGCAGTATAAAAATCTTTAGTGCAGTGTAAATTGTGATAAATTTTACACTGCAGCATATTAAAAGGAACTGGTTTGGTGCTATAAGCAAGCATTTTGTGAGGATTTTTATGTTATACATTATTGGTCCAACATATGTCCAGTAATGACAGTATATATATGTCGTGTTTACAACAAACTGAACATTTGAAGACACACAAATCCAGTATCCAAAAATGAGAATCAGCATGACTAGTTTAGATGTTCAGTTTCACAATTGTGAGAAATTTTACACTACAACATATTAAAATGAATGTGTTTGTTGTTATAAACAACTAATTATCATTGTGTCAACCAATATAGGGATAAGCAAAAAACATGTAGTATGCATCATCAAAAAAAAAAATGTCCAATAATTTGGGAGTAATAATCCAAGAAAGAGATATAGCAAAAAAAAAATTGGGATATAGCAAACAAACTGATAATAATAGTCAAGAAACAACAACTTTAATGTGCATGTCTATAATTATGGGATACTACAACCAAAATGGGTGAATATCATTAAATAACTCATTTAATGATTATATATGTACATATATAGACTCGTATATATATATATATATATGGCCCTAAATTTAATTTCCAAAATAGAATTTCTTATATACATATATGTAGGGGTAAATTCGTCAGCTAAAAAATATTAATTGGGGGTTATGAGTTGATAACATACTAGCTCAAAATAATTAGGGTCTATTAATACAAACTTATATAGGATGTGCCTAAAGTCAAAAATATTGGTTTATATGGATTTTCGGATATATTTCTAATTTTTTTAAGTCCATGGCTCGTCGAATTTTGTATTTTTCTTTGAATTCTTTTAATATCTCTTTAGTCTGATAGATTATTTTTTTCAATAGTATTGTTTGATTGGACATGGCTTCCATAATGAAAAGCACATAGCTAAGCTTCACTAGTGAACAAGAAAAAAATATATTTTTTGTAACTCCTAAACAACCCTTAGTTTTCTTTGAATTCTTTGATACTATCCTATCCCATGTCTGATTTTTTAATCTAAGGTGACTTGTGCTTCTTGTGTATTTTGGGGTATGCCCTTGTACTCTTTGTAGATGTTGTTTGACTTTTTCTTTTTATTCACCCTGTTTCGAAACTTTTGGCATCTCTGCTGAAATTTAAGGTTGTTTAGTGCAATATAATTAGAGCATGGGTAGCCAAAACTGTGCTTGTTGTATATCCTGGGGTATGCCCTTGTATTCTTTGTAGACGCCGTTTGACTTTTTCTTTTTATTCACCCTGTTTCGAAACTTTTGGCATCTCTGCTGAAATTTAAGGTTGTTTAGTGCAATATAATTAGAGCATGGGTAGCCAAACTTGACAAATGTTTTTTTTTTTTTTTGGTAATCCAAATTTGACAAATGTTTGTTAAAGTATCTGCGAGTCATTGGAAACAATAATGCTGGAAGGTCTCTAGCCAGACTAAAGACCTTCCAAACCATTAATAATGTTTTTTTGTACCTGACTTCTGAAGAGCATGAGGCCATTTTGGCATTGTTTATTTCCATCAATTAGCTGGAATAAGGTGTTGTGTTGAGGTCTTTTGCTTCAATTGTGTTGAGATTCAACAGAGATGAGAAAGGAGATACCCATGAAATTTCATTTTCTTGGATATTTTACTAGTGTTTGGAAAGTATACCAATTTTATGGTTACCAAAGTAGTTATGCCATGTTCAACACAACCTCAGTATATCCTCTGACATTTAAAGTGCTAGTTGTAGATGCAAGTGATGCAATTCCATTTGTTGCTTGGGTTACTCAGTATACGTTTTACATTTTGATAGTCAGGATTTGTAAGGGATCATAAATACACAATACTACCTGATACACGAGAGGGAATGCTGGAAACAGAGGTCACTGCACCGTGGATGTGATTTTTATGCCCACAGTGCTGAAAGGATAGGTATTATGGTGATATCAGCAACTATATATTACATGCATCCTGAGAAAGTGTGGTACACCCTGCTGATTTCATCCTTTTTTCCTTTTCTTTGTCTTCTTTTCATTTGTTATTTTATTTATTTTAAGGCTCTGTTAGTTTGTGGATTTAGAGAAGGAAAACAAAAAGGTAAGCAGAACAATAAGGAAAACTAATTTTCTCGTATTTTCCTGCATCCTTAAAAAAACATTAAGAATTAAAAAAAAATCAAAACATAATTGTAACTCGAGGAAAAAGGGAGGGAAGTGACTTACAAAATTCAAAATTTTTTATTAATCAAACAAAGAAAACTGCATTCCTTTTCCATTCTCCCTGAACCAAATAGAGCCTAAACGAATAGAATTTCTATTCGCATGTCAACATATACTTTCCTCAGAGTATGACAGATTGAAAGGCATGTTGTAAGATTCATACATACTGATACAGGTACTCAGTTGAGTGTCTATCAAGCATTCCGGTGAAAACACTTTACTTCACTAGGAGTGAGAAGTACCGGCATGTGAAAAAAGTTTTACTTGACACTTTCTTTGGTCCCCCAAAAGAGGGAGTATATAGCACGTCCATTTAAAGCACACTTAATCATATGGTGTTTATTATATAATTGGTGATTAAGCAATATACCCGCCCAAGACCTCTTCTTTTGTGTTTCACGATAATCACAAAACAATCACACAAACAAGACAATAGAAAAGTAAGCAAAAGACGACTGCTCTTTATTGATAATAAAACCTACAACACAACCAATCCCTCACCTCTCTCTCCTCTATTGTTTTTCCTCACTCTTGTTCTAGAGTCTCTATCTTCTCTTAGGAAAATGCAATTGTGTGGGATTCTCTCTTTTCTCTCTAAGACTGGGATCACCATCCCCTATGGATTTGATCCTATATTTATAGTAATACAAATCCTAGTCCTATTGTTAATAGGAAACTCTTCTTCTACAAGAATCCTAATAGGAATAGGAAACACTCTCAAAAGGAAACCTAAACCTAATAGGAAACAAGAGTTTCTGCTGCTGCTCCCCGCGCCCGCTCAGGAGGCCCGCCCGGGTGGCTCCTGCTCTGGCCGCTTCTCCAGCGGGCAACATTCCAGAATGTCCAGCATAGTTCTCTCGTTCCCCACCCACCCAGGTGGTGCCCGCTCGAGAGGTCATCACTTCCTTTGGTTTCTTGCTTTCGTCTTCGTCTTCTTATGAGGTTTTTGTCACAAAACCCAACAATATTCACCTTGACTAAAATTTCATCACCTTTGTTGTCCTTCAGGTTATTTATCAATTTTTATCTCCTCCTCGTCTTTGCCACCTCTCCATCATTATCTATGTAAACTTGTTATTTCTCAAATCCTCATCATCTATGGATTTAAGAAACTTTGAAGCTCCATCAAGGCCGTTGCCAACATCATCATCTTTATCATAGTAGTCGTAACCACCTTGGGCTTGGAATTTAGCCCAACATCTCGTCTCACCATCCATGGAGCAATATACGAGTGCCCAACATCTCTTCTTGTCATCTTCTTGGGAACATCGCACGATTGCCCAACTCTTCTTTTCGCCATCTCCATGGGAATGACGCACAAACTTGGCCTCATTGTTGTGACCCACATCTTCACCTCTTGTAGAAACGGTTTGTGTCACAAAGGTTGTTGTTGGAACCTTCTTCATTGGCTCCCACGTCTTCTTCACCTCCTTTGTGACCTCACTGCTCACCATTGTATTTCCCAAACATATATTCAAATTCCCAACCTTTCTACCCATCAACATGACCCTTGAATCCCTTTTCACCTTCACCAGGCCTTTACCCACTACAGTGGAGCATTTCTTTGAGTCTAACACACCCAAAGAGATTACGTTCCAATTCAAGCCCAGAACATGGCAGACATCATTTAGCAACCTTGTCAAGCCCTTGGTAGTCTTGATCACGACAGTGCCAATTCCCTTCACCTCCTCACTTGTGTTGTTCCCCATAAAGACTTTCCCCTCCATCGATTGATAGGACAAAAACCATTCTCTATGTGAACAAATATGGGAAAAACATGCCGAATCAAGCAACCATTTGTTCGCCCTCTTCTCTTCACTTGGCATCATCATAAATGACATCAATTCTCCCCTCATCCTTTCCATTCGCAATAGTACCCTTGACTGAAAACTGTTGTTATATGAAAACTCAATCAACAACAAATGGTCTTTCCAATCACCCTAGAAATCAAGTACACTTGACTGAAGCATGTCTTCCAAAATCTGGATTACTCTTTCTGATTGACCATCAGTCTGAGGATGAAAAGCAGTACTAAAATGTAATTTGGTACCCATTGTTTCTTACAAGGCCATCCAAAACTTCGATGTAAAACTAATATCTCTATCTGAAATAATAGAAATTAGAATACCATGTAGTCTCACAATCTCGCGAATATACAACTTAGCTAAAGTCTTCGGCTTAGTTGTTCGAAGCGGTAGGAAGTACGACGACTTCGTCGAACGGTCAACGATCACCGAAATGATACTATTCGATTTCTTAAACCTCGGAAGCCCACTAACAATGTCTATTGTAATGTGTTCCTATTTCCATTCGGCTACCAATAACGGTTGTAAAAATCCCGAAGGTACTTGGCGTTCGACCTTCACTTGTTGATAACTCGTACATCGTGAAACATAGTGTGCTATTTCTCTCTTCATTCCTGACCACTAATAAACATGTCTCAAGTCTCTATACATCTTGGTGCTTCCCAGATGAACGGTGTACATCGTATTATGCGCTTCTTCTAGGATGTTCCGTTTTAACTCCTTTTTGTTAGGTACGCAAATTCTACCCCTCAATCTCAAAACATTTTTCTCAAAAGTGAATCCCGGTTGTTTTTCCATTGGAATCTCACCACAAATCTTCTTCAAAGCCACATCTTGATGTTGCTTTTCTGTGATCTCGTGAATCAATAGTGGTTGTGCCACAATCGTCGACATCAAGCCACTTTCAATCCTCGGAATCAATTCAAGTTCCAAATTCTCCATTTCTCGAATAAATTCCCGTTGAGAAGCCAAATCTGATGCATGTTGGTCGGTGTTTTACGACTAAGAACATCGGCGACTACATTCGCCTTGCCCGGATGATACTGAATTGATAGATCATAGTCCTTCATCAACTATAACCATCTCCTTTGCTCATGTTTAAATCTCGTTGTGTGAACAAGTACTTTAAACTCTTGTGATCCATATATATCTCACATTTCTCCCCATACAAATAATGATGCCAAATCTTCAATGAAAAAATTATGGCAGTCAATTCTAGATCATGGGTTGGATAATTCTTCTCGTGTGGTCTAAGTTGTCTCGACGTATATGCAATGACCTTGTCACTTTGCATAAGAACGCAACCTATACCCCTATATGAAGCATCACTGTAAATGACAAACTCTTCGGTCCCAGTCGGAACAACTAAGATTGGTGCTTTCACCAATCGACTCTTCAACTCTTGAAAACTTTTCTCACATTTCCGACTCTAAATAAAAGCAACATCTTTCCTCATCAATTGAGTCATCGGCATTGCTATACGTGAAAAGTCTTTTACAAACCTCCGATAATAACCAGCTAATCCTAGGAAACTTCATATTTCTGTCACATTCGTCAGTCTTAACAAATTTGTAACTGCTTCTATCTTCTGAAGATCTACAGAAATTCGTTTCACTGACACTACATGCCCTAGAAAAGCAATCTCCGTCAACCAAAATTCACACTTCTTTAATTTCCCAAACAACCTCTTCTAGCATAATCAATGTAAGGATAATCGCAGATGGTGTCGTGATCTTCAGAACTCTTAGAATAGATTAGGATGTCATCGATGAACACAATAACAAACTCATCTAAATCGTCTTTGAAAACACAATTCATCAAGTCCATGAAAGCGGTTGGTGCATTAGTCACTCTGAACAACATAACTAGAAATTCAAAGTGACCATATCTAGTATGGAAAGCTGTCTTCTCAACATCTTCCTCATTGATTTTCAACTGGTGGTAACTAGATCTCAAGTCGATCTACAAAAATACCTGAGCCCCTTGTAATTGATCAAATAAGTCATCGATTCGCGGCAATGGATATTTGTTCTTGACAGTCAACTTATTCAACTCTCGATAGTCGATGCACATACACAATGCCCATCCTTCTTCTTCACAAACAAGACTGGAGCTCCCCATGGCAAATTACTAGGTCGGTTAAAACCCTTCTCAAGCAGCTCTTGTAATTGTACTTTAAATTCTTTCAACTCTACCGGTGCCATTCGGTACAGTGCTTTGGATACCGGTTGTGACACTGGTACTACTTTTATCGTGAACTCAAGCTCTCTTTCGATCAATACATCACGTAACTCATCAAGAAAAAACATCTAAAAATTCTTGAACTACTGAAATATCGTCTACTAGTGGTCCAAGAACTCGTGTATAAACAATCGAACATAAGAAACCCGAGCAACCTTTCTTCAACATCTTACTTGCTTGAATCGTCGATATCAAGTACGGTGGTACGGTCACACCCTTACCCTGAAAAGTAAACTCTTCTTGTCCTAACGAATAGAAACTAACCCGTTCCTGTTCACAATTGATATTAGCTTGATTGACCGATAACCAATCCATACCCAAGATAACATTAAAGTAGTTAACTGTCAACGGAATCAAATCGACGCTCAAGACCTTACCACCTATCTTGATCTCACACGACTTGAATACTAAGGAAGTTACTAACAGTTCACTAATAGGTAATGATACCCACAAGTCATATCCTAGCGGTTCAGACTTAATAGTTAAATGCTTAACAAAATCACGGGACACAAATGAATGCGTTGAACCAGAATCCATGAAGTATAACCACAGGATGTGAACAAATAGGAAGAATACTTTATACGACTGTATCATCCGTATTCCTCAGCCTAAGCTGGAAGTATCGTC
Organism: Hydrangea macrophylla; assembly: GCA_033977485.1. Classification (NCBI taxonomy): domain Eukaryota; kingdom Viridiplantae; phylum Streptophyta; class Magnoliopsida; order Cornales; family Hydrangeaceae; genus Hydrangea; species Hydrangea macrophylla. The sequence continues at coordinate 86,809,478 of CM066999.1, read as the reverse complement.
CTTGTTGATGCTCGACCCCCTTTGCTTTATCCACTCGTTGCCCTGCCTTTGATCCACTCACCATACTCGATGCCCTGGTACTCATTCTCGATTGTCTCTTACTTGGACAGTTCTTCACTATATGTCCCGGTTGTCCACACTCAAAACATTTCCCCCTTATCTCTGGATTATAGCTCTTGGTGTTCGAGGTTCGGTGTGGTCACATTCGTGTTTAAAGGACAATTCCTGGATATGTGCCCCAGTTGCTTGCAAAGGTAATACGTGCTCATCAAATAGTAAATCCCCTTGTATTGCAAGTTACATGTCGGGCATAACAGTCTCGAGTCTCTGACAAACGTACTCCCTCCTTGACTACCCACATATGATCCCGAACTTTGTGTGAATGGCTTCTTAGCATTCCCTTGCCCTTTGCTTCTATTGTCATTGGATCTCTTTCCTTGTTGCCTTTACCGATATCGATAGACACTTTTCTCAGCTATGCGAGCGGCTTCTTCAACTAGAGAAACAGTCGGGTGTTACAACATGTCCACACGACTATGGATACTCTCCCTAAGCCCTTCCTTAAATTTACAAGCTTTATCCTCGTCAGTTGGAACTGCAGCTTTCCCAAAACGCAATAAAGCATTATAACAAGAAACGTACTCACTCACAGTCATGTCTCCCTGGGCTAAGCTCGCAAACTCTTGATGTTTCTGAGTATGAGCAGATCGCAGAAAGAAACGCTTGTTGAATTCATCCTTGAATGCTTCCCACATAGTTGGCTTCCCTTGTTCAAGCACGTTATTCGACCAATTCAATGCTTCGCCCATTAATGTATCGGATGCGCACTGAATTTTCTCCTCGTCAGTACATATCATAGTACGAAAATGTCTGTCCATGTCCATCATCCAATTGTCGGCCAAGTCTATGTCCACTTGTCTATAGTACAAAGTCGGTTTTCGTTTATGGAATTATTCCACAATCGTGTGTTGAGGTCTTGTTACCGGTTGTGCATTAATGTAACGAACTTCAACTGGTGGGACTTGAACATTCATCTGGTCTCGTTCACTTATTGGTTGAACAAAATTTTCCCACCATGCTCACTATTTGATCCATTCGCGAATGCGGTGACAACTCTCTTATAGGCTCAGTCATGATGTCTCACATATTCACTCTGTTGACTACAATGCATAATGACATGCATGCTATGCCATAAGATATATATATATATGTGCACAGTTCGTCATCACAAATAATAGATGCAAACATATGAAGCATTCTATAATGATAACAATATTATCATCATAATCATATAGTCCACTCGACGACACTCAACATATATCGTCACTCGTTCCCAAGGCTCTAAACCTTTTGCTGTGATACCACTAAATGTTACAGCTCGGTCCTACAATAGCAGAACCGAAGCCCGTGGCACGCCACTGAGGCTAAATCCATTCATTAACGTTCCCAAAAGAATTAGTTTTAAGAACATGCAGTGAAAAAGAAATAAACGATTTGAAAACTAGCAGTCCAGTCGACTACACCTCGTGCCTAGTCGATTGAGATTGGTCCAGTAGAAAGTTTGATTATTGAAACCTAATCCAGTCGACTATTTTCTATGTCCAGTCGACTGGGGTACAAAATTCCCAATCGATTGTACTGTCCGATCGACTAAACTCTAAGCAAGCAGAAAGGTGACCTTTGAAAAACATAAACCAGTCGACTGTACTTAATGCAGTGTCTCGTTCACAAAAGAGGTCCAGTCGACTTTACACACAAACCAGTCAACTGTTTTCTAGCAGTAAGGCATTCTGCAGAATTCCCCAAGTTAAAAGCTTTATGAAATTATCAGGGGACCAACCACTCATTCCAAAATGATCCTAGCTGTATTCGAACATTGGTAAAACATAATCACAAAATATTACTATCTATTACAACATCATTAATCCGTTCTAAGATACTAAGTTAAACATAGTTCAACAGTCATGAAATCTCTATTACAACAACTCTATTACAAAACTACGAGATAGGCATGATAAGTCACCTTCTATAAGAACTCCCAACCCACGTGCTCATTTTTGTGATTCTTCGCCGGCATTAACACCTGTAGACACCCCATTTTGTCAGCTATTAGATTTAGGAGACCCATAGCTTGGTGGTTCACAATGATCAAAATGACTCAAAAAAGGACTCCTGGAAGTTAATTCTCTCTCTCAAAATGCTCAGAATGACCAAAATACCCCTGAAAGCCCGAACGCTCCCAAATTTGGACCAAATGTTCTAGAAACATGCTACGTCGCAAGAAAAGCAATAAAATGAGTTCTAAAGCAAAACCAGATGAAATCGTCGGCTCCCACAGACCCCCGGAAGTCCCGGAAGTTCCGGAAGTTCCCAAAAAGTTCCCGTTGACCGATTTGACCAAGTTTGACCAAGGTTTGACCGAAAATGTCCAATTTTGTCGAAAAGTTCCAGAATCATTCTAGATCATGTGGAAAGTACTAAAATGAGTTTTAAAAGTTGACTTTCCAGAACTTCCTGGGAATCCCAAGTTTGACTAGTTTGACCAAAAGTTGACTTTAAAACCAGAGCACCGTATCATTTTTCAAATATTTTTCATAGATACTTGAGGTAAATTACTTTCCAACGGTATACCGCACATAATTTTTGGATTTAAAACGAATTTATTATGTATTTCTGAAGGTGAAAAAGGCGATTAAATCGGCTGTTATCGCGAATACTGCAAAACTTTTCAAAGTGACCTATCTCCGAACTATTTTTTTTACAGGAAATAGACTTCATTACCTTTCCAACGATATATCACAAGCTCAGTTTGGAGTTCGTATACATTTTCTATGAATTTCAGACGAAATAGGGCCTTTTCGCGAATACCGGAACCTCTGGGGGCCTAAACAGCATTATCTGGACGAATGAGGAGCAGTGCCGCCACGGCACTGGCCCACTACTTCCACGGCACAGGCCCAGTGCCTCCACAACACTCTCCCCCAGAATGGTTTATTTTTGTAATTTCTTTTGGGGGTTCATATGGATTAATTAGAAACCAAAACGACGTAGTTCTATGTTCACAGATGTTTGGGACCAATGGGAGTACTTCTAAAACCCCAAAATCACCCCAAATTGGCCTATATAATCCCCCCTTGACTTCTCATTTTGGGGGGGTGCAAATACAAAAGCTTAGAGAAGTATAGAGAGAAAAGTTGTAGAAGATAAGGTTAGGAGAGTGAAAGTGAGCTTCTTCCTTTGATTTTCAACTAAAAAGTGAGTTTCAAACTTTGTTTTTCTACTTCATTACTCCCATTTACTTCACATTCAATACACCCAACCACCATTAGTGAGAATTTGTGAGATAGGAAGCTTCTTCCATGTCTAAGGTCACCATATATGAGTGAAACACCAAGCTACAAGTCCAAAATCATCATAAATATCATCTATTGATTACTTACATGCTTGTTTTACATATTATGCTCATCTCTCCTTAATCTCATTTCTTTTTTATTTTCTTTATTTACTTACTAGTCTATCATCATCTAGATGATGACATGAAGTTTGAGGTGAGTGAATCCTTATGGATAGTAGCTCTTGACCTCAAAAACATGTTTGATAGATGATGATTTCAACTTCAATACATTCCTATGTATTCTTGAAGTTGTTTTTCAAAATAAAACAATGTCTCCAACAATCTTGGAGGCTCTTAATATGAGTTCAAATGCTGATATTTCAAGTGGTCATAATCTCCAATTAAGTGCTGAAAATATACTTTCAAAACCCCCATTTCAAAACCCCTCTAAAGCTCCAATATTGGGATTCCAAGAAATAAATCTTATTTCTCTCAAAAAAAATCTTCAAAACAGTGAGTGGTTTGATTTCAAAGAATTATTTTGAGTTCAATACTTAAGGTATGGATGCAAGACCACTTGGAAAATCTTCCTAATTCATTATAGAACATCCATGATTTTTGGCTTGACTTGAAAGCACTTGAAAGGGGTCCATTTTTGTCCAAACATTCCTTCTAAACATTCTGTCTTTACTGTCACAGCAACTTGGTTGACTTTCAACTTGTTTTCCAAAAAACGGTTCCAAAAAGAGTGATCCCAACTTATTTTTCCCTTAAACTTCAATGTCTTAAGAAACTTTCTATATAATATTGGGCCTCTAGATCTTTTGTTTTCATTTTCTAAGATTTTTAAACATTTCAGTCGACAATACAAACTCTGTTTCTGAGTAACCTCTATTGTTTATATGATTTCTCTCAATCTGTAATAGTTATTGATGATCTCCATAAAAAAATCATGCATTCAAAACACTCCTAACCCTACTTTTCATTTTCCACAAGATCAAGTCACTATTTTGTCCACTATTCACATCAAGCACTCTTTTACTTTCATTCTTTGATTTGATGCTAACATGCACTCCAAATTTGTTCATGTCTTAGGAAGTGGTCCATACCATATTTGTACATATTATATGATGATTTTCTTCATGCATTCATGCATACTTTAGAATTCTAACTCACTTTAGAAAGTCCATGTACACAAACACACTACAACCTTTGTACATTTTAGGATCATACATTGCATCCATGCAAGATTTGGGGTTTTTGTGACTCCTAATCTAAGAAGATTATAAGAAATGAAGTTGATCACCCGTTCATGCTTCCCCTCGATCACATCATCCTTTCTCATCCGTCCCTGGGATTGAGAGGTTTTCTTTTCTCAAAGATTAACATGCATCATTCTAGTTTGCTAAGCATATTTTGATCTCTTTGATTAATTTGTTTCAAGAACAATTCATGTCCCCCTTAGATTAGGAAAACTTAATTACTTGATATGTGATTAGAAGATTTTTCCTAGGTTTATTTGTGTGATCTTTCACTTTACATTGTATGATATTTGGCATAGATCTTATGAATGATATCTTATCTTTTGATATTCTATTTCAAGATTCTTATGTGATGTAATATACCTATCATAGTATTATTTGTCGAACTAAACATAGTATAAGATGATTATTTGGATGCTAATTGAGGCCCGTCGAAAGACGGGGCGAGTTGAGGGTGTTTTAGTCGCGACAAAGGCTCCTTCCTCTCTCGTACCGTAACTCCGAACCAAGTTCTTTGGATATGAAGGACCGGTGCCCTTTATCCGTTTGGGTGAGTCAAATTGGATTTCTTGGTTCCCTAAAGACAAAGTGGTGACTCTATATCTATTTTCAACAGACCTTCCTTTTCTTCTTGTTTTCTTCAAAACAATCTCAAAACCAAACAAAACGAAAGAGTGGACGACCGATTCCGCGTGTCCACAACACCTGAAATGGTAATTTGAATAACCACACATATTCGATTTGTTAGCTAACGTTTAGTAAATAAAACAACAAATGCACATGAATGATAAACATGCTCGCATTCACATCTCTACATTTTATACTAGTCTCCGGAGTCCCACGTGTACGTTCTATACTCCTAATCCGCGACTCTTCACCAATAAGTCCACGCGAAATGGTAAGACCCACGTTTATTTTCTTCAAACGTGCAACCTTATGCCTATTACAACTCCATAACAATGGCTTGATACACGCACCCCTTTGACCCAAATAACAACTAAACATGCTCAAATCACATATCACCGTGCTTTTAACATAATCAAAACATTTCACCATGCTATTGGGCCTACTTATCAATATAACTGCCCAATATGAACTACACAATATATATATCTATAAACTATCACATGCATTTCATACAAAACATGAATACATGTCAAGAGATCATTCCAAAACACATAGTTGAATCACTCACCTCCGATTTACGCTCTTAAGCTATGATCCAAAGAAAATTCGTGCACAAAGATCATTCAGAAGTCCGTCTATCAAAAATCCAATGATCAACTTTTTAGGAAAATTCTAGAAAATGAGTTTTTGAAATACTTATCCAAACAAGCCCTAGTGGGTATCAAAACGAAGCTCTTACCTCGAGGAGTTAGAATATCCGATAAAATATTTTAATCAATGGACGGATCCCCAAAAATGAGCGTCGTAAGCTCGAAGATCAAATCTCTATTTTGTCTCTCCTCCTTTCTTATCTTTTAGAAGTCAAAATAGATTTTGCAACTTGGAAATATCTCACACTTTGTATTTATAGCCAAAACTTCTCAAAATATTATTTAACTCCCCTTAAGGTCTTAAACCTTCGATTTAGCACCCCTAGTAGTAAATATCTAACTTTACTAGCTTTTCACTAAGTTCTGTTTGGTTACTAAAACGCAGTCTCACATGATTTTATGAAATTGCTAATTAGGCAACCAAATTAGCAGCGTGTTAATTTGTCCTCACAAGGATGCTAAAATTAACAATAGAAATATATTCTAAACCGGAAAATAATACAGATAGTAAAATACACAGGTAATCATTTATTTTCAGATAAACATTTAAGGTATTCCATAATGAACATCTCACACTCGGAGAGACTTTACAACAACACAACACTCAATCTACATAGTCTCAAAGGGTTCTCCAACACAGATACCCAAATTAACTCGTGAGTCAAAACTCACTCACACATGTGCCAACATGCACAATGCATCACATTACCATGCATGACAATGTAGTAAAATACAATAACAAAATTACGGGTGTTATACTTCCAGTAAGGTAGATGCAATTTTCGTACAAAGGAAAGAATATCTGGAAGAAAGAGCTTTGTCCAGTCTTATCACTGAATCTGTAATCCCAATCAAATGAGAGTAGTTTTGTTCACCCACTGTTCACCCAGGACTCCATTTTGGGTGATATATGTCTCATTCCAGTAATTATGTTGATTATACAAGGACAAAATGGGAATAGAATGGAACACATGTCACCCAATGGAGGCCTGAGTGAGCAATGGATGAGCAAAATTTCTCTTCAATCAAACCATCCAAGTATCTTGGTTTTGGGAGAATCACATACATCGTTTGTATCTTTTTTATCTTGTTATTGTTCTTGGTACGTTGCATGTACTCTTTTTGAATCTATCGTGGTTAATCTTAGATTAAGATTTCTTAGATCTTTTGGTGTTTTCTGGTACAACACTTGGTGTATAGCACATCGCCAGTTTGTATTTAGTGTGTGGTGTGAACAACACATACCTTGTTTGGAATCATTTCTAAACGTATGTTTGGATCGTAAAGCAATTTTCAGACTTGAAAGGCGTGTGTTTTCTTGTTTGGATAAAATTTTAATAGAAATATATGATTTAGTCCCAAGAAATTCAAATTAATAAAATTGGTCCATCCCCATTTCATGGAATAGAAATTAGTCCTTAATTACACCTTTAATCTAGAAATTAGTCCTTTTCTCCAATTATGTGTAACATATATGGACGAAATTACCCTCATTATCATATATATATATACATATATGTATAGGTTTACCAACAGTTTATGGAAACCGAAATCATGGAGATCATGGATAGGGATGGATTGAATATTGTTAAAATAAAAAAAAAATAAAAAAAAAAAAGGTCACTTATTTTACTCAACTGCCAAAAATGGTAGGTATTCCTCACATTTGTAGTACACAAGTTTCAACGATATAGTTTTTTTTTTGTATTAGCTTCTTCTGAGAGAATCATAGGTGTGTTCTTCATTTGCATTTTTGATTTGTGGAGGTTTACTTGTGGGTTTTGAAGGTGAGAAGTTTCGCATTATATCCATTCAAAAAGTGAGAAGTTCGCAATAACTTTTGGTGTCCAATGGAGACCGCGTTTCCGAATCAAAGTGAAAACAAGTGAGATTTAAGAGGCTATGAATTTTTTTTTCAATTTACTTGCCCGGTCACAAGCTTATTGAATTGAGATATTCTCATTTTTGGAGTTCGTATTGAATGTGAGAATTTCTCACTATTAAGTGCGAAAGTTCTCATTCGTAAGTGAGACTTTCTCATTTAATGCTGTTTGGGATTAACTGTTTTTATGAGAATTTCTCATCAATTTCTTGCTTTTGTTCAAAACAAAAATTCTAATAAGACGAATTGATGAGAATTTGATGAGAAATTTATCACTTTTGAGAAATTTGATGAGAATTAGATGAGAAATTTTGTGAAATCTATTATTGAGGGTTTGTGAATTACAGAAATAAAATTGATCGCTTCCACCATGGCATGTGTTTATTTGCACAGTTTGAATTGTGAAATTCATCAATATTAGTCACGTTGGCACGACCTCCAGTTTAAATTGTAAAATTGCAAAGAATTGTTCAATAGTAATCAAAGCAACATATTAATATATTTATTCCAATTAAATCGAATCCAATACATTATCCTCAGGTGTGTTTGCGCTAGCGGCAGTTTCAGATCGAATATATTAAGACGAAGTGATGCGAATTTGATGAGAAATTTCTCACTTTTGAGAAATTTTTTAGAAATTTGATGAGAATTAGATGAGAAATTTCTCACTTCTGTTCAAATAAAAGGGAGAAATTTGTGCTTTTATAAATGGAAAAAATTTCTCATTCAAACAGAGTACGTATCTAACAATCCTAATAGTTTTGTCTTTAGGCAAGAATTAAAGCTGTGAGTTAAATTTCTAACTTCATCCCCATAACAAGTGAGAAATTTCTATATTCAATTCTGAAACTGTCGCTAGCGCGAACACAACTGAGGCAAATGACTGGGATTTTATTTAATTGTAAAAAATATATTAATATGTTACTTTGATTAATATTGAGAAATTTGATGAGAATTAGATGAGAAATTTTGTGAAATCTAGTATTGAGGGTTTGTGAGTTACAAAAGTTACCATGTCTATAGTTTGAATTGTAAAATTCACCAATATATAGTTATGTTGGCACGACCTCCAGTTTGAATTGTGAAATTGCAAAGAATTGGTTTTTGGTAATATGAAGAAGATATTTAAAGGACGTACTATATTAATCAAAGCAAAATATTAATATATATATATATATATTGTAATTAAATTGAATCCAATACATTTGCCTCTGTTGTGTCCACGCCAGCGGTAGTTTTAGAATTGAATATATTGAGACGAATTGATAAGAAATTTCTCACTTTTGAGAACTGGTTACGAAATTTGATGAGAATTAGATAAGAAATTTTTCACTTTTGTTCAAATAAAAGGGAGAACTTTGTGCATAATTAAAAGGGAGAAATTTCTCATTATTTAAGTCTCTTAAATGGATAATCATATTATTGCGCTATGTTCCTTTGGGTAGTTATGAGACCTCTGTATTCATTGTGTCGGAGGACATTGGGATCTGCGATTTAGTTCGTCATGTTACTGATAATGCATCAATAAATTTATTGAGAAATTTATGGGGTGGGGCCCTAGGGAAAGCAAAAATACACTGGGTTACTTGGGAAAAAGCCTGCAGAAGTAAATTCAATGGAGGTTTGGGGATTGGCAATATCCTGGATACGAACAGAGCGTTGGTTTCTAAGTGGATTTGGAATTTGGGGGTCGTTAAATCTCAACCGCTCTGGAAACAAGTCATTTGTTGCAAGTATAATTGGTCGTCTGATAAAATTATTCTTAGCATTCCCTATAGCAGATATATGTCGCCTTTCGTTAAGTCACTTTTCAAGCTGATCAATGGGACTGACGTTTGTGCTGACATTGTTAGAGAGGGTCGTCGGAAGCTGCTGGGGGATGGGGCTGACATCAAGTTATGGGAGGACATCTGGGTGGGGGATTTGGAACTCAAAAGTCGATTCCCTAGGATCTATGCTTTATCTTCTAATAAAACAGGTGTCATTAAAGAGTTTGGAGATTGGGTCAATGGGAGATGGATCTGGAATATTACACTAAGAAGACAACTGTTTGGGTGGGAGCTTAGCCAATGGTCTGATTGTCAGCAGTGTTTGGGTGGCGTGGTGCTGAGCGAAACTTCTAGTGATAGGTTGTGTTGGGTTTTTGATTTTAAAGGTGTTTTTTCTGTGAAATCCTTCTGCAGAGAAGCTGAAAGTCGAAGGTTTCCTTCAGTCCCACAAGGGCCTTCATGTTGGAGCAGTGGTGCTCCACTAAAAGTTGAATTTTTTTGGTGGCAACTGACACAGGGTAGGGTTGCTGTTAAGGAAACTTTACGGACTTTGGGAGTGGATATTCAGCCCAATTCTCTATGCTGCTTCTGTCAAAGGGAGCCAGAGACGGTTCAACATCTTTTCCTTTTGTGCAACTGGTCTTGGTCCCTTTGGGGAGCAGCGATGAATCTCTGGGGTGTATCGGGCTGCTGTCCGGGCACTATTTTGGAATGGTGGAATCAGTGGGTGGGATTATGTCCATTGAAGGCTGCTAAAAGAGGGTGGTTAATTCTGTTCATGGCCTCGATTTGGTCGATTTGGTTGTCTAGGAACAAAGTGGTGTTCGCCGGGGCAAATGTTTCGTGGGCTGACACGTGGGAATTGGTTAAGCAAAGGCTCGTTTGGTGGTTCAAAACCTCGATGAAGAAGGTTAAATTATCGATTAGTGATATGCTGCTTAATATTCAAGAGGCTTGCCGATCTCCCTCCATTGTACATCAGAATGCTGTCCTTGATTGGGCTCCTCCACCTCTCAATTTTCTGAAGCTAAATGTTGATGGCTCAGCCATTGGAAAACCTGGGCAGGCTGGGGTTGGTGGTGTCCTCAGAGATCACCATCGCATTGTCAGGGTGGTTTTCTCCGCCCCAATCGGTGCTCATGACTCAAACTTTGCAGAGCTTAGGGCAATCTTGGAGGGGCTGAAACTGTTGGACTCGTCTGGGGAGTGTAATGGCTTTAATGTGATTGTTGAGAGTGATTCGGTGGTGGTGGTGTCTTGGGCTAATAGTACAGAATGCCCTTGTTGGCATTATGTGGCCGTTTATAACGAGATTAGGAATTTACTCACACGATTGCAGGTGAGTAGATCGATCTCCATTGTTCATGCTAGGAGGGGTTCGAATGGTTTTGCGGATAGTCTTGCTAAAGCGGGTGTTCACAGGAGCGGTTCTTGGGTTGCTTGGGTTTGGCGCCTTCTATTGGGGGGGGGGGGGGGGGGGGGGGGGGGGGGTTTATTTGGGTTTGGTCTTGTGAGTTTGTGAACTTCTCAGGAAATGATATTAGTCTTATTGTGTTCCTTGTTTTAGGGGTCAATTCCAATTGTGGGTTATGTGCTTCTCTTTGTTTACCTGGAGTATTAAGTCAAGTGACTTAGTGGGTGTGCGAGTGGGGGGGTTGAGGGGGCTCTTTTTGGTGTGTGTTCTCAGTTCGGACGGTTTCTTTTTGAGATTACAGTGCTTTACACTTTGGGCGGTGTGTGTTTTGGTGTGGGTGTTCTTTCGTGTGTGGGGTTTTCGTGTCGTGGGTGGGTTAAGTCATTAAAATTGCAATAAAAAAATTATAAAAAGAATAAAAAAATAAAAATTGCTTGTTTGATGCTGCTGGCTGTTTGCTGATGTGGGTGGGGTTTTCTTTTGGTCTGGTTTGAGAGGTGGATTTTGGCTTTTTTCTAGGTGCATGGTTGTCTATGCAGTTTTGGGTTCGCTCCGTATGGCTTGGGGCCTTGTTGCTGGCTTTTGTTTTCTTTCTCTTTGCTGTCGAATTGTGCTGGTGCTGTTTGTATTTCTGCTGTTGCTGCGGTCTGCTGGTGCTGTCATTTTTGAACTGGTTATCTTGGTTTGTTTTTGGCTTCGTTAGGAGTTCTCTGTTGGGTGTTGCATCTTTCCGGGCCTTAGAGGTTTTTTCTTATGGTAGTTTTACTGTTCATAAAATAAATAAATAAAAAAAAAAAATCCAGTGGCGGGGTGTGTTCTCAATTTCTTGTGGCCAACATTTTCAACTGAGAGTTGCAATTGCCAGGGTTCGGGTGGTTAGTGTATCTCCAATTTGGTTTGGTCTTAAGGGGGTGGCTGAATCCTTTAGTTGGCTGATAGTCAGACATTTTGCCTTGGGGACTCGATTGGCTGGTGCTCTATGTATTGGCTTGTTTTGGTCCAAATCTTGATATGGGTTTGTCGGGATTGATGTCTAAGGTCACTGCACTAATATCATCATACTATACATCATCAATCTCTCGTGCTATCGCTTTCTCGCTGCGGGTTTGGGAGCGGGTTCGGGGAGCCTGTTTTGTTTTGATATGGATCAGCCTTTTGCTGTTATGGTTGTAAATATTTAATTTTTATAAGCTGGGTAGTTTGGCTGAGTTAAGTTTCTTTTCTAAGTTATTGTTCCTACTTTGCTGAGTGGATGCTCCATTCTGGTTTTGTTTGGCTCTGCTTGGGTGGTTCCTTTCTGTGCTGCAAGTGCAATTATATATTTAAAAAAAAATCGTTTCGGGGTTGGTAAACAATAAAAGCTCAACTTTGGGGCTCTATGTTCCATCTCTGCTCGGTTTGGAGGCGGGATAGTTTTGGTTGTGTTCTTGATAGCTGCTCGTGTGGTTGAGGATGTTGTGGGAGTGTTTTTGGCCTGCCTTGAGTATTGCCTATTTGGCAAATGGCATAGATAATTGCTATCTTCACATGCCATTTATCTTTAATTCTGATGTTGAGCTATGCGGAGCAAATCCATGGTTTTCATGAGGCTGGGTGAATGTTGGATTAATCGGCTAAAGTTTTGTTTTTTATGTCAGTTTGAGTATAGCCTATGTGGGTCAGAGTGTTGGATTCAAATTTTTCTATGATGGGTGGTCTGGGCTCTCATCAGTGGTGCTTTAAGTGGTTTGAGGAGCTGGGCATGGGCATGGTTCTTTGTTTTTGCCTATCCTAAATTCCGTCTATAGCTGATATTTGATGTGGGTTAGGCAAGGGGTGTTTAGCTCGATTTTTGTATCTCTGTTGGGGTGGTTTTTGTGGTTCCTTTTATGAAACTCTCAAATGGAGTGTGTTTCATAACGGAACCAGGTCTGTTTGTGTTGGGGTTTTTGAAGTTGACAATGTATTTTGCGAAGTTTTTTTGCGATTTTATCTATATCAATGAAATATGTCGTTTCAAAAAAAAAATTATTGAGAAATCCTCACTCCGGTTTTGAGAATTTCACACTTTTTATGTTAAAAATGTATTAAATCGTTGGCAAAAGACGCCCTTTGTTTTATACCAAAATTCCAAATTTTATACCAAACAAAGTAGAACACGGAATATTGATGAGAAATTTGTCACTTCGACATATTGAATATGTACAATTTCTCACTTTGATTAGAAGTGAGAAATACGAAATATGTTATACCAAACAAAAGCAGTTCACATAGAATATATTTGACGAGAAATTTCTCACTTTGAGTACACGTGAGAAAACCCCATTTCTTCTATCAAACTCAACCATACACACAAAGAATATTTTGTCACAAAATTTTCATATCTCACTAATATTAGAAGTGAGAAATTCCCAATTTTTATACCAAACAACATAGCACATAGAATATTTGATGAGAAATTTCTCACTTCAACATATCAATCATGTACAATTTCTCACTTAAATTAGAAGTGAGAAAAAAGAAAATTTTTATACCAAAACACAAACAGAAGTGAGAAATACCCACTTTTTATACAAACTCAACCATTCACACAAAGAGTAGATTAGAAATTTCTCACTTCCACATATTGATCATGTACAATTTCTCACTTTAATTAGAAGTGAGAAAAAAACAAATTTTTATACCAAACAAAAACAGAAGTGTGAAATACCTATTTTTTATACAAACTCAACCATTCACACAGAGAGTAGATCCAAAAATTCTCACTTCGACATACAAAAATGAAGCATCAATCACTTATACTAGAATATATGATGAGAAATTTACTTTTTCTTGCCATCGTCGTCTTCATCGAAGTCCTTAAAATGAGAAATTTCTTACCAAAACCCTAATTACGAGTTGCATAAAACGTTCGACGAATGTTTGTGAGACATTTGTAACCAAATCTGTGAGAAATATGTGATTCACTTGATCTTCTTCACTGCACTTTGATCTCTGCGAATCGTCTTAGTCGCATGAGCTGTTTGATGATTCATTTTCATTTGATTTGCTTGATAACGGAATATGCGATTCCTGGGGTATTATTTCCAATTTCGAAAATGCGATAATGTGGGAAAGTCCACAGTATGAACGCCAAACATTAATGTGGGGGTATATTTGTCCTACAATTTACAAAAGGACTAATTTCTAGTTGATGCATTCTAAATGACCTATTTCTAGTAATTTCTACTCTGTTTTTCCCAAATTTTAAAGGGCAGGTTGACCTTAAAAATGGCACCATGAGAATTATGAAAAGTTCATTGAAATCAAAATATGTTTTATGCATCACGTTTGGACTGATTCCTAAATTTTTTTCATAATTTTCATGAAGCATATTTGGATTTCAATAGGCTTCAGTCCAAACGTGATACATGATGCATATTTCGATTTCAATAAACTTTTCATAATTTTCATGGTGCCATTTTTAAGAGTAATATTTGGGGCACTAACAAAATCTACTAACATTTACTAACACACTCTATCTCTCTCCTAGTGGCACTGTGGGGTCCACTGCGGACCCCGCAATACTACTAAGAGAGATAGAGTGTATTAGTAAGTGTTAGTGAATTTTGTTAGTGCCCCTAGCATTGCCCCATTTTTAATTACAACTTCTGCTTCAACAAAATCCAATTGAAGCCAGTCCACCGGCCCACTATCTACTGTATGCCATTAAGAGACAAACACTGGCCAGAACACAATAGCTGACTTAAGCAACTAAATTATTAGGTAAATGAGCAGAGATAATGATGTTGATTTCTTAGAGGTCTACATATTTTAGGATTAATTTGGTCAAAAGTTAACAGGTACAAATTATTAACTAATTTTTTTCGTAATCACAAGATTAAGTTTTAAACAAAAAAAGTCAACTTGCCAGCTGAAAGAATCGTTGAAATTGGGTTAAACGTACACTTCAAAACCATATATTTTCCTTCTAATTCATTCTGAGTATTTGCAACAATTAAGGTGCTTAATTTTAAAATTGATGCCACCTGTGAGGGAATATGTAAATGGCTGAAACATACTTTAATATCCTTTAGTTTTTCACAACTTCACTTTGGAACTCTTATACTTCCAATTTC
The DNA here is from genome assembly GCA_033977485.1 of Hydrangea macrophylla. Classification (NCBI taxonomy): domain Eukaryota; kingdom Viridiplantae; phylum Streptophyta; class Magnoliopsida; order Cornales; family Hydrangeaceae; genus Hydrangea; species Hydrangea macrophylla. The sequence continues at coordinate 86,794,443 of CM066999.1, read as the reverse complement.
AACACTTAAAGGCCTTGAATTTTTAAATATTCTACTATCACAATCAACGATTTTCATTGATCTATTTTATATTATTTCTCTATATATCTCGATCTGTATGCAGTTGTATAGAAAGTAAAGACTACCCAAGCTATAATCCACGCTGCATCCAAACAAGTCAAGTCAATGTTGGCGCGCTATTAAGGGTCTGTGACTTAGGAGAAAGAGAGCAGTCCGATTGAAAGTTCAACAAACTAAAGGATGGTAAACAGAGCTGTAAATATGGAAAATGATACTTACCCAATATATATATATATATATATATTTGTAAAATGATGAGACAGGAAGAGTAAGAAGTGTATATAGCAATCATAAATAAGGTGACTCTACTCTTCATTGAAATTTGAAAAATGCTAAGTACACTACAGAAAGACACCTAAATTATTTACGTACTAATGAGTTAATGACAATTGTGAATAATATTTAATTTTAAGTTCTTTTATTTTGTAAATAAAGAAAAGCTTTCGTTATCCACATCAACCAAGTGTCTTTTTGGGTGTTCTTTTTAGATGTATCTATCATTACTCTTGAAATTTCGGAGCACAAAAATTAATCTCCAAGTTGCTACTATTTGAGGTGTATGATGTGACCTATATTTTTTTTTATCAAAAATTGCAACAAACGGATGGAAAATGCTATAAGTACACCATATACCTAAATTATTTACCTACTGATGTTTCAATGGAAATTTCGAAACAAAATCTAATTTTAAGTTCTCTTGTTTAATTAAAGAGGAAAGTTAATTATCCACGTTAGCCAGTGCTTTATTTATGTGTCTTTTTTAGTTAGGTGTAGCTAGCATTACTCTTGAGGGATAAACAATAGTGAGGGGCTATTTGGGAAGACTATTTGGAAAGATTCAAAACTTTTAACGTGATTCATAAATACACAAGTTTTGTTTATTTAGAAATTGGTATATGCCCTTCTATTGTGTAGTTGTCGGTGTCCAATCAAACAAGAAAATATTCAATGGAACGATTATTTTGATGATGCAGTATTACAACAAGTCAATAGATTTTTAAAAACACTTGTCTATCCTAAACTTGTGGAAAACTAAACAAGCTTACAAACAAGCACTACACTCATGTGTACTAGTGTGGAGATAGGATGAGATAGTATTGCCATTACATTGAAAGCTTTCTCCAATTTAACACCGTTTTCAAAAAAAATTGTTTTATCAAACCAATATATTGTTGGTTTTCACAAAAAGTAAAAAAAATGAATAAACCGGAGTTGGGCCAAACAAGTGAAATTTCTTGTTCTGTTTTTAAATCTGCTCTTGTAGGTAGATTATAAAAAAAAAAATTCGATAATAAGGTACGATTATTTATAACAGTAAAATAATTTGAGTTGAGCTAAACTTATAAGTGAGAAGAAAAAGTGTCAGACTCAATAATTAGGATGTGTTAGAATACAATTGACGGGTATATTACCTATATTAAATTAATTTAGAGCAATATTCTAAAGTTTTGTTGAATATGTACTTATTTTTGTATTGCAGATTTACGGGTATCAAGAGTATCTGGCATCTAGTTCTTCTGTTGTTCTTATTCTATGGAGCAATTAATACACATTGTTTTTTTTTTTTTTTTAATTTTTTTTATTTATATTTGATATAAATTCTGTATGTATGAATTGAACTTACATGGTTTAGTTTTGTTGGATGATTAGGTGACTCGCATGGATGAATTGAGTAGCACATATTTGTTGTTCGGTATCTTATGGATGTTTTAGATAACTCAACTAACAGATGGACAATAAAAAAAAACTTTTGTTGTTAAAATAAATTAAATAAAACAAAATTTTCATTTATTGAATAAATCAATTTTGTGTGTAAATGTCCAAATCTTGTTTCTACTTTGAACTTTACCCACGACTATTTTGTCACTATACGAAATATTTGCCAACACAGTTTAGTTTCGTTGGCAGTTAGTTATTCCTACTTATTAATGATGAAATATGTCATTGGCGATAATATTCTTTTAAAGATGCCAATAATTAGTCGATAATTACTTCTATTTACTAACAAAATATGTCGTTGGCAAGTTCTATTAACGACGAATATACCATTTGCCAATTTCTCAAAGATATTTCGTTGCTAATATTTGCCAATAGGTATCGTTGCTTAAGGAAATCAAATTACATCTTGAAAGACCTTTTCCTAAAGGATTTATCAATAATGCAAGTGTGACGAATTTTTTTAATTTTCGTTAAGAGGACTATATTTGGGGGCTTTCAAGACTTTATTTAGGTCACAATATTACACAATTTTGAAACATAAAGGAACCAAAGTGATACATTTAGAAATGCAGTAGTGAAATTCATCACTAATACTACATGGTGCTAAAGTATTTTTTACCCTTAATAAAATTAGTATTCTTTCTGTCCCATTTTATGTGTTTCCCTTTCTTTTTTGGGATGTTTCAAAATTGTTGTCCACTTTTCTAAATTAGTATGCAAACTTTAGTTAGTTTTCCAAACAACCCTTCCAGCTAACAATCACCACCATAACAAAACCAAAAAAGAAAGTGCAATGATTATGAATAATTGTGTAAAATATATGTAAATTCTTTTTATCCCCTTAAATAGTTAGATTCCCGAAGAGAGATACATAAAATAGAAGAGAGTGAGTACTAAACACCCAAATAAATAAATAAATAAAACCACAGCTGTCAGAATATATCAGAAAACGTTAAACTTAAATGCAATCCGTACTATTATTTAACTTTTAATATGGTTGAAAATTTGAGAATGATGAATTGATTTTTGTTTCAAGACCTCACTTTCACGTTTTTTTTTTTTTTTTTTTTTTTTTTTTTTTTTTTTTTATTTGCTTAGAAACTTTATTGGAGTGAAAAAAGCATGTGACTTGTTTGACGAGGGGCATGAGGATTAGGACGTTGGAACCACTCCAAGGTGGGAAGGGATACAGCATTATAGTTATAATTTAATACAGCATTCATCTTCCATGTCCTTGTGTTGCTTCATTTGTTCGCCATAAATTGAACGAGTGAGAAGCGACAAATATGGTAAATTCATATTTATATAGTTTTTTTTTTTTTTTTTGATAAATCATACCTATATAGTTAGTTATATATGCTTTGACAATTATTTTTTTTTCTAAGCTGACCCCACCGAAAATAAAGAAAAAAAAGAAGTAAAAGAAGAGTGTCAAATTTTTAATTAATTTACCGAGGTTCAGACAGTCCCAAAATGGATAATCATCGATTCATGTTTTCAAACAGATGGGTAATCAATGGATGAATGATTGTTTGGTTACACACAATGAAAATTTTGTAGTTGAAGTCATAAGCAAAGAGCCTATAATGCAATATTTTTAATGAGTGCAGTTTTGCTCACTCCAAAATTGCTCACCTTTTACTTTACACCATTAATTAATTCTCATTTAATCATGAGTCTTACTGCATTAGCCAATAGGAGAAAATGATGAGCAAAGGTGATCAATTTTAGAGTGGGCAAAAATATATTCTATTTTCAATATATATAAAAAAAAATTTGTCGAAGATGATTATGAAAGGTGTCCTTTAGTCATTTAAACATGTTCATTTGAATTTTGATATTAAAATAATCAAGTTTCATTTCTTTCACTTACAATTTTAAGGTTTAGAAAATGGTTTTTTTTTTCTTTGTTAATTTTATTAAAGACACTTTATTGTGTAAAGGTACTTTAGTTTTTTTTTTTTTTAATTTAGTGATCAATTAATTACTAAACGATACCGCAAAAGATTTCTGGCTACGCCACTATGTGTCATGGCTCCAAGTGACAAATTGCGGTTTGGTTCGCCCATTTTGTAAACAAGTCAAAAGTGACTTGATTTGTGTTCTAGGGTCGGGGAGTATATATGTGTTCTAGTTTTGCATGAGAGTATTCATAATTGTGTGAGAGCTGGAAGCGCACATGGTACATGTGTAACCATTTTTCTTCTAATTCGTAAGTCATAACTAAACCATGCAATCTCCTTTGCGGGTATAAGTATTCAGTCAAATCATTTAAATTGTTATTTACTTGGTTGCTTTGCGAGGGGAGCTAGTTTTGTGGAGCCTAATCAATTTAGGATTTTTACGCAAGGGGCGGGCTCGAACGGCTGCTAAGGGGTTCGAACGGTTCAATTTAAGTAAACTACTTGCGCATCAAGTCAAGGTATCCGAACGAATACTCATATTTTAGATAATTATGATTTTCTTATGGTAAAGTTCTATTCACAAATAAGACCGTGCATAGACTATAAATTGAAATCCCCAAGGTGCTAACAATTATCCTGGCTCTTTATTCTTTCAGATACTTGGTTACTTCAAAACTGGCTGTTTAGTCATGCAAATTCTTTGAATCTAACCATAAGGTTCTTTAGAAATCTATATGGTTTGAGATTTCGCAGGCTTATTCACCTCACCTGTGAAAAGGGTTTAATTAGAATCAATAATGGGTAAAATATGCATATTTTTATTCAAGGGTAAAGTAGTAATGAAAAAAATTCATTAAATGGCGGGTGTAATGAGCTAAGTAGTTTGGTGTGAATAGAATAACTCTTCATATAATTACAGAATCACTAGACATGAAGTAATGCCAATTAAGGTTCTTCAGTATTTATATACGGATAGTCGTTATGAAGTGTCAATAATACTTAATTTAGTTTTCGTCCCTTTTTTGTTTTGGATATTGCTATTGCCAGAGCCATTCTAGGTGTTTCAACAGCTACTTACAGCCATTTGAGCTGTGGGAATAGGATTTCCCTTAGCTTTTGTTCTTGGGGTGGGGAGGGGGTATTAACATTATTAACCTTGGATGTGCTCTGCACATGGTTTTTGGATAATTAATTAGTTATTTAGTTTCAGCCTGGGAATAAAAGAATTCCAGACTATTTGATTGTGTAATTTGTGTTTTTGCTCTATTTATTTCGATGTAAAATATTTTTCTGTTTTTCGGTGATTGGTTGCAATATAAAGGCAGTAAATTGATTTCCCTGTAAAACATTTTACTCCACAATGACAAAAAAGATTTACGTATCTATTCGATACAAGTCATTTATAATCTTGACCTATCTCTGGTCTTAATACAACAGTTCCAAAGAATAGACGTAAAGACAAGATATAGGGTGATCAAAGCTCCTTTGAGTCTAGATGATTGTGGCTTGATATAGGTGATTTCACTATGCTAATGATTGTGGCTTGATGTCGGTGATTTCACTCGATGCCGATGATAATTTTCTGGTAACTCCATTGGTCTACGATGATGATGATTGTGGCTTGATGTCGATAATTTTCACTCAATGCTGGTGATGATTTTCTCATCACTCCTTTGGGTTTACAATACTGTGATTGTGTCTCGAGGTCTAGCTACAAAAAGAAACAGCTGGAGTGGAAGGGTTAAGAGTCAAAAAATGGCCAGTGATGAATGATTGATGTGGATGATAGTATATTTAGTTAACGACCTCCTCCGCAATATAGATCTAACCGGCTCGAGTTATTTTTTTAAGAGCTTTTATCAGTAGCTTTTGTTCTAGATGATTTTTTTATATCCTTTAAGATTCTTGAGCTGAATCAATTAGCAAAATCTTAGGGCCCATTCCCTAAAGTTGCAATTTTCAATTTCCTAAAGAAGAAACAAAGTGGGTTGGACAGAAAGCTAAGGATGTAGAAAAGACCGTGTATAAGATATTCTATACAGGAAAAGATAGGCATAGAAATGTTGTCAGAATCGGGGTTGACAAGAACCTCAAGGTTAAAGTTGTGACAGTTACAAGGAAAGGAGACAGAATATTGCTTATCAAACTAGTAGTTGGAGTGGATATAATTAATGTGATTAGTGCATACGAGCCCTAAGTAGGATTGGATGATCACACTAAAAGACAATTCTGGGATGAGTTAGATGCTTTAATGCAAGAAATACCGGAAGGAGAGAAGATAATTGTAGGTGGAGATTTTAATGGCCACGTAGGTAAGGATAAAACTAGATATGAGAGAGTGCATGGGGGGTATGGTTTTGGAGATCAGAATGAGGTAGTGGTGAGTATTCTAGATTTTGCCATAGCATATGATCTTGTAGTAGCAAACACCTTTTTCAAAAAGAGGAAAGAACACTTGATAACCTTTAAGAGTGGATCTAATAGAGGCCAGATCGATTTGTTCCTTGTGAGAAAGGTAGACCGCATAGCATGTAAAGACTGTAAAATCATCCCAGGGGAGAGTTTAACTTCTCAACATAGACTTACTATTTTAGATATCTACAACGCCATACTAGAAAAGACCCTACAAACCCGCGAACTAGGTGATAGAACTTTAAAGGCGAGAAACTAGCAATATTTCAAGATAGAATGCATATAGAAGCACCTTGGAATTTGGAAAGATGGAAGCAATGCTATGTGGGATAGAATGGTAGGGTGCATCACGAGAATATCGAATGAAGACATTGGAGAGTTGAAGGAAAGATGGTTAGCATCTAAAGATACTTGGTGGTGGAATGAAGAGGTACAAGTTGCAGTAAAAACCAAAAAGGATTGCTTAAGAAGTGGTAAAATGATAGAACTGAGAAAAACTTCAAGAGTATAAATATGCAAATAAGGAGGTTAAAAGGACAGGTAGAGTTGCTAAAATGAATGCCTATGACGACTTCTATACCAAGCTAGACACTAGAGAGGGAAAAAATGTATTCATAAGCTTGCTAAGTCGAGAGAAAGGAAAGCAAGACACATTAATCATGTTAAGTGTATAAAAAGAGATGACTCTAGGGTATTAGTGAACGACGAAGAGAGTAAGGAAATGTGGAAAAGCTATTTTGAGAAGTTACTAAATGAAAAACATATGAATAACACAATTGAAGAAGAAACTGGAAGTTGCGATGAAACTAAACAATACAGATTCTATCAGAGAATAAGGAAGTTTGACGTGGAATTTGCTTTGAAGAAAATGAAACCCAACAAGGCCTTAGCACCAGATAGGATCCCCGTTGAGGTTTGGAAATGCTTAGGAGATGTGGGGACATCTTGGCATACGTTTTTAGTAGGATTTTAATGTCTAGATAAATGTCTGATGAGTGGAGGAAGAGCATTCTAGTGCCTACATATAAGAATAAAGGAAATGTATAACAATGCAACAACTATAGAGGTGTTAAGTTGATGAGCCATACTATGAAGCTGTGGGAGAGAGTGATGGAGCATCGCTTAAGAAGCGCAACATCAGTGTCAGAAAATCAGTTTGAATTTATGCTTGGGAGATCAACTATGGAAGCAATTTATTTACTTAGGAGACTAATGGAAAAGTATAGAGAGAAGAAAAAAGATCTACATATGGTTTTTATCGAGTTAGAGAAAGGTTATGATAGGTGCCAAGAGATTTAATTTGGTGGGTGCTAGAGAAGAAGGGAGTGACTAAGGGTTATATTGACGTGGTGAATGATATGTATGATGAAGCGGTTACTACAAGTAGATCATCGATCAGCCGGAGAAACAAGCGAATTCCCAATTACCGTAGACCTGCACCAAGGGTTGGCCTTGAGCCCTTATTTATTCGCCCTAATTATGGATGAATTGACTAGACATATTCAAGATGAGGTCCCATGGTGTATGGTGTTCGCAGATGATATTGTCTTGGTTGATGAGACTAAAGGGGGACTCAACACTAAACTGAAAGCTTGAAGAGAAGCACTGGAGACTAAGGGGCTAAAGATAAGTAGGACGAAAATAGAATACATAGAATGAAACTTTAGCAATGGTGGATGTAGAAACAACATAGCAGAGAAGATCGAAGATCAGAAGATCCCAAAGATGGAACACTTTCTCTACCTAAGTTCAATGATCAGTAGAGATGGAGAAATTTGTGATAACGTGACCCATAGAATTGAAGTAGGCTGGCTTAAGTGGATGAGTGCTTTCGGAGTATTATGTGACCAGAAAATACCAGCAAAATTGAAAAGAAAATTTTATTGGACAGCTATTAGGCCAGCTATGCCCTATGGGACAGGGTGTTGGGAAACTAAGAAACAACACATTAGAAAAGTAAGCGTAGCTGATATGAGGATGCTAAGATGGATGTGTGGTAAGACTAGGAAAGACAAAATTAGAAATGAGTACATTCGCGGGACTATACGAGTGACACAAATTGAGGATAAGTTGAGGGAGAATAGACTTAGGCTTAGTTTGGCCCCCACGTGGCTTTTAAAAAGGAACTTATGAAATTTATTATTAAGTTGTTTGATAATTTTAATTTTTTATTAAGTTCTTTGATAATTTTGTACAAGTGACACATTACTTTTCAAAAAACATATCATGAAACTAAAAAGAAACCTTGAGCTTTTAAAAACTCCATTCTAGAGCTTTTAAAAGCTCCGCCAAAAAAGCCCTAAGTTCAATTTTTACAAAGCTCATAAACTAGTTACCAAATGAATTAACATGAAATTGTGCTTTAAAAAAGGAGAAGCACCAAAATGGGGGCCAAACTAAGCCTAAGTTATTTGATAATTTTATACAAGTGACACACTACTCTTCAAAAAGACATCATGAAACAAAAAAGCAACCTTGAGCTTTTAAAAGCTCCATTCTAGAGCTTTTAACAGCTCCCCCCAAAAAAGTCCTAAGTTCAATTTTTGCAAAGCTCATAAACTAGTTAACAAATGCATTAACATGAAATTGTGTTTTGAAAAAGGAGAAGCACCAAAATGGGGGCCAAACTAAGCTTTAGATGGTTCGGCCATGTGCAACGAAAACCTATAGATGCACCTGTGCGAAAGAGTGATAAGATCGTAGTGCCTGAAATGGCTAGAGGGAGAGGCAGACCTAGACTGACCTGAGAGCATGTAGTGAAACAATATATGAATATATATAATTTAAATGAGCATATGCCTCTTGATCGTGAAGAATGGAGAAAAAAAGATTCATACAGCCGACCCCAATTAATTGGGACACGAAACTTGGTTTGGTTTTGGTTTTGGTTTATTTTTTTTTTTTGGTTTTCACGTTGTGAAAATAGAACTGAGTGTGTTTGACAATCTTTTCCATTTTTTCGAAAACGTGTTTTATAATCGTTTCTTTTTCTTTCTTTGTACTGCAACAAAATTGGGCTAGAAAATGAAGAAAAAAAAATGCAATTTCGGTTTTCATTTTTCGTCTCTCTAAAAGAAATAAAAAGTTAGTTTCCTCTTCAGAATTTAGAAAATTGAAAACTGGAATGTTTCCATACGGGGCCTAGTTTTCCATATCTACTCTATAGTGTATTGTGTTGATTTTAGGCCATCAGAAGCACAAACCTTATTATGTTGTCTTCGATATGTTTTGGTTTAGTTTTTAGATTCATGTAGTTTAGATGAGAAAATAATGTCGAAATATAAGAATTAGAAGTGTTTTTTGACTTTTGTAATCTCTTATTACTTGTAGATTGTAAATACTAAATTACTTCTTCTTTTTTTTTCCAGGTGTGGAGTTTTATTGAAAGATTGCCGTCTTTGGAATGATTTTGTTTTTGATTGAATTCGGAGACACTTAAATTTTCGTGACTTAATTTGTATTGAATTAAACATAATGGACATGATTTTGGATGTATTAAGTGACTTTATTTACATACTTTGTATGAATTGTTGGATCTTGTATGTAAATGATTATTTTGTAAGCATAAAATTTCTGTTTATGGTTGAAAATATATTGATATAGCAGGTATATACAATATATGGGGAAAAAAAATCAAAATTTTAATTTCTGATGTAGTATTTGTGGCGCACTTGTTGCGTCACAAATGTTATCATGTATAATTTGGTTATAGTATTAGTGGCGTAAATATCGCGTCACAAATGCCATTGTGAGCAATTTGGTTATATTATTTGTGGCGCAATAGATGCGTCGCAAATACAATAACACTAATTTTCTGAAAACTATTTGCGACGTAGTCAACGCGCTACAAATACTAATTGTTTGCGACGCAAAATCCATACGTCGAAAATAGTTATACTCTTTGTGGCGCAATATATACCCAATACTAGAAGTCCATTTCCGATGCAAATAGCTTTTATTTGTGGCGTGTTTAGCGCGCCACATATAATATAATATTTGTGGCGCGTTGACTGCACCACAAATAACTATCAGGGATGCTGGAATAAATGACGCACAGGCGACGCGTTGAACGCGTCGGAAAAGACTTTTTGTGGCGCGAACGAAAGTATTTGTGGCGCGAATGCGCGCCACAAAAAGTCTCTTTTGTTAAAGTGAATAGTAATTTAGTAAGTACTTTTAATAACTATTCAATGCAAATAAAATTAAAAAAAATAATTTTAATTAAATAAAATTGCATTTTAATTTATTGCTGGGCCTACTGGCTGGCTGGCTGCCCCTCTTCCCCTCCTTCCAAAATAAATAAATAAATAAATAAATAAACTTCGGCTCAATTTCAGCCTGAAAATGCGACCCGAACCCAAACTTTATTTCGGAAACCGAACTGAAGTTTCACACTTTATTTCAGTTCAGCTTTCGATACCAAAGTTGTCAACCCGAAATTGTTCATCCCAAAATTACTCAATCTTGGCTTGATCTACGATTGCATTACATGACTTCCATTAAAGACAGTTTTGCTCACCCCAAAATTATTCATCCATTGCTCACCCAACTCTGCCATTGACTAATACAGTCGGAGTCATAACTTTTTACAATTAATTAATCCTTATTTAATTTCTGTGTCCCACTGCATTAACTAATGGGATAGTTAGGTGAATAATTTTGGGATGAGCAAAAATATATTCCTTCCATTCATAGACAAGCCTACAATGTCTGAAATGGGAACGAATTCATCTTTAATATCTACCTAATGTTGGATATGGCATGATTTTTTTTAATACTTACCTGGATTATGGTAGGACATACACACACACCACACATACACCCCATCCCACCCCAACCCAACCCTAGAGCCCCAAAATGGCCCACAACATAGCCCAACAAAGATCAGTACTCATTTTGACTGACAAACAACAGGAGGCAAGCAAAGGAATCCCCCAAAGGAGATTCGAACTCACAATTCCCCACTGGAGAGAGAGTGGTCATACCAATTGGACTAAGCCCGCTTAGTGGATATGGCATGATTTGTTTCTTTAAAAAACATTGCAAGTTCATGACACCAAAATTTCACTCCCCACCTAACAAAAATCATTATACAACAATGTTTGGGGGTATAAACACTTTACACAAGAGTAATACTTAGCTGATAACTTTTGTTCACAACCTCTCTTTTGTGTATCTCTCACTCTACAGTGCCCACTAGGAGGGAGACATACACAAGGTTGTGGGAAGGTTGTGAGCCAAGTATTACCCTTTACACAAACACTCTATCTCTCTCCTGGGTGGTATTGTGGGGTCCACTGAAATTATCAGACCTCACAGTACCACTGAGGAGAGAGATATAATATATATATAAAGTGTTTAAGTAAAGTGTTTGTACCCTAAACAAGGGTGATGCTATTTCCACTCCATCATTGAACTAAGGCACTCCATGGTACCACTCTTAGAGCATGTGGTACCATGTATGTCATGCATTACATATATGGTACCACATGCTCTAAGAATAGTACCATGGAGTGCCTTAATTCAACGATGGAGTGGCAATAACAATTCCCACTAAACAATACTCATCATTATATTTGCATACATATAGTTCTATGTGTGCATGTGTATCCTCCATGTGTGCAAAAGTGTGATCACAGTTAAAACTCTTGCAACAATAAGGTGTTTGAATTCAATTTTTTTGAGTTTACAAGTAGCGTGACTGAAACTCCAAAAACTAAATTGAAAGTTTTTAGCAAATCAAATTACGTCACTTAATAGCAAAATAAAAACAAAAGGTGACTGAATGACAGATATTTGTGATTGGTCAAATACTACCTTTAAATAGCTTTTGATAAAATAAAATTAAAATAAAATTTTTTGTGATTGAATCGTACATGCACAACTGACCCTGATTTTAGTGAAAAAGAAGTCTAAAGTAGCTCTTAGTCAATCACAAATTTTTTTTTTTTTTTAACAGTTGAATCATAGAAGCTAACTAATTATCAAATATTTTCACTTAGCCCATTGCTATTTCCTAATCACTCATAGGCGAATGTTATCATACAATCAAGTGGTTTGGTTGTATGGTACAACCAAATCACTTGACATGTAATAGTAAGAAATATTTGTGCTAGGGTACAAAGGTTCTTTACAATAGGCACAAATGTTTCTTGCCATATGTACTAAGATTTCTTATCATGGCTACAAAACTCCCTTACCATAAGTACAAAATGTCACATGTACAAAGTTTCCTTGTCATGCGTACAAAGCTCCCTTATCTTAAGTACAAAGATTTCTTACACAGGTAAAACAACAAGTGGTTTTGATATAGTACAAACATTTCTTATAAGTGTACAATATTTTGCTACGTTGGTAAAAACATTTCTTAGAAGATGCAACGTTTTTTTATCAGGTACAAACATTTTTTAAAGGAGTACAACATTTCATACATTAGTACAAACATTTATTATAAAATGTACAAATATTTTCTACCTTAGTACAAATATTTCTTACCAATTGTTTGATTGTACTATACAACTAAATCACTTCGTTGTATGGAACAATTCTCCACTCATAAACACACACTCTCCATTTTATTTCCACAGTAGCAATATGTACAATTCTGACTTGTACGTATAATACTAATTAAATATTAAATTATACTTAAGAGACAGAGAGAGATGAAGAGAGAGAGAAACAAAACTTAACCAGATCACAAACTAACACTACATCTCTGAACAAACTGGTACTTAATGGCGTCACCGACGACCACACTGGAGCTCCGGTCACTGAATGTTATAGTCGCCGGACACTTCGCGTGGAAACGGTGCCTGGTTTTCAAAACTTATATATCAATGTACAAAAATTTGAAATCTAAAAAACAAACATAATTAGTATATATAAAACAGAACTTGGTACGGACGCCAAAAAAAAAATCCAAAAAATAGATTAAGAATAATGTAGGACAATATAACTTTATGAAGATTTTGTCTCGAACTGCACTCGCGATTTTTGTAATAATTGTCCCTTAGATACATTCACTTTCGTTTTAGAAACACTTCAAACAAAAAAATTCGACGGACGAACCATACACTCTTTTCTTTCTACCAAGCCTTGAACCTAAGAGTTGGAAAGATATGTTCATCCAACTAATTAACCATCTAGGCATGGGCAGTTGGTGTTGACGAACCATGTATACTTGTGTTTATACTCTTTCACACACTAAAACTGATAATTAATGTGTATGTAATGATTTCTAGAATTCTATTTAATTCTCATATCATTATTGAATGAATAATTACAAGTGGCATATATATATATATATATATATATTCTAGAAGGTTGCTGCATGCCTAATTTGAAGAAACCTCTATTTGAGAATACACTAATTTGAAAATCCCAAACTTGAGGAAACCCTAATGTGAGAAAACAGTAATTTGGAAAACTATAGCTTTTTAAGTACACAGAAATGGTCACAGACCACTTGCTATTCCATCTCGCAAATAGATTAATTTATACTATTATATACCACGCATCTATCTGAACATATGCTTTTTTGCTACACTCACTTTGAATTTAGGAAATAGAGTATTATTTTAGTATTTTTTTTTCTTCAGAATTTAAAACAATGTACTCTGTATTTTAAAACTAATTTAGAATGATTAATAAATGTAATAAAACAATAAGTAATACTAATTAAGGAATATCAGTAAGGGTCTGTTTGTTTGTAACAAACATTAAAATATCAACAGCATAAGCATAATTAAGTTGATTTTCCAAACAACTTAACTCAGACCCACCAGCATTAATAAAACCCAGCCCTTAAACTCTTTTTTTAAAGCCCAGTAGTTAGATCCAAAACATGATTATGCAAAAGACCAAAACCTATTAGATCATTCATACCATAATAACAAACTAACACACAACACCTAAAGAAATCTCAACTTCTTCTTCCCGAACTGATACAGAGCACAGTAAGGGCTCGTTTGGGTGTAAAGTAAATTTTTTCATAACTAATTCATTTCTCAACGAAATTAAGCATGTCCTGTATGGAAATTGATCCTCTAAACGAGCTCTATTCATATAAATTAGTTTGGGATCTCAATTTGTATTAAATAACGAGAGTTTTGGATAAAAACCGCGAAGTTGGTCTAGGGAAAATTACTAATTCATGGTGATATATATATTATGAATTAAGAAAAATTGCTCTTAGGGGGTTACCTTTTGACATAGGTTTCATGAGTTTTGGTGATAGACAAATCATACCCTTGCAGGAAATCAGAAACCCTTGTGATTAAATCTAGGCAGACATTGCACTTAGGGAATTTTAATTTTCTGTAATAGCAAAATGACTTCTACCTTTTTTGTGTAATAGCAAAATGGCTTTAAGGGACAAAACCCAAAAAAAAAAATCAGATTTGGGAATTTTAGGCCTCGCATGGTAACGTTTCCTGTTTTGAGTTTTTAGTTTTTTAAAAACGAAAATCAGTTTTGGTTTTTTTTTTTGAAAAAAAAAACAAAAACTTGTTTGATAACATTGCTGATTTTTTTTTTTAAAAAAAAAAAAAAAAACAAAAACAAAAACAGGAAACTCAAAACGACTTTTTTGTGTTTTGCATTTTTTACCCAAAATTTGAAAACGTTTTTTAAAAACAAAAAACAAAAACGTTACCAAACGTGTTTTCAATTTTCGTTTTCTAAAAAATAAAAACAAAAACAGGAAACAGAAAACGACAACGTTACCAAACGAGCCCTTAATTTTTATGTAATAGGAAAATGACTTCAACCTTTTTCTACGTCTGTTTCAGATGCAATTCAGAGAGAGACTGTTTTTAAAGTGAGTCACGATACAAAGCAAAAGACAGAGACGGGGGTGCAAGCAACACAACCTCGTCACGTGAGGAGGCAGTAGAAGCTGCGAAAGGCAGAGAGAAACGGCGCCGTTCTGGGTTCTAGGAAGCAGGCAGCGCAAGCAAGCATGTCAAGCATCAAATGGCGCCGTTTTACAAACCAAACGGCACAAAAAACCAAGCAGCACATTTTTTTGAGAGCGACTACTCTCCCTTATTTTAGCAAAAAAAACAAAAAAAGAACTCTCCCATATACTACATAGGATGTTTAGCGCATTGGGTAGAGTGCAATGGTTTTTAAGTCTAAAAAGTTAGTGTGGCAACAGGACGAGATGCGGGTTAGCGAGACAATCGAAGGGATTTTTAGGCTTAAAAAATACACTTAATATTATTCCCTATATATGTATATGTATGAAATTGCTAAATACATCATTTGTAGTGTAAAAAAGATAAAAAGAAAATTTGTGAGTAAAATGTTGTATTTAACTAAAAAATGTAATATATTTAGTAATTCCTAATATATTTGACACAGTCAATTATAGACATGTTCATCCACTACATAAGACTTAAATTTTCGAAATAGTACCACCCAGATACGAACGGCCCAACTTTAAATCTGACCCGTCCATCAATTTTGATCGTCAAACGAACAGACCCACATGCCAAATCGCTACTTATGGACGCGCCATTATACGGCGCCACCGGTACGGCGGTGCCGCAAACGAACGCCGACCAAGTATTGATCTCTTTGTGACCGTCATAGGTTGGGGGCAAAGCGGTGTAGTCTGAGATCTGTTGGCTTTGATAGGTGACGTAAACGTGGAGCCGATCGTAGTAGATCCCGATTCTGGAATTGGGGTTTCGAGAAGTGATTGTGACTTGGAGGTTGGTGGTGAGGAGGTTCGGAGCGGTGGGGTTTAGGGCGAAAACGGTGGCGTCTTGGAGGACGAATGTGGGGTTTTTGGGGTTGATCGCAGCCCATGTTATGAGGATTGTGAGGAGGAGGAGGATAATGAGGATGAGGAGGGCGGCGAAGAGGCGGCGGTGGGGGTGCTTGTGACGGTTGCACGGTTTTACCAGCGTGCATGGTGGTGGGGGTTTTGGTGGGGGTGTTGGTGGGGGTGTTGGTGGTGGTTTGGGGGGTTGCGAGTGGTGGTGGTAATGGCAGTGTTGGTGGTGGTGGTAATGGCAGTGTTGGATGGTGAGAGCCTGACAAGTACATTCACAGGGGAGGGCCGCAATATTCCCCATGGCCTGGTTTGAGTAGAGAGTGGTGACAGAATGGGGTTTAATTATCTCTATATATAGGGAGAAAAAAAAAAAAAAGAGCTATATCTCTTTCTGTTTCTATATTAGCACTACTTGCATGCCTGGTTTGTTTTCTTTTCTTTTTAGGTCCCTTTGGTTGGGGTGCACTACGTATGCATATCAAGTGGTACCCTTAAGGTACCAAATAATTGATCCTTTGATTGATAGCTCTTCAAGCATTTCACCAAAATAATTATAACAAGGGTTAAATACACTTGCACCCTTAGTGGTTTGGTCGATTTGCATTTATTCCTGTGGTTCGCACTAATGTGCAATTGTTAAAATTTGCTAACGAAGCAATCTGAATTGACCAATTTACTCCCAAGTCTTCATAACACTGATAAGAACAAAATTTGCATATTTCAATTCGTTTAGGGAGAAACATATAGATTTGAATTCGGTGTGAAAAAATCTTTGAAATTTTTTAAAGATTTTCTTGGTATATATAGGTCATGTGCAGGGGCGGAACGTAAGAGAGGCCCACGGGTGCCATGGTCCCTGCAACATTTTTAAAAATTATGATTAAGCCTACAAAAATTCTAAAAATTATAAGTACTATGCATATTGACCCTTGTAAAATTTTGAAAATATAAGTTATGTATATGTAATTGTACAAACTAAAAATTAATTTGCATATTGGCTCCTCTAATTTGCATAAGATGACAACAAAGATTGCCAAAAGAGAGACCCTTTGCAGGGTGCAAAGAATTGTGATTAGACATTGCAATTAATAAGATGGGAAAAAATAAAAGATGAAAAATGGAAGAACTTTCAGAAATGGTTGTCAATTAAGAAAACAGTTAACTGAACCTTGAGTGGCCTAAGGGGCTTGTTTTTCTACCCTATATATACATGATGCAAGTAGAGGTTTTGTCTTAAACAAGAAATTAGTCCAAATTGAATGTTCAAGTTGAATATTCTTACTTGGTATATAGGATTTTATTTTGTTAAAGAAAATCATGCTACATTCATTGAACATCGTACATCAATATCTCTGACCGACACATAGTATTAAACTTGGAGTAGTCTAACCAATTCATTATTAATTTAGACCAATACGTTTCCACTGCATTGGATCCTAATTGATTGACTAGTAACAACTAACGAGCTGTGATTCACAAAAGGCATTTCAAGACTGGGGTTTTCGAAGTACTAGATTTGCTTAAATCATTAAAGGGTTATCAGAATACTATTTGTTTAATTCTTGACATTTTACTTTGCCAGAAAAAATTAAGGTTCTTGATATGCTATATTTTGGTAGAAGTCACCGAGGGGAGGAGCGCGCATAATATATTTGTTTACTATATATACATAGATATGTAAAGGGAACTATTAGTACGAGGAAGAGACTGCTGGTTTCTTTCTTCCACTCATTAGGTTTTGCTAATTTGTTTTGTAACATGGTGCAATGCTTGTATTTTTTTTCCCCCTTTAGGACTATTACATTATGAAGTAGCTTTTTGTTCATGGGTATTTGAATTTGATCCGGAGGAGTAAAGATAAATGAGTTGGTTTGCACTCCAACAGTTGTATAATTGACTGCTCTTGTAATAACTAATCAATGTATTTCCTCTGCTAGGCTCTTTTGATTTATAAGTTAAACAACTCATAAGTTTGTGTGTAAATAGTTTCTGCTTGTTGTATATACTCGTATCTTGTTGGAATTCTAAGCTATACAATAAATTTGGGTAGTTGGCATATGAGAGGTTCTTTTATTGGTAATAAGGAAGGATATTTATAAGTTTAACTGTTTTTGGTTATCTGATGTTTGGGTTTCTTTTATCTTGTAATTTCTATATATAAGTTTTTATCATCAATGGAATTCCAGAGAGAGAGTGACTGATACACATCTCTGTTTTGTTTCAAGAGCACAATTTCTCTTGACTTTTTATTTGTTTTCCAGCAAATTGGTATCAGAGCCAGGAGCCAGGTTGAAAGAGAATCATGTCTTCTATCAACAACACCACTGTGATGTCTCAATTACCCCAACTTCCTCGCCTCAATGGAAAGAATTACAACTACTGGAGCATCCAAATGAAAGTGTTATTTGGATCTCAAGAGTTATGGGATATTGTGGAGACTGGATATGTAGAACCAGCGGCTGGAGCAACACTTTCTCAACCTCAACTCACTGAGTTAAATGCAAATCGCAAGAAGGACAAGAAGGCTCTGCTTCTTATTTATCAAACAGTGGATGAAACTGTTTTTGAACGAATCACAGCAGCAATTTCGTCTAAGCAAGCATGGGACATACTTTCCACTTCATATAAGGGTGATGACAAAGTGAAAAAGGTGAGGCTTCAATCTCTAAGATTTGAATTTGATTCACTGAAAATGAAAGATTCTGAAAGCATTGAAGACTACTTCAATAGAGTAATTTCTGTTGTCAACCAATTAAGGATAAATGGTGAAATGATTGAAGATCAAAGAGTAGTTGAGAAGATTCTACGAAGCTTAACCCGAAAATTTGAAGTAATTGCTACTATTGAAGAATCAAAAGACCTATCTGCCTTGTCGCTGGAGAGTTTATTGGGATCTCTGCAATCCCATGAACTTCGTATGAAGCAATATGATTCTTCTTCCGTTGAGCAGGCTTTCCAAACTCAAGTCTCTCTAAGGGGAGGGTTTGGAGGTAGAAGAGGAAGAGGCACTTCTCGAGGGAGAGGAAGGAATGTTGGTGGAAGAGGTCATGGTGGAGGACAACAAGAGAGTGAAATAATTTCGTCGAACAGTGGAAGAGGTCATGGAGGACAGCAAGATGGTGAGACTTTATCTTCTCACAGAGGAAGAGGGAGAGGATGGTCTTCTTTGAAAAACACCCAATGCCATTATTGTCAAAAGTTTGGACATATCAAGAAGTATTGTAGGAAAAGAATTGCAGATGAAGAGAAAAATAATTCTAGTTTTATGCATGAAAAAGAGCAAAACAAAGAAGCTGATTCTCTGTTTCACACATATGCTGAACAAGAGGCTCTTCTTGATGAGGTTTGGTATGTTGATAGTGGTTGTAGTAATCACATGTCTGGAAATAAGAAGGCATTTGTGGAGCTAGATCAATCTACTCAAAGTGAAGTTCGAACAGGTGATGATAAGAGGCTTTCAGCAAAGGGCAGTGGTACTGTTCTTGTTCACACAAAGAAAGGAGTGAAGCGGATTTCTAATGTTCTTTATGTTCCGGGCCTCAAGCATAATTTATTGAGTGTTGGACAACTTTTATTGAAGGGTTATGAAGTTAATTTCAGGGAAGACTTGTGTGAAATCAAAGACAAGAATGGTGCTCTTATTAGCACAGTAAGCATGACTCAAAGCAAGATGTTTCCTTTGAATTTTCAAAATCAGATTGGTTCTTGTTTTAATAGCTTTATCAAGGATAAATCTTGGTTATGGCATTTTTGTTTTGGGCACTTGAGTTTCAAAACTCTCTCTTCCATGAGCAAGAAGAATGTGGTAAATGGCATGCCTAGTGTTGATCTACAAGAGAAAGTTTGTGAAGGGTGTATTCTTGGAAAGCATCACAGAAATTCTTTTCCCATTGGGAAAGCAAGGAGAGCAACCAAACCACTCGAGTTAATACATTCAGATCTTTGCGGGCCAATGAACGTCACTTCAGTTGGAGGTAATCGTTATTTTCTCACCTTTATTGACGATTATAGTAGGAAAACTTGGGTGTATTTTCTTAAACAAAAATCTGAAGTGTTCGGGTATTTCAAAAGCTTTAAGGCTTTGGTTGAAAAGCAAAGTGGTGCTGTAGTTAAAACTTTACGTACCGATCGGGGTGGTGAATATATAGATGGTGAATTTGAAGCTTTTCTCAAAGAAAATGGCATCCAACATCAGTTTACTGTTCGGTATACTCCTCAACAAAATGGGGTTTTCGAAAGGAAAAATTGAACAATTGTAGAGTTGGCAAGGAGTATGTTGAAAGCCAAGAAAGTTCCTACTCTGTTCTGGGCTGAAGCAGTGGCATGTGCTGTCTATCTTTTGAATCGAGTAACATCCAAAAGTATGGAAAATTTGACTCCTGTAGAAGCATGGAGTGGGCACAAACCAAGTGTTGAACATCTAAGAATATTTGGAAGTGTAGCTTATTCCCATGTTCCGGATGAAAAAAGGAAGAAATTGGATGACAAATCTGAAAAATGCATTTTTATAGGGTATAGTGAGAATTCAAAGGCATACAAGTTGTATAATCCCATTACCAAGAAGCTAATTGTCAGTAGGGATGTAAAGTTCGATGAAGAAGAATCTTGGAATTGGGATGAAGATGATAAACAGAAGAATTTTGGTTGTGTTGAGTTGGAAGAAGATTCACAGCAGCAAAATGCTGAAAGAAATGAAGAGGTTGTCACTCCTCCAACTTCTCCACTTCCTACTCCTCGGGTTTCTTCTCCGTCGTCGAGTTCAAGTTCAAATGCAATCCTTAGGAAGACAAAAAGCATAAGAGAGCTATATGAATCAACCAGAAATGTTTTAGAAGAAGACTTGGCTAATTTTGCTTTGTTTGCTGATGCTGATCCAATCAGTTATGAGGAAGCTTTTAAAGAAGAGAAGTGGAAGCTAGCTATGGATCAGGAAATTGATTCAATACATAAAAATCATACTTGGGAGCTTGTGGAACTTCCAAATGGAAAAAAGCCAATTGATGTGAAGTGGATATACAAGACAAAGCTGAATGAAAATGGGGAGATTGATAAATATAAAGCTCGGCTTGTTGTGAAAGGATACAAACAAAAATATGGTGTTGATTTTCAAGAGGTGTTTGCACCAGTTGCTCGTCTTGAGACAATTCGAACGGTCCTAGCTTTGGCGGCGCAAAACAGTTGGAAAGTGTATCAAATGGATGTTAAATCAGCTTTCTTAAATGGTTTTCTGCAAGAGGAGGTATTTATCAATCAACCACAAGGTTATGCAAAGATTGGTGAAGAAGAAAAAGTTTGTCGTTTGAAAAAGGCACTTTATGGGCTCAAGCAAGCACCGAGAGCATGGTATAGTCGTATTGATGGTTATTTTTTGGAAAACAATTTCAAAAGGTGTCCATTTGAACATACGCTCTACATCAAAGAAGGTAAGCATGGTGAATACTTGATTGTTTGTTTATATGTTGACGATTTAATTTTTACCGGAACTTGTTCAAGTATGTGTGAAGATTTCAAGAGAGCTATGATGCAAGAATTTGAAATGACTGACATGGGACTTCTCCATTTTTTCCTTGGCATTGAGGTTAAACAACAAGAAGATGGAATTTTTATTGGCCAGAAAACATATGCAAGGAATGTTCTGAAGAAATTTCGAATGGAGGGTGCCACTTCCATTAGCACTCCGATGGAAGTTAATTTGAAGTTGAGCAAATTTGATAATGAAGAAAATGTTGATGGCACTCTTTATCGAAGTCTTGTTGGGAGTCTCATGTATTTGACTGCAACTAGACCAGATCTTATGTTCTCTGTAAGCATACTTAGTAGATTCATGGAGTCACCAAAAAGAAGTCATTGGAATGCTGGAAAGAGAGTATTGCGATATTTATCTGGAACGATCAATGAAGGAATTCTTTATAGAAAGGTTGAAGATTCAAGTTTAGTTGGTTATTGTGATAGTGATTGGGGAGGAAGTGTTGATGATTGCAAAAGTACTTCTGGCTATGTTTTCAACATAGGTTCAGGAGCAATTTCTTGGGCATCAAAGAAGCAATCAGTTGTGGCTCTCTCTACAGCAGAATCTGAATACATTTCACTTGCCTTGGCATCCTGTCAAGCACTTTGGATAAGATGGGTTTTATAAGAACTCAAGCATTTTCAAGTGAAAGGTACAACACTTTTTTGTGACAATAGTTCAGCTATTTCACTCACAAAGAACCCAGTGTTTCATGGCAAAAGCAAGCACATAAGGATCAAGTTTCATTACATTCGTGATTTGGTTAAAGATGAAGATATTGTTGTGAAGTTTTGTAAGACTCAAGATCGACTTGCAGATATTTTTACCAAGGCTTTAAAGTGTGATATTTTCAACAAGATGAAGAAGAAGCTTGGCATGGTAGTTGTCTAGCTTAAGGGAGGATGTTGGAATTCTAAGCTATACAATAAATTTGGGTAGTTGGCATATGAGAGGTTCTTTTATTGGTAATAAGGAAGGATATTTATAAGTTTAACTGTTTTTGGTTATCTGATGTTTGGGTTTCTTTTATCTTGTAATTTCTATATATAAGTTTTTATCATCAATGGAATTCCAGAGAGAGAGTGACTGATACACATCTCTGTTTTGTTTCAAGAGCACAATTTCTCTTGACTTTTAATTTGTTTTCCAGCAAATTTCACATATAGCTACCCAAGATAAACTCTGATAATTGGATCAAACACTTCTACAATCTTTTCTCCTTTTTAGCAAGGTCAACAACTTGTTTATTATTTATCGAAAATAAATTACATTTCTTATTTACTGGTAGTATCAGAATATCCATAGCTAAATGTAGTAAGTTGTATTCCGTGGCCAACATCCAATAGCTTACATATGAAGCTTTGCAACAAGCTCGCGAGGACGTTTCTAAGTTAGGCTTAATTAAGGTAGAACTTTGTTTTGAGATAAAATTATAGGAGATTGTGACAATCTTATGTTTATTTGAACTAATTGAATTTACTTCATCTGATAGGTTCTTGATTAATACCATGCTGTCCGAACATTTTGCTTGGTGATATGAACATTTTGCGAATGAGACATTGACATAAAGGAATGAAAGTGGCTTGACCAAAAGAGCAAAAGGACCCAAATGAATTAGAACTCCTTATTAATGGCACATGCATGGTGTTTGCAATTACAACAGTTCTTTGTATCTTATGTGGTGTTCACATATTCTCACCTAGTTTTCTTTATCTTCATTTTTGTTTGCGAATGAGACATTGACAAAGGAATGAAAGTGGCTTGACCAAAAGAGCAAAAGGACCCAAATGAATTAGAACACCTTATTGGCACATGGTGTTTGCAATCTTATGTGGTGTTCACATATTCTCACCTAGCTTTCTTTATCTTTCTAATGTTTCCATTCTTGGGGATAATTGAGCTCCATGCAAAAGTGTGTAATATGTATATCTGATTTTCTTTTTGGTTGGTGATAAGAGTATGTGTATGTATGTGTGAGAGTAATATTTCTGACTGAAGACAAGGTTCTTGCTTTTCCACGCGGCTTGGAATCCAATGCTACTAAAAATTGAGAAGAAGTTGGCAAACTGGAAGAATAGTTTGCTGTCTATGGCAGGGAGGGTAACATTGATAAAAGTTGTGCTTAAGAGCTTGCCGCTTTATTTTATGTCCATGTTTAAAATTCCATGTGGTATAGCAGCTAAAATTGAAGCTATACAACGTCGATTTCTATGGAGTGGCCTTGGTGATAAAAGGAAAATGCATTTGGTGGACTGGGGTACTATCTGTTTAAGCAAAAAAAAGGGTGGGATGGGTATCGGGAGAATTCTTGATAAAAATTATGCATTGCTTGTGAAATGGTTTTGGAAATTTGGTCGAGTTGAAGAAGGTCTGTGGAAAAGAGTTATTTGTGCTAAATATGGGTTGTGTGTCCAAGATGTATTCCTACGAACTAATAGTAGGAACTCCTTCTCTCCCTGTTTAAAAGGATGGTTCTCTGTGGCTCATGATATTTATGATGTTGTTTCAGTTATTCGTACGGGACTTAGTTTTTTTCTTGGAAATGGAAGGAAGGTGCGCTTTTGGTCAGATACTTGGGTTAATGACAGGAGTTTGATGGAGCGTTTTTCGTGTATATATGTGTTGGCGGTCACCAAGGGGGGATTTGTCTCTGAATATGGATACTGGGAAAATAATCAATGGTCTTGGAAAGTTGAGTTGCGCAGAGCTTTGTTTGGGTGGGAACTTAATCAGTGGAATGAATTTATGGGGACAATTGGATCAATGATTCTTAATAAGTTTAAATCAGATTGTGTGATTTGGAAATATGACTCGAAAGGATTATTCTCAGTCAAATCGTTTGGTTATGCTTTGGAGAATATTCGATTTTCGGTACTTAAAATGGAAGGGGCTGTGTGGAAAGGGCTTGTCCCACCGAAAGTTGAAATTTTCTGTTGGAAATTGCTGAAAGAGCGCATTCCAGTTAAATGTACCTTGAGCAGATTGGGTTTTAATCATGGTGGTGAGTTGGATTGTGGATTATGTAGGGAGGATATTGAGGATGTTAATCACTTGTTTATCCATTGTAAGTGGTCTAAATGGGTATGGCAAAATTGCCTTAGTTGGTGGGGAATCAATTTCTGTATGCCAAGATGTATCGCTGAATGGTGGTGTCAGTGGCAAGGGCTATGCCCTACTAATAGCCTCAAGAAAGCATGGACTATTTGTTTCTTTGCAATTGTTTGGTCAATTTGGTTGGCTAGGAATACAGTGGTGTTTGAAGGGGGAAATTTGGATTATTCAGGTTTATTGGACATTATTAAGGTACGGGTTCTCTGGTGGATCAATATTAATGATAAGGAAGTGAGAATTTCGATTAATGATCTGTTACATAATTTTAAAGTTGCTTGTGAAGCTCCAAGTATCCGGAAAATTCCCAGAAAAGTTAATTGGACTGCTCCTACGATTAGTGTTCTAAAGTTTAACGTGGACGGATTAGCTTTTGGCAAATCGGGACCTGCAGGGGTTGGTGGCGTTTTACGAGACAATAATGCTAAGGTAAAGGGTATGTTTTCTGTTAATATCGGTATAGCAGATTCGAATTTTGCAGAGTTACGGGCTGTTCTTGAAGCCCTGGTTATGTATACTTCTCAAAATGATATTCGGGGCTCTCACTTGATAATTGAAAGTGATTCTTATAACTGTGTTTCTTGGGTGAATGGTGAGGATTCCTCGTGTTGGAGATATTCGAATACCCTGAATCAAATTCACAATCTGTTACGTATTGCTGGTGGTGTGTCAGTTGTAAAAATTTTCAGGGAGGCAAATGGATTGGCGGATAATCTGGCAAAGCAGGGGGTGTTGCGAAGTGCGGACTTCCGTGCTTTCTTCTGATAAGTAGTTTTCTGGAGGATTATGTGTTGAATTGATGGGTAAAAGGATGCGTGCGTGGGGGGTGGGAGGGGTTTTTTGGCATGTGTTTTTTCTGTCGGGCTGTTTTTTCCGTGAGGTGGGAGTGCTTATCACTCTGCTCGATGTGTGTTTGGTGTGTTTTGCTCGTTTCGTGTTGGGAAATGTCGCATCACGTGTGTTTATTTCTATGATGGTTGTATTGCTGGATATGCAGATCGAGTGGTCAGAGTGTCAAGCTTATGTGCTATATAGTTGTCCTAGCTTATGTTGGGGGTGGTTGTTCAGCATTTTAGTGGGAGGTCTTAGTAGTAAATATTGCCCTACTGTTATAAAAATAATAATAATAATAATAATAATAATAATAATAATAATAATAAGTGTTAGTTTTTTGGGGCTTGGTATTTGTGTCTTGTTATGCTTTATGATTCAGTAGTTTAACATTCTGATATTGGCTACATTGTGGGCCATGGGTTTGGGGCTGGATGCCTTGTTCAGGGATGGATTTGCAGCCGGATTCTGATATGTTGGGAGAGAGGCATGGGTGGCTAGCGAGGCTGCTGCTGGTTTTGGTAGCATGTAGGATGCACAAGTTGGGGTATTATTTTCTGGTCATGTTGGCGTTTCGAACGGTGATGTCCATGTAAGCTGCTATGAGTGTATTGGCCTTAAGGAGTGATTCAATGTACGGCTGCATTTGACAGAGCATCTAACAGTTCGAATCATGTAAAATCTGTTAAAGCTAAGGGAGGTACTACACCGACAGCACACAGAACTGTAAAAGATTGTTTCTGTGAGGGTGATTGTAGCTCAGTATGATGGGGGGGAGGGGCAGAGACGCAGTGTCGTGGTGTGTTGAGCTTCCAGGTCCAATGCTGCTGTTGTTTTGGGGCTGGTTTAATTATGGTTTAAAGTTGAGATTGAGAGGGAGTGCCTTGTTGGGTAGTGGATTTGTTGTGTTGGTGGGGGATCTTTTGGTCTTTTGTCTTTGGGCTGAGTGTGAAGTTTCTGCATAATTTGCTTTGTTTCCTGTTTCCATTCTTGGGAGTGTCATCTGGGTTAGTAATTGGACAAATGTTTGGTTTGTGTCCAAGCCATTGTATGATGGCTCTTGCCAATTTTATCAATGAAATTGTTGCTGTTCAAACAAAAAAAAAACTCTATGGCTCCTAAAAGCTAGTTAATTATATGACTTAGCTTGATTTTAAATCCCTTTTTTATGCTGTTTTAGGAGAAGCCTAGTGCAAGAAATTTGAAGGGAATGTCTAGACTGTTCTTCCTTAGGATTAATGATGATGCTTGGGTCTACCGTTAGCTTGGAAAAGATCCGGCAAATTGATTTTGGATTTTAGTACATTAAAACAATCATAGAGACTTTTTACTTTGATTAGTACCTCTTTTATTTATTTTAAATTTTTTTTATAGAACTTTGATGAGACTTCTGTTTTTAGTACATTAAAACAATCATTTGTGAAATTGACTATTGATATGAGTAGTTATCTCAATTGCTTGAAAGTGTATTATTTTCAAACTGATTATTTGTCATTCATAGGTTAATTGCTAGAAAAAAAAAAAGGAAAGTTTTCAATGAAAAATGTTAATTTTTCATGGAAAATTATTGCAATCAAACAGAAACAAAGTTATTTTCCATGGAAAATGACCATTTTCACTGGAAATAGTGACATTCAAACAACAAAAGTAGATTTTTCACGGAAAATGTTAGATTTTCCAGCCATAAATAATTGCAATTAAATAGTCCTAAATTTTATTTCATGGAAAAACTTTCCAAGTAAAATAATTCCATGAAAAAATTTTCTTTTCAACTCATTTTCAACCTTGCAATCAAACGCACCCTAAATGATTTCATAACTGAGATTTTGGTGAGTATTTGCCTATTGTTGTTTTAGCTTAAATATTCTTCTATTCCTTGGATTTTAAATTTCATATTTCATCGTTTTATTAAAAGAGATTTTAAATTGAATGACACTCTTGTTGTTAGCTCTATGGTATTCTTTCGAGGAAAAAAAAGCATGTGATTGAGAACCAAAAAAAAAAACAGAGTATGTGCGTTGCCTTTTGAGCATGATAATTTTTTAGTTGATCACTTTTGGTAAATATTCTCTTATATGCAAATTGTTCAATAATTTCCCCACACCCAAAAAAAAAAATAAAAAAAAATAACTTTTTAGTTAAGATAAAGTCCCTTTTAACTCAATTTAATTTTATGGTAAATCCCCCCAATTGGGCATTAAATCAGTTGTAGTTGTGATTATGTGAATTAATTAAACAAGAGAATTATATGCACCAACTTAGTGAGTCTTTGCTTACTTAAGAGTGTCTTCAACGGTAAGTCCTATTTCATAGATGTCATACCTATATGGTGGCATTGGCATATGTTAGCGTATGTGCTTCAATAGTACATTCCAAAAGAAAATCCAAATTAATTATAGCATAGTTCTAGAAACACTACTCAATTTATAACCATTGAGAAACACACATTAGTTTTCCTTCTTATTTTCCTTTCACTTTTCTATTCCTCAATAATGTTGCCTGTGATTCGCTCTAATTTTAAGAGTGGTCTATTCTCCTTAATATTTTGCTCTCAAAAGAATGACGAATACATTGTGTCAATTTATTACTAGTGAATATAAGATGTAGATGAACAAGATCTAAGCCATTATAGTGAATCCTTCTCTTTTCTGGCACCTATTCTTCTTTTCAACTCCTTTTGGAGTTATGGAGGATCGTTAATGCTTTGATTTTCCATTGGAATCGTTGTCAAAAAGTTGTTTTCGCATAGGTTAACCAGGAAACAAAATGTTGGTTTCCTCCCCCCTCCATTTGATTCTTATATGTTGTCAGTCAACTCTTGTGCAACAGGTTGTTAAGGATGCAGGACATTTGAGTAATAAACCAGTAATAGCGGCAGAACTTGTGGCTGCTAATGATAAGCTGAAAAGCCATAGCAAGAAAACTGGGCCGCTGAGTGATCGACTAGGTACAATATGCATCATCGAAAATATGCAGCTACAATTTTTGCCACAGATTATTATATACTTAAAGTTTGGATCTTTTAATCCAGTTGTATGCAATATATACATTTATGTACGTACATGATTATTTAGATGTATGTAGTACATAGATATGCATCTACATACATTGTATGGAGTAGTTTTCTGTCAGATTTTCAGTAAAAGTTAAACTTCAAAAGGGCTTCTTCTAAATTCAAGAGTGGATTTTTAAATTTTTAATTTTTAAAATGGGGTCTGGAAAGGATGATGGATAAACACTTTCAGAATGCTGAAGTTCAAGCTCCTGAGTGTAGTTCGAATTTGACCATGTTACCTTACTTGCTGGCTGTGTCGTTTTAAAATTATGTCTTGTATTCAAATTGTGTTTAAGAATTAGATGTTTGTTCCATGGGCGCCATTCTGTTAGAATTGGTTGTTGTTTCCTTAGTCTATAAAGTTGCTCTCTGAAATTGATATTTACGAAAAGCTTGAACAGGGTTCTATAAAATCTTTTACTCCAAAACATGGTGAGTGGAAAGACAAAGATTAGGCTGCACAATAAAATTTGGGAGTTAATGTCAGGCTACCACCTTTTCGGTTGTCCTTTTGGTTTTCCAACAGAATTAAGATTTCATGCAATGCACTTTATGAAGTTTAATCAGAATAAAATTTACAATTGTTCTTTAAATTAGTGGTTGCATCATGTGTGACACAGAGCACCCAATTTAGTGTTGTTCCTATGATTGGAAATCGGGAAAAAAAATCTATGGAAACTTGAAACAACAATGCTAAGGCTACTAACAAATTCCACTAGCACTCACACCCACACTCTATCTCTCTCCTAGTGGCACTGAGGGGTCCACAGCAGGCTCTGATACCACTAAATCCTGTCACGCCCCGACGTAGCATAAATAAGGAAAGCGTTTAATTTCCTTTATGGACCCGTAGGTCGCGACAGTTTGAAGGATCGATTCCGTCCCAAACGTCGAACAACAAAACATAATAATCAGAGCAGAGCAAACAAGGCTTACAAATATTTTCTAACTTAAACAATATTACAGCACGAGTTATCTAAAGGCACAGACCGCCTTGAAACAAAACAATAACTTAAGGTCTATTACAGTCATCCTTATTACAAAACAGTCCATAACTTAAAATATGTAAACTTAAAGCATATAATAGGTAAACAGTTTTCTCATTCCAAGGCAGCCATTCTCAGTTAGCGTAGTCGTATGATTCCTCCTGGTTATAACCTGAAAAGCCTGAACACGAATGTCCAGGACGCATCAACGTCGTCAGCTTCAAGAAGCTGGTGAGTATTAAAAACATATCTCTGAATGTAAAACATACCCATTTACCTTTTTCCATTTTCAATTTACAAAATCAATAGTTGACCATAGAGAGAATTTAATTCATAAAACAATGAGGAACATATTGAAAGTCATTCATTCATAAAGCATATGATCGTGTATGAGACAGTGCACCACACTCATCTTGCCGACTCTTCTCTCTCGACAGACACAACAACCCACTATCTCACTCTGGTATCTTTGAAACACTAAGATAGACACACTTTAGCAACGGGGCGCCAGGGAGTGTCCAATTTGCCTCACACTTTGGTCCGGGGTACCAGGGAGTGTCCATTGCCTCACACTTTGAATACCTAAACCGCCATGCAAATACCGGAGCAATCTCACGCAGTATCCAGACTCGGGTATCAGGGAGTGTCCGTAGGCCACACTTTAGCACTACCATGGGTGCCAGGGAATGTCCAAGTTCGGCTTCACACACTTTAACGCTACCATGGTCGTCAGGGAGTGTCCAGTTTTGCCACCGTCGCATTTCAAAGACACCCTCGCCGCAACCTCAACCTCAACCTCAACCACAACCACAACCACAACCACAACCACAGCCACAACCGCAATCTCAATCTCAAAACTCATACTCATCTCATACTCTTTTCACACTGACCATTACTCTTTTCTACACTGACTGACACCCACATGCATGTACCACTGACTCCATATGAATGTCATGAACTTAAACACAAAGCAAAATACTGAGTTAAAGGCACAACGTACGTACGGGGATTGGTAAGTCATGATACAACGTTTTAATCATTTCAAACATAAAAAATAGAGTCCTGATTAAATAAATTTCCCAAACAGAGCCTTAACAGTATGTAAGTTTCATCCCAAACAGTCCCTGACCAGAAAACAGACAAAACTTGAAACTGCCAAAAGTCGCGCGCGCGGGCCGCTCGCGCGAAAGGTCGCTCGTGCGGGCCGCTAGCACGATATGCCTAATTTTCATTTATAAACTTTTCTGTCTGCCTGAAAAAGCCAAGATCCCGCGCGCGGATCGCTCGCGCGAAACGTCTCTCGCGTGACCCTCGCTCGCGCGACCTGCCTAAATTTCATTATATATATAAACTCTTCTGTCTGCCTGGGGTTAACGAGGATCACGCGCGCGGGCCGCTCGCGCAACGGGTCGCTCGCGCGATCTTCGCGCGCACGATCGTGGCGCGAGATGAAGCTCAGGCTTCTTCTTCCTCGCAGAAACTGCTCTGTTTCAGTAAAACAGGGTCTATTTTGACCCATTTCAAATCTGTAAGTATATAGATCATATAGTATATGGTTCTCTTCGTTTTTCAACAAGGATTAAGAATCCTCTATCAATTAAACATGATTCTAACTATAACTCTTAAATTTTATGAAAGATCAAAAGAGGACAAAACTTAATTTCTAATATACTTTTTCATATGAACAAATTAGGCTCTAAAACTTTGGGTATAGCATATATGACATGTAATCTATCATATTCATCTAACAAAACAGGTTTTGGTTCAGTTTGAAAATTTGTGATTTTGAAGCTCAAGCTTCCATGGACGAATTTAGCAATGGAGGATCATTAATTCATATACAAACTCAGTAACTAAGCATGAATTTACATTCTAGAGTGAGTTTAGAATACTCACTGATTGAAGCTTTGGAGATTTAGTTAAGAAAGAAGTTAGAATTAAGCAACCCAATTGAGACTTCAAGCTTGAAGCTATGGAGAAATAAGCTTCCTCTCTCTATATTACTCTGTGTATCTCTCTCAAGCTCTCTGTGTTTATATCAAAGTGCAGATTGTGAAGTGTGTATGTGATGTATATATGTAGAGAGTACAAAACTTGGGGGGCAAGATCATTGTAGTTTACTCAACAAAATGTTTTGTTTCTCAATTAACTAATGAGCCACATTTACACAGATACATACATACGTACAAGGCTCCAATGAAATCTGAAGGGGCAAGTGTAGGTGTGTAGGGGTCAAAGTAATGTTGTTTGGCAAAACAAACTTATGGCACAACAATAACACACACAAGATAGATAGATCCAAACAGAGCACAAGCCAATGATTACTTGCCATTAATAGAAATAAAGCATGAGTCATGTCCAACTTTACGTCACTTCCAAAATCTGTGGAAGTTTAGCACAGCGCGGACATTTTTAAACATAAATTGGTATTTTCGGTGCGCGGTGGTCATCACAAAAATACAGAATTTTCATTTTAGTGTAAGAATCTATTTTCTGGTTTCATAAAAATACAGTTTGAATCGAAAGAAATTACTTTCACCGTTTTGAAATACATATTTGAAATTCAACACAAGTATTGTCAAATTTTATAAAATCGTATTTTGACCCCAAAAGAATTACAATGTACAACAAGATAGGCCGCAAGGTTATAAAACATGACCATGGAAATAAAATAAGCACAGATGATACAAATTAAATATGGAAATGTAAATTAAATTAATTTATGAAATGCAGGTTGTTACATCCTTCCTCCCTTAAACAGGATTTCATCCCCGAAATCAAGATTAGCTAGGCCTGAAACAACTCCGGGTACTTCTTCCTCATATCTGCTTCAACTTCCCACGAGGCTTCGTTCTCGTCACGGTGATTCCACTGAACCTTTACCAACAGAATGTCCTTATTCCTCAGCTTCTTGATACTCTGATCTAGAATTTTCACAGGTCTCTCCTTGTAAGAAATGTTATGACTCGTCTCAATATCATCATAACTAACCACATGCGAGGGGTCTCGTATGTACTTCCTCAACATACTCACGTGAAACACGTTGTGAACCCCAGACATCTTCGGTGGTAGCACCAGTCGATAAGCTACTTTCCCAACACGATCCAAAATCTCGAACGGTCCGATAAAACGTGGGGCTAACTTCCCTCTCTTGAGACCGAAGCGTACTACTCCTCGGGTTGGTGAAACCTTAAGAAGTACGTGATCTCCAACACTAAATTCCAAATCTTTCCGGCGTCGATCAACATAACTCTTATACCGGCTCTGAGCGGTTCTCATTCTTTCCTTGACCAAAGAAATCTTCTCGTTGGTTTCTCTAACCAAATCTGGTCCCAACAGCTCTGTATCCCCAACTTCTGCCCAACATATCGGAGACCGACATGGTCGTCCATACAATGCTTCGAATGGAGCCATCCCGATACTCGTGTGATAACTGTTGTTATAGGCAAATTCAACCAACGGCAGGTGTGTCTCCTAAGATTCTTCAAAATCGATAACACAAGCCCTAAGCATATCCTCCATGATCTGGTTAACACGCTCAGTTTGTCCATCTGTCTGAGGGTGAAAAGCAGTACTCATCTTAAGCGAGGTTCCCATAGCTTCCGGCAGACTTTCCCATAATCCAGAAGTAAAACGCGCGTCACGGTCTGACACAATTGACACAGGTGCACCGTGAAGTCGCACAACTTGTTGTATGTACATTCGGCTCATCCTCTCTACAGGGTATGTCATTCTATAAGCAATGAAATGAGCAGATTTCGTCAATCGATCCACGATTACCCAAATAGCGTCATGATTCTGTTGCGATCGAGGCAATCCTACTACAAAATCCATCGTAATGTGCTCCCACTTCCAACCAGGAACAGGTAGCGGTTGCAACAATCCTGACGGTCTCTGATGTTCGGCTTTGACTTGCTGACACGTCAAACACTTGGATACAAATTCGGCCACGTCTTTCTTCATACCTTCCCACCAGAAATTTCTCTTCAAATCTTTGTACATCTTCGTCCCTCCCGGGTGAACTGTATACCTTGATTTATGTGCTTCTTCCAGGATATCCTTCCTTAGCTCTTCATCACCTGGCACACATAATCTATTCCTGCACCGATATCCTCCATCGATACCCACCTTCCATTCTGTCGGGTCTTTTTCTGACATCTTCACGAACCATGTCTGAAACTTCTCATCTTCTTTCTGAGCTCCAATAATGCGATCGATAAGAATAGGCTGTAGGATGAGACATCCGAACAATTGTCCTTCTCCTTCTTCAGCACTCTGTACATCGAACTCTGCCAAGGTCTCCAACACTCGCCACTCTTTAACCATTAAGGTGGCGATCGTCTCACGAGTCTGTCGACTCAAAGCATCGGCGACCACATTAGCTTTACCGGGGTGGTATTCTAACGTGAAGTCATAATCTTTGATCAGCTCCATCCATCTGCGTTGCCTCATGTTCAACTCTTTCTGTGTGAACAAATATTTTAGGCTCTTGTGATCAGAGAACAAATCAAACTTCTCGCCATAGAAATAGTGTCTCCAAATCTTGAGTGCAAATACCACTGCCGCCAACTCCAAATCATGAATGGGATAGTTCAACTCATTCGGCTTCAGCTGTCTGGATCCATAGGCTATAACTCTGCCATCTTGCATAAGTACACACCCCAATCCTTGATATGACGCATCACTAAAGATAGTGAACTTCTCATCAGGCCTGGGTATTGCTAGTACCGGCGCGGTAGTGAGTCTCTCTTTCAACTCTAGAAAGGCCCGCTCATGCTTCTCTGTCCAGTCGAACTTCAAATTCTTCTTCGTCAATCCGATCAATGGTGCGGCTATTTTAGAGAATCCCTCAACAAATCTCCTGTAATAGCCCGCGAGTCCAAGAAAACTCCGAACTTCTGTAGGGTTGCTCGGCCTAACCCAGTTTGACACAGCATCGGTCTTGGACGAATCCACTGAAATTCCTTGAGATGACACCTTGTGTCCCAAAAATTTCACTTCTTGCAACCAGAACTCACACTTACTGAACTTGGCATACAAGTGGTGGTCCTTGAGCGTCTCCATCGCAATCCGTAGGTGTTGCTCGTGTTCTTCTCCTGACTTAGAATAGATCAAAATATCATCTATAAAGACGATGACAAACTGATCCAAATAAGGCTTGAACACTCTGTTCATCAGATCCATAAATACTGCTGGGGCGTTCGTCATTCCAAATGGCATCACCAGAAATTCATAATGACCATATCGGGTTCTGAAAGCAGTCTTAGGTGTGTCTTCTTTTCGTACCCTCAACTGATGATATCCCGACCTTAGGTCTATCTTGGAAAAGGTCGTAGCTCCTTGTAGTTGATCAAACAAATTGTCAATCCGAGGCAAGGGATACTTATTCTTGATAGTCACGCGGTTCAATTCTCTGTAGTCGATACACAGTCTGAGTGTCCCGTCCTTCTTCTTCACGAATAACACTGGTGCTCCCCAAGGCGATGTACTTGGACGTACAAAACCTAGGTCCTCGAGCTCTTAAACTTGTTCCTTTAATTCCAACAGTTCTGTGGGGGCCATTCTGTAGGGAACCTTGGTGATCCGTACGGTACCCGGTATAAGTTCAATACAAAACTCTATACTTCTCTGGCGGCAAACCAGAAACGTCTTGAAATACTTCTTCAAAATCCTTGACTACAGGTATAGACAACACTGTCGCTTCTGTACTGACAACTTCGATGTTCGCCAAACATCTCGTGAGGAACATATCTCCCGAAGGGTTACATTGAAAATCAAAGTGATTCTCATTGTCGGGGAATGTAGTTCTCCTCCTCGTACAATCCAACTTCACTTGATTCTGAGACAGCCAATCCATTCCTAGGATTATGTCAAACTCCTTCATTGATAAGAAAACCAACCTTGCAGGGATTTCACGGTCTCCTAGCCGTAAAGGACAATCCTTGCACACGTGTCCTAATCTGACTGCAGCTCCTAATGGCGAAGTAGCCTTCAAAGCTTTTTCTAAGCGATGAGGTAAGATACCCAATCTCTGAATTGTATTAACAGATATGAACGAAAGAGCAGCACCCGTATCAAATAACACTTTAACATGAGAGTTAAACAGAGTTAATGTACCTTCTACTGCTTGCTGATCCGGTTGAGCTTCTCCATAATCTCCATCTTCGTACACAGTTCCATCATATCCAGCGGCATCTGGGATAACAACATTCAAGCGAGTCTGACCCTATTGACCGTAAGTCACCTGCTTAGGGGCAGTGCAGAACCTGCTGATGTGACCTAGTTCGCCACAGTTGAAGCAGACTATCCCTTGCTGAGCAGCACGCCTTGGTGCCTTGCAATCTCGAGCCAGATGACCAGGGTTGCCACAGTTGAAGCATTTTCCGCCACTACTTCCTTCTCCTACTCGGGGTTGAGTCGGATAGGTAATAGCCTGGGTTCTCTTGCTTCCGTCAAAATTTCTCTTCTGCCCTTGGGTACGATTCATCGGTGGTCTATTCCCGAAATTACCCCTTTGCGGCGGTCGGAATTCAAATTGCTTTCGGTTTACTCGAGCGTCTTCTTCTAGATCAGTAGCCAAGCCAACCAATCCCTCAAACGACTTATCTAGGTGACTGAGAGTCAGGGGCGTATCTGCTGTGTCAGCCATTGGTTATACTTCCGTATCTTCTTCTCCTCAGTATCAACCAGGTGAGGGGCAAACCGAGACAGTCTCTCGAACTATGTGGTGTACTCTTGCACTGATTTGGTTCCTTACGTCAGGTCCATGAATTCCTTCTCTCTTCTGTGCCTCTCTGTAGCCGGGAAATACTTCTCTAAAAATCTCCCCTTGAACGCAGTCCATGTCATTCCCATTGCAGCTCCATTCCCGATAGTAGCTATGACTGAATCCCACCAATCTGCGGCACCATCGGTCAATTGAAACGTAGCCAATCTCCTCTTGTCCATCTCATTGCACTGGACAGCCTCGAACATACGGTCCATCTGTCTTAACCATTGCTCGGACTTCCAGGGTTCTGCTGTACCGGCAAATTGCTCGGGCCTCAGTGCACGGAATCTCTCCAGCAATTTGTCTCCAGTTTGGCGGTCTCGTCGGTTTTCATTCTGATTACTAACCCTTTCGAGACGCCTGATGAAAGCTTCAAATATTCCCGTGGGATCGGCAGCTTCAGGTGCTCCCTCGATCAAATTCCTGTTCCTCCTTAGTCCTCCAGCCATTCTATGCATGATAGTGATAGTAGGATGAGAAAGATGCATGCAACAGTGCTATGAAGTAATTTAAATGACGACGACATTCAAAAGAGTATATTTTATATATATATATATAACTTCTTGTCAAGTTGATACAAAAAGCATGTATGGTCAGATCAATGCCTACCCTATCTGTATGGGTTAGGACGCATGCAAGAGGTAATGTTACAAAAATGGGATCATTGCCCTACACTCTAATGCATGTAATTACAGTTTGCAAAAAGAGATAGAGCGAATAGTCAAAAGTAGTTAATATATACAAGGTGATATCTAAACGGTCAGTCATCGCCGTAGGTAGCCATCAACAGGTCAAGCGAGTCGGCCTGATGAAAACACTAAACATGAGAGGGGCCTGCCCCAAAATTACAGCTATGTGAGGTCATCAATGAAGCAGGTCCAGGGGCATCTGCCTCAGGCAAGGCTGGCTCAAGTGCAAGTGCCTCCTCAAGGTCGACTACAAAGTCGTCCCATCCTAAGCCATCCTCCTCGGCGTCCTCGAAAATAGGAGCGAACACGATGTCAACGTCACCGTCATCCTCAACAGCTGGGACGACCGGTGGAGGTACCTCCAGCTGTGCAAGGTGGGTCTGCACAACCTGAACCTCGAGAGGTAAGTAGAAGGCATCGCTGTTAACCAAGCGAACCATCTCAACGAGCACTAAATGCTGGACCTCTATAAAGTAAAGAATCTCAAGGCGAGCACGGGACAGGTCGACCAGTCCTAAAATGTGAATCTGATGCCAGAGGTCTAACTCGACGGTAGCAGCTGCATGCTGCCCAACAGCAGTGAAATAAAGGGTCGCCGAAGCCGGCACTATCGCTCCTACAGTAACCCAATGCCCTCCAAAAGCATCAGGTACAAACAGGGGCTGAGCTGGATCCATACCTGAAGAGCAAACAAGGCTTACAAATATTTTCTAACTTAAACAATATTACAGCACGAGTTATCTAAAGGCACAGACCGCCTTGAAACAAAACAATAACTTAAGGTCTATTACAGTCATCCTTATTACAAAACGGTCCATAACTTAAAACATGTAAACTTAAAGCATATAATAGGTAAACAGTTTTCTCATTCCAAGGCAGCCATTCACAGTTAGCGTAGTCGTATGATTCCTCCTGGTTATAACCTGAAAAGCCTGAACACGAATGTCCAGGACGCATCAACGTCGTCAGCTTCAAGAAGCTGGTGAGTATTAAAAACATATCTCTGAATGTAAAACATACCCATTTACCTTTTTCCATTTTCAATTTACAAAATCAATAGTTGACCATAGAGAGAATTTAATTCATAAAACAATGAGGAACATATTGAAAGTCATTCATTCATAAAGCATATGATCGTGTATGAGACAGTGCACCACACTCATCTTGCAGACTCTTTTCTCTCGACAGACACAACAACCCACTATCTCACTCTGGTATCTTTGAAACACTAAGATAGCCACACTTTAGCAACGGGGCGCCAGAGAGTGTCCAGTTTGCCTCACACTTTGGTCCGGGGTACCAGGGAGTGTCCATTGCCTCACACTTTGAATACCTAAACCGCCATGCAAATACCGGAGCAATCTCACGCAGTATCCAGACTCGGGTATCAGGGAGTGTCCGTAGGCCACACTTTAGCACTACCATGGGTGCCAGGGAATGTCCAAGTTCAGCTTCACACACTTTAACGCTACCATGGTCGTCAGGGAGTGTCCAGTTTTTCCACCATCGCATTTCAAAGACACCCTCGCCGCAACCTCAACCTCAACCACAACCACAACCACAACCACAACCGCAATCTCAATCTCAAAACTCATACTCATCTCATACTCTTTTCACACTGACCATTACTCTTTTCGACACTGACTGACACCCACATGCATGTACCACTGACCCCATATGAATGTCATGAACTTAAACACAAAGCAAAATACTGAGTTAAAGGCACAACGTACGTACGGGGATTGGTAAGTCATGATACAACGTTTTAATCATTTCAAACATAACTTATAGAGTCCTGATTAAATAAATTTCCCAAACAGAGCCTTAACAGTATGTAAGTTTCATCCCAAACAGTCCCTGACCAGAAAACAGACAAAACTTGAAACTGCCAAAAGTCGCGCGCGCGGGCCGCTCGCGCGAAAGGTCGCTCGTGCGGGCCGCTAGCACGATATGCCTAATTTTCATTTATAAACTTTTCTGTCTGCCTGAAAAAGCCAAGGTCCCGCGCGCGGATCGCTCGCGCGAAACGTCTCTCGCGCGACCCTCGCTCGCGCGACCTGCCTAAATTTCATTTTATATATATAAACTCTTCTGTCTGCCTGGGGAAACGAGGATCACGCACGCGGGCCGCTCGCGCGACGGGTCGCTCGCGTGGTCCGCTCGCGCGATCTTCGCGCACCCGATCGTGGCGCGAGATGAAGCTCAGGCTTCTTCTTCCTCGCAGAAACTGCTCTATTTCAGTAAAACAGGGTCTATTTTGACCCATTTCAAATCTGTAAGTATGTAGATCATATAGTATATGGTTCTCTTCATTTTTCAACAAGGATTAAGAATCCGCTATCAATTAAACATGATTCTAACTATAACTCTTAAATTTTATGAAAGATTAAAAGAGGACAAAACTTAATTTCTAATATATTTTTTCATATGAACAAATTAGGCTCTAAAACTTTGGGTATAGCATATATGACATGTAATCTATCATATTCATCTAACAAAATAGGTTTTGGTTGAGTTTGGAAAATTGTGATTTTGAAGCTCAAGCTTCCATGGACGAATTTAGCAATGGAGGATTATTAATTCATACACAAACTCAGTAACTAAGCATGAATTTACATTCTAGAGTGAGTTTAGAATACTCACTGATTGAAGCTTTGGAGATTTAGTTGAGAAAGAAGTTAGAATTAAGCAACCCAATTGAGACTTCAAGCTTGAAGCTATGGAGAAATAAGCTTCCTCTCTCTATATTACTCTGTGTATCTCTCTCAAGCTCTCTGTGTTTATATCAAAGTGCAGATTGTGAAGTGTGTATGTGATGTATATATGTAGAGAGTACAAAACTTGGGGGCCAAGATCATTGTAGTTTACTCAACAAAATGTTTTATTTCTCAATTAACTAATGAGCCACATTTACACAAATACATACATACGTACAAGGCTCCAATGAAATCTGAAGGGGCAAGTGTAGGTGTGTAGGGGTCAAAGTAATGTTGTTTGGCAAAACAAACTTATGGCACAACAATAACACACACAAGATAGGTAGATCCAAACAGAGCACAAGCCAATGATTACTTGCCATTAATAGAAATAAAGCATGAGTCATGTCCAACTTTACGTCACTTCCAAAATCTGTGGAAGTTTAGCACAGCACGGACAGTTTTAAACATAAACTGGTATTTTCGGGGCGCGGTGGTCATCACAAAAATACAGAATTTTCATTTTAGTGTAAGAATCGATTTTCTGGTTTCATAAAAATACAGTTTGAATCGAAAGAAATTACTTTCACCGTTTTGAAATACAGATTTGAAATTCAACACAGGTATTGTCAAATTTTATAAAATCGTATTTTGACCCCCAAAAGAATTACAATGTACAACAAGATAGGCCGCAAGGTTATAAAACATGACCATGGAAATAAAATAAGCACAGATGATACAAATTAAATATGGAAATGTAAATTAAATTAATTTATGAAATGCAGGTTGTTACAGTTTGAACTTCTTGACTCTATGGTAGATGAGATTAGGGAAGAAAATGTAGTTCAGGTTGTAACTGATAGTGCGTCGCCGTATGTAAAAGTTGGAGAGATGTTGATAGAAAAGAGAGAGAAATTGTTTTAGAATCCTTGTGTTGCACATTGCATGGACCTTATTTTAAAAGATATAGGAGATCTGGCCATACATAGGGATACCATGTCAAAGGCAAGAAAGATTACAGTTTACATCTACATGTAAAACTAAGTAACTAACTAATTGCTTGTCCAACTTATTCAAGTTGTCTACCACTTGCTACATAGTTGTCTAACTAATTATCTATGATTTTAGGCATTCATGGGTTTTAAACTTGATGCGAAAATTCACGAAAGGGAAGGAGTTGACAAGACCTGCTGTTACAAGATTTGCAACATCATATTTGACTTTGAGAAGTTTGCATGAATCTAAGGTTGCACTTAGAGCATTGTTTGGTTCTAAAAAATGGCAAAAAAGTCCATATGCAAAGAAAAAGGATGGGGAGGCAGTGAGGGAGAAAGAACACTCGTTTTTCTTAAAAATCAAGTCACTTTTCAGCACTACTTACGCGTAAAAAGAAGAACAGTTATGAGCAAAAGAAAAGAATCAAAGCCACATTATTTATGCATATGTATGTGTGTGTGTGTGTGTCTGTAAATGTAAGTGTGTATCATAGCCTCACTATCCTAAGGATCCAATTTATTAAAGCTTGTAAGATATATGCATAGCCTCACTATCCTAAGGCTTTAGTTTATTATATCTTGTATGATAAACATAGCCTTACTATCCTAAGGTCTTAAAGAACAAAATCAACTATATATTAGGAGGGAGATAGAGATGTACCGGGAGATTGAGAGACTCCGGTCCATGTATAGGCGTAGAAACAAATAAGGCATCACCACAGATTCTCCAATCCACAATAGCTACAAAAACATAGTTACAAGTACATAAAGCAAGAAGAACACATATTTATGTAGCCAAGAAGAACATAAAGCAATGGGAAT
Organism: Hydrangea macrophylla; assembly: GCA_033977485.1. Classification (NCBI taxonomy): domain Eukaryota; kingdom Viridiplantae; phylum Streptophyta; class Magnoliopsida; order Cornales; family Hydrangeaceae; genus Hydrangea; species Hydrangea macrophylla. Next base: position 86,753,107 of record CM066999.1, on the reverse strand, counting down.
AAAGCATGTTACATATATATTTATATAGCCAAGTCTATGCAGGAGAGATATGGTATGAAGCACAGGCCTTACTGCATATCATGTGATGAGTATTGCATTCCCTTGGTGTCATATTCCATGGAATGTATTAAGGCCCTTTTGTTGATCAAGGACTACTTACCAAAAAAAAGAAAAAAAGATTAAAGACTAAAAAGATATAATTCAAAGATAGTTGTACTTCTGCTACTATCACTTGCGGTTTATTTGTTGAAGCCATTAACTAACACTTGAAAGTTAGTTTGTCTTTACAGTCATTTCAAAGTTATTAGGTCCAACCATTTGTTTAAACAATTTCCTACTTCCTAGTAAACAATTTCTAAAGTTCTCCATTCTGTGACCTATCAAAGGAATCCAAATTCTTTCTGAGAAGGCCAGAAGGCCATCAGGGTAGAACACCAACGAATTTACAACCTAATCAACATAACAAACTGAATTGAACTCTGAATTTAACTGTGATGTTTTCAAGTGAGCTCATGTGTGTAGATATATACATATATGTATATACACACACACACATATATATATATAGAGAGAGAGAGGGACCTAGCATTTGGATCCATAACAATACACCTTCGCACTTGTGTAGAAACTCACTGAAGAACAAAAATCATAGCATCGGAGTCCCATAACAGAAAATTACGAGAACATAACTATTAACTACAATGAAATTGTTCAAACCTACTACGCGTGTTTAATAAGCCTATTATAGTTAGTTCGGGACCAAAGAAAAATCGTAATATTTTTCTTGTCAAATCTGGTTTAAAACAATTTAACAATGTCCTAAATATAATCACAAGAGCTATAGTTCAAACCGCTTTGAATTCCGAGGTCTACGTTGATAGTTAGATTTGTTTAAAGATAAAATTGGTATTTACTTAGGCAGAATGAAGGTTTGGAACATAGCAAAATTCATTGTGTAAAAGATGAATTAACACAATAGTTTTCAGCCAAAAGGCCCAAAAACCCAAACAATCAAATAACAGCAAAATTCTAAATATAGACATGAGAGAGAGAGGGAGAAGAAGAAGACGAAGAAAACTTGGAACAAATGAACTCAAAATCATGGAAATTTCATAGAAGATCTAATTTCACTCTCTCTATATCCTCCTAATTTCATTCTCTATAACTCAATTCTCTCTCTCTCTCTCTCTCAAATAGACGTATCATTTGAATCCAGCTTCTGTATACCATCTTACACAAACAACACCACAAATCTAATTTGGTAACCATGGCATTACTCTTACACAAATGAGCATAAAAATAAAAGTCATCAAGCCTGCAATTAACATGTAAAAGTAAAAGTAAAAGTAAAAGTAATATCGTAAAAAGTCCATTTCCAATGATTATAATTTTTGCACCAAATATTAGATCTACCATCTCTAATAAATCAAACCATCCCAGACGATAACTTTAAAAGGGACTAAATACATATATTCAAAGCCATAAACATGTAATATTTCTAAACATTATTTCTAAACATCTCGGGCCTAGCCCTCCTCAAAACACATAGAGCACATTAAACACATAGGAAATCATATTAAGCATGTAGAACACATAGAACACATCAAACACACCTTAGGGATTAAGCATGTTAGTCCAAGATTTTTGCAAATTAGTTCTTACCTTCCTAACTATTGCTGAAACTTAATAAATTCGCAGAAAAATCTATGTTTCAATTTTGAACATTCTATCCGCGTGTCTTATGTAAAACATTATTCTGCACAACTTTCGTTCTTTGAGTTTTTCCTGATTCTGCACCGTTTGGGCAGAATCTTCGAATTACAGTAGCAGTTTTTGGGGAATAACAGCAGCAGATTTTGAGAAGTTTTAATAGCAGTTTTTGGGAAGTTTCCACATTTGGGATACAAACTTGGAAAGCATATCGTTACTCTACTAATTCAACTAAATTACTAATTCCATTATCATTAAAAAAAATAATTGATCATTAATATCTCGTTCCTTATATATATATGTGTGTGTATATATATATATAAATGCAGAGTAAATACTGATTTGGCTAGTATGTACTTTGACACAAAAGAATTTCTAATGATTATAGACAAGTGTTTAGTATGTTGTTACCATTAATTAAAAAAGTAGTTTTAAGAAATTGCAAGCTGGTAAGCAGAGTTCTCTTGAAGTTGCAAGCTCGTCTCCTACGTTTAAACAATAATGATATGGTTCCCAAATGCTTTGACACTTTTATCACCTAAGACAATTCCAATGAAAATCCAATAGTAAGGAAATTTTGAAAAGGAAAAAATAAAAAAAGAACAAAAAAACAACATTCAAAGCCGTCACTGACGCTCTTAGCACAAAATCCATCCATAAAAATGAACCAAGAAATGACAAAAGGACTATTTAGCACAAAAAGGCATTAGAATGAGAAAGGGAAAACCTTTATTTGGGCCACATAGTCCAGATTCTCCCACTAATAAACCCATTAGAATACTGGTATAACAAAACAAAAGCAACTAGGTGACCACATTGTGAACAGCTTGGGAAATCAAACCCATTAGGCTTATCAGCTTAACCTTCAATAAACCAAATATTATTTGAGCCCAAAAGATATCATGATAATACAATTTTCAATTGTAAATTGTAATTACTACAATTGGATACATAGATCAAAGCATTCCAGAACTGTAAATTTTAGGGGTTTCAATGCAAGTACCATTTTGAGAGTGACTATCTTTTTACAAATCAACCGCGACCTCAATCATCAAAATTATGGCCTTCTGAATTTCCTGAAAAACCAAAACAAAAAAAAAAAACCAAAACAAAATTCGATCGTAATCACCAAAACAGAGATAAGCAATAGCGGATGGGATAGCCAGTGGTTTGATTTGGGGAGTGTTTATGTTTGATTGCCCTAAAATTTCAGGTTTGAGAGAGAGAGAGAGAGAGAGAGAGAGAGAGAAGAGGCCACCTGCCCCGCCGATGGGGGGATTCCCTGCTGCCGTCGCCGTCCGCCTCCTCCACTGGTCACGCTGCGACTTCTAAGGCTCGTGCATTTCTCTCTCTCTCTCTCTCTCTCTCTCTCTCTTTGTAAACACCAAATGAACGTCTCTTTGGGATTTTTTTCTCTCACTTTTTATTTTTATTTTTTTCCTGCATATGAAAAAGTAACCCATACTTCAACTTTTAGTCTTTTGCCCCCATTTTTTCCCGCCCAATATTTTGTTCTTGCAGTGTTCCTAAATTTCTATCTTAAAAGTGTTTTCTAAATCATGTAGCAGTGGGGTCAAGTAAAAAAGCTTTCAATCAAAATTTAACTAGTCTTACTGTAATAGATCTGACCCCATTGCCATATCATTTGGGAAGCACTATTGGGATAGAAATTTGTGAAGCATATCATTACTCTTTTATTATATTACTAGGAAGACGGCCCGTGCAAGGCAGTTAACATGTCGACTTTTTAAAGTAATGGTCATAAATTGAAACATATTGACATCTTTTAAAATCGATTTAGAAATCAATTAAGGATCTTAATTAATTAGTTCAATTGGTACTATAGTTAAGGAATAATTCAATTGGTACTATTCGTGCCAGTTATACTGTGTGGTACGACCAATCACTATCACAATACATGGTACAACCATGTGTTACAACTTTCATAAATTTGATTTTAGCATTAAAAAAAATTAAAACTACATATCAGACACCCCAAATATACATATATATATATATATACATATACATATATACAATTAATAATATTATTCAAAAATAAGCCAATTCTCAACAATTCTCAAAGAAATTGAATCGCCAAAATTACTCCATTTTTGTCTATTATTTATACTTTTATTTAATTAACTATCATATATAATAGTATAATAATTTACTATAATATATTTAATTAATTTATTATTTATCTAATTAAATTTTATTATTTGTAAGTAATATGTATTAACATAGATATCACTAATTAAATTAAACTAACATTAACATAATATTATTTAATTAATATTACATTAGGCGACGAAATATTAGACATCACATTAGAACTCACTTTTGGCGACGAATTAATATTTCGTCGCCATAGACATCACTTTTGGCGACGAAATATTATTTCGTTGCCATAAACATCACATTACAACTCACTTTAAGCGACGAATTAATATTTCGTCGCCATAGGCATCACTATTGGCGACGAATTATTAATTCGTCGCCAAAGGCATCACTTTTGGCGACGAAATAATAATTCGTCGCCATAGACATCACATTAGAACTCACTTTTGGCGACGAATTAATATTTAGTCGCCATAGGCATCACTTTTGGCGACGAAATAATAATTCGTCGCCATAGACATCACATTAGAACTCACTTTTGGCGACGAAATAATAATTCGTCGCCATAGACGTCACATTAGAACACACTTTTGGCGACGAATTAATATTTCGTCGCCATAGACATCACATTAGAACTCACTTTTGGCGACGAATTATTAATTCGTCCCCAAAGGCGTCACTTTTGGCGACGAAATAATATTTCGTCGCCATAGACATCACATTATTATTTCGTCGCCATAGACATCACATTACACTTCACTTTAGGCGACGAATTAATATTTCGTCGCCATAGGTATCACTTTTGGCGACGAAATATTATTTCGTCGCCATAGACACCACTTTTGGCGACGAAATATTATTATTTCGTCGCCATAGACATCACTTTAGGCACGAAATTATATTTCGTCCCCAAAATTGACACTTTAGGTGACGAAATTCTGTTTCGTCGCCAAATTTATGTTTTTTTCAGCCTCTTAGGCGACGGAATTTAAATTTCGTCGCCATGTTTCGTCGCTAAAGCCCATTTTTGTTGTAGTGATGGTTTTGGTCCTAGGACATTAGGAGACCATTTAGATTAGAGTTGTTCAAGGTTTATCAAAACTGTGACAAAATTGCAAGAATTACAGAGAGCGGACTAGACATTCAAAAATAGAAATAAAATACTTTCAACGGTTGGATCTTAATGATATTTGAGTATGTTATAACTCTGTGAGTCTATTTTCTAACCCAAAGAGAAAATTAAAAATCCAACGGTTGAATCGCTGTTAATAGGGTCATAACCAGACATCACTCAGGAATTTTCAACTCTCTATCCAGAGTTTTTGTATGATTTTCTAAAAATAGTAAAAATATCAAAATCACTTTGATCTTTTTAGGATATCTTCCTAACACATTAATATTCATAGAAAAATTTATTTAAGTCAAGAAAGGTTGGTTAAGACTCTGATTTACTTATTTTAAAACAGACTTACAGTTCTGAAATTACGGACAGAGAGCAACCTACTCACAAATCATGAGACCAAACCATCCTAAGTATGGAATTTCATCAAGACTAAAGGTGTGGTGGTAGATATATGAGTTATGAACATTCTCCAATTGGTCTCACTCAGTTCTCATGGATCATGATTTAATTAAAAATCCTTTATCTCAACGAGTTCATGAGTTCACTGCACCATTTGTTGAATTGGTATTCTTAACTTAAACCATACTTGATCTATAATTCTATGGAGAATCTAGATCAAACATGATTATGACTTATTATTGAAATACAAGAAGGATTTATGGATTTAGCCTTAGGGAACATCATTCTTAGATCTTAAATGTGAAGATCTAGCAAGAGGACCCCAAGGTCTTACTCAAGCCTATGAACCTTGAATATTAGGACCCATTTGATTTTAACTAAACCCTTCATCTAATTCCCATCTCAAACATATGATCCTTTAGGAATAAGAGTTTACTTTATTCAAGTCTCCTCCCAAGTTGATGGTCCTTGGAGACTAGATATGACCAAACCCATAAGAACCTTAGAGAGATTTCTATGAGATTTTAGTTGGATGGTCCAAGTCATGAATTAAGACTTTGAATCCATCCAAACTTATGTGGGTATAATTATGATCAAACTAATCCCCACATAAATTATAGGATTATGGGAGATTAAGAGATCAACCTTGAGGAAACCTCTTGAGATATAGGAAATCTCATAGATTTCCAAAAGAAATATTGTCAAGAATGAAAATACAACCAAAGGTTATTTGACAAAGTCCAAAATAAAATCTCCTTATGAACTAGTTTTATTTTAAACCCAAGGCTTGTTTAGATCCAAACTAGTGAATTACCATGAGATTTAATCACAAATTCTCTGTGGTGTGTGATGAAATGGGGTAAGAAGAGAGATTTTGAAAATGTGTAAAGATCCTAGAACTATGAATTTGTAATTGAATTTGCCTAATTCTATATAGTATTAGAGGGTTACCTCTTATAACCTCAGGAAATTCTTGGTTGTTTCTTGAAGATCTTCTCAATCCTCACTCTCTTCTTTAAGTTCTTCAAGTTCTTCAAAGCTGTCTTCAAGAATTCTCTCAAATCTCTCTATTCTCTCTCTATATTTCAATGTATATCAATGGAAGATGGTCCAAGAAGAAGCCCCCATAATGGAGGTGAAAGCCTCCTTATATAGACCATCTTTCAAAGGTCAATTGGGTAATTTCGGGTGGAACCCCATGTGCAAGAATATTCCATATGTATTTGAAAAAACACAGAATTTTCACCCTTTTAAAATTTTCAAATTATTTCTTAACTTATACTTAATTACTAATGAATCTATATGTCAATATACTCATATACTTTAGTATATCATACCAATATACCAAATATATACCTATATACTAGTATATACTTCATTTTTGTTTTTCTTTTCTTTTCTTTATTTTCTTCCCTCCTTTCCTTTATTCTAATTTTCCCCTTTCTTTCTTTCTTTTTTTTGTTTTCTTTTTTAAAAAACCTTATATTTTATTTTCGAAATTATTTTTCAAATTGACTTGATATCCGGGTTTTTCCGAACACTCAATCTTTCCTCTCTTTCCTTTTAAGAATTTTTATCTAAGCTTGAAGAACTTTTCCCGAAGAGCTTGAATTATTTAGAAAATCTTCAAATTTCGCCGGACAATATCGTCATCGGTCCAGAGGAAACCATCCCTGGATTTGACGGTTGGTCAAAATCGGGGCGTCTATAGCCATACACACATGAATGCGCATGGGCCCCCACGTGGGCCCAAATTGACAATCAAGAGCTCATGCTAAAGTAATTAGTGCATATAGTGTGAAAACAAATAAATTCATCCCTTTATAAATAGACTTTTCCAAAACATAAAATAAAACACTCATCCTCACTTTACATTTATAGCCATAAAAAATAGGGATATGCTTTATTTTTCACATATGTATACAAAATAACCTTAGAACATACATCGTAATAACATAAGCTCCAAAATAAATTGTCAATTTAAGTTGTCTATTCATTCAATCCAGATTAATTAATAAATCACACATGACAAGCACTCATGTGGCCTTTATTACAAGAATAAATGGAGTTGTCCATCTCTCCATTTAAGGAGGAGGACAAGAGGTCTCATGGTAATCCAATCAGATACAACATTCAATAAACATGACCAACAATGCAGTGAGCCTCTAAAAATACTAAAATGTAATGAACTAATTTATTGCTAAGCCCGGATAGCTCCCATAAGCTAAGAAATGGTCAATGAAAAATCCTTGACTTCTCACTAATTTAGAAAACAATTATGGGTTTTAAAACATATTTTAAAACCAATTAGTCAAGGGCTATAAATTAATAAATTAATTTAAAACCTCACGAAACAAATTTAAATAGTTGAAAAACTTATTTTCATCATAAATAACAATTTTCCAGAATTTTATCAAGGCCTTAAATCAATTTGAATCAATTTAACAAAATTTATTAATCTAGTTAAACAATTTAACTATCAACAACTAAATTCCAAAAAGTACCAAATTTTGAGGAATTTGTTCTCCAAGGATTTTCAGTGCTCTAATATGGTGTTCTAAACACCCAATATTAATTTCAAAATTTTAGAACCTATTTTGTCTATTTTAAGCAGTTGAAATAATGCCTACAAGCATAAATTTTATGCTCTAAAATACCAAAAGAAATATGAGATAATTTTTTTTTAAAAAAAAACATTCTCAGTCCCCAAGTAGTGTACAAAACACTATTCACTAATTTCAAGAATTAACAGCTTTATCTGCTATATTTTAAGCAATCAATATTACATACATAGCACAACATTTGCTCTAAAATATATCCCAAAAATTCAAAAAATTTACTAAATAATTTTCTCATATTGAAAATAGTGTACTAAAAACATTCTGTAAATTCCAGAAATTAATAATCAATGAAAATATTTTAAGCAATTTAATACGTGTACAAAAACGTAGGATTATATACTCTAAAATATTAACATGATTTGGATAATATAACAAAAATTATATATGGGTCCCATAAAATTTTGTATGGTCTCAAAATAGTACCCTGTATGTCCCTTATTAATAACAAAAATTAATAATGCATTTGCTATTTTAAGCAATTAAATAAATTCTAAAAACATAAATTATATGCTCTAAAATACCAAAAATACATGATAATTCACACAAAAATTATCCTAGAGTCCCTTACAGTGTACTAAACACTATACATTAATTCCAAAAATTAATATACTTTTTAGGATATTTTAAGCAATTAAAAATACGTACAAAACGTATCTTTAATGCTCTAAAATGCCAAAAAAAAAAATGAAATAAATTATCACAAAATTATTTATGGTCCCACTCAGTGTCCTTGATATAGGAAAAATAAAATTTGAATTTTTGATATTTTTCCAGAATTTTAAAGCAGTTAAAACATTAAAAACAGTTTATTTTAATTGCAGAAACTGTTTTAATTACAAAACAATTAAATACATTTCCAATAAAATATGTAAAATATATTTTAAAGACTGAGGCCGAAAGACGAACCTCCACTTGCAGAATCGAACTTCATCCGGACATTCTAAACATGCGGCAGTATCTTTGTTAGTACCTGCTAAATGATGTTTGATTCTAAAAACACCTCCCCAAATATCCTTTCCACGGTGTTTGCATTTAACTTGCATTCTAGCCTTCTTGTCTCCTGTGATTTTTGTACAATGTTCCCATCCCGAATCCTTCTCTCTTTTCTTAGGCTTACCCATGTCTTCGATGTTAGGGCTCTGGACCCCTGTTGCGAACCAAAAATCTGTCCATATGCCTTGAGAAATCTCTTTTATAAAGGTTGGTTTCACAAAGCTACGTCGTTTAATTTTAAAAAATTTTGGATTTCGAGAATCGTGGGAATCGTTTGAATCGAACGATTCTTACCATTCACTCCGATTCATTTCATTTTGCGATTCACACCTCCGATTCGAATCGTTGCGACCAAGAACCAAATCGAATTGTACGATTCGAATTGTGAATCGTACAATTCTAACAACCATGCACCCAAGTGTAGGTGATCGTGCAAGTAGTAGATTATGAAAGGTGGAAGGGTCCTAAAGTAATTCTTTTTGAGCTTTTCGTTGTAAACTAGATTAACGGACTGAATTAAAACTAGTGAAACTAAAGTAATGCAAGGAAATATAAAAGAAATAAAACTAGATAAAACTACTTGTTTAAACTACAGCTTAATGCTATCTAAGTAGGAAGTAAGCAAACTTACAATTTAACTAAGTTAAACTAAAGCAGCGAATTAACAAGAATTCTAAAAACAGTGAATTAAACTTACTTCTGGCATGTTTGGTGGTCACTTGAATTTGAAGTAGCCTTATTCATAATCTATTTACTATCTTAAAACAAATACATTTATTTTTTGAACTGTAAATTCCTTAGTTTCTGATGGTACATACAAAACACGATATGAAATATACTAATCTTGTCCTCCATTCTTTTCAAAATGATATAAGTATTTATTAATTTGTAATCCTTGCATTTAAAAACTTCTATAACCTGGTAAAATGCCGTTTCAACTGTGCATGCATGAAAATGTGACTATATAGCTATCAAATTGAGATCAATCTATTTATTTGATAGTGTGCTTGGAGCTCTTACTAGAATGGTTAACTGATGCTTGGTTCATATATTAATGGAGATGCATTAATTCTTGTTCTTCCGTCTCAACCTCAACATTGTAACCAACATGTGCAATGCACGTGTGTGTTACCTAGTTGGGTAAAAAAAAAGTAATCTTACATTAGGCATAACTTAACATATTCTTTGGCAACATATCATTTATTTGTTCTTCGTTCTATTTCTATTATCTAGCCTTTTCTACTTGTACGTATGCCATTTGTTTCATTTGATTGGATTTTATGTTCTAAATAATTCATTTCATTTTATTAAATAATTCCATTTCTTCAACTTTTTTGTCAACATCTGATCCTAATGTTCTAAATAATTTTGCTTAGAAGGTATGTGGTCATTAGTTCTTCAACTTTGCGTTGTGCCCGCGAGCATGGGTAAGTACTAGTAATAGTATCTTTGATGGCTGAAAATTTAACTTATAATTACTTTATATATCACATAGTTTATGTTCGTTCATTAACTTAATGCTTTCCATTGTTTTCTTGTAGATTGGGTATGGATATGGTGGATCGGTAGATAGTCGGCCACATCTTGTTACTTTTGTTATGTAGTCGGACAATTTGTATGCAGTGAACAATGTACTTTTGTTAATCTTTAGTTTTTTTGTTGGGTATGTGAACAATTAACGATATTAATTCTTGTTACTTAATGAAGTTACTCAGAAACATTGAGACTTTTTATGTTTAATATGATTGTTTCTTTTGGTTTTAAAAATTATTGTGATAAACAGGAATGAACAGAATTATAGCATATTAAATAATTTTATTTACTAGAATATAAAATTTTAGCGACAATTATTTCGTCGCCATTGCATATGATGAAAATGAATTGGCGACGAAATTTTTTGGTCGCTGATACAAGTAAACATTTTATATATTTGGCGACAATTATTTCGTCGCCATTGCATATGCTGAAAATGAAGTGGCGACGAAAATAATTCGTCGCCATTGCATATGATGAATTGGCGACGAAATATTTTCGTCACCATTGCATATGCTGAAAATGAATTGGCGACAAAAATAATTCGTTGCAATTGCATATGATCAATTGGCGACAAAATTATTTCGTCGCCATTGCATATGATGAAAATGAATTGGCGACGAAAATAATTCATCGCCATTGCATATGATGAATTGGCGACGAAAATTTTTCGTCGCTAATGCAAAATTACTACAAAAAATAACTCATTTGGCGACAAAATACGCATCAATGGCGACGAAAATTGTGATCAATAGCGACGAAAGTATTTTGTCGCCATTTTTGTCTATGGAGACAAAAGATAAATTTCGTCGCCAGGGACCTTTGGCGACAAGGCAAAGGCGACGAAATTTTTTCGTCGCTAAAGCCTTTAGCGACGAAAAATGGATTTTTGGCGACGAAATCTGTTTGTCGCCAAAGCATATTTTTGTTGTAGTGCATGCTTTAAATAATGTAATCTAAACCAAAATCCAGAGGCTAGATGATACAAATTAATGAACAATTCATAGCTCATTCTTGTTCATATCCATGCATTCATCCATGTATGTTGATACTTGTAGTTAGGACCCATCTTTGGAATAAGTGCATTTAATTGAACCTAGTTGGGAATTATGTGTGATCATGTTGGGATTATACCATCTCTATATGGACATTGCATTGGATCCTAGTTGAGACTTGCATATCTATAGAGATGATATGTTTTCAACTAGTTAGAAGGAATTCATAAATAGGTCAATTATTTCCACGCTTAGTAGGTTTAAGCTAAAACTTTGGGTATGCTATTTAGGATTCAATGTTACATATTGTTCAAAGCATGTGGACTAACCCTTTGTTTTGTAGCACTATTAAGGTATGATTTCTCGACTCCTCTCTAGTTTATTTATTTCTCGTCTTTATTGATTTTTCGACTTCATGCACGATACCTTAGACTAGGTCTTGCCTTATGTGTATATATGTGTTAGAGAACCTTTCTTAGGCTTCCTATTTTATGTATGCATTGCACATTTCTAGGGGTGTAAACGGTCGGTTTGGTCGGTTATTTTCCCTAAAAACCTCACCGAACCGATAGGTTTGGTTTTGCATAATATGAAATCGTTTTCGACCGTAAGCCGAAACGGTTGGTTATTTTCGATCGTTGTAAACACGATCGGTTTTCGGTTGGGCTATGGGCCAAAATTTGGGCCAAAATTTCATTCATTTGTGGGCTTTTTTGGACTGTTTTGGGATGTTTTGGGGCTTTTTGGGCTCTTGTAGGGACTGTTTAAGGCCTTTTGGGACCCATTTATGAACAAAAAAATAAAATCATCACTAAGTGGATGTCCATGTCCAACAAACAAACAACCACAAGTCATAAAACAAACAAACACAGAATACTTAAAACACACATCCAAGGCAAATACATAACACCATAATACCATTAAGTGGATGTCCAAGTCTAACAAACACACATCCAAATGGAAAAATACTTAAAACATAGAATCATGTCACTAAATAGATATTACATAGCCAACACTACCACAAGTTTTAACTAAAACTAAACACTAAGTCCATACTTCAAATAACATCCAAAATCAAATACACCATATTGTCTACTATCCATCTTGCCCATAAGTAATCTTCATTCTACAAAATGAACAAGTAAAAAAAGAAAGTTAACTTAAAAATACAATTTTTGAAAAGTAGAGATATAGAATTGAAAGAGATGTCTCACCAAATAGGACTACTCCACTTCCTCAATAGTTGTAGGGTCACCTTTCATTTGAGTATCTTCCGCCACAAGTTCTAAAACAAAACAAAACATTACATTTTAAATGGACATGATTATTATTTTGACTAGTAACAACAAATATAGCATACTTGAAAGTTGAAAGACATAAAATATCCATGGAATAATATATACCTGACTCAAAATTTTCATATTCCTCAACATCCTCCATTGTATCTTGAAGACTTATTGGAGTAGATGAAGAACGAAGCCAATCTTGTGCGCAAATGAGAGTCTCAACCATACTCGAAGACAATGAGCTACGAAAAGAGTCAAGGACTCGACCTCCTGTGCTAAACGCACTTTCAGAAGCCACGGTAGACACGGGAATAGCAAGTACATGTCGTGCAACTAAAGAAAGGACATGAAATCTACTTGAATTCACCTTCCACCATTCTAACACATCAAACCCATCCCTATCTTCTTCATAACTCTCCATTAGGTATTTTTCCAATTCGGTTTTGTTCTCCACCGAATCCTCCAATTTCAAGTGCTTCTTAAATTCAGACATCATCATTTCCCTCATATCCATAGGCCCAGGCTCACTACTTGATCCCTCCATTGATTGACCTTTCATTGGACCCACTCCTCCCGCATTTGTAACATACAAGTCAAACAGCCTATTCAAAGTATTCTCCACCTTTTTTGTCAACGGATCGGATGAGCCAAAATAAAATTTGATATACCGTATTTTCCAACGAGGGTCAAGAACCATAGCAACGTACAACAATGCATTCATATTACTAGTAGTTCCCCAATACTTAGGAAACTTTATTTTCATGTTTTTCGCCATACATTTCAAAAACAAATCACCTTCCTTAACCTCATTTTCAATTGTTTCTTGAATTAACACCATCTCCATCAAAAAAGCATTACATGTAATATGTTTTGAACCCGAAAATCGTAAAGTTGCATCATAGAAAAGTTTTAAGAATTTCACAAATAACCTACATTTGTCCCAATCTTCATAAGTGAGAGGGCCCAAATCCTCCCCCATGACATTCTTGAAGTTATAGTCTTCCTCATCCAACCTCTCAAATGCTTTTTGATATTTTTCTGCCCTATCCAACATCAAGTAAGTATAGTTCCACCTAGTAGGCACATCTAAGACTACTTGGTTCTTGTATGGAAGTTTCTCCTTCTCCGCACATAGCTTAACCATTTTCATCCGTTGCAGAGAGGACCTCACATACCTTACCGCATTCCTCACCCTCACAATAGAATCATCCATGTCCTTCAATCCGTCACGAACAATAAGATTCAAGATATGAGCACAACATCTCATATGCAAGAACTCATGTTGTAAGATAGTACTCCTCCTATCCTTAGTCTTTCTCACTAAAAATTCAACCATAGTATTATTCGAACTAGCATTATCAATTGTGAGTGTAAGAATTTTATCTATCCCCCAATCAAGTAAACACATTTCTAATGCCTTACCGAGTATAGAACCCTTGTGACTTTCAACCAAACAAAAATTAAGAATCCTTTTGTGTAGTTTCCAATCATTGTCTATGAAGTGCGCAGTTAGACACATATAATTCAAATTTTGCAAAGAAGTCCATGTATCCGTGGTAAGGCAAATCCGTTGCCCTTTTAAAGCATTTTTCAACAATTTTTTCTCTCTCACATACACTTTGTAACATTCTTTTGCAATGGTCACTCGACTTGGGATCTTAGTCCATTTAGGACATGTAACAAGAGTATACTTTCAAAAACCCTCACCTTCAACGAACCTAAAGGGAAATTCATCAGTTATCAACATCTCAGCTAAAGCTAGTCTACATCTATCAACACTAAATGCAATTGGAACAAGACCGCTAGTAGCTTCTCCTTCCACTTTAGGCTTGAATCCTAAAGTGGTTTGGCCCTTCTCCGCTTTTCGATATGGGTAATTCGGACACTGGTGCTCTAAATGATGAGACAAAGAGGTGTCCCATTTAGTTTAGGTTCACAAGCATAAGTGTTAGGACAATAATTACATGACGCCCTACGTTTCGTCCCCGGATTTTCATTCTTCTCAACAATAGTAAAGTGATCCCAAACCCAAGACCTTTTCCTATTACCACCCGGATTATTCTTCTTAGCTTGACTCACCTTGGGTGGGAGAGGTGGGCGAGGGTGGGGGTCGTCTTTCTTTGTCTCATCCACTCGATTAGCATCCACCTCAATTGGAGAATCTTTATCAGCCATCTACTATTATGTTAAGTTGTGGAGACTGATCACCTTTCGACCTTGAAGCCACTACGCATAATGGGGTCCTGTTTGGGGTGTTTTCAGAGCAGTTCTGGGCCTGGCCCGTTTGGCAGATTTAGGTCAATGATTACTTGTATAAATACCTTCTCTCCGTCCCTTGTAAACCCTGGCAGCAGCAGATTAATAAAATACATCTCTCTCTTTCCGCCGTGGAGTAGCACGATCATCCTGATTGTGTGAACAACGTAATATCTTTGTGTTGTTTCTTTGTTTTCGTGTATCTTGTGTTGTGTGTGTTCATCGATATTTTACCTAACAACTGGTATCAGAGCTATGGTTGACGAAGGAAAGGTTAAAATCGATAAGTTTGAAGGCCACGATTTCGCCTTCTGGAAGATGCAGATCGAAGACTATCTCTACCAGAAAAAACTCCATCTACCCTTGTCTGAACAAAAACCAGAAACGATGTCGGAGGCGGAGTGGAACCTGTTGGATCGACAGGCTCTTGGTGTGGTCAGATTGTCATTGGCGAAGAACGTTGCTTACAACATCGTCAATGAGAAGACAACGTTTGGACTGCTCAAGGCGTTATCCAATATGTACGAGAAACCCCCAGCGGCGAATAAGGTTTTCTTGATCAGACAGTTGGTGAACACGAAGATGAAGGAGGGCGCTTCCGTAACAGATCACGTCAATGAATTTAATTCTATAATATCCAGGTTAGGATCGGTTGATATTAAATTCGATGATGAAGTTCAAGCGTTGCTGTTGTTATCTTCATCTGGAACCACTAAGCTTACCTTTGAAGGGATTCGAGATCTGATTCTCGATGAAGATATTCGGAGAAGGAGTACAGGAGAAAGCCCCAGCAATTTACTAAGTACAGAAGAGAGGGGCAGAAAATCCAACAGAGGGGGTAACGGCAAAGGAAGATCGAGATCAAAATCGAGGAAGAGAGGTCAGTCCAAGAACAGGAAAGACATTACCTGTTGGAATTGCAAGGAGAATGGACACTTCAAAAATCAGTGCCCAAAACCCTCTGCAGATAAAAGCAAGAAGGAGGTGAATGTGGCAGAAGATGATGACGATGCCCTGATTTGCAGTGTCGAATGTTCAATTAAATCCTGGATTATGGATTCAGGTGCTTCGTTTCAAGCCTGTCATTGCAGAGATGTGATGCAGAATTTCAGGCCCTATAGTGGAAGAGTTCGGTTGGCAGATGATAAAAGCCTAGAGATCACAGGTATTGGGGATGTTGTCCTCAAGACTACTTTGGGTGCGACCTGGAAATTGAAAAATGTGAGGTATATTCCAGACCTAAAGAAGATGTTAATTTTCGGTAGGGCAGTTAGATGAAGAAGGCCACCACGTGAATTTTGGTAATCAGCAGTGGAAGGTAACAAAGGGGAACTTAGTTATTGCTCGTGGACACAAACAGGGTAATCTGTACATGGTTGAAGTGTCTGCAGATGGAGCAAATGCAGCAGTTGAAGATGCAGGGGTTTCTACACTATGGCACCAAAGGCTTGGTCACATGAGTGAGAAGGGAATGAAGATATTGGCTTCTAAAGGGAGAATTCCAGATCTACAGAATGTGAAGGTTGACTTTTGGGAACCATGTGTTCTTGGCAAATAGAAGAAAGTCACCTTTGTGAAGACGGGACAACCACCCAAGGCTGGGAAGTTAGAGCTCATTCATTCTGATGTTTACGGACCCACGAAAGTTTCTTCAATTGGAGGATCATGGTTTTATGTTACTTTCATAGATGACTCCACACGGAAGGTATGGGTTTATTTTCTTAAAAATAAATCTAATGTTTTCAGCACATTTAAAAGGTTTAAAGCTGCTATTGAGAACGAAACTAACTTGAAGATCAAGTGTCTGAAGTCAGATAATGGGGGTGAGTACAACAAAACAGAGTTCATTGATTATTGTGCTGAACATGGGATCAGAATGTTGAAGACAGTACCAGATACACCTCAGGAGAATGGTGTTGCTGAAAGGATGAACAGAACGCTGAATGAGAGAGCAAAGAGCATGAGATTGCATGCAGGTTTGCCAAAGATGTTCTGGGCAGATGCAGTGAACACAGCAGCGTATTTGATCAACCGAGGACCCTTAGCCCCCATAGGGTTCAAGATTCCAGAAGAGGAATGGAAAGGTCGAGAGGTATCCCTTACTCACTTGAAATTTTTTGGTTGTGTTTCTTATGTTCGGATTAAGGATGCAGATAGAGATAAACTTGAGGCAAAGGCAAAGAAGTGTACTTTTATTGGGTACGGGTTGGATGACATGGGCTACAAATTTTGGGATAACCACAGCAAGAAGGTTATCAGAAGTAGAGATGTTACATTCAACGAGAATGCCCTTTACAAAGACGATATTGCAGCAGGCTCGAGTAAAAGCAAGCAACCAGAAAATAAACAACAGGTGGTGTTTGATGGGATGACAGAAGACGACATAGCATAACCTGTCAGAACAATTGAGATAGGTGAAAGCTCAGGAAGCAGTGGGAACTCAGAAGATTCAGGAGGTTCTGATAATAGTGGGAGCACTGAAGACAGTGGGAGTTCAGAAACGGTAATGCCAGAACCAGAAACCCCACATGTCAGACAGTCCACCAGAGTTAGTAGACCTCTGGACAGATATTCTCCATCAGCAAATTATTTGTTGCTGACAGAGAACGGAGAGCCAGAGTCTTATTCAGAGGCATTGAGAATGAAGGATTCCATACAGTGGAAGAAGGCCATGGAAGATGAGTTAGGCTCACTTGACAAGAACCAGACTTGGTCCTTAGTCAAATTACCAGCGAGAAAGAAAGCACTACAGAACAAGTGGGTGTTCAGAGTTAAAAATGAGGCAGATGGCAGCAAGAGATACAAGGCCAGATTAGTTTTCAAGGGGTTCCAACAGAAGGAGGGGGTTGATTACAACGAGATCTTCTCACCGGTTGTGAAGATGACCACTATCAGGTTGGTTCTTGGTATTGTAGCTGCTGAAGATTTACATCTGGAGCAGCTAGATGTGAAGACTGCTTTTCTACATGGAGACCTTGAGGAAGACATCTACATGGCACAACCAGAAGGTTTCCTGGTGACTGGTAAGGAGAACCTGGTGTGCAAACTGAAGAAAAGTCTATATGGATTGAAGCAAGCTCCGAGGCAGTGGTACTTGAAGTTTGACAGTTTTATGCAGCAGAATGGATACACCAGATGTGAGATGGACCATTGCTGCTACTTGAAGAAATTTAGGTCATCATATATCATTCTCTTATTATATGTTGATGACATGTTGGTGGCTGGATCAGACATGCAGGAAATCAAAAGATTGAAGGAGCAGTTATCTAGAGAGTTCGAAATGAAGGACTTGGGAGCTGCCAGACAGATTCTTGGCATGAGCATAGTCAGAGACATAGGAGCTGGTACTTTAAAGCTTTCACAGCAAAAGTACATTCGGAAAGTCCTAGAGAAGTTCAACATGACAGATGCTAAAGCCAGAAGCACACCCATGGGGAGTCATCTAAAGCTCTCCAAGAAGCAATCCCCAAAGACAGATGAAGACAAGGAAGAGATGGCTAAAGTTCCTTATGCCTCAGCAGTTGGTAGCTTGATGTATGCTATGGTATGCACCAGACCGGATATTGCTCATGTAGTGGGAGTTGTTAGCAGATTCATGTCAAATCCGGGGAAGGAGCATTGGGAAGGAGTCAAGTGGCTGCTACGCTATTTGAAAGGCACTTCTGAGGTTGCCTTGTGTTTCAGGAGGAAGAAGGTGGTTTTAGAAGGTTTCGCTGATGCTGATGCTGATTTGGGAGGATGTACTGATTCGGGTAAAAGCACTACAGGTTACGTGTTCACTATTGGAGGTACAGCAATCAGTTGGATGTCCAGATTACAGAAGAGTGTTGCTCTTTCAACCACAGAAGCAGAGTATATGGCCATTGCTGAAGCGGCCAAGGAACTGATCTGGTTGAAGAATTTCCTTTCAGAGTTGGGCATGAAACAGGAAGATTGTGTCCTACATTGTGACAACCAGAGTGCAGTTCACCTTGCAAAGAATCGGGTGTTTCACAGCAGGACGAAACACATTCAGATGCGGTATCATTTCATTCGAGAGTTGATCACTGATGGTACTCTGAATTTGAAGAAGATCCTTGGTACGAAGAATCCAGTAGATATGTTTACCAAGGCGGTGACAACAGAGAAGTTGAAGCTATGCATGGCTTCAACTGGGCTTCCAGAAACTTGAAGAGGAGGCGCGGAGAGAGAGAGAGAGAGAGAGAGAGAGAGAGAGAGAGAGTTTGGGTTTACAGAAGGTGCAGGTTTTTGGATGGCAGCTGAATGTTGATCAAGCCTCCAAGTGGGAGATTGTTAAGTTGTGGAGACTGATCACCTTTCGACCTTGAAGCCACTATGCATAATGGGGTCCCGTTTGGGGTGTTTTCAGAGCAGTTCTGGGCCTGGCCCGTTTGGCAGATTTAGGTCAATGATTACTTGTATAAATACCTTCTCTCCGTCCCTTGTAAACCCTGGCAGCAGCAGATTAATAAAATACCTCTCTCTCTTTCCGCCGTGGAGTAGCACGATCATCCTGATTGTGTGAACCACGTAATATCTTTGTGTTGTTTCTTTGTTTTCGTGTATCTTGTGTTGTGTGTGTTCATCGATTTTTTACCTAACATATTATACATAAGAGATTAGCAAAAAAAGAATGAGAAATATCATAAAAATAAACAGAAACATCATTTGTTGGACACTAACAAATGAATAAACAGAAACTTGATAAAATGGGACACTAATATTTGCCCCTAGCTAATTTCACTATCACAAACCGAGTGATTATTAGCCTTCCTAGATTGCCCCTAATTTTTTACAAGAGTTAAATATAGTTAAATATAGGCATTCAACAATCATATATGTTAATGGTTGTACTCAATTAAAATCGGTATAAAAATTTAGGGCCTTAAGTCATGAAATAAACAAGAGAGGGAACAATTAAAGAGTGAGATTGCATGAAATTATTTTTCTTTATTTTGTTTGCTATCAATATTTCAAATTTGCCACAAAATAATATGGAATTTATTATGCAATGTCTTTAGAACAACAAAAGATGCATTCAAAATATTGCCCCAAATTTGGCAATTTGTTTTTGTTTCAAACACAATAGCAATCATTAGCTTTTTCCCCAAAAATAGGAGGACAAAAATATCTCATGGTATTCATTTCAGTCATTGGGGTAAAAAAAAGGGTAAAAAATGTTTTAGTACTTTGTATTTTTAGCGATATTGCACTTTGAGCCCTGCATTTTCTACATTTAATTAAGTCCCAAATTAACACGATTTCAGAACTTGTGGATCAAAGTGATGAATTGAAAAATTATAAATGTATCATTGGTACCATAGCAGACTAGCAGTAGCTAAATTTGAAAACCAAAAATTGGTCATATTCATCAATGATAACAGATACAAGTAGTTCTCTATCACAACAATAAATTTTCCATCCAAAATTGAGAAGAAGGGGGAAAAAATTAAAATAACTAGGAAAAGGGGTCCATACCTTGGGTTGGTAATGGCTTGATTCTGAAATAACCAAAACAAAAACAAAGTTTAAATATTAGTTGCCTCAACACCCAACCAAAAGGGGACAAGTTGTAATCTTACATTTTCGAGTATACATGTGTATTATAATAGTAGTTGTTTTCTGTAGAAACTCTAGTTACTAGTAGATAGTTTGTTGGTCCATTGGAATTTATATGACTGACATTTGGTTCTCTAGAGTTTTCATTGCCTTTACCCCAAGAGAGTCAGAGAGAGATCAAGAGGGTCAGAGAGATAAAGAGTCTCTAGGGGTGGCAATTTTCGACACGACACGGCAACACGACACGAATTAAACAGGTTTGGGTTTAGCTTATACGGGTATGGGTCATAAACGGGTCGACCCGTTTAACACGATTAATAAACGGGTTGGGTCATGTTTTAATTGGGTCAGCCCGTTTAACACGATTATAGAGGGTATTTTTGGAAATATACATTTTTTTGAAATACATTTTTTTTAAAAGCAAGTAATATTTATTCATTTTATTATTTTATTTTTTTTAGAGGGAAAAGTGGAATTAAGATTATTACAGTCCTACCTTTATAATAGTTAGATATTGTTATATGGTACTTAATTAGTTTAAATTTGGGACAATTGATCATTTACTGTCGTTGACTTGTTGGTAGTTGGTACATTAGGTGGGAAGACTTGTGTTCTTAGAATCGTGCCTCTTCATTTTTTTCCCTCTATGTTTGGTTTTTTATTACATGAAGTCAATCTATTAAATATGCCATGTTATACAAGGAAAAAAAGAAAAGAAAAAAAGGTTACAAGAAAACGGCTTGTTCATTACGCGGGTTGGTGGGTTAAATGGGTGACACGTGAATTGCATTAAACGGGTATGGGTTTAGGTTTTTGACAAGTTTAGAAATGACACGATTATTGACACGACACGATTATGACACGACACGATTATGACCCAACAAGACACGATTGCCACCCCTAATAGAGAGAGATCAAGAGAGTCAAAGAGATAGAGAGAGAGAGAGATCAATATATACATATATATAGTTATATACACATACGGACATACCTGAATCAAGAACAGTCCGGCGCTGGAGGAGGAGGGTGAGGGGGTGGTTGCGACTGCCAGATCTAGGAGGGTTAGGTGGTGGTGCCGTGGACCTGTGGTGGCCGGAGGGTGAGGTGGTGTTGAGTGGCTAACCGTTGGAGCATGGAGGTTAGGGTTGAGTGGACCTTTATTTCTCAAATCTCTTCTCACTGCTCTCTGTCAATTCTCAAATGAAATTTGAGATGGAGGCTAGGTTTCACATTTTGTAAGAGAGTATTTATATGGGGGTATAAATATAATAAATATATTATATTATTATATCATATATGTAAAAAAAACTTAAATGTATGTTAAGTGGCGGTTGGTTTTCGGTCGGTCGGCTTTTTTTTTATTTATGAAAACCGAGAACCGACCGTCACTTTCGAAAATAAAATTTTGAAAATCGCAGACCAACCATGGGGACTTGGGACCGACCAAAATCGACAGAATTGGTCGGTTCTGGTCGGTCGGTTCGGTTTGGCGAAAATTTCTTACAGCCCTACACGTTTCCATATCGCCGTTGGATCCCTGGTAAGTTCTCTAGTTCTTTATTGCATATCATATTGTTTGCTAATTGAACTACTTGATTTTGAATGATATTTTGTCGTTAGTAATTTTACACCATTTCAACATGCATGTGTAATGTATATTTATATCTATCTATGAATTGAGGGTACGCTTAGATCATTATTTTAATTAAAAGGATGTTGAGTAGAGGCCTATCGCGAGATAGGATGAGAGGGGGTGTTTTAGTCCGTCGGGCTCCTTCCCCTCTCATTCCATAATCCCCGGACCTAGGTTAATCTTTGGTTTCGCAAAAAGATCAGTTTGTTTTAAAATGGGTTCTTAATTTTCCTTTGAAAAAATTAAGTGGCGACTCGTATTTGAATTTGAATTCAAAAATTGTTTTAAAAGTAGGCCCAAATTGTGACGCCCCGAAAACCAACCACATGGGCGAGGTCAACGAGCCAAACCATATAAAGGAAAGCAAGGGATAGTTCTACATAATAGACCAATCCACAAGGCGGAAGCATATAGGGGAATCCTATGTGGATTCCAAAGAAAAGTTAATAAGTCAAGGGTCAACCCACGAGGACCAAACGGGTCAAATAGGGTCAACCAACATAGTTTGGTTTTGAAAGGAGTTTGTAAAGAAGTATAAAGAAACTCCTAAGGTTTAAAAGTTACAAGTAATGAAGTTTGCTTTGAAGGTTTATCAATAAAGCGGTTTTTGAAGGAATACGACCAAACGGTCCTTCGGAAATTGAAAGTAGTAATTTTTCCTTAAAGGGTAACCATGGGCTAAGAATTGCTAATAAGTGTTAAAAACATTATTTAACAAGGATCCAAGAAGATCCAACTAACAAGTTCAAGAACAAGAAAGAATTTACAAATAACATCTTGTAATTCAAATATCCAAATGAGATAACGGTAACAACAATTACAATGTTCCTACCATGAACTATATCATTGGAACATTGACATATCACAAGACTTCCTCGTAAGGAATCTTACAAAACGAGATGCCATTCGTCGGATAACTCTTGGGCCTTGCCCTAATCAACATTTCCTGAAAAAGGGGGTTTTATAGATTCATTAAGCACGACGGCTCAGTAGATAGCATTGAAGAAATGTACTACTACTTCTAAAATCATGCTAAGACATGCGGTGCAATGATTTGCCACCGTGGCAATGCAAATAGCCGTAAGGCCAAACCATGCAACTTCCTGATACCAAATTCCATAACCACTCACTCTCAACACCGGATGCGAGCCACTCCAACGTGAGTGTAGCATACAAGATCTCCGGTAGCTAACCGGATGTGACCTTGCGTTTTCGAATGTTTCAAGGATCACAAACAACCTTCCTCACCTTACACCCGCTTCCGGAATTTCATCAAATTACAACCCCAAACGGGGATTCAAAAGGCATTCCCCAATCGTGGGAATTCTAACAAGATTCATACTCCCAAGCCCAATGCCATGAATGCTATGCCGACTTAGCGATTATGAAATGTGACAACAATGACTATGCAACCACAATGTTATTTCTAAGAATTTCATTTGTCAAGAAATTACACATGGTAGTTCATAATATCAAGGCTAAATGATTTGGTTGGAAATCATGTAAAGCATAATCCACCACTTAAGCAAATAAGCAATTTATAGTATCTTTAATCTAGTTAAAGCATAGCAACCAAATGACATTTGGGATAACATAGTTACAACTAAACACATAAGGGCACATAATCACATAGACAAATATGTAGAAAATTCCTAAGCAAGATTAATAAGTATTAGGACTAATCCTACACATAGCAAACCATGAAATTAGATGTAGGAGTGCACTTAGTCAATGAAATCTACCTCTTGAGTATTTGAGCAAATACTCTCACCAAAAAGATCCAAAGAAGAAATTATGTATATTAGCAAATCCCATAAGCTATCAACACCTAGTTAAATAAAATCACATTTAGGAATCATAACCATGGTGAAACAAAACAACACAAACTACCTCTTAAGTTCTAGAGCAAGAAACTCAATAAATATGAAGCCAAAATGGAAAAGGAGAGTACCCAAAGGAAGCTCTTTGCAAGGGGAACAAATAGGTCTCTAATGGTCTTGACCCAAATATGCTTGAAATGTCTTCAAAATGAGCTTGAAGGTCTAGGTTTCCATGGAGTTTTATCTCCCAAAAACTAGAGAGAGATAGATGAGAGAAAAAGAAAAAGAAACTGAATGAGAGAGAGAGAGAGATATAGGTGGGTTATATAGGGAGAAAGAGAGGGGGGGAAGCTTCCTAGGGAAGCCTTAGTGGTTGGGGTGGTTGAGAGTGTTGGGAGTGGTTGAGAGTGGTTGGGATGTGACTTGTGGGTCTCATCCTTGTCTCCCACACCCACACACCCACACCCACACACAAATATGCAATATGCATATACACACATGTGCCAAAACAAATACCAAAGTGATACCACCATGTACCAAAATAAAATACACTGTCCCAAACCAAGACCCACATTGGTCCAAAATTACCAAAGTACCCTTTTAAAAATTCTGGGTTTCTACAATCTACCCCCCTTAAAAGAATTCCGTCCCGGAATTCGATCAAGAACGAAAGGTACTCAATCAAAGAATGATCCACGACCACAATGCCGTAGTGTCACAAACAACGTGAACACTAGAACAACGTGAGAAAACGTAACATCTCATACATCGATTCCATAAAGGAAAGGAAAGCTCAATAAAACAGTCAGTAAGCACACCAAAGGTGCTTAGGAACAAACGCAAGGGACATACGAGGTTCTACATTTAAAGGACGGAGTCAACTCCAAGGATCAACAATAATAATGGACATAAACCTCCAAACCATTGGATCAACCAAAACGTACTTGAATGAAAACAAAGTACATCTCAAATTCATCGAATCAAAACAAACGTGATCCCTTCAAAAGGAACACGTGATCACAAGAACACAACGGGGTGTTGTATACCCAAAAATTCGTCTCAAAAACGAATAAGCAACAAGTATACAAAGGATATGTATACCAACAAAAGATATGATCTACTCATCAAGCCGGAAACCCAATCTAAAGAACATAGGGTAACCCGTAGAATGGAAATAACATTCTACAACCATCACTCATGGTGAAAACGTTTGCAAGATCCAAGGAATAAATGGCATAAGCTTCAATCGATATATAAAAGAATCGATGGAAGATAATACACAAGCGTGAATATTACACAGAGATCGAATTACAATTAAACACAGGATTCTCAAAGTAGATCAATGATATACCATCAAAGAATCGTCATACAAAGAAAAAGTATGATGTTTCAAGACACGAGTTCCACAATGAACCAAATAACTGGGTCAACTCCCAATGAATGATCCAAACGCTCAAGAATGAAGCCAAGGAAAACTTCACAAAGCAAATGATATACTCGGTACTAAAGACTGTAACGACTCAAAGCTACGTCTTAACCACATAAGAGATACGAGTCACAAAGACTTGTAGTACATCGCTCCCCTCCTCATAAGAAGACAATGATCAATATAGACACAAAAGTCTACAATAATGGCAGTGGAAAGTCGATAGAAGAAATGATCATCACACCCCAAAACATAAACATCGCTATAGTCAATTATAACCATTTCACTAATAGATGGATCTATTAAGAGATCCCATCTCAAAGCAATACGGCAAAAGAAATGCCACTGTCAAAAGTCAAAGGATCTCACAAGGAAAAGTGTCTAAGAAGACACAATGATGCCATCAACAAGGCAACAATAAATCGAACAGGTGAACGAATTGATATAAACCAATAAGTTCACCAACATTCGTCATCGCACGCGACAACCAAAAATATATCAAAGAATTATGCCTTGACCAAAACAAGAAAACATATGGTTATAACGATATCAACACCTGAACTTTCAACTATTGAAAGCCCGATTCCCATCAAAATGAACTAGAAGTTCCCGAACTGGGTGATCTTGAAGTATTACACAAAAGAGGGAAGCAAACTAGGCGACACACCTAAAACAAGAGTTATAACAAACTCACGTAACGAACAGACCACCAATAATAAAAGTGTTCAAGGAAACACAGTCGAAGTTTCTCAATAGAATGAAGACAACTCTACAGAAGTTGCCACACTAACCGAACGTGATCTCAAAACAAACGATCACCAAGAATCCTCCTCTGCTAGAAGCAAGGATGAAATCGAAAGATCGCAATGATCTTGAACAAATCTCAAATACAATAATCTCACGACAGGGTGAGGACAAAGGGCTCACTGATTTCAATAAACAAGGAATGCACCAAGAGCATGAATCTGTCAACTATGACATCAACAATAATATATCAAGATGATGAAACTAAGTACAATCAAATGGATACCTCATAGAATCAACTAAAAATCCCCCCTTATGGATCAATCGTAAGGTCAAAAAAATAACAATGGTTCACATCGATAGGCCACAAAATTAGGCAACATTAATAGGCAATTGCCAGAAAGTCCAAATAACATGAGAATTATAAAAATGCTCCTCAACAAGGATAAGGTAAGTCCGAGTTCAACATGAAATGGAATCGGAGAACTCATAAACGACTATTAAGTCTAAACGGGTCCATGGTCAAAACCACCGACGCCCTAAAAGAAGAGAAGAGAGAAGAAAAAGATAAACTATAAGGAAAACAATCCTTACAATCACAGCAAGAGATACATCTAAGGCAGATGTGCACAAAAATCTTACACAATACAACAATAAGGTACTATGCGAACGACCATAGTCTTCAAGGTATAAAAGATCACACGATTACAAAACAACAAGCCCTCAAGGCATACAATAAGACGCAATCAAATTTAAGCCTTAGCGAACAATAAATTAAGGCTGCCAACAACAGAGATCCACGACACGTAAGAGATCATACTCCCCAAAACCGGTATGATCTTGAATTCACAGAGGTAAGGAAATCGAGAATCTCAACAATAAATCATCTAACATCTAATCCCTCAAGGTGTAGGGAAAGATTCGAGTGTCCAACAACTCAAGTTTGAATTCAACGAAATAAATTTCAAGAATTTAATAAGGCAAAAAACAGCCGGTGAAAGATCAATTCAAGAATCAACGAGACCAAAGAAAAAGGTCATCACAGCACTACACTGCGACATACCCAAGTTAACTTAAATGTGAACTAGTTTGAAATCAACAACCCTCAATCACGAGAATCGAATCAACAAAGCACAAACGTGCTTTCAAGAAAAGACTTGGGACAATAGAACTACACACTCTAGTAAGAGCTTAAAGACCACAGGGATCAAGAATAAACCTACTTCCAAGAAGTACAACAGAAACGATAATCCATACTTACTCACAAGGAATGAAACACCAGGAAGTACGTGTTTTTAAGACCAACGTCACAACATTAACCATACAACGTTAACAGGGAATCCTTAATGAAAATCATAATGAAAATCGATAACGATTGATAAATAACTCATAGAAAAGATTTCAGTACCAATCAACAGGATAGGCAGTCTCGAAAGAAGAGACGATCCTCAGAGTCGCGGAATTCATTCAAACATGAAAATCAGCGAATAAAGGAACTAATAGACTTGGAACAATACAAATCTATTCCCCACAAAAGCTAGAATCCTCACAACGATTCATACGATAGGATTTGATCATATGAAATGATCCCATAGTGAAACTACAATTTGATTGTGAAGATTTAAGCAATCACCAGAAATTTGGGTCAACCGACCAACCACATGATTAAAAACTTGTAATCTACTCAGAAGAGTAATTACAACGTCAAACTGACATCCAAACGATGAAATTTTCACACGACAAAGAGTACGACAATCCTATAAGGAGAAAGAACTATTCCGACGATAAGCAAAAGTTTTCGTAGCCACATGAAATATACATGGACTACCAACCACAATCGAGAGCTAACAAGATAGAATGCTCTCACAAAGATCAACATAGCCTTTAGAGAGGCTTTGTATTACGTGCGAAATAAAACTTATGCCACCCGAAGGTAAGCGTCTCAAGAAAGTATGCGAAAACGTAGGAATACCCGAGTCGGAAGACACAACCTATATAAGCCGTCTAATAATACGTAATGCCACATTATTAGAACCAATAAGTTATTCGCCGGTTTAGAAAATATCCTTTAAGTATCTCAAAAGTACTTATACATATAGGTTTTGAAATAAGCGCAACATATTAGCATGTTGGTTTTCACAAGTTCAAAACTTATCTTCTAGATTTTTTTTTTACTCAAGAAATCTTATTATGAAACACTGATCAAAGTATCTATGAGTACGCGTATTAGCTACTCTAAACACGTAAAACATGAATTATTATCTCAACATGTTATCGTTATCATGCTTAACAATTCAATAATACAGAAACAAGTAGTCACGTAAGCACATATGCACATTACCATGTTATCACATAATCCCGAAGGCAAGTAAGCATACTTTTCATCCTTTTCATTTATAACATGTAAAATCTATCGCGTAATGTGCTAACCAATACATTGTGTTACAATAGCGTAAACATATAAAACATATGCACGAAAGCATATAGGCACATAATCTCAAAGGCATGTAGCATCTAAGCATGCTCACATAACATCTTTCAACTTAAAGAAAATCGATGACTATTTCATCATATTGACATGCAATACTTAAACATGTTTCCTCAACAACTAAAATGTAAGACAATGAGTAATGTAAATCTAATAAGTTTAAAAGAGATCTTTAAGCATACAACTCGATGCAAAGCACTGATCAATACTTAACCATCAATCTTACAAGGTGTAGTACATCGAGCGAATAATCCAAACAAGGAAACCCTCATGTATATACTTTTTAACCTTGCTCGATCAATGGTTAAACATTAACAGATGGTTACACCAAGATGTAATACAAAAGTCAGTTCTAATGAGTATAGCAACGAAAAGTAAAAACCACCTCATGTTTACAAATCACATAGTCAAGATACATAGGCATGTGATCACATAAACACATAAGTACTTAAGCATGTTAACATGTAATCCCGTAGGCAAGTAAACATGCTATCATAATCAACTCATCATATAAATGAAACAAAACGATTCATTTAACTATGAATGATTGAAATCAAAAGAGGTGCAACGGCCACACATGGACCCAATTAACTCCCAGAGTACCAAGGTATTCGAACCCGGTTAGCTCTGATACCATTCTGTGACGCCCCGAAAACCAACCACATGGGCGAGGTCAACGAGCCAAACCATATAAAGGAAAGCAATGGATAGTTCTACATAATAGACCAATCCACAAGGCGGAAGCATATAGGGGAATCCTATGTGGATTCCAAAGAAAAGTTAATAAGTCAAGGGTCAACCCACGAGGACCAAACGGGTCAAATAGGGTCAACCAACATAGTTTGGTTTTGAAAGGAGTTTGTAAAGAAGTATAAAGAAACTCCTAAGGTTTAAAAGTTACAAGTAATGAAGTTTGCTTTGAAGGTTTATCAATAAAGCGGTTTTTGAAGGAATACGACCAAACGGTCCTTCGGAAATTGAAAGTAGTAATTTTTCCTTAAAGGGTAACCATGGGCTAAGAATTGCTAATAAGTGTTAAAAACATTATTTAACAAGGATCCAAGAAGATCCAACTAACAAGTTCAAGAACAAGAAGGAATTTACAAATAACATCTTGTAATTCAAATATCCAAATGAGATACGGTAACAATAATTACAATGTTCCTACCATGAACTATATCATTGGAACATTGACATATCACAAGACTTCCTCGTAAGGAATCTTACAAAACGAGATGCCATTCGTCGGATAACTCTTGGGCCTTGCCCTAATCAACATTTCCTGAAAAAGGGGGTTTTATAGATTCATTAAGCACGACGGCTCAGTAGATAGCATTGAAGAAATGTACTACTACTTCTAAAATCATGCGGTGCAATGATTTGCCACCGTGGCAATGCAAATAGCCGTAAGGCCAAACCATGCAACTTCCCGATACCAAATTCCATAACCACTCACTCTCAACACCGGATGCGAGCCACTCCAACGTGAGTGTAGCATACAAGATCTCCGGTAGCTAACCGGATGTGACCTTGCGTTTTCGAATGTTTCAAGGATCACAAACAACCTTCCTCACCTTACACCCGCTTCCGGAATTTCATCAAATTACAACCCCAAACGGGGATTCAAAAGGCATTCCCCAATCGTGGGAATTCTAACAAGATTCATACTCCCAAGCCCAATGCCATGAATGCTATGCCGACTTAGCGATTATGAAATGTGACAACAATGACTATGCAACCACAATGTTATTTCTAAGAATTTCATTTGTCAAGAAATTACACATGGTAGTTTATAATATCAAGGCTAAATGATTTGGTTGGAAATCATGTAAAGCATAATCCACCACTTAAGCAAATAAGCAATTTATAGTATCTTTAATCTAGTTAAAGCATAGCAACCAAATGAAATTTGGGATAACATAGTTACAACTAAACACATAAGGGTACATAATCACATAGACAAATATGTAGAAAATTCCTAAGCAAGATTAATAAGTATTAGGACTAATCCTACACATAGCAAACCATGAAATTAGATGTAGGAGTGCACTTAGTCAATGAAATCTACCTCTTGAGTATTTGAGCAAATACTCTCACCAAAAAGATCCAAAGAAGAAATTATGTATATTAGCAAATCCCATAAGCTATCAACACCTAGTTAAATAAAATCACATTTAGGAATCATAACCATGGTGAAACAAAACAACACAAACTACCTCTTAAGTTCTAGAGCAAGAAACTCAATAAATATGAAGCCAAAATGGAAAAGGAGAGTACCCAAAGGAAGCTCTTTGCAAGGGGAACAAATAGGTCTCTAATGGTCTTGACCCAAATATGCTTGAAATGTCTTCAAAATGAGCTTGAAGGTCTAGGTTTCCATGGAGTTTTATCTCCCAAAAACTAGAGAGAGATAGATGAGAGAAAAAGAAAAAGAAACTGAATGAGAGAGAGAGAGATATAGGTGGGTTATATAGGGAGAAAGAGAGGGGGGGAAGCTTCCTAGGGAAGCCTTAGTGGTTGGGGTGGTTGAGAGTGTTGGGAGTGGTTGAGAGTGGTTGGGATGTGACTTGTGGGTCTCATCCTTGTCTCCCACACCCACACACCCACACACAAATATGCAATATGCATATACACACATGTGCCAAAACAAATACCAAAGTGATACCACCATGTACCAAAATAAAATACACTGTCCCAAACCAAGACCCACATTGGTCCAAAATTACCAAAGTACCCTTTTAAAAATTCTGGGTTTCTACACAAATGCCTCGACTCTACTGGGGATCGATCAAACCCAGAGTCTCTGGTTTCGCAGACCAAAATTTATAATTTTGGGTTCACTTGAGGATTAGACTTGAAAAGCATCCTTTTAATCAAATTAATTAATTTTTTTGTGCCCGTTGCATTGCACTTGCATGTCTAGCCAGTCGATTGCACGGAACTATGACCTTGGAGGCTCGGGGCAACCCGGTCGGTCAAGCCATCATGGGACTGTGTGATCACCCTTGATCTCGTAACATGTATTGGTATATAAAGCATCCTATCGGATGTATGTCAAGGGTCCCTTATTTGACCAAAACCCGGCCTTTGCATGATAGCTTCTATAGAAACTTTCAATCTTAGAAAATTAATTCTCGATTAGGATATTATGTGCTAGGGAGTATTGTATGCCCGGAAGGGATTACTTGAGATGATGACGATGCATGCTTGATTAAAGATGTATAACCCTTTAATCATCTTTTAGCAATTCCTTTTCATGTCCCATGACATTTAGGAATATGCCAGATTTTGATTATAAGGTTATACTCCTTGCATCTTGTTAGCTAAGCATCATTGACCTCGTATGCATTCGAATTCATGGAAAGCGATAACTATCCAATCATGTGATACTCCTACCCAAGAATTCAAAATTCACTGATAATGACAAATTTTGATTTTTCATCATCTTTTATCCAAGAATATGTTTTGAAAAAAAATCACTCTTTCAAAGAAAAGGTTCAAGGTATACCTTTTAATCAAGTGAGGTTGAAACCCAATCATTTTTTTTAAGAAATGTTTGCACATCCTCAAAGGGAAATCCAAAAATCTTGGGAATTATTTTTGGGAGAAAGGTTTTTCAAATGAATTTCAAAGCAAAATTTCAATCCAAACATCTTTGTTGAGGAATGTTTAACATCCTCGTTGTCAAGAGAATTCTCAAGAATTGTTTTCAAAATTTTTTTATCATCCAAGAAATACTTTCCAAATGATTTTCAAAAAGTTTTGAAGGGGTAATAAGGATCACAATGAAAGGAAATAGGCGCACTTGACATAGAGGACGATTTTATGTGCTTATGTGTTTATATGTTAGAATTAGGATTTTCTTTTCTTTGGCATATAGAATAGGCACACACACATACACATTCATCGCATCTGTATGACATATGAATCATTCATGAAAATTGTTAATAAAACTAAAACATATGGGAAAGGGAGAGATAATGAAAAATGTTTTCTTTTGAAAAAATTTTGGTTATAGGTAAAAGATAGAATCAGCTACAAGCACGGTCTGGTATAGAGATTCAACTGCAAGATTAGTCAGAAGAGAGATAGCACAAGAAGCAAACACGAGAGAGATATCAGAATTGAGGGCCATAGTGGAACAGTATGCAGGGCAGATGACTAAGATGATGACCATGATGGAAACAATGGCATGACAGTCGCCCATAGCTAACCCACCAGTTGTTGATCCTCCTCCACCTGCTAGGGAGAAGGATTGGCTCGATGATCCAGAAAGGGCTGAAATATCGAGAGTAGAAAAGGAAAGGTTAGAAAAATAAAGGGCCTAGAAAGAAAAACTGATGACCGAGAAAGTACAGAAACTAGAAAGGGTAGTCCGAAAGGCCCATGGAGTTGACACTTACCTGCTAGAATTGGAAGGGCTATATAACGGAGTTTACGAAGTATTACCTGCCGGATTCAAGATGCCTGTGTTTGATAAGTTTGATGGCACAGGGAACCCCAGTAGCCATATCAGGATGTGTATAGGGGCTTTCCAACCAAGTGGCTTGAGCACAACCATGGTGGCAGTTTTGTTCCAACAGACATTAACTGGAGCTGCTTTATCATGGTACCTTATGTTAGAGCCTAGCAAGACCAGGATCTGGGAGGAAGTTGTCAAGCCGTTTGTGACCCAATACGAGTATAATTAGGACCTGGACGTCACTGTCCGAGATCTAGAAACTACCAGACAGGGGAACAAGGAATCTTTTAAGTACTTGAGCCGCTGGAGAGGAAAAATAACTAAAATGGTGCAGAGGCCAACTGAAAAAGAATCCATCTAGATGATGATAATAAACCTCCAGCCCATCTACCAAGAAAGAATGAGGTTCCAATCCATCAACACCTTTGCCAAAGTGTTTGATGTGGGAACTAGGATTGAAGACGCAATACAAGAGGGGTTAATCAAGAGAGATGAACCAGTGAACAGGTACATGCATCCGAATTACGGGACAAGAGGGGGGCACTCAAGAGGTCATTAAGGACTACAGATGTAAATGCGTTAAGTGAACCAGAGAAGAAGTTTGATATAACTAGAAGTTATCCGAAAAGAGGAGGGGACAAGCCGTTGAGAAAATTTTCAGATTTGGGGGTATCATTATCTACAGCTCTCAACAAACTACTAGAAAAGGGGCATCTTCATATATTGAAACCACAGCCAAGGCCGAACTCACTTCCACCAAACTTCAAGTCTGACATGTACTGCAAGTTCCACCAAGAGCAAGGGCACTCTACTGACTGATGCCTGAGGTTGAGGCACAAAATCCAAGACTTGATAGTTAAGAAAGTAATATCCGAACCCCCGGCCAATCCACCAAATGTCACCAGAAACCCACTATCGAATCACCATGTCGTGCCACCATCCGGGATTTACTATTTGGAAAATGAAGGAAGTTTTTTGATCCATCAGAATTGATCACTAAGCTGGGGTACCCAAAAAAGTTTTGTCAGATGCCGGGGGATTTAGTAATCTGTACTTTGGGCGAACCGACCGATAGAAACAAAGGGAAAGTAATAGAAAAGGCTAGTGCTATAGATTGGTGGGCACTTCAAGTTGACAACTCCATTTGACATGAGGGGAATGACAGCCAGAGCATCAATAAAACAAAGGAGGATCTTTGGTATAAGAGCAAAAAAGAAGAGGAAAGTCCAAAAGTCACTGAAGCACAAGATGATCTATGGATGAAGGAGGAAGTAAGCCATCTAACTAGATCCGAAAGACACTTTAAGCCGCATGAATTGGAAGAAGACCATCTGGGTCAAGATTTGGGGAAAGGGAAAGGAAAGATTGATGAAGAAGAGGAAGAAGATAGGGTCCTAAAATAGAAGAAGAAGACGCAAGCAAATATCACTATTTGGGGGCTACTGATTGCTTCTAAAAGTCATAGACAAGCAGTCCTTGACGCCCTCAACCAATCGGACGTTTCCATCAACATTACCCCAGAAGATCTCGTTGGTATGATAAATAAAACCCAACTCTCATTATCTCATTCGTCGAAACTGATCTACCTCCTGGAGGACCCACGCACAATAAACCGTTGCACATCACTATCAGATGTCTAGGGAACTCTTTGCCCACATGTCTCGTTGACAACGGGTCTACTCTAAACGTATACCCATTTCGGACAGCCGGGAGGATGGGGCTTGATGAGTCAACATTTATACCATTAGAACAAAAGGTGAGGGCCTATGACAACACTCAGTGGGTAGTTATGGGGATCGTTTTTCTAAATCTCTCTGTTGGATCTATAGAAAAAGAAGCAGAATTCCAGATTATTGACATTCTTGCATCGTTCAACCTGCTTTTACGAAGGCCATGGCTGGACAATTTAGGTGCCATCTCTTCAATCATCCATCAAAAAGTCAAATACATTTGGGGGAATAATTTTTGCAATATTCTGGGGGAAATTGGATGCATATGTCTGAAGCCTCATCTAGCGCCCCAGTTTTGGAAGTACAAATGCAAGAGGAAGGAAGAAAGAAACAAGCTTGGGTGAATTCGAATTCATTAGTGTGATAGAAGATAGCAAGCTGAAGGAGTTCCTGCTACTTTATTTTGACCAATATGCAAGTCCATTGGTGGCCGGGATTATGAGAAAGATGGGATTCTTCTCGGGGTTGGGTTTAGGTAAGAAACACCAAGGATTACTAGAATTCCCTCACGGGCTAGGATACCTGCCAACAAAGGAAGAGATGAAGAAAAAGAAGAAAGCGGCTAATGCACCAAAAGAACCATACCTGAAGACCCTTAATGGGTATTTTGTTAAAGAAGGGGAGGATTTTCCGTTTTGCGGTTTCCCTGAGCCATGGGTGTATAATATAGAAAAATGTGTGAAGTCGGGATTCGAAATATTCTTTACACATGACTTCTCTGATTATGAAGATCCTTACCTTCGGGTACCCGCAAAATCCACCATTGTTCAAGATTAGGTTTGTACTTTGGATGGCTCGGCAATAAAAGATCTGCTGGTAGAAGAACACAGGAGAATCGGAAAGGGTAGTCCTGAGGAGATTGTGAATGAAGATGGGAAATGCCAAAATAAAGAAGAGAGCAAGGAGAATAAAGCAGAGGGGGAGAAGCCAGAACATAAAGAAGAACCAGGGGAAGAAGAAATGGAAAAGATTACTCAGACAGAGGATCGGAAAGATTGCTACACCACTGAACTGGGAGGAGAAAGCAAGAAAGAGTGGGTATTCAAGTCTAGTGATAGGTGTCCCCCTCACCCAGAGTCTATAATGGCCCAAATGAGGCGTCTTTCAATTTCCATGTCTGTTGTAATCACCCCCAAGAAAATCAATGAGAATGTAACTAATTCTTCTTACTCGACTGCACATAATAACAACTGTGATACATACAATGAATGTGATGAAATACCAGATGAACTGCAAAAATAAATTGAAAAAGAAAATGAGTCTGCATGTAAACTCATAGAAAGCACTTCAACGATTAATTTAGGAAATGAAGATAATCCACAAAATGTTTCTATTGGCTCCACACTTAGCAATGAGGAAAGCAAGGAGTTAATCAATCTATTAAATGAATTCAAAGATGTCTTTGCATGGTCTTATGGTGATAAGCCAAGAATTAATCTAGAGATAGTCCAACATCATATTCCCCTCTTCCCAAACTCAAAACCCGTAAAACAAAAATTGAGACGAATGAGGCCTGAATGGGCGCTTAAAGTGAAAGAGGAAGTTGAAAAGCAATTAGGAGCTGGATTCTTGATTGTCACCGAGTCTCCTGGTCCCTAAAAGGATGGTCGTGTTAGGGTCCGTGTTGATTTTTGAGATTTGAACAAAGCTAGCCCTAAAGACGATTTTCCTTTACCCCATATCGACGTGTTAGTTGATAATACCGTAGGGCATGAGCTCTTATCTTTTATGGATAGGTTCTCAGGGTATAACCAAATTCTCATGGCACCAGAGGATAGAGAAAAGACCACCTTCATCTCACCCTGGGGTACTTATTGCTATAGGGTGATGCCATTCAGGCTTAAGAATGCAAGTGCAACTTACCAAAGAGCTGCCACTACATTACTACATAATATGATTCACAAAGAAGTAGAGGTATATGTGGATGACATGATAGTAAAGTTAAAAGAGAGGGGAGGTCACTTGGTAGCACTAAGAAATTTATTTGAATGGACAAGGAAATTCAGAATGAGGTTAAACGCGCAGAAATGTACCTTTGGGGTTACCACTGGGAAGTTGTTAGGATTCCTTATTTTGCAGAGGGGGACTGATGTGGACCCAACCAAAATAAAAGCCATAGTAGAAATGCAGCTGCCAAAGAATGAGAAGGAGTTGAGAGGATTTTTGGGTAAGATACAATTCATTAGCCATTTTATATCCAAACTCACCATGACCTGCGACCCGTTGTTTAAATCGCTGAGGAAGGGGGGTGAAGTTTGAATGGGATAGCCAATGCCAGAAAGCCTTCGAAAATATCAAAACCTACCTCCAAATCCCACCTGTCTATCGCCTCCCAAACCCGGAAAGCCTTTATTGCTATACCTATCCGTAACCGAGAACTCAGTGGGGTGCATGTTGGCCCAAGAAGAAGAAGAGGGGCGTGTGGAGAAAGCTATATACTATCTGAGTAAAAGGATGACCGGGTATGAGCTGAACTATTCACCATTAGAAAAAACCTGTCGAGCCTTTGTATGGTGTACCCGTCGCCTTAGGCACTACATGCTAGCCTTTCCTGTGACCCTAATATCCCGAATGGACCCATTCAAATATCTCTTTGAAAAACCCGCCCTAACCAGTAGGATCTCCCATTGGACCATGATGCTAGCCGAATTCGATATAAGATACGTCACTTCCAAATCTGTCAAAGGGAGAGCCTTCGACGAATAGCTAGCGGACCTTGCCATAGAATCCGAGGAGAAAGGAGAGTTTAAGTTCCCTGATAAAGGAGTAATGGAGGTAAAAGAAGATTTATGGAAAATGTATTTCGATGGGGCAGCCAATCAGGTAGGGTATGGGGTCATCCTCATATCACCCAATGGAGCCTCTACTCCGTTGGTCGTCAAGCTTAAGTATAACTCAACCAACAACACGGAAGAATACGAAGCATGCATAATTGGGATGGAAGCAGCCTTGGCCCTAAAAATTGAGAAGATCAATGTCTTTGGGGACTCTAATATGATAATATCGCAAGTAAGAGGTGATTGGAGAATAAAACATGAGAAATTGAGACCCTACCATGAATACTTGGAGAGCCTGAAAGTGCAATTTAGAAAGATCTCATTCTATTACCTTCCCTATGAAGAAAACCAATTGGCCGAACCCTGGCCTCAATGATCCAATTCCCCGTAGGAATCTCTATAATCCCTTTATCAATAGAAGAAAGAACCTGACCCTCATTTAAAGCGATCGCTGCCGTCGAAGAAGGAGAGGAGGTTGAGATACCATGGTATTTGGATGTTTGGAGTTTCATTGAGAAGGGAGAATATCCCGAGGGAGCTTCAGAGAAGGATAAGAAAGCGATTCAGAGGTTTTCAACTCAGTTCGTAATCTACGCGGGCAAATTATGGAAAAAGTCTTATACTGGTTATAACTTGGAATGCCTGTATGGGAGATAAGCAAGAGAATTATGGAAGAGATACATGAAGGAGTTTGCAGACCCCACATGAACGGACACATGTTGGCCAAAAAGATAATTAGGCAAGGATATTATTGGATGACTCTGGACAAACATTGCTGTGAGTACGTTAGGAAGTGTTATAAGTGCCAAATCCATGCAAACCTGATGCATACCCCACCTTCCCAACTTTACAGCATGACCACCCCATGGCCGTTCTCCGTATGGGGTATTGATATCATTGGCAAAGTAGTTCCAAAAGCCTCCAACGGACACCAGTACATAATTGTGGCGATAGACTATTTTACCAAATGGGTAGAAGTAGCGTCGTATGCAACTCTGAAAGCCAAGGATGTAGTGAACTTTATTAAAAAGAACATAATTTGTAGATATGGTATCCCAAATGAATTTATTTCCGATCATGGTAGCTACTTCCAAGGAGAAGTTATCCCACTCTTAGAGAAGTATAGGATCACCCGTCACCAATCTTCCCCATATAGGCCTCAAACAAATGGAGCAGTAGGAGCGGGTAATAATAATGTAAAGGCGATTATAGGAAAAATGACAGACACATATAGGGATTAGCATGAAAAATTTCCTTTTGCATTGTGAAGATACTGGACTTCTGTGAGAACTTCGACGGGAGCTACACCGTATTCTTTACTATATGGGATGGAAGCCGTTCTTCCGGTTGAAGCAGAAATACCATCTTTGAGAGTTTTGGCGGAATGTGAAGTAACTGAACTCGAATGGCTGCGAGGGAGATACGAGGAGTTAATGCTATTAGATGAAAAGAGGTTGGCACGCGATAAATCACACTCGGGGATATCATAAAAGGATAGCTCGTGCTTTTAATAAAAAGGTTCGCCCAAGGAAGCTTGCTGAGGGTGACCTTTTCCTCAAAGAGCTTAAAAGTGTCCATTTATGATCCAAGAGAAAAGTTCAAACCCAACTGGGTCGGACCATACATCATTAAGACACTCATCTCCGGAGGGGCTGCCTATCTCATGGACCTAGATGGGGTTGAATTTAAACAACCAATCAACCTCGATTGTCTCAAGAAATATTTTGCTTAAAACCTTATCTTTCAAGACCTGCAGAATTGATGAACTATGCTTGAGATACGTAGGCAACCTGCTCAATTTGGTCACAAAAATTGCCTGAAAGGCACTTTTCTTCTAGCCTTGGTTGAACTACTACGAACATGATACCCATTCGGGGATAAGTAGGTGGGCTCTCAAGGCCCTCGGTCCAAATAAAACCCAACTCTTGACAAAATTTAATGTCTTGAGTTTCTCTATGCCAAACTAGGGGCAAACTTGTGTTTGCCCAGAACCACATCAAAGCCCCAAACCAGGGGCAAACTTCTTTTGCCATCCGATGAACCCAGATAAAAACCTAAACCCATCTTTGGATCTACTGGCTATCGAAATGAGCATTATGCGATAACAAATGAGAATTCATGGTATAGAAAGATTCAAACTAAGCAAGACTTAAAGCAAGGTAATAAAACCTAAAAGAAACATTAAGAGGAAAATTTTCATGACCTAAAAAGATTGAAAGAGTGCCAACTTTGATTCAACATGATTGATATACAAAGGAGAAAGTCTTTGGAAAATAAAAAAAACATCACAAATTAAGTGCAGAAAGAGTAAACAGGATTTGTCAAAAGTTTTTATGAAGTCCAAAATTTTTGCTTTCCGTTATATGTCTGTCCAGTCATAAACTACCCTCCAATCAAAGCCTGAATCTCGAAAAGGTACTCGGCAGTAGGAGCAACTGAAGCAGGTGTAGACACCCCAATTTTGACTAGACGTCAAATTTAGGAGAGTGTCACCTCCGTATCCGATGATGACAAGGACCGAAAGATTCAAAGTGTTCCAAGCTCTTCAGAAAGTTCACCAAACGCGATAAAATTTCACAGAAAGAAGAAAAATACCAGGTATCTAGGAGAATTCAGGTATAAAATACAATTTTTGGAAAAGATCTTCAAAAATAAATTGCTTTGAGAAAAGGAAGACCTAAAAAGGGAAGCTTAACCAAAACAACGGCACACGGCAGACATCCGCGGCACTCAATGGCACGGCAGTCAGAGACTGCCGCACGGCATTCCGTCAGTGCCGCCGACATTTTCTGACTGCCGTCTGCTTTTAAAGTCTGTATTTTGCAGAACAATACGTATGTGTATGCAGATAAAAAACAAAAAACTGATAAAGTAAGACTGACAAAAACGCGGCAAACAATAAAAATCCACGGCATTTGGTGAGATCCGTGCGGCACTCACGAAGGGCCGCCGCGGCATTCGCAGAGTGCCGCCGCGGCATTCACGGAGTGCCGCGAGAGGTTTTTGACTGCCGCCCTGTGCAGCAGTCTGTCTATTTTCAGGAAGTACATAGAACCTTAACCCGGCCTTTGCATGTTAGCTTCTATAGAACCTTTCAATCTTAAGAAATCAATTCTTGATTAGGATTATGTGCTAAGAGTTTTGTATGCCCGGAAGGGATTACTTGAGATGATGACGATGCTTGCTTGATGAAAGATGTATAATCTTTTAATCACCTTTTAGCAACTTCTCCCCGTGTTGCATGACATTTGGAGAACATGTTAAACCCTGATTATGAGATTATACTTCTTATATCATGTCTAGCTAAGCATCATTGACCTTGTATGTATCCAAATTCATGAAAAGTACGGTGATAATCCGGTCATGTGATCCTCCTACCCAAAGAATTTCTTTTTGTCTCCTTTCGATTAAAATTCCCAAACTGACCTTTGTTAAGGCGTATTTTCATCTTCAAAAGGAATAAATTTGAAAAACCTTAAAATTACTTCAGGAAGAATGATTTTCGAAATGAAAAAAAAAACAATCGCTTTTAGACTGTCAAAAGCATTCTCAAGCATTGTTTTCAAAACCTTTTTACCATCCAAAAATGTTTTCCAAAATTTTTTTTTTGAAAATTTTGAATATCCAACCTCTAAAGGGTAGTGAGGATCACAATGAGAGGAGAAATTAACGCACTTGACATGGGTGAGGATTTTATGTGCTTATATGCTTATGTGTTAGGATTAGGATTTTCTCTTTTCTTTGGCATATAGAGTAGGCACACACGCACACATGCATTGCACCCGCATGACACATAAAATGAAAGTTTTTTTTATGTGATAAAAGAAAGATAAGAAGATTTTAAAAGGAAAATTTTAAAATTTGTTGTAGGAACAAAAATAGCATCTAGAACAAGGCAAACCTGGTTTAGGGATCCCACGGCGAGGCTGGTAAGAAGAGAAGGCGCTAATATGACTGAGGAAAGAAACAATGAGGAAATGGTTGGGCTGAGAACACTGGTAGAACAACAAGCCGATCAAATTAGGCGACAGGCCAAAAATATGAACCGCATGATGGGGATGATAGAGGAGCTGAACCGCCGACCACCACACGCAAATCCGCCCGTTATGGACCCCCCTTTGGGAGGAGGAGAAGGAGATTGGTTTGATGATCAGGAAGCACAATGGACTGATGCACTACGGGCCAAAAGAGACAGAGAGAAAGCTTAGAAAGAGAAGCAACTGACTGAGAAAATAGAGAAGTTGGAAAGGGTAATGCGCAAGGCTCAGGGAGTTGATACCTATCTAATGGAGTTAGAAGACCTGTACGACGGGGTCCACGAGACGCTGCCCGCCGGGTTCAAAATGCCGGTTTTTGATAAGTTTGATGGCACCGGAAATCCTCGCAGTCATATAAGAATGTGTATTGGGGCCTTCCAACCAAGCGGCTTGAGCATAATTATGATGGCAGTTTTATTCCAACAAAACTTTGACTGGAGCTGCTCTATCCTGGTATCTTACTCTCGAACCGAGCAAAACCAGAATTTGGGAGGAAGTGATTAAAGCATTTGTTGCGCAGTACGAGTACAATCAAGATCTGGATGTCACTGTCCGAGATCTAGAAACAACCAGGCAGGGAAGAAAAGAGTCATTTGCTGAGTATCTGAGCCGATGGAAGGGAAAGGCAGCTAAAACGGTACAAAGGCCGTCTGAGAAAGACCAGATCCGAATGCTGATGAAGAATTTACAGCCTGTGTACCAAGAAAAGATGAGATTCCAATCGATCAACACTTTTGCTGAGGTTTTCGATGTCGGGACAAGGATAGAGGATGTGATCCAAGAAGGGGTAATCAAGAAAGAGGAGCAACCAAACCGTTACAGGAGGCCAAACTATGGGTCCAACGGAGGACAAACGAGGGGTCACTCCGGCCCTACCGATGTCAATGCACTAAATGGGCCGGAAAGGAAATTCGACATAGCACCAAGGAGAGGAGGGGATAAAGGACCAAGAAAGTTCTCTGATTTGGGAGTGTCACTGTCAACCGCCCTCGATAGATTGTTAGCCAAGGGGCATCTCCGTCAGTTGGAACCTCACACTCTACCATGTCCGCTTCCGCCAAACTTTCAAGGAGACCTCTTTTGCAAATTCCACCAGCAGAAGGGTCACTCAATGAATAGATGTATGAGATTAAGGCACGAGATTCAGGACCTTATTGATAACAAGGTAATTTTGGAGCCCCCTACCAAAGCCCCGAATGTTACTAGAAATCCGCTTTCGGATCACCGAGTCGTGCCACCACTGCGAGGCCTTTATTTATTGGGGATAGAAGAAGCAACCTTCGATCTGTCTAGGCTAATCACTAAGGCCGGGACACCAAGAAAGCCATACTAGCTACCTTAGGATTCGACAATCTGTGCTTTGGAGGGTCAACCAGAGGAGAACGGAATAGGGCAGTCAGACTGGTGGATGAAAGGGAGTGACGATCGAGACGTGAGC
The DNA here is from genome assembly GCA_033977485.1 of Hydrangea macrophylla. NCBI lineage: Eukaryota > Viridiplantae > Streptophyta > Magnoliopsida > Cornales > Hydrangeaceae > Hydrangea > Hydrangea macrophylla. The sequence goes on along the minus strand of CM066999.1, from coordinate 86,709,956 downwards.
CGGGTAGAAGATGATCTCTGGTACGAGAGCGACAAAGAAGCAGAGATAGTGAAGGGTACTTTGAAAGTTGATTCAGAAGTTGACAATCTGTGGGCAAAGGAAGAAGTCAGTCACTTAACTCGGTCTGGCAGACACTTCAAGCCGCACGAGCTAGAGGAAGATCATCCGGGGAGATAATTGGACAAGGGAAAAGGGAAGATGAATGAAGAAGAGGAAGAAGACATGATTCTAAAGCAGATGAAGAAAACGCAGGCCAATACCACCATTTGGGGGTTGCTGATAGCCTCCAAACGTCATAGGCAGGCGGTCCTAGACGCTCTGAACCAATCCGACGTGTCCATCAACACCACCCCGGAGGACCTCATAGGACTGATCGGCGAAATTCTGACTTCGGCTATTACTTTCTCATCAAACGACTTGCCTCCAGGAGGGCCTGTCCGCAACAAACCGTTATATATCACTGTCGAATGCTTGGGAAACACCATACCCGCTTGTCTCGTTGACAACGGGTCTGTTCTAAATGTATGTCCCTTCCGCACAGCCAAGCGAGTGGGTTTGGATGAATCTTCCTTTGTGCCATCTCAACAAAAGGTCAGGGCATATGACAACACCCAAAGAGCAGTCATGGGCATTATCTTTCTTAATCTTGCTATTGGGCCAATGGACAAAGAATTTGAGTTCCAAATCATCGATATCCCTGCCTCCTTCAATCTACTGCTAGGGAGGCCGTGGTTGGATAGCTTAGGTGCCACACCATCCACCATTCATCAAAAGGTCAAATGCATTTGGAAGGGCCAGGTCTGCGACATCCTTGGAGACAGCTGGGTTCGCTCGTCCGAAACATCATCAAGTGCACCAGTTCTGGAATTACAGCTGCAGGAAGAAGAAGCAAAAATGGGAGGGTTCGAATTCATCAGCATGTTGGAAGAAGAAAAGCCGAGGGAGTTTCTACTGCTCTATTTCGATCAGTATGCCAGTCCAGTGGTCGCAGGGATCATGAAGAGAATGGGTTTCTTTCCAGGATTAGGGCTGGGGAAGAACCTTCAAGGCCTGCCTGACTTCCCAAAAGTCCCTACACAGTCTCACACTCACGGTCTGGGGTACCAGCCGACAAAGAAGGAGCTAAGGGCAAAGAAAAGGACAGCGGACGCACCAATGGACCCTTATCAAAAGACACTCAACGGTTACTTCGTAAAGGAAGGAGAAGATTTCCCCTTTTGTGGCTTCTCAGAACCATGGGTGGACCAGAAAGACAAATGTCTACAACCGGGGTTCGAGATCTTTTTCTCTCATGAATTCTCCGAGTACGAAGGCCCGTTCTTGCAAAAGCCTGAAAAATCTACTACCGTCAACGATTGGATCGGTGTACTGGATGGACCGGTCATGCAAAATCTGTTGGGCGCAGGAGGGGTAAAAGCCAAGAAAAAAAGAGAAGAGGACAAGGGTCTGGGAGTCGAGGCTGAAGAAGGGAATGTCGAGGATGTGCTGGAAGAAGAGTATGAGCTAGAAGAGGAGCCGAAGCCGAAAAAGGAAGAAAAGACAGAAACCGGGGGACTGCCAGGTTGCAACACTATGGAGCTCAAGCAAGGGGCCAACAAGGAGTGGGTCTTCGAGTCTAGTGATAAGTATCCCCCTCACCCAGAGTCTGTAATGGCCCAAATGAGGCGTCTTACTATTGCTATGTCTGTTGTAATCACTCCTAACAAAATCAATGAAAGTATGACTGATTCCGCCTACTCGAATGCGCTTAATGAATGTGATGAATGTGAAATACCTGATGAATTGCAAAAATTAATTGAAAAAGAAAAAGAATCTGCATGCAAAAGCATTGAGGACACTCTAACGATTAATCTAGGAAATGAAAATAATCCACAAAATGTCTTTATCGGCTCCACACTTAGCAATGAAGAAAGCAAAGAACTAATCAATCTATTAAATGAATTCAAAGATCTTTTTGCATGGTCTTATAATGATATGCCAGGTATTGATCCAAAGATAGTCCAGCACCATATTTCTCTCTTTCCCAATTCAAAACCCATAAAACAAAAATTGAGGCGAATGAGGCCAGAATGGGCACTTAAAGTAAAAGAGGAGGTTGAAAAGCAGTTAAAGGCTGGATTCCTGATGGTCACCGAGTATCCTGAGTGGATTGCCAACATTGTACCTGTCCCAAAGAAGGATGGTCGTGTTAGGGTTTGCGTTGATTTTTGAGATTTAAACAGGGCAAGCCCTAAAGACGATTTCCCATTACCCCACATCGATGTGTTGGTCGATAACACTGCGGGACATGAGCTTCTATCTTTCATGGATGGATTCTCTGGGTATAATCAAATCCTCATGGCATCCGAGGATAGAGAGAAAACCACGTTCATCACTCCGTAGGGGACATATTGCTATAGGGTCATGCCGTTCGGACTTAAGAATGCAGGTGCAACCTATCAAAGGGCTGCCACCACTTTACTACACGACATGATCCACAAAGAAGTGGAGGTGTATGTGGATGATATGATTGTGAAATCCAAGGACAGGGGAGGGCACCTAGAGGCTTTGAGAAAATTCTTTGAGAGATTGAGGGAGTTCAAGATGAGGCTAAACCCGCAGAAATGCACGTTCAGAGTCACCACCGGAAAATTATTGGGGTTTCTCATTACTCAGAGGGGAATAGAGGTGGACCCCACCAAGATAAAAGCCATAACCAAAACGAACCCACCGAAAAATGAGAAAGAACTGAGAGGATTCTTGGGGAGAATACAGTTCATCAGCCGTTTCATTTCCAAGCTTACCTTGACCTGCGATCCATTGTTCAAACTGCTTAGAAAAGGAGAAAAATTTAAATGGGATACCCCTTGTCAACAAGCCTTCGACAAAATCAAAGCCTACCTCCAAAATCCACCTGTCCTGTCACCACCTTTACCAGGGAGACCCCTGTTACTTTATCTCTCCGTATCTGAAGACTCAATGGGGTGTATGCTGGCCCAAGAAGGAGAAGAGGGACATGTGGAGAAGGCCATTTATTACTTGAGCAAAAGAATGGTCGGATATGAGTTAAAGTACTCGCCTTTGGAAAAGGCCTGTTGGGCCTTGGTTTGGTGTACCCGTCGTCTTCGCCACTACATGCTAGCCTTCCCCGTAATCCTGATATCCCGAATGGACCCATTAAAATACCTGTTCGAAAAGCCTGTCTTGACCAGTAGGATTTCCCGTTGGACCATGATGTTAGCTGAGTTCGACATCAAGTATGTCACTGCCAAGTCTGTGAAAGGAAGGGTTGTCGCTAAGTTTTTAGCCGACCTCGCCATAGAATCCGAGGACAAGGGGGAATTCAAGTTCCCGGACGAAGGAATAATGGAGGTAAAAGAGGATTTGTGGAAAATGTACTTCGACGGAGCAGCCAACCAGCTGGGTTACGGAGTTGGAATCATTCTCATAGCACCCGATGGGGCCCCTACCCCATTAGCCGTCAAGCTCAAGTATAACTCAACCAACAACACCGCAGAGTATGAAGCATGTATAATTGGGATAGAAGCAGCCTTGGCTTTGAAAGTCGAACATGTTGATGTCTTCGGTGATTCCAATTTGATCATATCCCAAGTCCGAGGAGATTGGAGGGTAAAGCATGAGAAATTGAGACCTTACCACGATTACCTGGAAAGTCTGAAGGCCCGATTCAAGAAGATTTTCTTCTACCACCTTCCTCGTGAAGAGAACCAACTAGCCGACTCCTTAGCCACCTTAGCATCAATGATCCAAATCCCCTCCAAAACAGCCATGATCCCGCTGTCCATAGAAGTGAGGAATCGACCATCATTTGAAATGATCGCGGCCATAGAAAGAGAAGATGAAGTGCCTTGGTATGAAGATGTGTGGAAGTTCATCAAAGGAGGAGAATACCCCGAAGGAGCCTCAGAAAAGGACAAGAAGGCAATTCGACGATTCGCAGCTCAATTTGTGATTTATGCGGATAAGCTATGGAAGAAATCCTACACCGGGTACAATCTGGAGTGCCTATATGGGAATGAAGCTAAAAGAATGATGGAAGAAATACACGAGGGAGTGTGCGGACCCCACATGAATGGCCACATGCTGGCAAAGAAGATCATCTGACAAGGGTACTATTGGACATCTGATGCATACCCCGCCGTCACAACTCTATAGCATGACCACCCCTTGGCCGTTTTCCGTATGGGGGATTGATATCATTAGCGAGATAGTTCTGAAGGCTTCCAATGGGCACCGATACATAATCGTGGCAATCGATTACTTTACAAAGTGGGTAGAGGCAGCCTCGTACGCAACTTTGAAGGCCAAAGACGTGGTGAGTTTCATCGAGAAAAACATAATCTGCAGGTATGGGGTCCCGAATGAGTTTATCTCCGATCATGGCAGTCATTTCCAGGGAGAGGTTATCCCGCTCTTGGAAAAGTATAAGATCACTCTCCATCAATCATCCCCGTATAGGCCTCAGACGAATGGAGCAGTAGAAGCAGCGAATAAGAATGTTAAAGCAATCTTGGGGAAAACAACGGATACATATAAGGATTGGCATGAAAAGCTGCCGTTTGCTTTGTGGGGATACCGAACCTCGGTGAGAGCTTCAACGGGAGCCACACCTTATTCATTGGTCTATGGTATGGAGGTCGTTCTCCCAATCGAGGTAGAAGTACCCTCCCTTAGGATTTTGGCAGAATACAAGATCACCGAATCTGAATGGTTACAAGGAAGGTATAAGGAGTTGATGTTACTCGATGAGAAGAGGCTGGCCGCAATAAATCATACTCGGGGGTACCAGAAGAAGATAGCTCGTGCTTTCAACAAAAAGGTCCGCCCAAGGAAGCTTGCTGAGGGTGACCTAGTCCTCAAAGAACTGAAAGTGCATGTTTATGACCCCAGAGGGAAATTCAAACCCAACTGGGTCGGGCCATACATCATAAAGACTCTCCTCTCTGGAGGGGCGGCCTATCTCATGGACCTAGATGGAGTTGAATTTAAGCAACCAATTAACCTCGATCGCCTCAAGAAATATTTTGCTTGAAACCGTTTCTTTCAAAACCTCCTACCTTGATGAACTACGCTTGACCTGATTCCCGCTAGGGGATACGTAGGCAACCAACTGGGTTCGGTCATTTCAAAAAGACATGTGCTAAACTAGGGGCAAACTGGCGTTTGCCCAGAACCACTTCGAAGCCCTAAAACTAGGGGCAAACTTCGTTTGCTAGCCGAAGAACCCAGATACAAAACCCCCCTTTTTTCCGGATCACCTGGCTATCAAATAAGTACTATAAAGAAACAGATGAGAATTCATAGTATAGAAAGAATAAAGCTTTAAGCAAAAACAGAGTAAAGAGCCGAGTAAAGAAATTAAAAGGAGAATTTTTCATAAAAAGGTTAATCGAAGGAGTGAGCACTTTGATTAAGCATGTTAGAACTTTCCTAAAGATAACAACACTTCTTGAAAGGAAAAAAATAAGGAAAATCACATTCAAAAGCGCGAAAAGAGTAGTCAGGGTCTGTCAGAAAGTTTTGATAAAATAGCAAGCTTTCCCCTATTTCTTTTCGTCTACTTTATTGCGCATGTGTCTGTCAAGCTTCTCCCGCAACCAAAGCCTGGATCTCTAGAAGATACTGGGCAGTAGGCACAGTCGGAGCAGAAATCCTTGGGCATGGAGCAGCTATCCTGCTATGCCAAGCCTCAATAAAAGCCTTCACAATGGAAGGACGCAAGGTGGACTCCTTTGTGAAATCAGCAGTCACAGATTCGGTAGCATCCTGTAAAAGTCCAAACTGGCGGACCACCCGACCGGGAATGTAGAATGTAGTAGCATGCAAGCAAGGTAACCAAATACCGGGCCGCCCAGGAAAGCGTACGACGACAGAACTATGAACCCACTGCGGGCAGGTCCAACAAATATCACCAGAAGAAAGACCTCGGAACCAGCCAAGCCAAGCATCGGCAGAGTGGAATAGGCAATGGACCTCCATGCGGTCATAGGGAAATGGCCCACGAAGATGCGAGGTGTGAATGAAGAGATCAAGGCGTTCCATGAGCCAAACCTGTAAAATAAAAGGTGCCCCGGCAGATAACATGGCCTCAGTAGCATGAGCGTGGCCCAATCCAAGCAGAGTTTCACCAAGGACCAGCATGACAGCACTTTTCATCTCCCGCAAGCTACAAACAATGGGTATGAGAGTGTCGGAAGATGACTGAAAGAGGAAGTAAGAGAGCATAGAAATTGATAGGGCACTACGTCGAATGATCAGATACTCACCATCATAAGGGTCCCCTATGGGAGCATAAACCGAAGAAAGGCGCTCAAAGTCGATCTGCCTGTCATGAACAAAAGAACCCGCCGCGTTTCGAGATATGTGAAGAAGAGTGGCTAAATCCCTGATGTACCCGGCCTGAACCAAATGGACTGTCAACTCGGCAAAAGGGTTAGTATGTAGAATGGCGCTGAATTCCTCAAATAAGGGACAAGTCTCCTGAGAGCCGAAACGAAAGACGTTGAGAGTAGGATCCCAACACTGAATGGCAGCTCGAAGTAAGCTTTCATTCAAATTCATCCGTCGGAAAGAGAAGAGATCGTTTAGTCTGAAACACTCAAAGTTGAGCTTGTCAATGCCCGAGAGAGTATCCATCCACGGGAAGAGGATTTGGGAGCTAACGGGTGCCATTTAGAAAAGAGTAGAACAAAGGAAAGTAGTGTTTTGCGGAGTTTTGAAGAAAAGATGGTATAAATAGAAGTAGATCTGCCTGAAGTCAGGGCGGCATTTGATAAAGTAGAACGGCACTCGACGAAGTGCCGCACGGCAGTCCGTGAATGCCGTCGTGGCATTTCCTAACTGCCGCAGCGGCACTCGCTGAGTGCCGCGGAGACCTAACTGAGTGTCGTTCTGGGTTTTTTAATTAGACAGGGTTTGTTTGTAACGCTCTTAGCCCACCTGCAAATAGAAGAATAGATAAAGGACAATAAAACGTGCGCTTCATGCAGCACGTGCAACAAGAACTAAACCATGATCGCATACATTCATTCATTTCATTCATGAATCAAAGGAATAAAAAGCATTCAAGAATCAAATAAAAAGGGGACCAAGCTATGGTTCCACATACGGCAAGAAAAGGACCAAGCTATGGTCGCACGTACGGTGAACATCAATGAAAAAGCAAAATATAATAATAAAGGTATTTAAAGTGCCTATCCTACCGGCTATCATGGAGCCGTCATCAAAATAAAATGCATGTGTATATACAAACATCTGAATAAAGTATGCATCCTCCCAAAACACTCAAAAGAAATAAAAAGTAAAGAAAAGCAGGATCAGCCTCGACTCCGGCCGCGAGTCTGACGGGTCGTGCGCCTGAGGGGCTCCTCCTCCGACTCCGTCTCGCTGCCTCCACCGCTCCCTCCATGTCCGCCGCTACCGCCGCCTCTGCCTCGACCGCCGCTACTGCCTACACCACTGCCACCGCCTCGCCCTGCGGCTCGTCCAGCCCCGCCATCTCCAGGAGTGTCGGCGAGGAGGATGCCGAACTGCTGGAACCGCTGCTGAAGCTGCCCCACCTGCTGAGACAGGACTCTGATCTCCTCCGTCTGAAATAAGAGAGGATAAGTCCAGAAACCATTAAAAAGACGAATGGAATAATAAGAATAAAAGGAATAAATTGTACCTGGGCTGTCAACTGAGCCGCAGCAGTCGCCCGAGCTCCCTCAGCCTGAAAGCAAGAACCGAAAATAAAGTTGAAGTGAGAGAAAGGGATAAGTTTCTTACCATCCACTCTCGCCCGAGAACCCACTGCCGCACGCTGTGGGCATACGTCAAACCCTCCTCCGCATAAGCACGCGGGACGACATCATAATGGAGAGGAATCGTGGGGGCACCCTGTGGGAGTCGGGGGATCGTCGTCAAGTAAGGCTAGCCGAACGAAACAGTCGACATGGTCCAATCCCACTCAGGTAAGGCGGGAGGACGAGCCGCAGCAGGAACGGGCTGCAAATAGAAAAGTAATGAAACACAAATAAAGAATGAAAGAGAACTCGTAAAAAGATTGAAGATATCTTGTACTCACCCGAGTCACTTCCATCAGAGGGAAGTTCGGCATCAGCTTAGCGGCACGGAAAGCCGCATATCCTGCAGGGGGGTCCAGGAAGCCATGAATACTGAAGCCAGCTCGAACAGCGGTGAACTCGCTGCCCTGAAGCGTGTCTGTGGCCTTCATAGAGTCAGGAGGAGGGAACGGCACAAAGAATCCGGGGGCCGCCAGTGACTGCTTAGTCACCCTCTCTCCTAAGTACCACGCCTGACCCTCTGGCCCATCAAGAAGTCGCCTCGTCGGGTCATATCCGCCCGACTCTCGGATCTCCGTGCGAGCCTCAGGAAGCACCAAAAGCCAGGGCTGCCAGTGAACATGCTGCTCCCTCAAGTTCATCAGGAAGTTCCTGAACGAAACAAAATCATGGGCCCCAGTCTTCCGCCCAACCCTATCCTTCGCCCATTTCAGCCCCTGGGGCATGATAAGGGCGTCGGCATTGCGTATCTCGGGGGACATCATGCGAAGATACTCGTGGGACCAAATCTGTAAATACAAAAAGAAGAAAAGATGTTAGTATCGCAATTTAAATAAATTTCTGAAAGTGTGACAAGCAGTGAAGTATATAAAAAGGGTATACCTCCCACGCTCTCCAATAGCCACTAGTGGAGGCCGGCCTGTCCCGAGAAATGTCGTCCATATGCCTGTACAAGATGGCTAATCCTGCACCAGCCCAATCATACTCCTCAACCCAATCCAGGTGCTCCAGAGATGCCACCAGGGAAACAGAGACCCGATCACCCTTGGTGCTCAACAAAGAGCACCCCAACATGTACATAAGAAAACCCCGGGCCATCTGTTCATCGGTGAAATCCGGTTTGCCCCAGAACGTATCCATAAACCATCGGGCCTTGACCAAAGACTCCTCTGGGACCACTCCCAACAAGGGCTCCACCTAGTCCCACTCCTGGTCCGTCAGGTACCGCAAGGGCTCTCCTCCGAACGCTATCCCGGTGATCATGGAGAAGTCCAACGGCGTCATCGTCATCTCGCCGAACGATAAATGGAATGTGCTCATAGTATCCCACCACCGCTCTGCAAGGGCATGGATCTGTCTCAAATCGTTGGAGCTCTTCGTCAAAAGTTTGACGAAGTTCCCGAATCCCGCCGCATCTACAATCCCCCGTACAGTCTCGCCCAACTCTATGTACCACTCATACCCATGAGCAAGACTGTCGTGCCCTTTCAGCACCTTGGGTTGCAGCTGCAAGAAAGAATCACAAGATTTGTTGTTAGGAAATGGATAAAGAAGAGAGCAATAAAAATAAATAGAAATGGAAAATCTAGAAATGTTCGTCGAAAATTTCACAAGCATGGCACTCGTTTGCATTCAAGAGGAAATGAATAAAAGAAAACACTCAATGTTCTAGCAAAGTTTCAAAAAAAAAAAAAGGGATAGTTTGTTCACATTTTTTACATGCATATATAAACTTATGAAAGTTTTGGGTCCAAAAGAAGTATAGTTTCAAAGAGAAGTATGTGGTCACAGGTATTCAGGAATCAATTTTGAATAAAAGGACGTTCGGAACGTTCAAGAAAATTCACAAGTATAATAAATAAAGGAGAATGTTCAGGATTTCATTTAAAGGGCATCGCATTCGTAAATCCTAAGACAAACAGAAAGGAAAAATCACGAGCATAAGGTTCTTTGGTTAACACAAACGGCATTCGAAAAATCTTTTGAGAAAAGTCGAAAGAAAGAAAATAAAGGATAGGAAAATTCAAGCATAGCATTCGTTTTTGGGAAGTTTTGAAGTTCATAAGAAATAAAAATAAAATGAATAATAAATTTCTTTAAAAAGGGGGCATGGAATAAAGTGTTCAAGGCACTCGAGGGCGCCACAAGCATAACAGTCGAAACAGGGTGTCGATTACACATTGCATTCATACAGAGAAAGAAATACGAGAAAAGGGGGAGTGTTTACCTCGCGCTTGAACCCGCGGGCCGATAAGTGCTCGTCCGGGTCCCGGAGCAGGAGCGTAGCATCAGGATGATGAGTGGCCGTATACTTGGCCTTCTTCTTTCTCCCCGAACTGCTAGCCCTAATCTGTCAAGGAAAAGAGAGAATCCGCGCGTTAGATTCACAAAAATTTCAGAAAAACCAAGAAATAAAAGAGATTAATCAAGTTTTGAGCGAGCAGAACTAACCTGAATAGGTCCTGGCTAGATCAATACAAGCAGAAGAGAAGTGGGAAAAATATCTCCAGAGGGATTTCAGATTATAGAGGGTTGAGAGAATGAAATGAAATGAAGTGAACCTCTCGGTTTTAGCCACTACCGCTCAAACGCGGCACTCGGTTTTTTGTGCACGGCAGTTGACAGACTGCCGAGCGGCACTCCGTGAGTGCCGCACGGCAGTCATGAACTGCCGCGCAAATCTGCGTGTGCCGCGGTTAGGTCGGTTCAAAGAACCTCCATTTCCCCCCAAAATTCAAATCAGGTCCCGAAAATTGAATTTGAGGCCCCTGAAATTTGCCCTCATTATACTTTTGGCCCTCGGGGCCGTTTTTAGGTTTAAATTGGCTACAAATTTCAAAATTTAGGAATATATATGAGCCCGTGGGCCCCCAATTTTTGAAAATTGAAAATATTTGAGCCCGTCGACTCCCAATTCTTGAAAATCAAAAATATTTGGGCACGTGGGCCCCCAATTTTTGAAAATTGAAAATATTTGAGCCCGTCGGCTCCCAATTCCTGAAAATTGAAAGTAATTGGGCCCGTGGGCTCCCGACTTTGCAAATTAAAAAAAAAATTCAAGAGTGTAACGAACTTATATTCCCGATCCACGTAACAGATTTACGTTGATCCTTCGTTTTGAGAATATAACAGATTTATGTTCTCGGTTCTCGCAACAGATTTGCGTTTACCCTCGTTTTGAGAATATAACAGATTTATGTTCTCGGTTCTCGCAATAGATTTGCGTTAACCCTCGTTTTGAGAATATAACAGATTTATGTTCTCGGTTCTCGCAACAGATTTGCGTTAACCCTCGTTTTGAGAATATAACAGATTTATGTTCTCGGTTCTCGCAACAGATTTGCGTTAACCCACGTTTTGAGAATATAACAGATTTATGTTCTCGGTTCTCGCAACAGATTTGCGTTAACCCTCGTTTTGAGAATATAACAAATTTATGTTCTCGGTTCTCGCAATTGATTTGCGCTAACCCTCGTTTTGAGAATATAACAGATTTATATTCTCGGTTCTCGCAACAGATTTGCGTTAACCCTCGTTTTGAGAATATAACAGATTTATATTCTTGGTTCTCGCAACAGATTTGCGTTAACCCTCGTTTTGAGAATCTAACAGATTTATATTCCCGGTTCTCGCAACAGATTTGTGTTAACCCTCGTTTTGAGAATTTAACAGATTTATATTCTCGGTTCTCGCAACAGATTTCCGTTAACCCTCGTTTTGAGAATATAACAGATTTATATTCTCGGTTCTCACAATAGATTTGCGTTAACCCTCGTTTTGAGAATATAACAGATTTATCTTCTCGGTTCTCGCAACAGATTTGCGTTAACCCTCGTTTTGAGAATATAACAGATTTATGTTCTCAGTTCTCGTAACAGATTTGCATTAACCCTCGTTTTGAGAATATAACAGATTTATATTCTCAGTTCTCACAACAGATTTGCGTTAACCCTCGTTTTGAGAATATAACAGATTTACATTCTCGGTTCTCGCAACAGATTTGCGTTAACCCTCATTTTGAGAATATAACAGATTTATATTATCGGTTCTCGTAATAGATTTACGCTGATCCTTCATTTTGAGAATGTAACGGATTTACATTCTCGGTTCTCGCAACAGATTTGCGTCAACCCTCGAAATCAAATCGAGAGCATTTTTTTTTCATGACCCTCGTAACAGATTTGTATTGGTCAAGAATTAGGTGATCTTCCAACACGTCACGTAAAGCGCGTCGCACGTAGGGAAGACATGATAAGCATGACATTTACACAACCAGGTCAGTTCAGAAAATACCATTGTATGGCACTTGCATTACGACAGGATAGGTGCATCCATCTGTGTGACTACTTGCGTTTGTGTATGTTCGACCCCGTGCCTGAACTACGGTTTGGTCTGATTCCTGATGGGATACGTAGGCAGCTCGTCATGGAGCACGACCAATTAGAATTTCACAGCGTGTGCGTTTTTGCAACGCATTTTATTTTTACCTAAATTCGACAGTCTGGTCAAGGGCTTGTCTTCACACAGGCTTTGACATTCACTCGTGGAACGCGTTGCCCCACAAGCTCTGTCAAAGAGGGGCAAACTGTAGACACCCCAATTTTGACCAGACGTCAAATTTAGGAGAGTGTCACCTCCGTATCCGATGATGACAAGGACCGAAAGATTTGAAGTGTTCTAAGCTCTTCAGAAAGTTCACCAAACGCGATAAAATTTCACAGAAAAAAGAAAAATACCAGGTATCTAGGAGAATTCAGGTATGAAACACAATTTTTGGAAAAGATCTTCAAAAATAAATTGCTTTGAGAAAAGGAAGACCTAAAAAGGGAAGCTTAACCAAAACAACGGCACACGGCAGACATACACGGCACTCATTGAGTGCCGCACGGCAGTCAGAGACTGCCGCACGGCATTCCATCAGTGCCACCGACATTTTCTGACTGCCGTCTGCTTTTAAAGTCCGTATTTTGCAGAACAATACGTATGTGTATGTAGATAAAAAACAAAAAACTGATAAAGTAAGACTGACAAAACGCGGCAAACAATAAAAATCCACGGTATTTGGTGAGAGCCGTGCGGCACTCACGAAGGGCCGCCGCGGCATTCGCGGAGTGCCACCGCGGCATTCACGGAGTGCCGCAAGAGGTTTTTGACTGCCGCCCTGTGCAGCAGTCTATCCATTTTCAGGAAGTACATATTGTACCACAAAATGAGATGTTTACACCTGTTTTTTACTCCGAATTCACTGAGAATACTTGGTAATTTTTGTCTATAAAAGAGTAGGGATCTTCCTTGAATAGAACAACAACAACAAAAAAAAAGGGAGAATAACAAGAGCAACATACAACACAATACACAAGAGATACAAAATACTACTACACCAACTTTTTTTGGAGAGAAAAGAGAGAGTGTAGAAAACTAGGAAGAAGAAGGGCTTGGAATATCTTCAAAGGAAAGAAACCTTGAGGATAATTTGGAGGTGAACCTCTAACCATAAGTTGTTTACTTACATTTCTTTCCTTTTGAATCTCTAAGTCCTCAAACTACTTTGTTTTCTTTGCTTCATTTCTTTTGTTGATCATACATTCTTGAGACTCTTGGAGATTCTCAATATCTCTCTTGAAATCTCTTGAACATTGATCTTTTGAATCCCATGTAAGCTTGTGCTTCACATGAGAATCAAAGTTTGATCATCACTTCATTTTATAAGCAAATAGATGGATCCAAGTCCATATTCATGACTTGGTTCCTCTAAGCTTGATGTTTCATGGAATCCTTTCTATATTCCTTTGAGACTCATGAGTATTAGTCATGTCTTCATCTCCAATGACCATCAAATGGTAGGAGAAAGTGGTTTTGAGTCTAAGCTCATCCCCATGGTTTAGATTCCTTATTTTGAGATTTCATGAAGTCCATTCATACTTCACTTGAAATCTATAAATATAAAATTCTTTAGCCTCCAATGACCATCAAATGGTAGGAGAAGATGGCTTAGTTCAAGTCCAACTTCATGGTTCAATAGTTGGGGTTAACAAATAAAAGTTGAACTTGACAAATGAAAACAGTGAGTTCACAAACTATTTTTGATCAAAGATTTTTATTTCGAAATCTAACCGTCGAAATCAAGTGAAACCAACGGGAGGATGTCAATAACTCAATGTTCTACCACTGTAATTTTTGTTTTAAAGAAATTTCATGTTTAAAGTGGTTTCGTCATGATTTTTGGGAAGTAACAATAATCTGCCCAGAGTTTCAGCACAGCAATACTCTTTTGAAAAAAGTAAATCGGGATTTTAATAAAGTGTTTGTGACCCAAAATAATTTTTTCTAAGTAGATTAATGTGTTAGGAAGTCACCCTAAAAAGAACAAAACATTTCTGATCTTTTTGCTATTTTTAAAAAATCGTGCAAGAACTCTGGACAGAAGGTTGCAGAATCCTGAGTGATGTCTAGTGTTTTCCATATTCCCGGAGATCTAACCGTTCAATCCTTGATTTTCTTTTTGGGTTGTAATCTAGACTCACAGGGTCATATTATATCCAAAAATCATTAAGATTCAACCGTTGGAAGTATGGTTTTTCCATTTTTCAAGATCTGGTCTGCTCTCTGTAATTTATAAAAAACTGCTACTATTTTGTCTAATCTTATTTATTTCAATTCAAATGGTCTCCTAATGTCTTGGGACCCAAATCATACTTTGAATAATGATAATTTAGCTTAAACCCAGAGGCTAAGTGACCTAAATTAGCGAATAAATCCATGTCTTACTTTTGTTCACATTCATTCATTCATGTACATTAATGCTTATGATTAGAATTAGCTATTTGAATAAAGTCGGATTCCATGCTCGATAGATCTAAGCTAGGGAATCAGGATTAATCTTTTGATATCATATTATTATGTGAAGCATGTGGACTAATCTCTGTTTTGTAGCGCATTTGAGGTACAATTTCTCATCCCTTCTCTAATTTATTCCATTTCTTGATTTTATTGATTTTTTCGACTTAATGCGCGACACCTTAGAATTAGGAATTGTTTTACTTGTATATATGGATTAGAGACCCTTTTCTTAGGTTTTATCTATTCGCATGCATTTGCACGTTTAAATATCCGCGGCCGGATCCCGGGTAAGTTTTCTAGTTCCTTATTCGCACATCATCTTGCTTGCTATTTGAACTATATGGCTTTTGAATGATATTTTGTCACTTGTAATCTTACACCCTTTGAACATGCTTTTTGTAATGTATATTTTATACCTATGTATTATTTAAGGGCACATTAAAATTAATAATTCGATTAGAAGGATGTTGAGTAGAGGCCTATCGCAAGATAGGATGAGAGAGGGTGTTTTAGTCCGACGGGCTCCTTCCTCTCTCATTCATAATCCTCGGACCTAGTTAATCTCTGGTTTCTAAAAAGATCAGTTTGCTTTAAAATGGTTTCTTAATTTTTCCTTTTAAAAATTAAGTGGCGACTCATTTGTTTTGAATTGAAAATTTTGAAAAGAAAAGTTGTGGGTAGAAAGAAAACTGCGATATCCACAGCAGGAACCCTCTGAAAGGGAGCGGACACTCTGTCATGCCAAGACTGGTCAAAGAGCCTCATGGAAGAGGGGTGTAGGGCAGAACTCCTCGAAAAATCAGCAGTAAAAGTATCCGGAACATCCTGAAGCAACCCTAACTTGCGGACTACCGGCCCGGAACATAAAAATGGTAGCATGTAAACCTGGTAACCAAACCCCGGGATGTCGAGGGAGTCACACCGTGACCGAACAGTAAACCCACTGGGGGTAGATCTGGTGAATATCCTTGTAAAAGAGACTTTGGAGCCAAGAAAAGCAGTCATCGGTCGAGTGAAATGGGCGGTGAACCTCCAGGCGATCGTAAGAAAGTTGCCTCCCGAGGTGAGAAGGGTGAGTGAACAGGCTTAGGTGCTCAAGGAGCCAAACCTGTATAACATGAGGGGCCCCAGAAGAGAGCATGGCCCCGGCAGCATGGGCGTGGTCTAAGCCCAATAGAGTCTCCCCGAGGACTAACATGATTGCGCTCCTCATCTCTCGGAGACTGCAAACGATGGGGATAAGGATGTCGACGGAGGATTGAAATAGAAATGGAGAGAGCATAGCTATGGAAAGGGCACTACGCCTAATGACATGATATCCTCCGTCATCCGGATCTCCTATTGGGGCATAAACGGAAGAAAGGCGGTCGAAATGAATGAGCCGGTCACGGATAAAAGAGCTGGCAGTACTATGGGAAATATGAAGAAGAGCCGATAAATCCTGGATGTATCCTGCCTGTACCTGGGGGACTATTAGGTTAGCATAAGGGTCGGTATGGAGAATGACGCTAAACTCCTCAAAAAGCGGACAAACCTCTTCTTGGCCAAACCGAAAGACATGTAAGGAAGGATCCCAACACCTGATAGCAGCTCGGATCAAGTTCTCATCCAAAGCCATATGGCGAAAAGAGAAGAGGTCCGTCAACTTGTGGGACTCAAAGTTAAGCCGGTCGATACCAGAAAGAGAATCCATCCAGACTTTTTCAGGTAAGCAAACATAAATAGTTCCTTTTACTTTGACATACTACAATGCCATTTAAAATGCATTTACAACAGAATTGTATTCCTTTTGAGTAGACAGTTAGTCTTGATAAACAGTGGACGCCTTCTTAACCTGTTCCTCAAATGGCTGCTTATCAACCTCAGTCATTTCATTCCAGAGGGTCTGTAACCCAACCTTGCCAGGCCAGGGGCAGTGCCACATAGAGCCCAGGGTAGGCCTAGGCCCCCCTCTGGAATTCTAAAAATTGCATTTTTAGCTTTAAAATTTATGAGTTTTATAATTAGGCCCCCTGGAATTTTAAATGACACCCTATAATGTTTAAGTTTCTTCAAATAAATTCAGATTATGTTTCTAAATATCACATTTTGAATTACAACTCTTACCCTGAAACGGGTCTAAAACTAAATCTCTCTTTTCTCCTTCTTTTAATTGGGGAATATGTCCTATTAGCCCCATCTTATGCATAATAGGCCCAACTACATAAAGTATTTTGTGATAGGTCCACTAAAAATTATATGACCATAATGCCCCTCTTCCAAATTCATACCATGATTATAGTGTTTCCATTTATTGAAAAGTAAACCCATTATATCCCATCTCTCCCTATTTCTCTCTCTATATGCAAAACCCATCAGACCCTCTCTATCTCTCTCATTGCCCTCTCTCTACTTTCTCTCTCTACATGTATAGTGCAACAGTCACACAATACTCCTCCATATCCGATCTTCTCCTGATGGACCAAGAAGTGTGCAGAGAGCTCCTCACCACCATCGACTACTCCGACCATCGTACTCCTCCGCAACTGTTGTCACTACCGGTGGTGGACGATATTCAAGCCTTCAAGTTCTGCGATTGAATTCTGGTTTTTGGATCGGATCGAATCACATGTGTTCGTCCTCTTCGGATATATAGGATTCGACTTTAATGGATGGCCGAAGCTCCGAGACAGAGTCACTTTGAAAAGGAGATTTCGAGTACGATTCGACGGTGGTTTCCGTTACGATTCAGTGTCCCATTTTTTGCTCACCCCATTTTTTTTCCTAGATGATTCTTCTAATTTTCCCCCTTTTCTGTGACGATTCTTCTTCTTTTTTTTTTTTTTTTTTTTTTTTTTTTTTGCAGTTTTCTATGGCGATAAATTCTACACTATGTGTAGTGATAAAGGGTTTTTGGTTTGGAGTTACATGAGTAGTGGGATTTTTTTCTAGTTTTTTTTTTTTTTTTTTTTTTTTTTATCACTCTTGTCGTTTTCTGTTTTTTCTGAATTTTCAGTTTAGCCTTATAATTTGGTCCTTCTTATAGTTGAATGTTCATGTGTGATGATTGGTGTTCTTGGTTTGGATTTTTTGTTTGATCAAATTCTGAAAAATTGTTATTGTAAAATTTTGGAAAATTGTTAGTGTAAAATTCTGAAAAATTGTTACTGTAAAGTTCTGTAAAAATTGTTAGTGTAAAATTTTAAATTGTTTCAGTAATTATGTATGTGTTAAATTTTACATTGTGTCTATTGTATCCTGATACGATATTATGTATGTTCTGACTTAGATGCAGTGTGAAATTCTGCACACACACACACATCATGAATGGATAATTTAACACCAAACACTATTAGGATGTTCAAATGACAATTCATATGGGCAAGTCAATGTGTGATTGTGACCATGATATGTATATGAATGTATATATATATATATATATGTATATATACAAAAAATTCAAATTAAGGGACTATGAGATTTTATATCATATATCAATTAGCTATAACTAAGGGATTGTTAAATGCAAATTCAAATTGACAGTTCATTCTCATAAATGCAAACTATATCCAACCAAAAATTGCTATGTGTATATGCATATATATATATATATCATATGCACGATGAGCATAATTTGTGAAAAGTAATTACAAATCAATTCAAAATTGATTACAAAATTAATTTCCAAAACATAATTTCGTATATACATATATGTATGTAATATAATTCAAATTGACAGCTCATTCTAATAAATACAAACTCTATCCAAACTAAAAATTGCTATGTGTATATATGTATACATATATATACAGGCAGGCTCTCCAACGGACTGGTCCGTTAACGGACCAGTTTTAGCGACGAGATTTCGTCGCTAAAAGTCATTTTTTTGTCGCTAAAAATGTATTCACCTTTAGCGACAAAAATGTTAACTTTTAGTGACGAAATTTCGTCCCTAAAAACTGGTCCGTCAACGGACCAGTCCGTTGGAGAGCTTGGCTATATATATATATATATATATATATCATATCCACGATGAGCATAATTTGTGGAAAGTCATTACAAATCAATTCAAAATTGATTACAAAGTTAATTTCCAAACATAATTTCGTATATACATATATGTATATAATATATGTAGGGGTAAATTCGTCATCTGAATAATATTAATTGGGGGTTATGGGTTGATAACATACTAGTTCAAAACAATTAGGGTCTATTAATACATACTTATATAGGATGGGCCTAAAGCCGAAAACATTGGTATGAGATTTTCGGGTATATTTCTATATGTTAAACCAAAAAAATTATAGAATTGTGAAATTTTTTGTGAATTTTATTTTTTTGAGGGATATTTGTGAATATTGGATTAGGGTACTTGTGAATTTGTGCACATGTAAATTTGTGGCTTATGTTGAATGGGGGAATTTATGTATACTAAGTAGTCTAAAAAAAATTGAGCAAAAAATAAATAAAAAAAAACCCAAAAAAAATTCGTCTCTCGGGGGCGCTGCCCTAAAAAAACTCCCATATAGCTTAGGCCTCCCCTGATCAAAAATCCTGACTTTGCCCCTGGTCACAGCCTTGCCCACTGCTTGGTTAGAGAAGACCACCAAATCTTCTTCCTTGGTTAGAGAGAGAGAGAGAGAGAGAGATCGAGAGAGAGAGAGAGATTTGGGCGGGATGTGTGTGGTAACTTGTTACCGGTTGGGTGGATAGGACTAAGTGGTTTTAACACAAAACAAATGATTTTGATTATTTTGAATAAAGAGTCCAAATTAATTGGGACCATCAATCCAATGGTCAAATAGGTTCCGCACCATGTGGATGAAACCGCTATCCGTGTCACAGCCTCCTCCCTCATATACATGATGGTTGAGGGTGGATCTTCTATTTTTAGCAGTTTTCTTGTTGCTTTGGCTTTTGGTTGATTGGTTTGATATCATGTTAGTTGAGTCATGTGCTATTTTTTGATGTGAATTGTAAGGTGTGATCTTCCCATGGTTATGCCATGATAAATAAAAAACAATTTTGTTGAAAAAAAAAATTAGCCTTGAAACTTTCCTTTTTGAACGTTTAATTAGGTTATCTAACTCACTCAATAAATTTATTTTTTTCATTTAATTATAAAAAATCGATTTCTTATTTTTATTTAATTATGAAAAATTGAAGCTTCGGCAAACACCAAACTTTTTAACCATAACACATACAGAATAAAACGAGTACAGGTGGCCATGGTGCCTTAGAGAGTTAAAAAAAACTTACTACTCCGTATATTTTTTCATTAAATTTAAAATCTTTAAATTTATAAAATTGGTCCCCCAAAAATTTTTCTATTTTTATATTGGCTCTCCCTGTCTTTCACTACCTGGATTCGCCACTCTGTACTGTATGTATATGTAAGTGCATCATTAACTCAGTCTTGGCTCGATCTACAATTACATGACATGACTTCCATTAATAAAAAAGCCTGCAATGTCTGAAATGAGAATGAATTCATGTTTAATATCTACCTACTATTGGATATGACATGATTTGATTCTTTGAGAAACATTGCAAGTTCAAGACAGCTAAATTTCACTCTCCACCTAACCAAATCATTATACAACAATGTTAGAGTCTATAAACACTTTACACAAATATATATGTATATATATATTTTTTATCTATGCAGGAACACACACTCATGCAAATCCCATGAACTAAAATCTACCAAAGCAAGTCCATACTAACACATTTAAGCATATGGGTCAAAGGAGAGAAAAACCTCTCAAACACTCCCCTAGGGGGAATGGAACCCTCAATCTCCCACTTGGGGGAGGGTGAGTGATGCCACTAGATCACAATGGTCTTGGCACACTTTACACAAATAGACTCTCTCTTTTGGGAGGCACACTTTACACAAATAGACTCTCTCTTTTTTGGGGGATATCGGAGGGTCTAATAATTACTTTATATTTATCTTTGATAATTTTGTGAATCCCACGATACCACCCAAAAGAGATAGTGTTTGTAAAGTATTTGTGTAAAATTTTTGTGCCCCAAACATTACTCATCATTAAATATAGAGTAATATTATGATTCCTAAATTTCTATCATAAAAGTGCTTTCCAAATAATATGGCAGTAGAGCTAGGTCTTATACAGTGAGACCAGTTGAATTTTAATTGAAAGTTATTTACCACACCCTACTAACTACTGTCATATCATTTGGGAAGCACATTCGGGATACATTACACTTATATATATATATACACACATGAGTAATTATTTGGGTACAAACACAATGTATAAACACCACAAAGTATCTATCTCTTTCTTGGTGAGATCCATTGACATTGTAGGATCCACTGATAAGAGAGAGATATATTGTGATGTTTGTTAATTGTGTTTGTGAGATTTATTTGTGCCCAAAACCTTACTCTCTACATACATGCATATAGTTCTATATGTGTATCATGTATGTGTAATGTGTGCATAAGTGTTATCGCAGCTAAAATTCTTGCAATACTAAGGTGCTTGAATTCAATTTCATGAGTTTACAAGTAATGTGACGGAATTCCAAAAATTAAATTGAAATTTGTTAGCAAATCAAAATACACCACTTAATAGCAAAATAAAATCAAAAGGTGACTAAATGATAAAAACTTGTGATTTGTCAAAAAACAACTTTAAATAACTTTTGATTAAAAAATAAAGTTTTTGTGATTGAGTCGTATATACAGAACGACCCTGATTTTAGCGAAAAAAAAAAAAAAGTCTAAAGTCTAAAGTAGTTCTTGGTTGTCAATCACAATTTGTTTTTTTACAGTCGAATCATAGACGCTAATTAATTATCAAATACTATCACTTAGCCAGTCGTTGTTTCCTAATAACTCATAAACTCTCTTTCCATTTTATTTCCACTGTAGCAAATTAATGTACAATCCTGACTTAGTTGTACGTATAAAAACTAAAATATTAAATTATAAATAAAAACTAAGAGAGAGAGAGAAACAAAACTTAAAGGCGTTAACTAGATCACAAACTAACACTACATCTCTGAACAAACTGGTACTTAATGGCGTCACCGACAACCACACCGGAGCTCAGTTCACCGAACGTTATAGCCGCCGGACACCTCACGTACAAATGGTACCTGGTTCAAAAGAAATATATATATATATATATATCAATGTACATAAATCTGAAATTTAAAAAAACAAACATAATTACTATAAATAAAACAAAACTTCGCACAGATAAAAAAAAAATTTAAAAATTTGAAAATAAATCGAGTATAGTGTTCGACACTATAACTTTAAGACGATTTTCGAACTAGTGCTCACGAACCATACACTCTAGCTTCTCTCTCCACCGAGCCTTGAACCTAAAAGTTAGAAACATTCATCCAACTAACCATCTAGTCAAGGCAAGTTGACATTGATGAACATAGTTGTGTTTATACTATTTCAGACACTAACATGCACTGACAA
Source organism: Hydrangea macrophylla (assembly GCA_033977485.1). Lineage (NCBI taxonomy): Eukaryota > Viridiplantae > Streptophyta > Magnoliopsida > Cornales > Hydrangeaceae > Hydrangea > Hydrangea macrophylla. Next base: position 86,687,882 of record CM066999.1, on the reverse strand, counting down.
TTAATATGTATTAATCTAGAGATTCATTATTGAATGAATAATTGCATGTGAAATATATATACAAAGTTATTCTAAAGAAATTGAGGATCTTTGTTGTGACCGTTAGATCGTCATCTAATCTAGGTCATGTCAGTGAAATGACAGAAGCATCCGGAATAAAAATACGATCCAACGGCCGAGAACAGAAGCCTTTCACTTTCTTATAATGAAGGATCCTCGTAACAAAGACTCGGTATATACATACATATATTGATATATATATATATATATATATAAATATATGGAATTGCTAAATACACCACCCTATAGTGTAAAAATGTAAAATTTTGTGAATAAGGTGGTGTATTTTTAGCAAGAAAAGGTAGTACATTTAGCAATACCCTATATATATATATATATATATATATTGTAATTTGTGAATGGTTATTAGTGTAAGGGACTGTTTGACAGAGTCAATTATAGACATGTTCATAATACTTAAATTTTTCCAAAATGGTACCTCCCAGATATGAACGCCCCAATTTTAAATCTGACCCGTCCATCAATTTTGATCATCAAAAAAACAGACCCACTTGCCAAATCGCTACTTATGGCGGCACCGTTGTACGGTGCCACTGGGACGGCTGTTCCGTAAACGAACGGCGACCAAGTGTTGATCTCTTTGTGACCCTCATAGGTTGGGGGCAAAGCGGTGTAGTATGAAATCTGTTGGCTTTGATAGGTGGCGTAAACGTGGAGCCAATCGTAGTAGATCCCGATTCTGGAATTGGGGTTTCGAGAATTGATTGTGACTTGAAGGTTTGTGGTGAGGAGGTTCGGGACGGTGGCGTTTAGGGCAAAAACGGTGGCGTCTTGGAGGACGAATCTGGGCTTTTTGGGGTGGATGGCAGCCCATGTTATGAGGATTGTGAGGAGGAGGAGGATGATGAGGATGAGGAGGGCGGCGAAGAGGCGGCGGAGGAGCTTGTGACGGTTGCTCTGGTGGTGGATGCACTCTTTTTCCGACATTGGTGCGGTGGTGGCGAGTTGAGCTGCGTTTTGGGGCTGGGAAGGTGAGAGCCTGAGAGGTGTGTGAGCAGTGAGTGGTAAGAGAGTGGGGTTTATTTATCTGTATATAGAGAGAGAGAAAAAAAATAAAATTGGATCTCTCTGTTACTATATTAGCACTACTTGCATGCCTGGTTTGTTTTCTTTGCTGTTTAGGTCCCTTGGAGAAGTTTTTGGTTATTGTGATGGTCTAACGTGGCAACGGTGGCATCTCTTGGAGAAGTTATTAAGTGAGCCCGTCACGCCACGTCAGTATGATGTGGTGTGACCATTTAATATTAATCAACCATTTGTTCCTTATTTTTAAGGAGATCGTGACAAGTGGTTAGTGGAATTTCAAATTTCAAATATGATAACCACTTGTCATGATTTTCCTAGAAGGAGGGAACAAGTGGGTGGTTAAGATTAAATGGTCACACCACGTCAGCATGCTGACGTAGCGTAACGGGCTCACTGAATATTTTCTCCATGTCTTGGTATCCCTTAACCAATGAGAGAAGGCTTTTTGTGTGGGCCGCACATGCAGCTCCTACATGCACCGGATCTCATTTTTCGGTACGCGTTGCACCCATAAGGCTCTCTCATATGAGTAATGCTAGGCACACTTTGAAATCCACACTGAATTTGACATCCAATTTTAAATGCATGTACCATGTGCTATGTAAGTGGTGCACAGAAAAGTGTGAAAAAATCACACAGCACAAGGTATATGTATTTAAAGCACAAGATGTCAAATTCAGTGTGGATTTCAAAGTGTGCCTAATATTACTCCTCTCATATTGGTTGGAAGGTATCATATAGGCATATCATATACCATGTGGTACCCTCAACATACCTAAAATTCTATCTTTTGATTGATAGCTATTCAAGCATTTTACCAAAAGAATAATAACAATAAGGGTTAAATACACTCACACTCCTTGTGGTTTGGCCAATTTGCACTTGACATCCCGTGGTTTAATTTTTGGCACTAAAATCCATGTGGTTCGAACTAAAGTGCAACTGTTAAAATTTGCTAACGAAGAAAGTTGAAATGACCAAATTACCCCCAAGTCTTCATAAAAGTGTTAAGTACAAAATTTATTTACTGCAATTCATTTAGAGAGAAACATATGGATTTGAATTGGGTGTGAAAGAATCTTTGACATTTTTTAGGATTTTCTTGGTATATATATAGGTCATGTGCTTGATCCAAAGAAAATTATTTATGACTTATTTTTCTTCGGCAAAAGAGTCATTTTACCTTTCAAATTAGGACTACCAAGTGTAAAATCATTAATTTGGATAGAAAAAGTCACAGTTGTTATTTAGTCCGAACCACAGGGGCTATTATTCCCAAAATTTAAACCACATAAAAGTAAGTGCAAATCGGTCAAATCACGGGGGGTGTAAGTGTATTTAACCCTAATAATATATAATCGTGGGTTTTCTAAATTGAATAATTCTATATTCTTTAAAAGGAAAATGCTGAGTATACAAGATGTGTTTATCTAAAATGTTCACTTGCTATATTTCAATAGCAATTTTGAAATTAAATCTCAATTTGTGTTCTTCTTTTGTAATTAATTAAGAGTTTTAATTGTCCATATTATCCGGTATCTATTTTGGGTGTGAACATTTAGGTGTAATCTCTAGCATTACTCGTTTCAAGTATAATTTTTACGTACTTTAAAGTTGTGTACTTTAAAGTTGTACCATCACAAGCTGTGGCTTGGAAAGTGATAAAGTATTTGAGAAGCCAAGCATTCCTCTTTTATATTTGCTTCCTAATTTGGGAAACATATTCATTACTATAGTTATTTTGACGAAAGATTGAATCACAAGTCAATAAAATCTCTATGAAAAAGCTATCCTAATTTGTGGAAAAGATAGTTACGTACACGTAAGCACGTATCATATCAATGTGTATGATTAAGGTAATGCAGAAGTGATATCGCTGTTACACTAAACATTTTCTCCATATTTGAATGTAAGTGATTCAATAGTTAATCATTCAAAATAGATTATATACTTCATTTTGGAAAAATCTTATAGTGCAATTAAGTGGTTATTAATTATGGTCACACCGTATGGGTAAAAGGGTTATAATTATTTTGAGGACCTACCGAGTGTCAAAGTTTGTATGTTGATTGTTGGGTGTCGAAAATTTTAATAGTTTGAAAACAATTGTGATTTTGAAAGAGTACATCAGTTTGGCACCAACGTTATATATATATATATATATATATATTTTTTTTTAATAAATTACACTTTAGTCCATTAAACTATAAATTTTTTTTAATTGGGTCTGTAAACTATATTTTTTTTTCTTTAATTGGGTCCTTATTCAATCAGTCTCAGTTATCTTAAATTATTAGGATTGTCTTGCGCGTAATACTTATTTGTCACATGTTAGGTTAAGACAAACACGGGAGATTGTGAATGACTAAAAAATGATGCAATAGTGGGTATGATTGAATGCGATTTTGGATCTAGTCAAATGTGTGTACGAATTTGATTAAATGCGATTTCGAATCTGATTGAATGCTATTTTTCACACTATTCACAATCTCCTGTTGTCTTAACCTAACATGTAACAGATAAACATTTTCGTGCAATGCACGTGATAATTTCTAATAATTTAAGCTAACAATGTCAAAACTTGAGTCTGATTTAATCAATTTTTAAAGTTCAAGGACCCAATTGAAAAAAAATAGTTTGTGAACCCAATTGAAAACATGTGTATAATTTAATGGATTAAAGTGTAATTGCCCTATTTTTTTTTTTAAATAGCAATAACTTTTCAAAATCTACTCAAAAACAAATTTTGGATATAGCACATACCCAAAGTTACATAAATCCAAGTGAATCCCAAGTTTTAGTACCTATTGTTTAATGTTTACTTCGAGGGGATAGGACAGAGAGTTTATTATTTTCATATATTATTATAGAGAGAGAAATTAACCAAATACCTTTTTTTTTTATGCTGAAGAAAATTAACCATATACTTATTTTCATTGAGAGGGTGTCGTGGTCTAGTTGTTCCATTTTCTATGAAAGTAACTTTTTCTTTTCACAGTACATGTATTATATATATATATATATATATATATTTCTGTATATTAGATATAGATAAAGTGGAAAAAGATTTAAGAATGGTAGAGATCAAAATGAAAACATTAGGAGCTACACACTGCAAAATTCACACTGAAATTCACACAGAAAAATCGTGGCTGTTGACTTCGGTGAATCTCCGTGGGATCCATGTGGAACCCACAAAACGGCCACAATTGTCCTGTGTGAATTTCAGGATAAATTATGGAGTGTGCTTAGCAGTATTAAAACATTATAGAGTGATAGCTCTTTGTTATAAAGGTGAATGAATACATGGTTCCATAAACCCCAAACCATATTCATAAATACAAAACACCTCCAACTTTAAAGCAAAAGCAAGTAAGTCTTACTTTTTTTGAAAAACCAAAAATTGTGCTAGAATGCATCTTCTGAATAAAATTGAAAATAAAAATATTAATGTAATTATAATTGGCGAAAATCCATCGTGCAAATATCATTCCAAACGGAGCTATAGCAAGAAAGTCCTATTTGACATCAGGTTTTGAAGTTGATGAGTGATTATAAAATTTCAAATGCTAAAATGATATCATTTGACAAATTAGTTTATGTGATTTAATTGTAGAACAATTTTTCTCCATCTTAGGTTTTTTTCTTTTTGACTAGTGTCATAGGGCCCCTGTGACTGGGGTTAGTAGAGAAATAGTACTCATTCTCGGGTTAGTAGTTAGTAACACACACACTCACACAGACAAGGTGTAAAAGCACATGGGGAGTCAAAGTCCTCATTAAAGAAATACTCCCTTATGCGGCCCCAAGATTTGAACTCACAACCACCCAATTGGGGGTATGGGTCCTGACCATCTCAACTAGGTGAGATGGTTTCCATCTTAGTTTTTGAAACTAGAAAAAAGCTTAAGTTTGACTAAAAATAAATTTTCAATCATTAAAACATAAGTTGTTGCCAAACAGACCCAAGTAGTGCACTTAGTAGGAGAAGAGTTACCGTGGTATGGCCACTTTGATGTAGGGGTGGGCAAACAGTTCGGTTAACCGAACAAACTGAACAAATCGAATCGAATTTTCAATTTCAGTTCAATTATTTCAGTTAAAAATTTCAATTCGGTTAAAAATCGAACTGAATTAAAAAATTTTAATTCGATTAGCAGTTGCCTCTAGGCAAACCGAACCGAATCAAAAAACTGATTTGTTTATTTATTTTTTATTTTCTATATTATTAATGTACTTATATATAACTATAAATAATAAAATATAAGTATTTCTACAATTGAAAACAAAGAAAAATATGTTAATTTTCTTTTCAATATGAAAGAGAAAGGAAAAAAAAAAGTTGTGAAAAATGAAAAATAAAAAACAAAAAATTTGATTTTTTTACAATTCAGTTAACCGAATAACCAAACCGAACCGAATTTGTAATTCGGTTAACTGAACCAAATCAACCGATTTAAATTTCAGTCAGTTAACAATTGACGTTTTGCCAAAACGAATCGAACTGAACCCAAACCGAACTTAAATACCCCAAATTGAACCGATCTAACCGAATACCCACTCCTTTGATGACATCTTATATAGGGATTATTAAAAACCAGTCAACTTTTGTTTGACATTTTAAAGGATAGTCAATTACTTTTTCAAAATAAAAAAGAAATCAAGTTAAAACAAAAAATTTAAAAACACATCAAATTTTGATTTCTTTTAAATAAAAAAATAAAAAAATTACATTTACTCTCATCTTCTTCCTCACCACTATCTCCACCACCATGGCTGACCACCACACCACACCACGACCACCACCACTACTAACCACCACTACACCACGACGACAACGACCACCACCACCACCACCACCACAGCCTCTCTCTCTATATATATAATACATGAATATATATATATATATAATATATGGCCACTACCATATCTCTTCTCTCTCTTCTCACCACCACCACCACGGGCTTTTGTTGGATTGTTTTTGGGTTATATGTGAGCTATTTATTTGGATTATAGCAATTTTATTGAGTTGTAACATTTAGTTGTTAGGCTTTAATTTAAAACAAAGTTTTGGGTCATGGGCCTCTTTATTTCAAAAACCGAAACTCAAACCTAAAGTATGATGTGACATTCATCTCACATTGTTTAACACACAAAGAGGTTTTTGCTCCTTATATATGCTTTTCTTTCATAAGCTTGTAACATTCTGTAGTTGAGAGGCTTTCTCACTCGCGCGCAGGGGAGGGCTGCAAATCTTGGTTTCTGACCTCCGATTTGGCTTGAAAATCGTGACTTACGCGTGCACGTCTTGTGTCTCGAATTGTACTCTCGCGCGTAGGGGTACTGTCATGTTTTTGCTACTAGTATTAAATTTGCTTTTGGACTGTTGGACCATTCTGCATATGTTTAATTGTCTTAACTCAATATGACTATTCGAGTCACTATTTAATTTCTATATTAAAAATATGACTGTTGGTGAGTCATTATTTCTTTATCTGTTTTACTATATATATATATATATATATATGATCCCACTCTTCCAATTCAATACACAACCAAGACAATTCTCTCTTTTATCTTCTTTACATTTTTCTGGAGCATTTTCTGAGTACTCAAATTCTCTTCCAATTCAAGTGCATGCCTGAAAGAGTTGGTTGATAAATCCTGGAGAACATAGCGCTATGACCTTGTGCATTGAGTCATTGACTCAGAGGGGCGGAATTGTTCTCAAGGACAGTGCAATCTATTGCACACCTCAACCAAGAATCAAAGTTTCATCCATCTATTCCCAACAGCTTCCTCCCTCATCCACCTTTGCCATTGCTGAGTAGAAAAAAAAAAAGTTGATTGAGATTTAATAATCCCTCTTATATATTGATTCAAGAGAATTAACTCTGTGGTATGAAGTCAACGCTTAGTTATTGACAAAGAGTAATTAAACTAACTTGTAAAATATGTGTGTTCGATTAAACCATGCACTCACAGCTAAAAAAAATTTAAAAAATTAAACCTTAGATTAACCACCGCAATGTATCAAGTGCTTAGACAATATTATAATAATTAGTTCACTGCCCTATGTTCATCTTATATATAGTTACAAAAAAAATTCAAATAATATATTTTATCATTTTTGTAGCTGTCAATGCGCGTACAGCACATGATGATTTCAGTGTAGTGCATAGTTTTTCTTGGGCTTAAATTCAAAACATACCCTGAAGTTTAATTAGTATCTATTTTATTTTTGTCATTATTTCAATTGCATCAATTTATTTTTGAAGTTTTTAAATCTAAACAATATGGTCTAAAAGTCTCATTATTCGATTAGAAAATTTGACAGAATTAATTCATCCACTGCGAGATTGGCGGAGTTCTATTTTTACCGCTAATAAGCACGAAAGTGCACACGAGTAAATGTCATCAACTTTTCTCACAATAGTGGACATTTGTAATTAAGTGTTGGAGATTTGGTTCAAAGAACACAATCTCCACATATGAAATTATAATTAAATAGACAGAGAAAAGTGATTTCCTTGCAAAATTGTGAATCGCGCGAAGAGCTTACCACTATTTTGGTACAATATTGTATCAAATATTGGTACCATGTAAAGTTATAGCCTGGGTCGAGGCGTGTATTAGATCAAATTCTTTAAGACTAAGACGATTCACACCTCTCATGATTTTGACCGGTATAGTATGAATAACACGTCGCCTTTAAAATACAACAACCAAACGCATGGTTGTGGTCTCCCTCAATCTATTTTTTTGGGAAACACCGGAACATCTCCCAACATCATTCTTTGCCCAAATATAAAGTACAATATGATAACAGAAAGAAGTGTTGTACCATCTCATGGTCTTATGGTAATATATATTATTTTGAGAATTGCCTAAAAGCCTCCTTATATAGCCTTAGGAAGACAATCATAAAAACTCCATAATGAGTGAGATTTAAGCCCTATGAAAGTGTAAGTTTGTAAGTTTGTAAATTATAGTCTATTATAGTCTAATAAATCAAGCCAATAAATTAAGAGGTGTATAATGGTTTATAACTCCCACCAATAATAGCCTCATAAATCCTCCAAATAATGACATGCAATAGGGTTATACATAGAGTTAAGGATAACACTAAATAATAGATATACTACTCTCTAAAAAGTATAAAATTAAAACTCCAAATTAAAAATTTCTAACATTAAGCCTTTTTTCTTTTGAGTAAAGTTATTCTTTACAAGATTTGTATTTAAATAGTTCCTAAATATACAGAGCTCATCATATGAGGGATGCCTCATTTTATTAAAATGAGGATTTTTAATCCTGGCCGTTGGAGATTATTTAATCAATGCAGTAAATGATGAAAGTAATTCAATTATGTATAAATCATAGTAAGGAGACTTCTGATAAAAAAAGATCTAGATCTTATAAAAAAAATTTATTATCAAGATCTGCAGTAAAAGTGAAATTTATTGTGCAGTAAATGATCTCCAACGGCTAGGATTAAAAGTCCTCATTTTAATAAAATGACGGATCCCTCATAAGCAGCTTTCCTCCTATATATATATATATGGCAGTGGGACCATGCATCTTTAGTAATAGTGGAATCACACTTCAACATCTTTCAATTAAAATCAAGTGAGTCCATCGAAAGTGAAAATCACTGGTTAGGTATGACCAGAGTAGCCTTAATTAACTGTTGGAAACCTATGACCAGCCTCACCAAAACATCCATTCGGTTGCTTAATAATCATTAGGTCCATTACTGGATTCAAACAATAAACTACACAGTTATTAGGAAATTTAATTTAAACATTATAAAATAGAATCGTGCTTATGTTATGTATTATCGCCTCCAATTAATGTTTGGAAATTTAATTAATTAAAATAGTAATAACTTAACCATAATTGTTAATCAACTTCTTACTTTTTATCTTTCTGGAGTTTGCCCTTTCCTTAATAAATCAATATAATTGCAAAAAATATATGTATATATATATAATTGCAACTCAAATTTCTAGGATAAGAAATCATTACAATAGAAATAATAGAAGAGTTAAATAGTATTAAATCCAATCTACTATTAGTTTGTTATAATAGATCCAGCCCATAAAACATTTAGTGATAGATCCATATTTTGTTGAGTGACAAAACTATCCCTAAAACTCATCAAAGAGTCATTCCCTTTCAAACCCACTTATCTGATTTGGAAACACCCAAAATTAAGGATTTTTAAATTTTAAACACTATATATTCATATAATATATATATATACACAATCAATATTTCATACTCTACCTCTACCTCTCTCTCTCTCTCTCTATATATATATATGTGTGTGTGTGTGGAAAAATACACTATTTTATCAACGACATGTTGTCAAGACAGAAACATTCAACAACAACTGAGGAATCCACAAAACAGAAATAGGAACATTCATCTTTCTGTTTTCGAGATACAAACTAGATTTGTGAATAAACAAAATTGTGGATTCGTGGGTTTAATACTCTCTCTCTATCTCTCAATTTCTGTTTCGTTTCAACTTTCTGTTTTGGAGAAACATTCATCAACAGAAGCATAATCATTTATCTTCATTTGTGGATTTCTCCAAATCTTTATTTCTGCTTTGTTTCTCAGCATCATGGGATCTCGAGCACCCATGGGGATCATGAATAACTTCATCAACAACATGCTCGAGAACATTGTTGATATTAATAGGGTTTCCGTAGTGTGAATTTTAACACTCAAGAATTAAAATTTCACACTAGTGGCAGTATGTAAAATATTGTTGAACTTAATAGGTTTTCGTAGTGTCAGTGTGAAATTTTACACTACTCGCAGTGAAAATTTCAACCTAAACATTATTCAAAAGAGTGAAATTTCACACTGCTCGCAGTGAAAAATTCATACATTTATTCCAATTAAGTTGATATCTTCTCTTCGATCTATTGTTATATCCTTCAATCTAAAACTCTCATGAATGTAGTATAATACATACTGTCATATAAGATTATTGGCAGAACAGAAAACACATGAATGATGTTAGCAAGATGTAACAATCCCATAATGTAGATACCTAAAATCCTGGGATTTTATTTTTCATTTATTAGATATCCAAAAATAAAAGTATATGAGAGCAGATTTTTCAAAAAATGATTTTTCAAAATCTAATGCGATTCATGGCAACAAACACAAAAAAATGGAAATCACTATAATTATGGACTATTAATTCAAAATTAGATATTGGCAAGTCAAAATACTATCATAACTACCAGAATTAGTGTCTGTATATATATATATATATGACAAGTCAAAATAAGATTTATTGAATATCTATGTAAAATTTCACACTAATGAACTAGTTGAGGTTTAAAATGAACCAGTTGCAGTGTAAAATTTCACACTAATGAACCCGTTGCAGTGTAAAAAATGAACCAGGTAGTTGAAGCCAAATGAATTGAATTACCCAACTCATGATTTGGAGCTAGCAGCAGTCGTGTTCGCACTTAAGATTTGGAGACACTACCTCTATGGGGAGAAGTTTGATTTATTCTCAGACCACAAGAGCCTCAAGTATTTGTTTACTCAGAAAGAGCTGAACATGAGGCAACGCCGGTGGATGGAACTGATCAAGGACTATGACTTTACATTAGAGTACCACCCTGGTAAGGCTAATGTAGTCGCTGACGCCCTAAGTCGGAAACCTCAAGGAACGATTGCTTCATTGATGATGAGGGAATGGAAAGCTTTAGAGACAGTCACAAAATTTGATATGCAGATTTCTGAGGGAAGTGTCGGGAAACACTTTGGATGCGTCATGGTACAACCAACACTTGTGAGTCAAATTATCGAGGCCCAAAAGAAAGACGAGAAGTTTCAAGTATGGTTCGCCAAGATGTCAGAAAAAGACCCTACAGAATGGAAGGTTGGGGCTGATGGAGGGTACAGATGTTTAGACAGATTGTGTGTGCCAGATTTAGGAGACTTGAGAAAAGATATTCTCGAAGAAGCACATAAATCGAGACTGACAGTACACCCAGGAGGAACAAAGATGTATAACGATTTGAAGAGAAACTTCTGGTGGGAAGGGATGAAACGAGAAGTAGCCGAGTTTGTGTCTAAATGTTTGACTTGTCAACAAGTGAAGGCCGAACATCAGAGACCCTCGGGATTGTTACAACCCCTACCTATTCCAGGATGGAAGTGGGAACACATAACTATGGATTTCGTGGTTGGACTACCCCAGTCACAACAAAACCATGACGCGATTTGGGTAATTGTGGATCGTTTGACGAAGTCCGCATACTTCATCGCGTATAATATGACTTACTCAGTAGAAAGGATGAATCGAATGTACCTATAGCAAGTGTTGCGACTGCACGGTGCGCCTGTATCAATTGTATCAGACCGCGATGCATGTTTTACCTTGGGATTTTGGGAAAGTCTGCAGAAGGCTATGAGAACATCGCTCAAGATGAGTACTGCTTTCCATCCTCAGACCAATGGACAGACCGAGCATGTTAATCAGATTATGGAAGATATGCTGAGAGCTTGTGCAATCAATTTTGAAGGATCTTAGGAGATGCACTTACCGTTGGTCGAATTTGCGTATAACAACAGTTATCACTCGAGTATTTGGATGGCACCGTTTGAAGCCTTGTACGGACGGCCCTGTCGATCTCCGTTGTGTTGGGCTGAAGTGGGAGACACAGAATTGTTGGGACCAGAGTTGGTGAGAGAGACCAATGAAAAGATTTTACTGGTCAGGAAAAGAATGAAAACTGCATAGAGTAGACACAAGAGTTATGCGGATCGACATCTAAAGGATTTGGAGTTCAGTATCAGCGATCACGTTCTCCTTAAAGTTTCACCTATTCGGGGAGTAGTACGTTTTGGTCAGAAAAGAGGGAAGTGGGCACCTCGTTTCATCGGACCATTCGAGGTTTTGGAGCATGTTGGGAAAGTGGCTTATCGACTCGCGTTGCCACCAAAGATGTCTGGTGTTCATAACATATTCCATGTCAGTATGTTAAGGAAATACATACGGGATAGACATTTGAGGATTCTTGACCAGAGTATCAAGAGACTGAGAAGAAGAGACGTTCCTTTGGTTAAGGTTCAGTGGAGGCATCATGACAAGGGAGAAGCGTCATGGGAGTTAGAGTCAGACATGAAAACTAGATACCCCGAGTTGTTTCAGGATTAGTTAGCTCAGATTTTGGGGTGAAATCTCTGTTAAGGTGGGTAGAGCGTAACACCATGTATTTCTTTGCTTTTAATAAATGAGCATTTCATTTTAATTTCTATTTCTATTATTTTTATTTGGGGTCAAACCTTAATTTCCATAAATATAGAAATGCTTTCTATGGTTTTGAAAATTGGTATCTGTACTTTTGTACAACCCGGAATTTATTCCTACGCTAATATTATTTTCCTGTATTTTATTTTTAAAACGTAAAACACCAATTTATGTTTTAATCTGCGTCCTTACTGCGTTTGGGTGTGGGAGCACGTGAGCTCAACTACACCGGAGAAATTCTTTGTCTTGCTTGGAGCCTAAAACAAATCCACATATATATATATATATTTGTATCTCTCACACAGACTCTCATTATCTCAATTCACTGTCTCTCTTTTCCTCCTCAATTCTCTCTAATCTCTTGGACTCTCAAGACCAACACACTACACAATCAGTTTACATACATGATATGCTCATACACACATACATAGTTTCATATATATACATAATCAAGAACGGGGGAGTATAAATTCATTATCGACGGATTATTTCGGCGGAATTCTTGGTCTCAAATTCCTTGTACTAGCAACCTCTGTGAGTAATCTAAACTCACTCTCCATGTGTATAAAGGTATATTTCAGTATATATATGTGGGTATATGTGTATATATATAGATACACCATTAGAGCCTGAAAAATTGAGTTTTAAAAAAGTTAACCAAAATAAATTCCGTGAATTGGGAATGAAAGATTTTAGTCCCAATAAGCTACGGTTCGAATCCTACGAAGTAATTCATTCGTATCGCGACGTACCGTTGATTTAAAGTTTTGACCCTTACTTTAATCGCGAATATCTAGAGATACAATCCGTTTTTGTTTAAATTGATCGCATATTCTTAATCTATGCGGAAAACCGAAAAGATCCATATATTGCACGACATGTTTGAAACAGAATCTAAAAATGGGTCTATGACAGTTTTAAAAATTGAAAACAGGGGGAAAAAAAACGAGGAAGATGACATTCTGTGACAACTTGCACGCGCGACCTGCGTTATTTTGGGCAGAAAGGAAATTTTAAAAGATTTTACGAAAATGGCCTAATCGCGCGCGCGGCCCGCTTGAGCGACCCCTCGCTCGCGCGACGGGGCAGTTTTGACAGTTTGTTCACTTTTGTATCAGGGACCGTCTGGAAAATATTTTGGAAAGTTTTAAGGAACTGTTTGGCTGATATACTATTTTAAAGGTCTATGTTTTAAGAATTGAATGAATACGAACAACAAAGACCGAGATTTATGTTGAACGAATATCCAGCTTTGAGATTAATAACGGTTGCTACAATTTATGAACATTGACATACATATTAGGGTCGAGGATGTGTTGACATGCATGTGTGTGAGAAAGCGTGAAAAGAGTAAAGAATGGCGGTCTGGTGTGTAACCTCAATATAGATCGGATATTATTCCTGGTATTGGAGGCGACAGTGTTGTGTACAACTTAGATATCGATCGGATATTATTCCTGGTATCTAAGGTGCGCGTTTCGGATATCGATCGGATATTATTCCTGGTATTGGAGGCGACAGTGTTGTGTACGACTTAGATATCGATCGGTTATTATTCCTGGTATCTAAGGCGCGCGTTTCGGATATCGATCGGATATTATTCCTGGTATCCGAAGCGATGGTTGGTCGTGATCGACCCAGATATCGATCGGATATTATTCCTGGTATCTGAGGTGATAGCGTGGCGTGCAACCTCAATATCAATCGGATATTATTCCTGGTATTGGAGGTGACAGTGTTGTGTACGACTTAGATATCGATCAGATATTATCCTGGTATCTAAGGCGCGCGTTTTGGATATCGAGCAGATATTATTCCTGGTATCCGAAGCGATGGTATGGTTGTGCGATTTGGATATCGATCGGATATTATTCCTGGTATCCAAGGCAACGATGGGTTGTGCGACCTAGGTACTGAGCGGATATTATTCCTGGTATCTGAGGTAATGGTTTGGTTGAGTCGAGTTTTGTTGAGAGAAAAGAGTCAGAAAGATGAGATGTTAAATTGTTCATGCACGGTCGCATATTTATTGCTCATTATTAGCCCCCGTGACTTATGTTGAAGTTGGAACCTTAAATATATTGTTCTATCAGTTTATATTACACTGTGGTTATATATGCTTATATATACATTGCGAGCACTTGTTTATTTTGCTCACCAGCTTTCATAAGCTGACGGCGTTGATACGTCCTGGACTCTATGTCCAGATTTTCAGGGTCAAGAGCAGCCAGGGTATTTCGACTATGCTAGTTAGAGGCAGGGGACTTTCCAAGAGGCTGTTTTATATTTCTTATGTCTTTTATTTTGGAGTTGTAATAGACTTTCTGATAGATTTGAATAAGGGCGTTTTATGCCTAAGACCTTGACTTATGTAATAGTTAGTAAGTTTTAATTTTTGGAGTTTATGTTTATTAGTTTTCTTTTCTTTAGAAATGTTGTTTAAGTTATTTGTTGCAGGGACAATTGGTCATACTCACTTGTCACGACCTACGAGTCCATAAAGGAAATTAAATGCTTTCCTGTGTTATGCTACGTCAGGGCGTGACATACCTATTCTACCTTATAAATAATCTAGTTTCAAAAATAATAATAATAATAATAACATTAAAACAAAAACTATAGATAATTTTTCTTTGATAAATATATATAAATATATATTGACAAGTACAGTTCGGATATTAGGCGGACCCTAAAAAATGGACCTAAGAGACGGACTGTGTAAAGACTGAGAAATTTCAAAGAGTGAGAACTTCTCAGTCTTTTGTGAGAATTTCTCAGTCTTTACACAGTCCGTTTTTTAGGTCCATTTTTTAAGGTCCGCTTAAGATCTATACTGTTCACAAGTATATACATATATAAACCTATCTTTTAAAAAATTTATATATAATAAGACATATATATATACATATATGTATGTGTCTTATCTTCTAAAATATATATATATAAAAGAGGTTTTTTTACTTAGATATAAATAATAATAATAATAATATTTTTGAAACTTAGTTTTCTTTTACTTTATATGTCCTTAGATACTACTGAGGCTTTATATCAAGTACCACATAATTCTAATATTTCTAATGATTCATCTAGTATGCAATTCCCTAGGATAATGGTTGAAATTGAAGGCATAGAAGGAATAGCTGATGATGCTCATAGTGAATATGGGGATAATATACCACAACTTGTTTTACCAGAGCGAGAACAATGCTCTTTACGTGATCTATTTACCACAGAATGAAACATCACTCCTTCTTGCATCACTCTACCTAGATATACAGGAAACTTTCACTTTAGACAAGGCATGATTCCACTCTTACCAACTTTCCATGGAATAGGGTCAGAATGTGCTTATCTTCATATTCGTGAATTTGAAGAAGTTTGTAGTACGTTCTCTAATCAAAGTTGTCCTATTGAAATAATCCGTCTTAAGTTTTTCCCTTTTTCTTTAAAAGATAAATCTAAAGCTTGGCTTTTATCTCTACATCCTAGATCTATAACTTCATGGCATGATATGAATGAAGCTTTTCTTAAAAAGTTATATCCAAAAAATTTAACTAATATCATGTTGCGTCAAATTAAACTTTTTGCTCAAAAAGAAAAAGAACCATTCCTAGAAGTTTGGGAACATTTTAAAGATCTCCTACTAGCTTGTCCACATCATGGATTTAAAAAATGGCGTCTAATTAATTTCTTTTATGAACGATTACAACCAAATTCAAAGAAATTAGTTGAAACTATGTGTCAAGGAGAATTTTTGAGTAAAATTGCCGACGAAGCTGAATCATACTTTGATTGACCTGGCGAAAATGCTTTCCAGTGGGAAAAAGAAGAAATTGGTAGGGCGGAAAAAGTTAAAAGTTTATACCAATTACAATCAGAAGATGAATTAACAGTGAAATATGAAGAATTAGCACGTAAAATGGAAACTATAACAGTAGAAAAAATAATCCACCTAAGAAGAAAAGAGACCTTTGTGATAATTGTCGTATGTTAGGACATCCTACGAATCAATGTCCTAACAGTTCAAATTGTCAAGAAATAGCTCCAGCAGAGGTAAATGCTATGAATAATTATAGGGGTTCCCAAAACTCTTATGGTAATTCATACCAGTCTAAACGGAGGAATCCTCCAAATTATATGTATACCAAAGAGGGTATTTTAAAATTTCAACCTCAATAGTATCCTCAAAATAATCAATATTTACCTCTTCCACCTCAATTTCAACAAACACAAAATACATATCCTAATACACAGCAAAATTCTAATGTCTATGTGCCTCCGCACAAGAAAGTATAAGAGGAGCCTTTATATATAATCTATGGTGCAACAATTAATACAAATTATGAGAAAACTACAACATCTATGGATAGGATTAACAATCAACACGATTCTAAAGGAAGAAGAAATTTTCCTGCCCAACCACAACCTAATCCAAGGGGACAAGCACAAGTTGATCCCTCATCTTCTGGTAATAGTCAACATGAACAAGTAAAAGTTATAACTATACTAAGAAGTGGTAAGGCTGTTGGATAAGAAATTTCACATTCTTCAGAAGAAATTGAGCCTACAAATAAGGATGACAATATACTAGAAATTGAGGAAGAAATAGATGAAGATAAAATTGCTAATGAAGTTGAAGAAAAACAATAAATTTCTGAAGAAAATGAAACATCTAATTTACTAGTGGAAAAAGAAACAAAGAAAATTCTTGAATATCCTCCTCCAATTCCTTATCCACAACGTTTGAAAAAAAAATACCAAAATATTAAGAATCATGAATATTTAGAATTATTTAAACAAGTTTATATTAATATTCCTCTCTTAGATGCAATTAATCAAGTAACTGCTTATGCAAAATTTTGAAAAGATTTATGTACTGTCAAACGTAAGCAAAATGTAAGAAAGGATGCGTATTTCGCTGACTTCCCTGAAGAAGTTAATTCCATCGTACAACATAATTTACCAACAAAATTTAAAGACCCAGGTACACCAACAATATCTTGTATTATTGGAAATCACAAAATCAATCACGAACTCCTTGACTTAGGAGCTAGTGTGAACTTGCTTCTTTATTTTGTTTATCAACAGCTTGGATTAGGTGAACTAAAGCCTACTCGTATGGTATTACAACTTGCTGATAGATATACAAAATATCCATGAGAAATTTTGGAAGATCTTCTTGTCAAAGATGACAAAATTTATTTTCCCAGTAGATTTTGTCATCTTTGATATAGAACCAATATTAGATACTAATATGCAAATACAAGTCTTTTTTGGAAGGCCCTTTTTGGCTACCATTGATGCCACTATTCGAATCCGTAGTCGTATGATAACTATAGTGTTGAAACTTGATATACATTGTTGGGCCATTCTCTAATAGCTTAAGCTTTTGGAGTAGTTGGTAACTTAACATGGTATAAGAGCCTTGCTTGTGGGAGGTCCTGGTTCGACTCTCCATCCTCGCTTTATTGCGCATATGTATTTGCACTTTGTTATTTGTCTCCACTATGATGGAGTTTGGTTTGTTTGCTCTCCACGTGCAAGTCGGGTTACACGTGAGGGAGGGTGTTGAAGCTTGATGTACATTATTGGACCATTCTCTAACAGCTTAAGCTTTTGGAGTAGTTGGTAACTTAATATGTAGTATTTGGAAATATGACTTTTAATATTAAATTTTTTTTCTAATCTACAACATCAAGAAGAAGATGAGAACATTAAAGAAGTTCATGCTATTGAACTCTATCACGAGAATATTTTAACTTGACTTGTTATAATGATCCAGTAGAATCTTTTATTAATAAATCTATTTAGAAGCTAGACAGTAATAATCTACAAAAACATCTTATGAGTTAAGTATATTTTAATGAAGATTCAGTAGAAGAAATAATTCAAGAAGCAATGTGGACCACACATTTTGAACCTTTACCACCAAAGACTACATTAACACTTCCATCTAATTTACAAACTCCACAGTTGGAATTAAAAGAACTCCCTAATGAGTTTAAAAATGCTTTTCTTGGTAGTAATGATACTTATCCTGTTGTTATATCGTCTCTTTTAGACTCCAGTCAAGAAAATAAACACATTAGTATACTTCAAAAGCATAAAAGTGTCATTGGTTGGAGTATAGAAGATTTAAAAGGCATAAGCCCTTCAGTATGCACTCACAATATATATCTTGAAGAAAATGGTAAAACCTCACGAGAAATGCAAAGAAGACTTAATCCTATTATGCAGGAAGCCAGGAAGTAGTTAAGAAGGAACACTACACCAAAAGGGTACATTACTAACGGTAATTTACCGTTAGTAAAATTATGACTAACGGACTATTACCGTTAGGAATAAAGTGTGACTAATAATTCTAACGGAATTTTTAACTGTAATTTTCCGTTAGAAAAATAATTTTTACTAACGGTAATTTACTGTTAGTAATATGTTTACTAATGGATATTTTCCGCTAGTAATTTATTATTCCTAACGGAAATATTCCGTTAGTAATATTTATTCTAACGGTTTATTTTCTAACACTTTTGTATACAAAATACTAACAAAATTTCGTAACGGATATTTACCGTTAGTAATTTCATTACTTACGATTTGTAATATGATAGTTTCTAACACTTTCGAGACAAATACTAACAGATATAAACCATTAGTAATTTTACTAACAGTTGTTTTTCTAACACATGTGTAACAATACTAACGGAAATTATCCTTTAGTTATTACTTTAAATATGAAAAACATAAATACTAAAATATGCTCTCCAGTTTTATTTGCACTTAATTTACATCACAGCCACATTGCATTTATTATAAACATATAACAAGCTCAAATCCAAACCATAATAAATACAAGCTCAATCTATATTAAAAAATTGTAATAAAAAAATCAAGAAAATTACTTCAAGTTTATAGTATAAGTGATAGAGATCATTCAATCTAGTTGGTTAAAATGTGCTAAAAAAAATCATCCAATTGTCTCTATGTTGCTCCTTTAATAACGGGAATAGCCCCGACGCTTCACCTCATGCAATAGAGTTGCAACATAGCGGACTCCTATAAAGACAGAGTAGCATAGTCAAAATAGGCTCTTATCGTTTTCCAAAACATATTCATGTGCAGCTAAATAAATAAATTTTGGAACTCATGAAAACTTAAAAGTGATCCAAATTGGATGCTAATGATTCAAGTATGCAACAACTCTTTTGGAAGCAACTTAAAACGGATTGATATCCAAATCAAGCAAGTATGTCATCCAATTTTTTGTAGAAGACCTGCATGACTTCTTACATAAACTTAGTAAAATTGTTCTTCTGAATGACTAAACACGCTATCTCATTCCTGATATTTTCATGTAACATCTGCTAGAATATATTAAAGCAAAATCTCAGACTCCTCTTTCCATTTGGCAGTTAATTTCCTTAACAAAAATGACAATAAGTTGGGTCATTCTTTAAATATGTGCTCCATCAAAGCAAATACCAACTATTTGACCCCAAACACACTAATAGCGGTAGTGCCTAGGTATCCTTGTTTAGTAGTAAACTATATCATTTCTGAACTAAATTATCAAGAGTATGCTTCTGGTCTGCCAACAACGGCAGTGCACAGAATCTCAATGAGTACATAAACATAGCCAAAAAAAGGAAGAACAAAAAACACCTATACGTCAATAACTGATTTCACAATTCTTCCCCGTCCAACATATTCCTAAAAACCATGTGTTATCCTCTATATATGAATTTCAAACATTGTGCATATTCCTCATAAAACATCCAAAATTAACAGCTTCTAACAGTGTCTTCCATCTAAAAGCCTTGTGCATATTCCTCTATAAAATTTCCTCTCAGGTCCTCAAAAAGTTATGCCAAATTTCTTTAGGTGCAAAGAAAATTTACGAAGACCTATTGGCCTAAGATACTGACATACGTGTGTGGAAATATCAAAAGAGTTAAGCTTCAAGCTTGAATAGTTCAGCTACTAATTGACTAGCTTGCGAATTACAGATGTAGCCAATGCTAGTTCAAGTGTATATGAATACCTGTTGCACCCAAAGGATGTCCAATGGCCATAGCACCTCCATTGACATTAATCTTTTCTGGATCAAGATCTAGCTTCTTCTGACAGTATATAAATTAGGAAGAAAATGCATGTCGGAGAGGGTACAATATTGGGGTAGTTGCACAGTTCAGGGTCATTATAACATCATAAATGCTGGCAAAGAAAATGAAAGAGAACTTGAGCATCTAAACATTACCTCATTGATCTCAAAAAGATCGATATCCTCAACTTCAAGACAAGTAGCTTTGACTGCAGCTGAAATTGCAATCGCTGGGCCCACACCCATGATAGCAGGATCTACAGCAACAGTAGCGAAGGTCCTGCAAGTGCAACACTAGGTAGTTTTTTCAAAATCTTGACAAATAGACTGACTCTCTTCCCTTCAATTAAAGGGATTCATCCATCTAAATAGATGGAAACCATCAGACACTAGGATCCTACTTGAAACATCAAGAGATAATCCAATGACTTGTGCTCAATTTGCATTTATTTATTTTTTATTTTGGTGTCCAAAGATTCCACATGCTCCTAGGTTCTACTTCTATAGAGGAATTTGTGAATAAAAGAAGAATACATGAGGTGGCAGTGATATTGACAAAGGTAAGGACTATCTTTTTTCTTCTTGTTCAATGTTCACTACTTTTACAAAATGGTTTTTGTTTGTCCAGCTTTGCCTCTGATGATCTTAGCTTTTATTTCAATACCAAAACCCGAAGAGGGTATATAGGGCGTATCTAAAGCCTATAAAGCCAAGGATAATAACACTGGAAATAGGAAGCATGATTTAGGTGTCATAAATGTTTCAAACTTCTACATTTTAGTCACCTTAGTTTGAAGAATTGAATTGTTCTTTACAAAAGATAATAAATTCTCTAAAAACCTCTCTAGTTAACCAGCAAGCAGCACAAAGAGATATTGCGTAACAAAGGATTAACCAATACGTTACATCACTCAAGCTCAAAACTGTACCCTAGATTGTTTATGATATTTTTCCCTTTTAGATTACTTATCTTTACTATTTTTTATTTTCCATATGATCACCATATATATGTAGGAAAAACAGGTTTAAAATTAAATCTAAACGCGCAGCGGAAAACAAAGTTCAAAACTTTTATTGGTAGCCTTGGATCTACTACTTATTAACTCTATAGATGCGCATAACAAGATGGAGAAGATTCTATACCTTAGGTCTTGAACCCAATTCTGATTTTTGTCCTTCTCCTTGTGTGTGCAGCAGCAACCTCTAGGAAATCTTCACCCTTATGTCTCCTCGAATGCTCCCAGAGTGGCTAGGGTTGGTGGGAACCCTAATAGTGAGAATAGGGAAGGTTTGGGAACTCTAAACAGGTTCTGCAGCAACTGGTACGTCAAAACGACGAACTTCTAATTTCTGGACGTAGCTGCCCTATTTATAGATTCCCAGAACCGACCTAACTTTCGATCGATCGAAGTGACTTCGATCGATCAAACTGTCGATCGATCGAACCTCGTTCGATCGATCGAACCTGTCTAGACTTCGATCGATCGAACCAGTCTTGACAGCATTCTCATTTGCCTTTCCAAGCATTCTGGCGGAGCTAAGAGTGGGACCTCCTAGGTTCTTAATTACTGGCTCCGATTAATTATTATTCCATCTAGTCAGTACTCTTGACTAAGGAATCAATAATTAATCAATTATCATTAATGCCACTATAAAATGATAATTGCACTCCAGTGCATAAGAACATAATCACACATACATAAGTGATTGCTAGACTTGTATAATATGATACGCATGTCCCTCTACCAGGCAGTATTCGTATCTATCATTGGGATGTATGTCTTAAGATACTGTCGACCCAATAGATAGTACATCTTATATTCCTCAAGTATCATTCACTACTCTTGGATTACTAAACATGTCAACAACAACACTTTGTTGACAAGGCTGGCCAGCTCTCAGTAATCACTCCTAGTGACATTCTCGAGGGAATACTTACTCTTCGTTTTATTGAAGAGGGTAGAATTCCATCTTGACAATATATGTTCCCAACGTTGCATACTTGATTTACCCAAGATACCCAGGTGTTGATCTTGCAAGACCTCACTGATTGGTAAGTCAAAGCAACCAAGCATACAACTTGCGTCCATAACTGTCTCAGGATTAAGGACATGTATCCCTATACAAGTTTTGAGTTCCTATTGACGGTGACAGCGTTTAGGTGTCAATAGGTTTAACTCAGGTCCGTCAATGCACCGAGTGCACTAGCATATTAACCAAGAGTCAAAGACTCTTATGAATGAGATTCATCATTCTACCCCGTAGACGTTAATCATGCTACAGTGTATACCTGATAAGTTATCCAGACTTATCATCCACTGTGACTTATTTGAAACAACAAGGATTTGTGATTCATATCTCACATGTGTAATCACATACACAAATGAACCACATACAATGTTGTTTAAGGATTCCAGTCTAATATTCATCTCATGAACTAACATGCATAAATGCATTATGATATTCCATTGTCCAACTAACTGGTTTGAGGGCATATTCCCAACAAACTCCCACTTGCACTCATAACCATATAGCGTTAGTACTAACACTAGCATAGTCTCTGTGACTTGTCAAAATCCTTAACCCGTAAGGTTTTGCATAGGGACTGATGATCATCGACTGAAACAATCCATAGTAAAACATCTTCATGTTATACTATATCCCTAGACAAAAGACGTCACATGACATGTATCCAGTAAAGCTAATTTGAACATTGTCCAAAACACCATCACCCTGCATATATCCGCTAGTTCTTTCTCAAGCCCTAGAGAATATATACTTTATGATAGTTCAGAAAACTGAACATTCATTTGGACTGATATCTGTGAACAACCTCAACGGTATAACTGATATCCATACCTAACATCACATACAAAGTTTATCAATAGCGAAGGCTTATGATATACCTTTCATGTGATCTCTTTCATCTTGTATCCCTAGATACAAATCTTGAAAGAGCAATAGGTTATGTTCAAAGGTGAAAAACCTTTATCGAAACGTTCCACGTTGAATCTAGCCAGCAACTTTATGATATAGAAGTTTGAGACAATCTCATTATCTTAACTTTCTGATCTTGAATGAGCAAAAATCATAAGATTATAGCTCGCCTCACCGAGATCGTAAATATCAAGTATACTGTAGAAACTTAACCTTAATCATTGATGATACTACTTTAACATATCGCAATGATAAAGATGTCATCAATATATGGAACCATAATCACCACCACACTTCCTTTGCGCAAGGATCCTTTCATCCACTTAAGCTACATCCACACTTTAGATGAATCCAAAGTATTTTGACCAATATGTCAAAACAGATGTCCTTATCTCTGGATGATTGCTTTAGTCCATAGACTTATGCAAATCACATACCAGAGCTTCCTTATCACAAAACTTCAATGCACCAGGGAATTTCAACAATGTTGAGAATTCTCCCACTGCAATGAAGTACCAATGTAGGAATGGATGAAGAGGTAGTAGATTTTAGTTCTAGATGATTTATAGATTGCTTTAAGATATAAATTACTTTACTCTTTTATATTATCTTTCCTTTGCAAAATTTGGTCTCCAACCAACTTTTGTTTTCTCTGGAAACACTAAAAAAAATATTATACTTCTAATCTAGATTCAAAAGGCTCATCATTTCTTTACACCAAAGTGCTAGACATCCTTATCCAAAGTTACCATGAGAAAGAAGTCGCATTCTTTTCACAACTTTGGGGATATCTATCGAAAAGATTTTCTTTTGAATAAGATCCAGTATATACATTGTAGTTCCATCGAGAAAAACAAGGAATAGTAGTAACTCTAAATAACTCATCCCATGACCCAGTCATATCTAAAAGAAGATAGTTCCTTCTACCTGCTACACCATCCCGTGGAGGCGCACTAGGTGTAGACTGTCGAGAAAGAATCTCATTCTTATCTCCTTTGGACAATAAATACATTAGATAGATACTCACCATTTTGATCAAATCAAAAGGCAACGATATTCTTTTACCAATCACTCTTCATTCCAAAACTTTTGAATTTCTTCAAAATTGAGGATGAAGATGCAATAAGTAAATGTATATCAGTATCCAAAGTAGCCGAAACTACTTTTCAACTCTAATGTTTATTGCCCTACAGACATGAGTATGTCCTAATTCTAATCAGTCCTTGGTCGTGTGATTTTCAAAAGAAAAGTCACCTGATCATATTAGCCTCTAAATAGGATTGACAAACAGGTAGTGGTTTCAACAACCAAAAGAGTTTTAGGATCCAATCCTTTACTCCCCATTTATCCTATTTAGATTAAATATGTTCTAACCTCAAAACCAAAAAGTCATAGAATTAGTTGAGGGTGCTATCCTTTTAGATGGTAAAATACCCATGAGTCATTTAAATACTACATTAGATAATATATGAGAATACAAGAGTAAATTGGTGAGATACTTGCTTGACAAGTTATTTAGATCACATAAAAGAACGCTTTCTTTTAATCAAGAATTTCAGTACCAAAATCAAAAGAATAAATATTATTCATTAATTCAAAACTGAAATCCATCTAATAACTCCAAAGTTTTATTACAATATAAAACTATTAATCTAATAGCAACTCTTGCATCAGATCCCAAAAGGCAATCAAGATCTTCTAATCACTGCACATTCTTATTTTCCAATTCCCTGCAACAATTACAGATATAATTTAGAAAATATAGAATTAGTGCCCATAGTAGTTGAAGTATCAGTTTTTCAACTTACTTCAAAAACTAGTGAAAGGATCGTACCTTGCCTTTTGGCAGTCAAGTATTCCATACAGTTCCTTTTCCAATGCCCTCTCATGCCATAATGGAAACACTTTCCTTTTGGCACGGCACCAGCCTTTCCCTTTCCAAGTCTTGCCTTCTTCCCAACAGTTGGCTTAGGCTCACCTATCCTTGAGTCTTGCTTCTCCTTCTCTGAACTTATGCTCTTAGGCTTAGTTCCAGAAGATGAAGCCATTCCAATGTTCTGAACATTTGACTCCTCTTTGACTATATCCATCGTTGCCTCAAGAGAGCTCATCAACTCACTTGTTGAAAAAACTGTTTTACTCATTTTAAAAACCTTTTTAAATTGAGTGAATGATGAAGGCAACGAATGCAAGATTATGTCAACTTGAGTCTCACCATCAATGTCGGAACCAAGAACTTCCATTACTTTGAAATAAGTAATCATTTTAAAAACATGCTCTCTTATTGAAGTTCCTTCCAACATTCTGGTGTCCATGACTAACTCCAAGGCTCTAAGCCTTGCAGTACGGCTCAGATCCCCAAACATCTCCTCGAGGTTCAATATTATAGCACGGGCAGTGTTCAAAGGTTGATGTTGCTGCTTCAACACATCAGACAAAGAGTCTAAGATGCTAGAGCGAGCTATACCATCAAATCTTATCCACTGCCAATATTGATCCGCAAGATCAGTTGGGGTGTCATGGTATGGAATAGGTGGACAGGGAATGGTAAGAACGTATTTACATCCATTAGCAGTTAACAATTCATCCAGTTCCAGTTTCCATTCAACGTAGTTATTTCCAATTAGCTTATTCTGGATCATGGATATAGCAAGTGGGCTAGACATTATGAATCTGAAATACAAATAATGTAACAGATTTATAATATGGAAATCATGAATATGACAATTTATATGATACATTGGAATTCCCTTAACCAACTCATTAATTGTCTTCAGGATGTCAAGCCTATGAAATTAAGTCTCCGTGTGGCGATCATAACCTCATAGCCTGATTGGGAAACCCATCATGAATGTCATGCAACTCTTACAAAACAATTCATGACTCCTGAACTTTTGGTCTCTAAGTTTCTGGATAATGCTCCGTGTGGAATCCCTTACCCATAGCTTAGCTAGTGTTTACCATTAACTAGAATCCAATGACAACCGCCTCAAGTAGTGCCTCAGTGTAGTGGTCACCCTCTAACGCGTCTCATTGATTCTATCCAAAGGAAGTTCATATCTAGTAACCAATGAATAGTCTATCCTCCGTATGGAATGATCACCCATGGCTGGGTGACACAGAATATACTACCCACCTTACAACGAACCGTTTATGGAAGACCGTGGGAGTTATAAAATAAGTCCCTCTCCCACTAGATTTTTATAAGAAGTTCATATCTAGTAATCAATAAGAAATACCCTCCGTATGGAATGATCACCCATGGCTGGGTGACACAGAGTAATTCTCATACTTACAATGAACTAATAGGAATTTTTCAATTTGATCAAAAAATTTCTTCACATTGCCCATAAACATCAAGTGTTTGCTAATGTGTTGGAAAAAAGGTTTTTGAATTTCATTTTAGAAAACCTGTTTTACGTGCATGCAAGTAGTAACAATATATAAAATTCCAATCACAACTAAGCACATAAAACAAAAACTAAAATGAAATAAAAGCATTCAACAATGCCTCTATCTCCCATGACTCTATCTCCATAGAACCTTCTTCTTGGTTTGATTGCCTCCGACTCCATCTTCATGGACAACGGCTTGCTCCTCCATCTTCATGGATTTTCTAATTCTATTACATTGGTCCTATACTTCTCTCGAAGCTTACAATTTATCTAGAAATAGAAATAACAACAATAAAATAAAAGGCTAGGGAAACCGGTGCGACTTTCCTTTTCATAGGATTGAAGTCGCAGCGCCCTTTACATAAGCCTTAAATCCAAACCAACAATTAAATACAAAATTTAAAAGTCTTGGTGCCATGGGAGATAGCGGACTAAGCTTGCTGCAAAAGGGTTAGTCACACGCACAACCACGCATATATATAACAAATATATGTACCATTGGAACCCCTAATTGATTCACACAGTATATAAACTCTTTACATACTGAATTAGAACTTAAAACAACATCACTGCTCTGTCACACTTCGATCGAACGAAAAAGTTAGATCGATTGAACCTTCGATCGATTGAACATAGTTCAATTGATTGAACTTTCAGTTTCACAGAATGTTTTGAAAAACTTACAGCATAAATAAAATTTTAAAGTAAATATTTTTAAAACCTTTAAATCTGTAAACTAAAAACCTGGACAGAAAAGCAGTCTCGATCGATCGAACACCATTCGATCGATCGAACAGAACCAACGTTCGATCGATCGAAACTAGTTAGATCGCTTGAGAACAGATGATGTTCGATCGATCGAGACTACTTCGATCGATCGAACCCACCTTGCATCCAATGCAATCACAGATTTGTATTCTGCTGCATAAACACTGCAGAAACGGATCTGTGACGATGCAGTTTTGAAAACAGTCCTAAAATCAACATGCAAATCAAAACTAGTGTTCCAAAACGCATCTATAGATCCAAATAAGCGAGGCTCTGATACCAATTGTAGGAAAAACAGGTTTAAAATTAAATCTAAACGCGCAGCAGAAAACAAAGTTCAAAACTTTTATTGGTAGCCTTGGATCTACTACTTATTAACTCTATAGATGCGCATAACAAGATGGAGAAGATTCTATACCTTAGGTCTTGAACCCAATTCTGATTTTTGTCCTTCTCCTTGTGTGTGCAGCAGCAACCTCTAGGAAATCTTCACCCTTATGTCTCCTCGAATGCTCCCAGAGTGGCTAGGGTTGGTGGGAACCCTAATAGTGAGAATAGGGAAGGTTTGGGAACTCTAAACAGGTTCTGCAGCAACTGGTACGTCAAAACGACGAACTTCTAATTTCTGGACGTAGCTGCCCTATTTATAGATTCCCAGAACCGACCTAACTTTCGATCGATCGAAGTGACTTCGATCGATCAAACTGTCGATCGATCGAACCTCGTTCGATCGATCGAACCTGTCTAGACTTCGATCGATCGAACCAGTCTTGACAGCATTCTCATTTGCCTTTCCAAGCATTCTGGCGGAGCTAAGAGTGGGACCTCCTAGGTTCTTAATTACTGGCTCCGATTAATTATTATTCCATCTAGTCAGTACTCTTGACTAAGGAATCAATAATTAATCAATTATCATTAATGCCACTATAAAATGATAATTGCACTCCAGTGAATAAGAACATAATCACACATACATAAGTGATTGCTAGACTTGTATAATATGATACGCATGTCCCTCTACCAGGCAGTATTCGTATCTATCATTGGGATGTATGTCTTAAGATACTGTCGACCCAATAGATAGTACATCTTATATTCCTCAAGTATCATTCACTACTCTTGGATTACTAAACATGTCAACAACAACACTTTGTTGACAAGGCTGGCCAGCTCTCAGTAATCACTCCTAGTGACATTCTCGAGGGAATACTTACTCTTCGTTTTATTGAAGAGGGTAGAATTCCATCTTGACAATATATGTTCCCAACGTTGCATACTTGATTTACCCAAGATACCCAGGTGTTGATCTTGCAAGACCTCACTGATTGGTAAGTCAAAGCAACCAAGCATACAACTTGCGTCCATAACTGTCTCAGGATTAAGGACATGTATCCCTATACAAGTTTTGAGTTCCTATTGACGGTGACAGCGTTTAGGTGTCAATAGGTTTAACTCAGGTCCGTCAATGCACCGAGTGCACTAGCATATTAACCAAGAGTCAAAGACTCTTATGAATGAGATTCATCATTCTACCCCGTAGACGTTAATCATGCTACAGTGTATACCTGATAAGTTATCCAGACTTATCATCCACTGTGACTTATTTGAAACAACAAGGATTTGTGATTCATATCTCACATGTGTAATCACATACACAAATGAACCACATACAATGTTGTTTAAGGATTCCAGTCTAATATTCATCTCATGAACTAACATGCATAAATGCATTATGATATTCCATTGTCCAACTAACTGGTTTGAGGGCATATTCCCAACAATATATGCAAAGAAACTCAACATGCAAGAATGCCCCATTTTCTTTCAGAAACTTGATTACTTTCTTCTTTCTTTTCTTGGCTGCAATGTGAAGGGGAAGCAATTAAGCCTTTTTCTAATTAATAAGTAAAAAGGCAACCAAACAAAGATTTAGACTATCATTGTGCTTCTCATTCTTTTGCTTGGACCATAAAAAAATGTCACGAAGTTACTTCTAGAGATAAATATACTTATAGCCACATGCACCCGAATCTTCGATCGATCGAAATCACTTCGATTGCTTAAATGTTAAGTCGGTTCTAGGAATCTATAAATAGGGTAGCTGCGTCCAGAAAAAAGAAGAGAGTTCGTCGTTATAATACGTCAGAAGCTGTAGAAACTATTTTAGAGCTCCCAAACCTTCTCCTTCCTCTCTATTAGGTTTCCCACCAATCCTAGTCCTTCTGGAAGGCATTCGTAGGAGTGATAAGAGTGAAGACAGCCTAGTGGAAGCTACTGCACCATCAAGGATAAAGAAAATCAGAATTGGGTTCAAGACCTGAGATAGTTTCTTGTTCTCCACTTGTTAGTACGCATCTATGGAATTGACGAGTAGTAGATCATGGGCTACCAATACGTTTTTGTAACTTGTTCTTTCTGCTACGCGTTTAAATTAATTTTAAACCTAATTTTCCCACCACAAACATGGTGTTCACCCTGCCCATGTCTTTTATGGCTAAGCTAGACCAACCAATGACCATGAAGGGAGATGCGGTGGAACGCAAACAGAAGAGTCGACCACTATAGATGATGTGTTTTGGAATGGAGGTGAAACGGTCGAACCTAAATTAATTGAAGCAACAAGCAAGAATGTGGATGCCACCGATCAGCAGTCCAATCGGCCTAAGATCACCATCTTAAGGCCAAAATGGCAGTAAATAGAAGAAGGACAGAAATCAAGAGGACTTGTCAAGGTGGTCTTTGTAAAACCAACGTTCCAGATGTCTCTACACCTAAAACCCTTGTACATAAAGGGGCACATCGAAGGGGTCCCGATAAATAGAATTCTAGTTGATGGCGAATCAACTATCAATATCATGCCTCAGATCATGTTGAGGATCCTGCAAAAATCTGAGTCGGAGCAATTTCGACCGAAATGAGTGTCCAGAGCTTCACAGGGACACCCTAAAAAATTAAGGGTATCTTACCTTGGAACATACTGTTGGGAGCAAGACTGTTATGCCATTTTTTTCATTATGGAGACATTGCCTGCGTATAACGCACTATTAGGCCGAGATTGGATCCACCCTAATTACTATATCCCTTCTACCTTGCATCAGTTGCTGATTTTCTGGAGAGGCAATGAGGTCAAAGTAGTAGGGGCAATGAGATTGGATAATTCGTGGCACGTGTGCAAATGACTGACGCAGTTTTATACAAAGATGACATCGGACCAGTCAAGTTACTGAGGTGCAGCAAGTTTGGAAGACCAAATACAACAACCTTTGCTAAGGGGGACTCCCAGGATCTAAAGGCGCTTTACCACAAGCTCAATCGGACTAAAGAGCTAAGGCCATTAGAGATGAACAAGTAAGATGTTATCAATGAACCCATAACCGATTGAGGTTCGGAGAAAGCTGGCCCTAAGGGCCAGCATGGCCAGGTGGTGCGCATACCTAGCCAACAGAAGGCTTGAGATCGACCTAGCCAATGGTGAGGTTAACCTTGCCGATTGTATCTACGAGGAAGAACTGCCAAAAAAAGAAGAAATTCAAATAAAAGAATTGGAAACGGCCACAATGAAACTAGATGATCTGAAGGCCAACGTTCAAGATCCCCTGTTGGAGGTTATCCTAAGAGATGAAGGGGAACACAAACCAACTTATGTAAGCCAGGTGCTAGAGGCACAGTTCCAGGCCAAACGTAATAGCCCTCTTACGTAAGTATAAGGACTATTTTTCCTAGGCTATGACAAGATGCCAGGACTTTCCAGAGATCTAGTGGAACACCATATGCCAATTAAACTAGGGTTCAGACCGTTTAAGTAGCTGCCTAGGTGCATGTCACTAGAGGTTACACTAAAGGTGAAGGAAGAAATAGAAAGACTCCTCGGGGCTGGCTTCATTTGGACTAGAAGGTACGTAGAGTGCATTTCCAATGTGGTTCCAGTCGTAAAGAAGAATGGGAAGCTTCAAGTTTGCATCGACCTTAGAAATCTGAACCTGGCAACCCCGAAGGATGAGTACCCGATGCCAATGGCCGATCAGCTGAACGATTCGACCGCCAAACACAAAATCCTATCCTTTATGTATGGGTACTCGTGTTATAACGAAATATACATCTCCAAAAAGGATGTCCCAAAGACAGCTTTTTGGTGCCCAGTGTGGACACACGGGATTCCACCTCTTGCTTGCTTGAGATTATTTTGAAAAGAGAGAGAAAAGGTCCGTTGAAAACAGATACAGAGTCGTCACTTGGTCTTTAAGGAACCAAGAAACCTAATTTTGACTCACCTAAACAGATAAAGGGCACCGGCCCTTCATAACCAAAGAACTTGGCTCGGGATTTTGGTACGAGAGAGGAAGGAGCCTTTGTCGCGACTAAAACACCCTCAACTCGCCCCGTCTTTCGACGGGCATTAATTAGCATTCAAATAATCATCTTATACTATGTATGGTTCGACAATTAATACTATGATAGTATATTACATCACATAAGAAAATTTGAAATGGAAGATCTAAAGATAAGATATCATTCATAAGATCTAAGTCAAATATCATACAATGTAAAGTGAAAGATCACACAAAAAAACCTAGGAAAAATCGTCTAATCATGTATCAAATAATCAAGACTTCCTAATCTAAAGGGGGACATGAATTGTTATTGAAACAAATAAACAAAGAAATCAAAATATGCTTAGCAAGCTAGAATGATGCATGCTAATCTTTGAGAAGAGAATATCTATCAATCCCCAGGACGGATGAAAAAGGATGATTAGATCGAGGGAAAGCATGAACGTGTGATCATGATCATTCCTTATAATCTTCTTAGATTAGGAGTTACAAAAATCCCAAATCTTTGCATGGATGTAATGTATGTATCTAGAATGTGAAAAGATTGTAGTGTGCTTTGTGTTCATGGATTTCTAGAATGACTTAGAAGTCTAGGATGTGCATGAATAAATGAGTGAAAATCATCATGGGATATGTACAAATGTAGTATGAACTATTCCTAAGACATGAGCAAATTTGGGGTACATGTAAGCATCAAATCAAAGGATGGAAGTAAAAGTATGCTTGCTGTGAATAGTGGACAGAACAGTAACATGATCTTGTGAAAATGGAAATGAGGGGTTAGGAATATTTTCAATGAATGATTTTTTATGGAGATCTTCCTTATTGTGTCTAGAACACAACCCAAAAACCCAATCATTAATAACTATCACAGATTGAGAGAAATCATATAACCAATGGAGGTTACTCAGAAACAGAGTTCGTACTGTCGACTGAAATGTTAGAAAATATTAGAAAATGAAAACAAAAGATCTAGAAGCCCATATTATACAGACAGTTCCCTAAGACATTGAAGTTCAAGGAAAAAATAAGTTAGGACCATCCCTTTTGGAAAGTGTTCTGTGAAATAAGTTGAAAATCAGCCTAGATGCTGTGACAGCAAAGGCAGAATATCTGGAGAGATTGTTTGGACCAAAATGGGGTCATTCTATGCATCTCCAAGTCAAACAAAAAATCATGGGTGTTCTCTAATGAGTTAGGAAGACTTTCCAAGTGGTCTTACATTCATACATTGAGTATTGAACTCAAAATAATTCCTTGAAGTTAAATGACTCACTGTTTTGAGGGTTTTGAGAAAAACAAGGTTTATTTCTTGAAATCAAAATGAGGGGTTTAAGAGGGGGGTTTTGAAATGGGGGTTTTGAAAGTATACTTCCAGAACTTGGATGAATATTTTAACCACTTGGAATATCAATTCCTAACTCATTTCAAGAACTTCCCAGGTATTTGCAAAACATGGTTTTATTTGGAAACCAAACTCATGAATCTATGGAAGTATGATACACGATATGATATAGCATGCTAAAAGTGGTAAAGAACATGTTCATGGGATATGGGTTCATCTAGATACAAGAGAGTGTTGCATCAAAGTGTAAAAGTCAAAAAGTGACATGCTGTGAATAATGGACAGACTGTGTGCATTACTCTATAACATCATAATGGGAGGTCAAACATGCCTAGAAAAATGTGAGAAACATTAGAGAGCCTCCATAGTGTGTCTAGAATGCACAGATAAAGACCAAACCTCAATAGCTATCACATATTAAAAGAAAAAAAAATTAAAATGTACACATGACTCAGAAATAAAAGCTGCACTATTGACTGATTTTGTATGATTTTTCATAAATCAAAGAAGTGGTTTTATGATGACTATTATACACCAAACGTTTCCTGAGGCACCCAAGTTTCATAAAAAAAAATAGAAAAGATATATGTACAGTGATGAAAACATCCAGAATAAGTGCAAGAAGTCAGGTAAACATTCTGTGAGAATAGAGACAGATCATGAATATGAACTTCTCAAATCCGAAAATAATACTTACACATCTCTATAATTGATGGGAAAAATTGGAGACAAAATATGATGTCTTAGGAAGATTTGCCAAGTGGTTTCATCGTCATAACTTAAGTGTTTAATTCAAAAAAAATCTTTGAATCTGAACAACTCACTGTTTTGGATCATTCTTGAAGAAAATGGATTTAGGTTTTGAAATAGAGTTTGAGTTCTTGATTAGGGGTTTTGAAATAGATGTTCAAAGCATGAACTTAAACACTTGAGATGACTATGTGACCACTTAGAATCTCATTCAACCATGAATCATCAAAGAACTCCCAATATTACTTGCACAAACATAGTTTTTCTTGAGAATATGACTTCAAGAATACATATGAATGTATTGAAGGTAGAATCATCATCCATCAAACATGTCTTTAAGGTCAAGAGCTACTATCCATAAAGATTCACTCTCCTCAAACAACATGTCATCTAGATGATGATGAACAATTAAATAATCAAAGAAAAGTCAAAAAGAAATGAGGTTAAGAGAGAGATGAACATCAAAGTAAACAAGCATTCAAATAGCAATCAATAGTTGATAATCATTGAGATATTGGACTTGTAGCTTGGTGTATCACTCATATATGGTGACATTTGGACATGGAAGTAGCTTCCTATCTCATGGATGCTCAAGAATGGTGGTGAAAGAAATGTTTGGATGATTGAAGTTTTGATAGCAAACTCAAGTAAAAAAGAAAACTCACTTTGATGGAGAAAATAGAAGAAGAAGACTACTTCTTCTCTTTCTCTCTCTACATTTCTCTAGAGTTTCTTCCTAAGCTTTCTCTAAGCTTTTTGTTTCTCTTCTAAATGGAAGTAAATTGCTTCTTTTATAGGCAAATGAGGGGTAGTAAATGGGATTTTAAAAAGTATAAAAAGGTCTCCCATTGGTCCAAAATAAGCTGGGAACCAAAACTACGTCGTTTTGATTTCTAATTAATCAAATTGGACCCCCCAATCAAAATTACAAAAATGGACTGTTCTGGGGGAGAGTGCCGCGATGGCACTAGTCCTGTGCCGCGGCGGCAGTGGGCCAGTGCCGCGGCGGCACTGCTTCTCCTTCGTCCAGATAATGCTGTTTAAGCCCCCAGAGGTTCCGGTATTCGCGAAAAGGCCCTATTTCGTCCAAAAATCACAGAAAATGCATACGAACTCCAAATTGAGGTTGTGATATACCGTTGGAAAGTTAATGGAGTCTAATTTACATGAAAAATAGTTCAAAGATAGGTTACTTTGAAAAGTTTTGCGGTATTCGCGATAAAATCCGATTTGATCGCCTTTTCCACCTTCGAAAATTCATAATAGATTCATTTGAAATCCAAAAATTATGTGCGATATACCGTCGGAAAGCTATTGACCTCTAGTATCCATGAAAAATGTTCAAAATTTGTTATGGTGCTCCGGTTTCAATATCAAATTTTGGTCAAACTGGTCAAACGTGGGATTCCCGGGAAGTTCTGGGAACCTCTGGGAGCTCCTAGGAGTTGACGTTTTCGTGCGATCTTCATTTAAAACTTATTTTAATACTTTCCACATAATCTAGAATGATTTTGGCAAATTTGGACGATTTCGGTCAAATTTGGTCAAACCTGGTCAAACCTCGGTCAAACTGGTCAACGGGGACTTTCCGGGTCTTCTGGGGGTCTCTGGGAGCTGACGATTTCATCTGATTTTACTTAAAAACTCATTTTCTTACTTTTCTTACGACATAGCATGTTTCCAGCACTTTTGGTCCAAATCTGGGAGTTTTCGGGCTTTCAGGGGCATTTTGGTCATTATGAGCATTTTGATAAATATAACTAACTTTCAGGAGTTCTTTTGAGTCTTTTTTGATCATCGTGAACCACCAAGCTATGGGTCTCCTAAATCTGGTAGCCGAAAAAATGGGGTGTCTACAGTTTGCCCCTCTTTGGCATGAACTTGCGAGGCAACGCATGTCGCAAGCGAGTGCCAAAGCTTTGAAGAGACAGGTCTTTTTGGAGGCTATAGATTTAGGATAAAAGCGTTGCAAAAGATGCAATGATGCTGAGGCTAGTGCTGGTCGTGCTCTGCGTGAGCTGCCTACGTATCCCAAGGGGAATCAGACCAGGACATAGTTCGGGGCACAAAGGAGCAAATCACACATACACAACGAGACAGGCAGATGCTATGCTATGAGGATGATATGCAATGCATGGGCGAGATATGAAATGTGTCATGAGTCCTATCATGCCTAGTGTTCTGATCCTAGTATGAGCTGGTACTGTGGGGCGTGTGCCACTCCGAGTGGACTTATGTTGTGCTAGTGTTTTTGACTGTGATGCAGTTATTGACCTGGATAGGGATACCACGGTGTGAAGACCCTGGGTTTTGGAGCAAACTTCTGAATTTTGGAAAGTGTGCTTCGCAAGCGAATGTAATCGAACGTGGTGTCCTAGAGGACGTTAATCAAAGATGAAGTTTGACAGATAACCGATGGACATGGAAATCCTGGATACAAAAACCCTAAGAATTCAAGTGATGAAAACCAGAGATGTCAAGCGACGGACACGGAAGCACCATTAATGGACATGGAAGCCCAAGATTTTGAATGAGAACGATGAACACAACACATTTTGAATGGAAGTGATGATAAACTAATGATGATTAATGAACTGACAATGCACGAATCGAGATGACGAGTAGTCAGTGAACTACTGTGACTGTCAGGATTGAACTGATGATGTACAAATCGAGATGACGAGTCGATATTGAACTACTGTGACTGTCATGGATTGCACTGACGATGTACGAATCGAGATAACGAGTCGACAGTGAACTACTGTGACTGTCAAGATTGCACCAACGGTTGGACTAACTGTGATCAAAAGAACTGACGAATTGATATGCCTGCTGGGGATGAAACCTTATTAATCTTGACTGAAATGGGCCACTAGAATGTATAATGCACTCTGCTAGGAAGAAGGAAATACGCCCATTGAATGGGAGTCAAGGTATTATTCTATTTGTGATGAGGGATACGGAGATGGTCTGCAGAAGTTAAGGTTTATGTTGCTTTAGGATGAAAGAAGGTCATCAACGGCCACTCATGGACTTATGTTGCATGAATAAAGATGATCAACAGCCACTTATGGAGTTATGTTGCACAGATGAAAGAAGATCATCAACAGCCACTCATGGACTTATGTTGCTAGGATGAAAGAAGATCATCAACAGCCACTCATGGACTTATGTTGCTAGGATGACAGACGATCATCAACAACCACTCATGGACTTATGTTGCATGAAGAAAGACGAAAGATCAACAACCACTCATGGACTTATGTTGCTAGGATAAAGGAAGATCATCAATAGCCACTCATGGACTTATGTTGCTAGGATAAAGGAAGATCATCAACAGCCACTCATGGACTTATGTTGCATGAACGAAGATTAGCAACAGCCACTAATGGACTTATGTCACTAGGAGAAAGGAAGATCATCAACAGCCACTCATGGACTTATGTTGCATGAAGAAAGACGAAAGATCAACAGCCACTCATGGACTTATGTTGCATGAACGAAGATGAGCAACATCCACTTATGGACTTATGTTGCTAGGAGAAAGGAAGATCATCAACAGTCATTCATGGACTTATGTTGCATGAAGAAAGATGATCAACCACCACTTATGGACTTACGTTGCTAGAAGATGATGGTTAACTTTTGGCGGTTTGGAAATGGATGAAATGTGCATTTGCCCTAAGTTTGGACACTTCTCATGCTAATGCCTTGACTGGTGCAGTAATGATGTTTGGTACTCCTGCTTGTATTGTCATTGGAATGCTCTTTATAACTTGATTTGAAAAATTCATTATTCGTCACTGTTGACTTACACATTTGAGACTACGACCGACTCTTTTCCTGAAAAAGATTATGACAGACTCAAAACTGACAGATACCGACATGCGAGGGTGACACATTTGACACCAAAATGAAACAAGCTCGACTTGCCAAAACTTGATGTGCTTTCATCATAAATGATGTACCATTTTACTCTGCATAATTTTGATGATAAATCTCATTTTGAAAGTTCTTCCCTATTGATCTAATCAATTCTTTGTTCCTCCCAAAATGTGCTTTGGATTAGTGCCTTAGCTTTTAGAATAAAAGATGCACTATTTCAAAATCTTCAAAACAATTTGGTGACTTGAAAACTCACCCTTTGGTGTGAAGGGATCGTGTTAGGCAAACGGAGTTTGTCCCTAGTTCATAGGCAAACGAGGTAGGTGACCGAAGTTTGCCCCTAGTTTGGAAGATGGTTGTTTGAAGGTTTTGGACAAACGAGGTAGGTGACCGAAGTTTGCCCTTTGTATGAAGGGTAGATAGTGATCTTGTCAAAATCAAGATATAAAAAATGTACTTTACTTTTCTAAAGATTTGTAGTAGTGAAAGTAAAGGTCGAACCCACAGAGATTGATTAATTTTTATCCTTTAATTAATAAAATGTAATCTATTTAATTATAAGAAAATCAGAAGTTTGGTTGATTTATAATTTGATTATTGCTACTAATTAAACTATGAATTAAACTACGAAATTATAGAAATAAAGTTTAAAATTAAATCTAAGTAAACTTGTATGCTAAATTGGAAATTGGTTTAAATATGAGTAGATGAGATCTAGGATTACAAATCCACCACTAACTATGCATCGGGGGTCTATACTTCCTATTCTCAGTTCTATGTTTGGATAGGTATGATCTATCGTAGCTACAATCCCAATAGTATCGTCAAGAGGATATTGTTAGTTCAATCTAAGCATAATCCATCTATGGTTCACATGAATTATCTACCTATAACTAGGGTGTAGCATAACTCATCTTTCCTACATTATGAAAAATAATCCGAAAACATATATCACCAGAATCAATAGAGTATATCGAAGAATCGCAGGTGTGTGAAATAGTAGTCAAGTGGATACACGGCAACTATGAAGTTGGAATATAAATCGGATGACTATGGAGTGATGCTTCGACTGCAAATCTCACGTTGTTGATTACACTCTAAAATAAAATCACTTTGAAACAGGTGTAACCACTCATATATATATGCGAGACAGAATCATTGTGCAAAATAGATAACTCGCATATGACTTCCAACAACGTCTGACACGCCAGAAATAAAATAGTCTCATGAATAGATATCGATCGTCGAGTAGATTACTATTATTACCATGCTTATATTCCCTTTCTCTATCGTTCCATATTCAAATCATGTTTTCATAGAATCAACTAGGACTATATAAAGGTTGTAATGTTGGTCAAGGGTTAAAGCTCAGCAAAGAAAGGCAAAAAGGGATTCAAAGAGTTCGTAAGTACATAGGAATAGCCTTAATGTATAATGCAAGGGCTTTTCGATACAACGACTAGCGATTTCACTTTTTTTTTTCCATCTTTATCTCTTTTAAGAGATTCATCTCCTTTTTATTTTTTCAATTCTTATTCAGTAACTATTTTTTTTCTTTTTTTTACTTCGTTTCTTTCACTACTCAATACATCACTTTTTCCTTAGTTGTTTATTAGCCCGATTTCTTTATGAAAACTATTCTCTAACTACTCTTGGACATGGGTTAGGTAACATTTAATAGTGGCGAACTTCATATTGGAGTGGGTAGGACAATAGGTGAACAAAGAAATGGCTTATTTAAAGGCCCAAAGGGTTAACAAGGGAAAATAAAATTTGTATTGGGTAGGCCAAAGGTCAAAAAGGCTTATTAAAACAGATGGCCTAGTGTCATTTTCTAGAGTCACATGATTCTTCAATGTTATGATACCAAAGGAAATAGATTTTTTCTATTTTTATTTATTTTTATTTTTTTAAAACATGGTAATTACAATACTAACTCGACTTTCAATCAAGATGAAGAAATAATGAGACTAATCAATGAAATAATGCGATATGTCAAAGAGATTCGATAATAATAAAATTAAAAACCCTCAAAAGGATGAAAGGCTCTAAAACTCACCGGGTTTAGTCTCCACAATATTACTATTTAGAAATCCAAGTTATATTATAGTTCAATGTGAACATGTATCCATATGACTACGTGCTGTGCAAAAAGTTATGCAAGTATAAGATATCAAACAATGATTCTAAGGATATATAGATCTCAAGACATACCTTCATAGATTCGGTAGAAATCAGATTACATACTCTCTTAATTTCAAAATTTCAACGAAATCTAATTACAATAAGAAGTAACGCAACATTGAACAATATGAAGAAATTATTTTAAAAAAAAACTGTTTTCATTTATTTATAGAACTAATAAAATGTTTGTTTTTCTATTATTATTATTTTCTTCTTTCTTTTCGTTTTTTTTCTTTTACAATGTATAAAAGCAATAATGAATGAACGAAATAACGAAATAACAAAAGAAAACTCACAAAAAGAAGAAAAAAAAATTCAGAATTAAAAATAAAACAACTATACTAAAATGAATGAAAATCCATATACTCCCCCAAACCAAATCACCGCATGTCCCTATGCAGGTGGGAACATGATAATGACATGTATATAGTCCTCATACAAGATCACTAGAACATCCACACCACGAAACACGTCTGAAGGAGGTCGCACGCCGGAACAAAAGTACCAATCGACTAGCTCCCACTCCGGATGCGTAGCAAGATCAAAAGGTGGTCCCATCTCATCAAAATCGTCCTCAGCAGTCATCTCTGGAACCACATCTATCTCAGACTCCTCACTAGTACCCGGACCCAAATAAATTGCATCATCCTCAGGACCGGAATAAGGCGCAAAGAACGAGGCAATATCCTCGGGAGACCAATCAGGGTGACCCGGACGTTGTCGAACAACGTCCGGCACATAATTAGGGAGATCCCTATAGGGATAGGTAACCTCGGTCGAAATCGGATTAGATACTGAAATGGCGGCTAAGCCGGGAGGAATATCCTCATCGTCATCATCGATCGAGGAATCAATCGAATAAGATGAAGAAGAGTCAGAAGACGTCGGCGGAGCGCCATAAGGGCCATCTATAATGGTAGGGTCATCGCTGAAAAGGTCATCCTCGTCCGAAGAATCAAAACGGATATAAATGGGTGAGCGTGGACAACAACGATTCCAGCCGAGACGACCGACTGGAACGTAGGACTTGGCTACCCTAGGACTCAGTATAGTACCAGAATCTGAAAAACTAGAGTCGGAATAATAACTCGACTGACTCGGGGACCTATCAGGTGAAGTAGGAGGGGAAATCGGATGGTCCATGATATGAGGATGTAAATGAGATATGAGGGTCGAGGTAACTATACGAATATCGGAAAATTAAAAATCTAAAACCAAAAATTAAGTCACAATTTAACTTTATTAGTCGGAGTTATTAGAAGTAATAAAATTAACATTACTATTTGCTTAAGTGTGTAGCCGTAATGAATTTCAAATTTTAAACTTAGGCAGTGTAGGTTTGAATTTAAATACAAATTCAGATAGAATTACCCCCAAACCTGAACTTAAGAGATTCCTGTTATAGTGCAATGGGGGTGAAATTGCTGTGCAATAGTAATTCAATGACAATTGCTCCAAATAAATAAATGAAGACATTATATAGCCAAACACGAAAGTGTAAACAGAACTAATTAATAGTGACGTTATTAATGTGACTAACCAGAAGCAACAGGAATAAAACAACCATAAACGAAAAACAAGAAATGCATAATGATATAATTACAGACCCATGTAGCAAAAGCAAACCATAAAACAAAAGACAGAAAATAAACTAACCGGTCGAAGCCGGGTACAGCAAAATCCTAATAATAATCAAAAGACGAAACGAAAAGTAAAAGTAAAGAAATAACAAAATAATATACAGGCCCAAATGTCCGAGAATGTCTAAACCACCCAACCAAATACATTGAAAAATGAAAAAGATGCCCAATCACTCCCCCCAAACCTGACCTAGTCCTCACCGCCCTCAATCAATACTAGCT
The DNA here is from genome assembly GCA_033977485.1 of Hydrangea macrophylla. NCBI lineage: Eukaryota > Viridiplantae > Streptophyta > Magnoliopsida > Cornales > Hydrangeaceae > Hydrangea > Hydrangea macrophylla. The sequence goes on along the minus strand of CM066999.1, from coordinate 86,645,927 downwards.
CCAACCCCATACTCCCCTGGCTTGTCATACCATTACCATCCCCATCCCCGTCACTCCCATCTCCATCATCTTCATCGTCGCCAGCCTCCTTATCCTTGCCCTGCACCTCTTCCTGCTCCTCAATCCCCTCCTCGGCCACCTACTGCACCTATCGCGGGAACGCCGACTGGTAAGCCGCCTCTCCCTGAGCAAGGATGTCCTCCAGCTGGTCAGGATGATGAAGCTGAAAAAAGGAACACATGTAGGACTGAAAGCGGAGAGTCTCACCTCGAAAGGCACAAACGTCCCCATACGTCTAAGCGTAAGGGGTATCCTCGGGGGGAGGTGGATGATGTGCTGCCTGCTCGCGATGGGCCTGGACCTGCTCTCGGGCCCTCCTAACCTCCAGATCTAGGTGATTCAGGCTCAACTTCCAATCTGCGGAAGCGAACTCCGGGATATGTGCATCGATAGGCTCATCAGCTGGGATAAGAAATGCCTTAGCCCGGAAAATAGCAGTGATAGTGCGAGGGTAGGGAAAAAGGAGCTTAGAGTCGACGGAGTGGTCAATGGCATGGGCAGCAAGTCGCATGCCATCCATAATAACAAGGCCAGGATGGAACTAGTCGCTGCGGTAAACAGCGTGGAGGGCATGGTGGCCTTCCTTGGTCCGCTCTTGTTCATGGCCAAGGGGGTACAGGTTGCATTTAAAGACATGGTCGATGAACCACATCTGGCGGGGCATGTGAGATCGTCGAATAGATTGCCCAGATCCAGAGCGGCCACCGCACATGTCCTGGATAATGTGTATGAAGGAGTGGGCTTTGTTGAGGACGTTTAATTTTGGTACTTGATAAGAATGGGAGGGGAGTTGGAGGATTTCAGAGATGTTGTCTGGGTTGAGGGTGATGTCGTGGCCATCTATGGTTGTTGACAGAAAAGCGTGCTGGCTGAGGAATTGTTTATGGTAGCAGAGGTTTTGGTAAAAGAGGCGAATGAGGCGGGGGTAGCTGATTAGGTCAGGGTTTCTGAAGTAGAGCAGTGGGGCCAGCTTACGAGCAGCTAGGTTGTTGTGGCCCCACTTTGTGTCTTTGTCAGACGCGAAGTATTCGGCGTCTATAGCGGCCTCGTAATTGAGACCGCGGGTGGCGTACCTAGGGCCGAGCTCGTTTGGGTTAGGGTCGTCTGGGGGAGGTGGTGGTGGCGTTTGTTTTTCTTTGCCTTTGGATTTCTTTTGGGGCGATTGGGAGGATGAGGCGGATTTGACAGTTCGTTTGGTCATATTGAAAAGAAATGGATGAAAATTTTTAGAAAAATTTTGGAAATGCGGGCTTTATTTTGGTCTATGCCCAGAAAAAGAAAAGAAAGAGGGAGTAGGGGAATGGGTCACCTGCAAAGAAAAACGTCCAGACAAGGGACACAATCAATATACAATTCAACCATTCAAAAGAAATTGGGGTTCACGGGGGAACACCCAACAATTGTGAGAAAAGCTGGTCCCTTCTCACCCAATGTCCCGACAAGGGCACACAATTTGCGACACGTCACGGGGTACTTGTCGCGTGTTTATAATCAATGTAAAGAAATAAATAAATTAACTATAGTAACATATATGTCGACAAGGTTAGTTGATATGCCCATGTGATATGTACGAGTTTCTTTCACGTCATTGCTACTTTGAACTTTACAAAGGTAAAGTGTAAGTTGTATTAAAGAATTTCAAAGGTTGAATTCCATTTGGGACTTTTAAATTTGGAAACGCTCGTATTCAATTTGAATTCTAACGGTCTCAGGATCTCCGTACTGACGAGATTAAACATAACATAACGTAATTGTATTATGTTTGTTGACTAGATAATTGAAGTGCCATGTTGAAATTCACAAGTTCGTTTTAAAGAATTCGGAAAGTGCGCCTATTGTGTTACGTACGACGTTTAAAGTTTAAATTGTTTGTACTCTCAAATTGTACTTCCGATGTGTATGTGTTGAGTGCATGTACGTCAGGGATTTTAAAAATTGGGAAACTACAATTGCAGCAACACATATAGGTAGATAATCAAGATTTTGAAGAAATGCAGAACATATTTAAAATACCTATGTAGATATGAACTTACAAATTCCAAACCCTAGACTAGTGTGTGGGGTGCACTTATAGTGTAAAACAATCTTATTGCATTCAAAGATGGTACTCAAACTTGTTTAATCAACCCTATACGAGAATTGATTTTAAATAGACCCCTCTCAGCATCTAGGGTTTGAAATAATCCATGAAAGTTGAACAATTTCATCTAATGAAGCCTAAAAAAAATGGTCTATAACATACATTATGAAATTAGTGTGTATAGCAGGATTGGTGTATGTATAGCAGTGTATATGTATATATAGAAATCCATATATATATATATATATATACGTATGTGATTTCAACTGCTAAACTGGAGTTCAGGGTTTCGAAAATCCCAAGTTGTCCAGATCTAAATTCGAGTGTGGAAATACTAGTAGACGGGTGTTCGTCTATGAATATCCAAAGCCCTAATTTAGAAGTTCTAAAAAAAATCAATTTGTGTGTGTATATAATGAATTCTGTGTATGAAATCAGTATTGATTTATCTCGGAATGTGCACATACAGTTATGCATAACTTGCTTATTCTCAACCCACACCACAGTAAAAAAATAGCCCTCCAAATTAATCTAGAAAGTGGACACATATGTGTTCATTGAGCAGTGTGTGTGTGCAAAACAAGATCAGGCATGTAAATCAATTTCGTTTAATCAACCCTAAGCAGGTTTTGAGTTTCAATTGACCCACAAACCCTAATTCACAAACCCTAATTTGATTCATTCAAACAGATTTCAAAATATATGTGTTCTGTATATCAAAAATTCGTGTGTGTTCCTTTGTAAATATGTATGAATATATCTATATATATCTATCCTGAATTTAGGGTTTGTGAATGTATGAATGTCGGGTTGTGGGTGTGTGTATATATGAGTATGTAAATATAGATATATGTATATATCTTCTCTATATATGTATATATATGTATAAGAGTATATGTATACCTGTATTTTGAAGATTCAAAATGAGGGGTTTTTTTTTTTTTTTTTTGGCTGCGGTTTTGTGCGCGTTTGGTGGCGGCAGCTGTGTATGGTGATCCAGCGGCAGCTTGTGGTGGTATTGTGTGAGTGATGATGCCGGCAGTGGTTCGTGGTGGTGGTTTGTGGAGGAGAGGAAGATAGATAGAGAATCGTGAGGGAGAGAGAAGAAGACGCAGAGAGAGAGAGAGAGAGAGAGAGAGAGAGAGAGAGTGTTCTGAAAAAAAAAATTAGGGCTCAGCCCTATATATAAAGGGAAAGGACCCTTGCGCGAGCGACATTTCGCGCGCGCGAGTCCCTCCGCGAGGAGAAACTGAGGTTCAGTTTTCTTTTCTTTGAAAAATTTTCCAAGACTCAACTCCGCTCGAGCGGGCCGCTCCAGCGAGGGCTTCGCTCGCGTGATTTGAGGCGCGAACAAATACTGAGGCTTTTTGTTTGAAAACTTACAAATTTTGTCTAAGGGACAACTCCGCGCGAGTTGAAGCAGTGTCTTCAACTCAAGACTTGTTAAAAAATTGCGTAAGTCTACAAATCGCTCGAGCGGACCGCTCTAGCGATAACCTCGCTTGCGCGATTTTGGGCGCGAGAAAAAGCTGAGGCCTGGTTTCAAAATTTTTGAAATTTTTGTCTAAAGGGATCTCTCGCGCGAGCGACATTTCGCGCGAGCGGGCCGCGCGCGCGAGATGTCCAATTCTCGATTTTCTCTTCTGTTTTCTTGTTTAAATGTTGTAGAAGTTAAAATTTTCATCTTTTGGGCATTCAAAAAGCTTAGACATTGGCCAAAAACTCCTAAAAATGAACAAAACTAAAGAAAATTTTAATAAAAGCTTGGGTTGCCTCCCAAGAAGCGCTAAGTTTTACGTTGCTAGCTCGACCGATGCACGTGCTCAGTCGAGATAGACCAGGTCAACCAGATCTATTGATTCAATTTTTCTTTCCTCTGTCTCGTCAGACCGGTACGGCTTAAGCCGTTGTCCATTTACTTTAAACGGTGTTCCACCGTTTTCATCTTGAATTTCAATTACTCCATGCGGGAACACTTGCGTTATTATAAACGGACCGTCCCAACAGGAACGTAGCTTACCCAGGAACAACCTTAATTTTGAATTAAACAACCAGACGCGCTGTCCGACCTCAAAATTTTTTCTTATGATCATCTTATCGTGGAACGCTTTTGAATCTTCTTTATAGATTTTTGAATTCTCATATGCCTCATTTCTCAATTCTTCCAATTCTTGTAATAGAAGTTTACGACGACATCCTGCCGCTTTTATATATTGGTTAAGCATTTTTACGGCCCAATAGGATCGATGTTCAAGTTCCACCGGTAGGTGGCACGCTTTTCCAAATACTAGTCAGTAAGGAGACATTCCAATAGGAGTTTTAAAATCTGTACGATATGCCCAAAGCGCATCAGTCAGTCGTTGTGACCAATCTTTACGGTTTGGACATACCTTTTTTTCTAGAATACTCTTTACTTCTCGATTTGAAACTTCAACTTGGCCTTGGGTTTGTGGATGGTACGCGATTCCAACCTTATGGGTGACGGAATATTTTCGGACGAGGGCTTCAAAGTAACGATTACAGAAATGTTTTCCCCCATCGCTTATAATTGCCCGTGGCGTCCCGAACCTATAAAATATATGATCTTTAATAAAAGGAACCACAACTTTATGGTCATTGGTTCTCGTCGCCACTGCCTCCACCCACTTAGAAACATAGTCGATTGCGACTAAAATATATTCGAAACCACAAGACGGGGGAAACGGACCCATAAAGTCGATGCCCCACATATCAAATATTTCTATAATAAGGATTGGGGTCATGGGCATCGCATCACGACGTGACATGTTACCTATTTGTTGACAACGTACGCAGTTTTGACAGAATTCATGTGCGTCTTTAAACAGTGTTGGCCAATATAACCCACTTTGGAGGACTTTAGCGGCCGTACGACGGCCACCAAAGTGTCCTCCGCATTCTAGAGAGTGACAAAAATTTAATATGGAATTGAACTCACTTTCCGGAACACAATGTCGTATAATTTGATCAAAACAGTGTTTAAATAACAGCGGGTCGTCCCAGTAATAACGTTTAATTTGAGAAAAGAACAGATCTTTGTCTAAACGAGACCACGTATGCGGGATATATCCCGTAGCTAAGAAATTGACGATGTCACTGAACCACGGACGGTTTACGGTAGATAACGCAAATAATTGCTCATCCTGAAATGAATCCTTTAGAGGGGTAATATCGTTAGATTCTACAAGAATTCGTGACAAGTGGTCAGCTATAACATTTTCAGAACCCTTTTTATCACGTATTTCATAATTAAACTCCTAAAGGAGTAAAATTCATCGGATTAATCTAGGTTTCGTTTCTTTCTTATTCAATAGACGAAGCAATACGACATGATCAGAATTAACAATAACTTTTGACCCTAAAAGATATGATCAGAATTTATCCAGGGCAAACACAACCGCTAATAATTCTTTTTCAGTTGTTGTATAGTTCAATTGCGCGTCATTTAGTGTTCTACTTGCATAATAAATTACGAAAGGAACTTTATTAACTTTTTGTCCCAAAACGGCTCCAACGGCATAATCGGAAGCATCACACATCAATTCAAACGGTAATGACCAATCAAGGGATTGGATTACCGGAGCTGTGGATAGTAAGGTTCGCAACGTTTCAAAAGCCTTCAGGCATTCGTTGTCAAAGACAAAAGGGACATCCTTGGCAAGCAGGTTGCACAAGGGGCGTGAAATTTTACTAAAGTCTTTAATAAATCGTCTATAAAAGCCGGCATGACCTAGGAAGGAACGGATCTGACGAATGGATGATGGCAGTAGAAGTTTGTCTATTAACTCGATTTTCGCTTTATCAACCTCTATACCTCGCTTGGAAACAACGTGACCCAAGACTATTCCCTCTTGAACCATGAAATGGCTCTTTTCCCAACTCAATACCAAATTTATTTCCTCGCAATGGACGAGGACTTTCGTAAGATTTTGAAGGCATTCATCAAATGTAGGTCCAAAAACTGAGAAATCGTCCATAAATACTTCAAGAAATTTCTCAACCATGTCTGAGAAAATTGCCATCATACACCTTTGAAAGGTTGCCGGTGCATTGCACAAACCAAACGGCATACGACAGTAGGCAAATGTTCCAAAGGGATATGTGAACGTCGTCTTTTCTTGGTCATCGGGATAAACGGGCACCTGGTTATAACCAGAGTATCCATTTAAGAAACAATAATAGCTCTGACCGGACAGACGTTCTAGGATTTGATCGATGAATGGGAGAGGGAAATGATCCTTATGAGTCATCGTATTAAGTTTTCTATAGTCAATGCATACCCGCCAACCAGTAGTTTGACGGGTGGGTATAAGGACTCCCTTTTCGTTTGGTACAACCGTAATACCTGATTTCTTTGGGACAACCTGAGTTGGGCTGACCCAATTACTATCGGAGATCGGGTAGATAATACATGCATCTAGGAGTTTTATAACTTCCTTCATAACCACCTCTTTCATGTTAGGGTTGAGACGTCGCTGCATTTCCCTAGATGGTTTAGCATTTTCTTCTAAATTTATTCTATGCATGCAAACTGATGGGTCAATTCCCTTTAAGTCGGCGACTGTCCAACCAATTGCCTTCTTATGATCGCCTAGAACCTATATCTGTCTTTCTTGAATTTTAGTTAGGTTTGACGCGATTATAACAGGAAGGGTTACGTTAGATCCTAGGAATGCATATTTCAGAGAACCCGGCAACAGTTTAAGTTCGAGTGTCGGAGGACACTCAATGGATGGTAATGCCGGTTCATATGCAAGAGGTGGTAAAGCCTCTATTTTAGGTTTCCATGGAAGCTCATTAGTCGTGTTTGCTGAATCCAATAAAGTATTCACATCTTCAAAATTTGTGTCAATGTTGAAATCATTAAAATTGAAATGAGATAGGCATGCTTCCAGGGCTTCCTTAGTCAACATAAAAGGCGCTGCCTCTTCAACTAATTCATCTATTAAGTCTATGGCATAGCAGTCTGCTTCTTCATCATCTCTCTATGGTTGATTAGATGCATTAAAGACGTTAAGACGCACGGTCATGTTACCAAAAGTTATATCCATCACTCCAGTCCTATAGTTAATAATAGAATTAGCCGTGGCTAGGAAAGGGCGTCCTAGAATGACTGGGACTTGTTTACAAGCATCTAGGACGGGTTCGGTGTCTAGCACGATAAAATTGACCGGATAATAGCATCTATCAACTTTAACCAATACATCTTCTACTACTCCCCGTGGAACTTTAATTGAACTATCGACTAATTGTAAGGTGGCCGCAGTCGGTTTTAGTTCTCCTAAACCCAAATGTTCATATACTGAATAGGGTAGCAGATTCACACTCACTCCTAAATCAAGAAGAACCCGGTGAATGTATTTATCACCGATGTGACAAGCGATGGTTGGAGTACCCGGGTCCTTGTATTTTAGAGTGTTGTGATTAAACATGGAGCTAACCTTTTTTGTTAGAAAGACTTTCTTAGATAAGTGGTTTCTAGATTTTCTCTTTTGAGTGCATAAGTCTTTTAAAAATTTAGCGTATGGAGGCATTTGCTTTATAGCGTCGAGTAGTGGGATATTAATCTTTACCTCTTCAAAATGTCTCAAGAATATCCTCCGGGCGTGTTCCCTTTTTTGAGAAGTGCGCTGGGACATCCACGCTTGGAGGGAACGGCATTCTAGGTACACACTTTTGTGGATTTGTCGCTTTAGACGTATTAGGTACCAAAGGAACTGGGTCCTTCGTAACTTTTTTGTTATCTCCCTCGTGTTCCTTACTTATGCCTTTACTCTTATCTTTTTGAGATTCGGACAGAGGTATAATCTCCTTCGGTCGTTCAGTCGCTCTAGTCGACATCGCGTTAACTTGATCACTCGCCAAACTCACCTCATATTGTCCTTTAGGGTTTTGGACCGGTTGACTTGGTAACTTTCCCTTGTTATGACGATTCAAGGTATTAGCAAGTTGGCCCATCTGGGATTCTAATTTAGCTATCGATTGCGTGTGAGAGTTAACAAGTTGCGACTGTGATTATGATTGGGCCTCTAAGTTTTTTAATGACGCCAACACGCTCTCTTCGAAAGTTTAATCCCTAGGAAGATTAGCGCGGAAGGGAGGCTGCTGGTATTGATTTTGTTGATTCAGAGGTTGCTTATACTGATTAGATTGTGGCCTATACGCATTAGGAAAATTCGTCGTATCGGGTTTCGAATACGGTTTCTCACTATTAGAGTTCCATGAAAGGCTCGGGTGAGGTCCCCATGTCGAGGCCAGTTTATAACCCGCGGGGTTATAATTGGGTCTTTGGAACTGTTGGACATCATTTATATGTTGTTCTACAAATTCTGGGAATTGGGACGCGGACGGACATGCTAATGTCGAATGCGACAAATCTGAACATAATTGGCATACTTCAGTAGGAGGAGGTGAGCCTTGCATGCGGCCCATCATCATGAGTTGGTCCATTTTTCTATTTAGTTCTTGGATTTCATAAGACTAATTAGACTCAACTTTAGCCTCTCTCTTTGGGGGTGGTAGAAGGTGTCCCTCAGGTCATACAGATACAGCTTGGTGCATAGAGTTTTCACTTAATGTTTCAAATATCTTCCACGCTTCGTCGGCACTCTTGTGGAGGAACGTCCTCGCACAAATAGCGTCGACGGTGTTACGAACAGCGGGAATTAATCCCTCATAGAAGTCTTGCACCAACTGCCATTTGGATATCTAATGATGAGGGCAGGAACGTAAGAGTTCTTTAAATTGTTCCCATGTATCATAAAGGGTTTCGCCATCTTGCATTGTGAAATTAGTTATTGATTTGCTAATCTGATTCGTTCTAGTGATGGGGAAAATTTTTTTGTAGTAACGCAGTCTGCAACTCATCCCATGTTCTTATTGAATTTGGCTCCAAAGATTGGAGCCAATACTTCGCTTTTGTCTTTAAGTGAAAACGGGAAAAGACGCATTTTTAATTCATCATCTGTTAAGTTCTGAATTTTTAAAGTCGCACAGATACCCCGAAATTCGCCTAGATGATTATAAGGGTCTTCCTTAACACGACCATGGAATGACGGAAGGAGCGCAATAGTTGACGATTTGATTTCAAAGTGGGCTGCAGTCACTTTCGGTAATCCAATACATGACGGTGGTGTGTAGGCGGTAGGAGTAAAATAATCCTTTAACGGAGGTGGTGGGGGTATGTTAACATTATCCCCATTATTCTGATTATTTCCATTATTCCTGTTATGTCCAAAATCGGTCATTGGAATAGGTTCGATTTTTATTGTTTTAGTTTTTCTTAAACGGTTAAGAGTACTTCGGATTTCCGATTCAAACAAAGATGACGGTTCCGGTGTGGACTAGTCGTCTAACATCAACTGAGCTCTCGAAGCTTGTGTTGATGACCTAAGGACTCTAAGTGTGCGTTCAAGTTCGAGATTAAGCGGATTTAATTTAGGTTTACTTGAACGAGTACCAAACATAAACTAAGGACTGACTCAATTGAAGCAAAAATAAGCTATGCTAATAACCATGCATGCAAGCACACAAGACTAATATGATGCATGAAATTATCCTGTAATGCAATGACCGCGTCAAGCCCAGCACCCCGGGTTTCCTAGCTAATGCAATGCTCACTCCACACCTACCCTAATGCAAGTATTGCGTCTCAGCGTCCTAACTTACAGTGGTTCGATGCGAAAGTTAAATAACGGATTTACTTGGTGATTTTAAATTGATTGCAATTTTTATTTTTCGGGTCCGCGTAAGCTCCGTTGACGTGCACAGCTGCTCCACTCGATTGTGCTAGAGTTGATAATTTGAAATCTGCAAACAAGGATAAGTTTAGCGGCTCGAAAATAAAATTTGAAACAAAAAAAATAAAATAGAAACTAATATTTACTAAGTAAGTAAATTACGATTCTAATAATTAACGGCTACAATTATTTCAATCCCCGGCAACGGCGCCAAAAATTGATCTTGTCAAAATCAAGATATAAAAAATGTACTTTACTTTTCTAAAGATTTGTAGTAGTGAAAGTAAAGGTCGAACCCACATAGATTGATTAATTTTTATCCTTTAATTAATAAAATGTAATCTATTTAATTATAAGAATATCGGAAGTTTGGTTGATTTATAATTTGATTATTGCTACTAATTAAACTATGAATTAAACTACGAAATTATAGAAATAAAGTTTAAAATTAAATCTAAGTAAACTTGTATGCTAAATTGGAAATTGGTTTAAATATGAGTAGATGAGATCTAGGATTACAAATCCACCACTAACTATGCATCGGGGGTCTATACTTCCTATTCTCAGTTCTATGTTTGGATAGGTATGATCTATCGTAGCTACAAGCCCAATAGTATCGTCAAGAGGATATTGTTAGTTCAATCTAAGCATAATCCATCTATGGTTCACATGAATTATCTACCTATAACTAGGGTGTGGCATTACTCATCTTTCCTAAGCATGAATTATAAAAGATGTAAACATCACAATCACATAAGCACCATTGTATGTAAATACTCCTATCAATCACAGAAATCAAGGACTATTGAGTTTAATAAGCATAAGAAAAAATCTAAGACAAGAATAGATCCAAAATACTCTTGATTATTAACATTAAAAATCAATTATAAATAATCCACCAACATACAATCACTATCCAATACATAAACCCTAAAATAGAAAAGCATAGAATCCTCCTTTACATCGCTAGGGTTTCATAGATTAGGAGTTTAGTTGCACATGGTGGATGAAAGCATGAAGATTGAGTTGATGGTAGCCATTAGAGACCTTCAAGCTTGCTCTCCTCCTTTCTCTTGCCTTCCAAAGTGATGAATGAATGAATGTGTGTAACCCCTAAAAATTATAAAAACTAAATATATATATAGGGTTTACAAGGAGTTTTTGGAAGCTTTCCTATCCCGAAACTAACTAAAACAGCTATTATTTGCAATCTGGACGTCATTCAGCAGTTTCGTTCGCACAGGGCTCTTCAGTATAGCAAAATGCACAACTTTAGTTTTTGTACGGATCGCGCGAGCGGGCTGCGCGAGCGCGTAATTGGAAAGGTCGTGCGCTCGGATCGCACGAGCGAATTCTGGGATCTCGGGCAAGCGGGCCGCTCGCGCAATGTGCCTTTTTTAGCTTCTTTCTTCTTGTTTTTTCTCCTTATTTAACCTGGAATCCTTGTTTTCTTCTAAAACCTGACAGAAAATAGCAAATAAAGTAAAACTACACAAAAATATGATAAAAACAACTAACAAATGTGAATTAAGGCGTATAATCAAGATTTGTTCTCTCCCGATCAGATAGTAAAATTCAGGCAAACGAGGCGGGTGGCCGAAGTTTGCCCCTCCTAGTATGGAAGGTGATTTTCTGGCTTGAGGCAAGGACCGTAACTTTAATCTCTCAAATGCTCATAACTTTTGCCTAGGCACCAGTGAGGTGACCTAGCGAGCTCTTTTCTCTCTTTTGTTATTGCTCATCTTGGATTTAGCTCTAATTTTTGCCTAGCCATCCTTTCGGATTTTTAACCTAGCGAGCCATCGTTCTTTTCTTTTTGAAAGTCTACCTACGTACCCCCGAGCGGGGATCAGGTCCAACATAGTTTGGGCCAAAGTTTTGAAAGAAAAGGGGGGTGATTATGATGGTGTCGACCGAACCGATGTGGTTGCCTATGTATCCTCGAGTGGGAATCAGGTCAAGTGTAGTTCAAGGCAAGGTCTTGAAAGAAATTGGTTTGATTATGATGGTGTCGACCGAACCGATACGGTTCCCTACGTATCCCCGAGTGGGAATCAGGTCGAGCGTAGTTCAAGGCAAGGTCTTTAAAAGAAGAGAGGGTTGATTATGATGGTGTCGACCGAACCGATGCGGTTGCCTACGTATCCCCAAGTAGGAATCAGGTTGAGCGTAGTTCAAGGAAGGGCTTGAAAGAAATTGGGTATGAGGGTTTTTCAAACCAATCATCAAATTAGATTAAGCTTGAGCCACTTGTGGTAGCTTTGAATAAAAGGATTCAGTTTCAATCCCCCTTTCTTTTCTTTTTCTTGTTCTTTTTGTTTTGTTTTGAGGATTGATCCTTTTCACTTTCGCCTAGCCAGTCAATTTATAGTTGATTCATGTGAGATCTTTCAATCGCATTCTCGAAATTTCATGATGTGTGTGTCAGCTCTCAGAATTTGTTTGTGGTCGTTTTGAGCCCTTTGAAACATGATCTAGGCGTGTTCTAATGACGTACCTTGAAGCATATAATTTTCTCATTTGTTTCATCAAAATTTTCTTCAACCTTTTGACTAGCTAGGGTCAGATTTTGGAAATCAACACCTTTTTAGCTCTCACTTTTGCCTAGGTGCCTTTTTTGGGTTTTCAACCTAGCGAGCTGTTCTTTTTATTTTTTTCTTTTTTTTTTGAAGGGGAAAGAAACTCATTGAAATGTTTGGCTACCAACAATGACTAAGTTTGCATTGGACAGGTTTGAATGGCTCTTGATTGGACTGGGCTCAAGGCTTTAAAATGGTGGAAAAGGGTGTTGGGCAAGCCCCAAATTAGTTCCAAGTATGTCTTTTCGAGATTTGAGCAAAAGCATCTTTGAATTCTTAAAGTAAGACTATTCAATTCTTGGCTCCTCTTCGGGGTCAGCGTGAAATCGACTTTGACCTTTTCAGGATTCCTCTTTTTTTTTTGTTTGATGCAAAAATTTATTATCTGTGATAGTTTAAAAAGTGACCTTACAGTTCAGTGATTCATGCACTTACGACTATACACATCGGGTTAAGCAAAGTGAGATTTCATTCCATCCAAAGAGAAAGATTACAGACTCATAACAACTTGATGACAAACAAACTCTATTACAAGACTAAACTTGAAATAGATTCCAAACATAGAACAGACACGACTAGACTCGACCTGGTCTCAAATGGAATGTCACAGTGACTCGCTTATTCTTTTTATTTCTTTTTCTAAAGAGCATCTTCATTTGGTTTTCTAGAAAGAGTCCCAATCACCATCACTTTACTTGCACAGGTTCAACATTCATGGTCCTCAGCGAAGGGGATCATTTAAACGGATAGGTCAAGGGTTGGTCCAGACCGAGGTAGTGGATTGGATTGGGGTGCGGCGCATCATCTAAGAGATCCTGAATTGAGTGACGGAGCCTCTTATAGTTGTCGGTCTCATGGCCTTGGTCTTGGTGGTAATCACAATACTTGGATTCATTGTACCCAGGAGGTGGGTGAGTAGGAGGCTTACTGGGCTCCAAAGGAACAAGGTGGCCCTTTTGAACAAGGTGATTGAGAGCGGAGGATAAGCTCATGTCAAGTGGTGTGAAGACTCTTTGGTTTCCTTTCTTGTGCCTCTTACTGCAGTCATTTTGGCTTGATGATGGGCTTAAGGCATTGACATCTAGGCTCTCTTGATCTTCACCAAAGGTATGGGGTCTCTTCTCCTTTTTCAGCGACCCAGCTCCATTTATCTTGCCTTCACAGATAGCATCCTCGATTCTAGTCCCAACCTCAAACAACTCTTTAAATGTTGAGATGGACTGGTAGCATAATTTTTCATGGTATACTAGTTGCAGGTTCTTGACCAGCGTACGTACTTGATCTTTCTCAACAGGCCTGTCGATCATTTGGGCTACTTTATTCCTCCATCTTCTCAAGAATTCAGCGAAGGACTCATTAAAATTCTGCCTGGTAGTTTCCAGATCTCGAATGGTGACATCAAGCTCTTGGTTGTAGGAGTAGTGATCAATGAAAGTTCTAGCAACATCTTCCCAAACTCAGGTCTTGGAAGTTTCAAGGGTTAGGAACCAGGATAGTGCGGATTTTTGGAGGGTTTGAGGGAACAACATAGCTATGTGCTCATGGGTGCAGCCTATTGACTGGAAAATGCTCATACAAAACTTCACGTGGCTCTTTGGATTTCCAGTTCCGTCAAAACGATCGATTTCAGGCATCTTGAAGTTCTCGGGTAGCCTCACCTTGTTGGGCTCAAACAATCCTTCCAGATCTAACATGTAATCGTCGACCCCCTTACTCTTCCTTAGTATGTTCTTAAGCTTGTCGACCTTGTCCATTTTCTCTTGGAGCTTTTTCTCATATGCAGGCAGTGGGATCCCTTGAAACCATTCTTCTTCTCCATTGTTTTTGGGAGGCGGTCCAAATCTAGGCAGTGGTGGTGGCATGAACCCTGGTGGTGGTGGGAACCCAGGTGGGTACTGTGGCTGCTGTTGTCGAAACTATTCCATAAATTTAAGAACTTGAGTCAGCCGATCTGACTATTGATTAATTAATTCAGTGACTTTGACTTCCAAAGTTTCCTAATTCATGTTGAATTTTCTTGGCGGACTGATTCTAACCAAATGACTGTTCGAACTTCTGACCCAGGATGGGGATCTCAGTGGCTGACTTTGGGAATCTATAATGACCTATAGATTCGAGAGGAGTGTATCAGATTCTGATAATGATGACTGGAGAGACAATGACAGTGATGTTAACAAACGTGGACTGACTTGTGTACCGACCGACTAGGATAATGTGTGCAGCCTGATAAGAATGGTGCATGCACATGAGACAAGCATGCGGATGCAAGCCCTAATCTATATGATGCTCTTATTTATAATAGATAGCAGTTAAACAAGTAAGGTTCTAGCCATATGGAGTGTGCTAACCATACTTTCCAGTATGATCATCAAGGGATAACAGGGAATTTTGGGATATTTCAGGAAGTTTGGATAGAGTTTCTGGGAAAAACAGGGATTTGGACGATTTGGAGGAATTTCCAGAAGTTATGGGAGTTTCTAGGAGAAATAGGGATTTCTGGTTGATTAGGACTGAACCTCTGGGAGAAACTAGTATTTTGGGTATTTTTGAGAAATATGGATAGAGTTTCTAGGAGAAACAAGTATATCTGGGCATTTCTAGGTGATTTGGGAAGAGATGCTATGATTTTTGGAGAATCTGGGAGATTTGGGCAGAGCTTCTAGGAAAACAGGTACTTTGGGTATTTTTGGGAAAATCGGACAAAGTTTCTGGGAGAAATTATTATATCTGGGAAATCTGGGAGATTTGGAAGACGGTGATCATACTGTCTAGCAAATTTTCATACTCCTATGTCTTAGGACCAACAAACAAGGTTTACGGTGTATATCTTTATGAACGTGGAGCAGACATCCTTGTCATGGTGCCTAGGCAGGTCAACTCAATGTGATCACATGTGAGTGATTACCTTGGGAATCATAAGAAAGAGGTTCTGTTCTATGCCACATAAGCGTCTACACCGCGCAGGTAATCCCACCAGGGCATACAGCAGTTATATCATATTGTCCTATCTGAAAAAATAAATCAACAGCCCTATGAAAGGTTCTACAGGAATCTATATGCAAAGGCTGGGTTTAGTCAAAGAGGGTCCGTTGTCGAGAGTTCCAATATACCGTCAGAGAGACAGTACAGAAGTGTTTACTCTTTTTGATATACATTGGAAGGTACAGTATCAATGGTGACTTGTGCCCTGGCACAACAAGACCTGAACAATGTCAGCGCCGCGTTTCAGACACAGTCGAAGGGGGAAAATGCAAAGCGCAATGCGGTGAACCAGACACAGTAAAAAGATGATTTTAAGGATGCTTCTTATGAGTAAAACCTCTGTATTATTTTGTTTTAAAATAAAAATCCCCAGTAGAGTTGCTAGATTGTGGACACGCGGGATTCCACCTCTTGCTTGCTTGAGATTGTTTTGAAAAGAGAGAGAAAAGGTCCGTTGAAAACAGATACAGAGTCGACACTTGGTCTTTAAGGAACCAAGAAACCTAATTTTGACTCACCCAAATGGATAAAGGGCACCGGCCCTTCATAACCAAAGAACTTGGCTCGGGGTTTTGGTACGAGAGAGGAAGGAGCCTTTGTCGCGACTTAAACACCCTCAACTCGCCCCGTCTTTCGACGGGCCTCAATTAGCATCCAAATAATCATCTTATACTATGTATGGTTCGACAATTAATACTATGATAGTATATTACATCACATAAGAAAATTTAAAATGGAAGATCTAAAGATAAGATATCATTTATAAGATCTAAGTGAAATATTATACAATGTAAAGTGAAAGATCGTACAAATAAACCTAGGAAAAATCGTCTAATCATGTATCAAATAATCAAGACTTCCTAATATAAAGGGGGATATGAATTGTTATTGAAACAAATAAACAAAGAAATCAAAATATGCTTAGCAAGCTAGAATGATGCATGCTAATCTTTGAGAAGAGAAGATCTCTCAATCCCCGGGACGGATGAGAAAGGATGATTAGATCGAGGGGAAGCATGAACGTGTGATCATGATCATTCCTTATAATCTTCTTAGATTAGGAGTTACAAAAACCCCAAATCTTTGCATGGATGCAATGTATGTATCTAGAATGTGTAAAGGTTGTAGTGTGCTTTGTGTTCATGGATTTCTAGAATGACTTAGAAGTCTAGGATGTGTATGAATAAATGAATGAAATCATCATGGGATATGTACAAATGTAGTATGAACTATTTCCTAAGACGTGAGCTAATTTGGGGTAAATGTAAGCATCAAATCAAAGGATGGAAGTAAAAGTATGCTTGCTGTGAATAGTAGACAGAACAGTAACATGATTTTCTGAAAATGGAAAAGAGGAGTTAGGAATATTTTCAATGCATGATATTTTATGGAGATCTTCCTTATTGTGTCTAGAACACAACCCAAAATGCCAATCTTTAATAACTATCACAGATGGAGAGAAATCATATAACCAATGGAGGTTACTCAGAAACAAAGTTCGTACTGTCGACTGAAATGTTAGAAAATCTTAGAAAATGAAAACAAAAGATCGAGAGGCCCATATTATACAGAAAGTTCCTTAAGACATTTAAGTTTAAGGGAAAAATAAGTTAGGACCACCCCTTTTGGAAAAGTGTTCTGTGAAATAAGTTGAAAGTCAGCTTATAGATGCTGTGACAGCAAAGGCATTATATCTGGAGAGATTGTTTGGACCAAATTGGGGTCTTTCTATGCATCTCCAAGTCAAACAAAAAATCATGGGTGTTCTCTAATGAGTTAGGAAGACTTTCCAAGTGGTCTTACATTCATACATTGAGTATTGAACTTAAAATAATTCCTTGAAGTTAAATGACTCACTGTTTTGAGGGTTTTGAGAAAAACAAGGTTTATTTCTTGAAATCAAAATGAGGGGTTTAAGAGGGGGGTTTTGAAATGGGGGTTTTGAAAGTATACTTTCAGAACTTAGATGAATATTCTAACCACTTGGAATATCAATTCCTAACTCATTTCAAGAACTTTCCAAGTATTTGCAAAACATGGTTTTATTTGGAAACCAAACTCAAGAATCAATGGGAGTATGATACATGAGAGGATAGATGATACATGATATGATATAGCATGTTAAAAGTGGTAAAGAACATGTTCATGGGATATGGGTTCATCTAGATACAAGAGAGTGTTGCATCAAAGTGTGAAAGTCAAAAAGTGACATGCTGTGAATAGTGAACAGACTGTATGCATTACTTTATAACATCATAATGGGAGGTCAAACATGCCTAGGAAAATGTGAGAAAAATTAGAGAGCCTCCATAGTGTGTCTAGAATGCACAGAAAAAGGCCAAACCTCAATAGCTATCACAGATTAAAAGAAAACGAATCAGAATGTACACATGACTCAGAAATAAAATCTGCACTGTTGACTGATTTTGTATGATTTTTCATAAATCAAAGAAATGGTTTATGATGACCTATTATACACCAAAAGTTTCCTAAGACACCCAAGTTTCATTAAAAAAAAAAATAGAAAAGATATATGTACAGTGACGAAAACATCCAGAATAAGTGCAAGAATTCAGGTAAACATTGTGTGAGAACAGAGACAGATTATGAATATGAACTTGTCAAATCCGAAAATAATACTTGCACATCTCTATAATTGATGGAAAAAATTGGAGACAAACTATGATGTCTTAGGAAGATTTTCCAAGTGGTTTCATCATCATAACTTAAGTGTTTAATTCAAAACAAATCTTTGAATCTGAACAGCTCACTGTTTTGGATCATTCTTGAAGAAAATGGATTTGGGTTTTGGAATAGAGTTTGAGTTCTTGATTAGGGGTTTTGAAATAGATGTTCAAAGCATGAACTTAAACACTTGAGATGACTATGTGACCACTTAGAATCTCATCCAATCTTGAATCATCAAAGAACTCCCAATATTACTTGCACAAACATAGTTTTGCTTGAGAATATGACTTCAAGAATACATATGAATGTATTGAAGGTAGAATCATCATCCATCAAACATGTCTTTAAGGTCAAGAGCTACTATCCATAAAGATTCACTCTCCTCAAACAACATCTCATCTAGATAATGATGAACAATTAAATAATCAAAGAAAAGTAAAAAAGAAATGACGTTAAGAGAGAGATGAACATCAAAGTAAACAAGTATTCAAATAGCAATCAATAGTTGATAATCATTGAGATATTGAACTTGTAGCTTGGTGTTTCACTCATATATGGTGACATTTGGACATGGAAGTAGCTTCCTATCTCATGGATGCTCAAGAATGGTGGTGAAAGAAATGTTTGGATGATTGAAGTTTTGATAGCAAACTCAAGTAAAAAAGAAAACTCACTTTGATGGAGAAAATAGAAGAAGAAGACTACTTCTTCTCTTTCTCTCTATATATTTCTCTAGAGTTTCTTCCTAAGCTTTCTCTAAGCTTTTTTGTTTCTCTTCTAAATGGAAGTAAATGGCTTCTTTTATAGGCAAATGAGGGTGGTAAATGAGGTTTTAAAAAGTATAAAAAGGTCTCCCATTGGTCCAAAATAAGCTGGGAACCAAAACTACGTCGTTTTGATTTCTAATTAATCAAATTGGACCCCCAATCAAAATTACAAAAACGGACTGTTCTGGGGGAGAGTGCCGCGGAGGTACTGGACCTGTGCCGCGGTGGCAGTGGGCCAGTGCCGCGGCGGCACTACTCCTCCTTCGTCTAGATAATGCTGTTTAGGCCCCCAGAGGTTCCGGAATTCGCGAAAAGGCCCTATTTCGTCTGAAATTCACATAAAATGCATACGAACTCCAAATTGAGGTTGTGATATACCGTTGGAAAGGTAATGGAGTCTAATTTACATAAACAAATTTCTAAGATAGGTTACTTTGAAAAGGTTTGCAGTATTCGCGATAAAAACCGATTTGATCGCCTTTTCCACCTTCGAAAATTCATAATAGATTCATTTGAAATCCAAAAATTATGTACGATATACCGTCGGAAAGCTATTGACCTCTAGTATCCATGAAAAATGTTTGAAAATTGTTACGGTGCTCCGGTTTTAAAGTCAAATTTTGGTCAAAGTGGTCAAACCTGGGATTCCCGGAAAGTTCTGGGAACCTCTGGGAGCTTCCAAGAGTTGACGTTTTCGTGCGATCTTCATTTAAAACACATTTTAATACTTTCCACATGACCTAGAATGATTCTGGCGAATTTGGACTATTTTGGTCAAACTTGGTCAAACTTGGTCAAACCTGGTCAAATCTCGGTCAAACTGGTCAACGGGGACTTTCCGGGAACTTCCGGGTCTTCCGGGGGTCTCTGAGAGCTGACGATTTCATCTGATTTTACTTAAAAACTCATTTTCTAACTTTTCTTACGACATAGCATGTTTCCAGCACTTTTGGTCCAAATCTGGGAGTTTCGGGCTTTCAGGGGCATTTTGGTCATTCTGAGCATTTTGAGAAATATAACTAACTTCCAGGAGTCCTTTTGAGTCTTTTTCGATCATTGTGAACCACCAAGCTATGGGTCTCCTAAATCTGATAGCCGACAAAATGGAGTGTCTACACCCAGGGGAATTAGGACCTTTGAATGGGTCGTGATGCCATTCGGGGTGAAAATACAAGATCCACCTATCAGCGGGCCATGAATTCTATATTCCATGACATAATTGGATGATTCATGGAAGTGTACATCGATGACTTGGTGGTTAAGACCGGAAGCAATGCCGAACATTTAGCCGATCTTGAGAAAGCATTTGAAAGAATACGGACTCACAAGCTAAAGATGAATCTGCTCAAATGTGCATTTGGCGTATCAGCAGGAAACTTCTTGGGTTTCCTGGTACACCAAAGAGGTATAGAGATAGACAAGAACATGGCTCGGGCTATCCAAGCAGCAAAGCCCCCAGCCAACAAGAAAGAGTTGCAAAGGCTGCTCGGACAGATCAACTTCCTTAGGAGGTTTATCTCCAACTGCGCAGGGAAAAACCAGGTGTGGACCCCACTGTTCAAAATCAAGACCGATGAAGAGTTCAACTGATTTTAGTTTGTTTGTATTCATATGTATTGCTTAGGAAAATGATCGAGAGTCAGTTGCTCCTTTGTTTGTAATTAGTATCAAATGGATAGTTTATGGTCTTGATTCTGCTCTATGTGCTGTAAATTAGGTTAAATTATGAATTAACCCGAGAGATTCATTTGTGTTTTTATGGAAGTGATTCTAATTCTTTTTCTGTATATACGTTGTTCAGATTTGGCTCAGTTCAATGGATTTAAGCGATTATCGAAGCCTGTATGTATAAAATGCGGATTATCTTAAATCGTTTTGCATTTTAATTGAAGTGTTTTTGTTTCTGTTTTCTATGCTTTGTATTTTGTAGATTCAAAACGTTTCGCGTTTTAATTGGAAGTGTTTTCATTTAAATTAATTCTCTTTTCTATGCTTTGTGTTCTGTGTATTCAAAACGTTTTAGGTTTTAATTGGAAGTGTTTTTGTTTCACTAAATTCTATTTTCTGAGCTTTTTATTCTGTAGATTCAAAACCAATTCAAAGGTATACATAAGTAAGTTTATTAGTTATTTTGTAAATATGAATTATGACAAAAAGGGAGAGGGTACACGTACCTTTCCCTTTCTAGAGCAGTTTAGGTGATTAGAATTAAACTAATACTCCATTTAACTTGTGATACCATGTTTGACAACTTCAAATTTTGCAATTATAATAAGATAAGACAACTCTCATGATCTTTGCCCTACACTCTTTCAAATATGGGAGTCCCATATGTGTATTGAATTATTTAACGTTCTTGCCAAGTTCTCTTGCTTATTAGGCACAACAACACTACTGTAATATGAGTGTTAGAGGAGTTAATTGGTGAGTAAGTCCATGTAATGTGTTATAAATTTTGACTTGTCCAAAAGAAATTATTTCATGTAAAGTTACCCTTCACTGTTCAAATATGACTTATTGATTATTCTTACCTAATTAGTATGAATTCATCTTATTGTGGCTTTATCTGCAGCAGTCAAATGTTTTTTTTTTTTTGTTCTTTTAATTAGGTACACCCTCTCACGTCTTTAAATATTGTTCAAACCAAGTGAGTCCTTCTTACTTCATGTTAATCTCCACCAATGTGAGTTGAGTTTGCACATATTCAAGTATTAATTTACTTCTGATTGATCATTTGGAACTAAAGTGCAGCATTATGGTTCTTTTTTCATGTCTGTAATTCATAAGTTGATTATTTAACATGGTTTGCAAAAATACTAGGTAAAGCTAAAACAACTTTCTCTTGTTAAGTTGGGATCTTGCCAATTCCCAATACACCATTTATATCTCTACACTAAAATTTGAAGTAAACTTGTACCGAAAATTTATTTGCTCTAGCTAGTGATTAATTTCTTATATGCTTTTATGTAATTAGGCTTCTTACTCCTCCTGGCACTCCTCTTTTTCCCTCATCGGATGGGAATGAGTCTCAGCCATCCTTAGTGGTTAGATCAGTCTCTACCACTAAGACTGATCTTTTGTTGATAGCAAGGTTTGGTCCAAATTTTTAAATCATTCTAGTGTGTTCAGTTCATGTTTTATTATTGACTGATACTTAAATCAATCATTGACCTCCAGAAGATGATAGAATTAATTAGTGATACAATGAATTACAATTATGTTGGAAGTATATTTTACTGTATCTCGTTTTATCTAATTAATATGCTTTTAAATTTTATGTGGTTCTTGTCCTTAAAAATTAGTCTATCATAATTTATTGTGATGAATTAATTTACTGAATTGCCTCAGCAAGAATTGGACCAGAAGATTTTTATAGTTTTTTTTTTCAATCTTTTGTATATAACCCATAGTGTGTACTTTCTTCTTTGATTGCTTAGAGAAGGAAAATTTGTGTCTTTATG
Source organism: Hydrangea macrophylla (assembly GCA_033977485.1). Lineage (NCBI taxonomy): Eukaryota > Viridiplantae > Streptophyta > Magnoliopsida > Cornales > Hydrangeaceae > Hydrangea > Hydrangea macrophylla. The sequence goes on along the minus strand of CM066999.1, from coordinate 86,623,553 downwards.
GTCATCCGAATAAAAGTTAGGAAGTTGCTCTTCCAGAATACTTGTTTGCTTCAGTCTGTATGTCATTATGTCACAAACATTAAATTGTTTGCTAGTGCTTTTACCATAAATATTTTCATGTATGTGTTTAAACAATTTACAATTAGGGATGCTCAAAAACCGAATTGAACCGACAAACCAAATCGAATCGATTGGTTTGGTTGGTTTTTATTTGATTTGTGCAGTGTAAATCAAAATCGAACAAAAAATTTACACATTTTGAAACGAACTGAACCGAACCAAACCAAATCAAAACCGATCAATTTTATCAAAAATCACACCAAACCAAATCGAATTGAACCGTTTACACCCTTATTTACAACATGGACAAACAACAATAAGAAACAGATGAGCAGACCAATCAGTTGTAGTAGGAGGTGGCCCGAGTTAGTAAAGAAATATAATAGAATATTAATAGAAACTACAAAAACAGAGAGTTAAACCATTCACCAATCCCCGGACATATGGTATGTTTGACTACAATTTTTGCTTTTACGATTCAATTGCAGAAAATTGTGTTTGCCCATGGTAACTTTTGTGCAATCCATATTTCTGCGATCAATTGACTCCATTTTTCTATGATTGCAAGAGTAATGCTATACTTCTTAAATTTTGAATCTCCAATGCTTCCCAATTATATGTGGCAGTCAGCCCATTGAATATTGATTGGAGGAAACAAAGTGGTCCCACTGACAAGACCACACAAAAAAAAAAAAAAAAAAAAAGAAGTTAGTATTGTTTTTTAAAGGAAAAAAAAATGTGGTCCTACCACTGCAATATGGATACTATTCATCTAACAGCACCCAATTGACTGCCGATGATCCAAGCTCGGTCGTGGTTCAAAATTCAAAAAGGATGTTTTAGGGACTTTTTGGGTGCAATGTGGGCAGCGGTGGTTCAACCATAAGGCAACTTAGGCGACCGCCTAAGGCCCCACAAAAATTAAGGCCTTAATTTTTTTAAATATCTAACATGTAATAGCACCTTAAAGAAAGAGAAAATTATAAAGAAAATATTGAACAGTTTTGCTTTTAGCCCCTATTAATAACTCCTTAATAACCTTTATTGTATTACAATATACCTATTCATTTAACTAATGTCTAGGGAAAAAATCCTACTAATCGTATACATCTATCTATTCCTAAAAAAGCACATCTATTTGTATGTAAGATAAAGAGTACCCGCAACGTTTCACTGCCTCCTTAACTTCAAGGCTGCAAGCCTATCATAGCATAATAAAAGGAAAAAATCATATGATTTTCTAACTAAAAGTTTTAAGAGAAAGTTGAGAATAGAAACAATAAACACACCAATTGAAATATTAAATTTTATTTAAAAACTATTTTCTTTTTCAAATGCAATAATTGCTTATAATGTAAAAGTCGCTTCCGGATAATGTTTTTTTTCAAAACTAAATATGATAAAATCTTAACTAAGATCAACCATATCGCATGAGCGATTAAATAGATTAGCCAGCCTTGTTATCGATTAAACAAGTAAATTTAAAGGAAAAACCTCAGTATATACTTTTTGTAATTTTGCATCTAAAAATTTGAGAAAAATAGATTTTAAATATCAAATTTTAATTAAAATTGATACATAATTATTAATGAATGAAAATATAATGAAAGTCCCATTTTAAGTTCTCGCCTAAGCCCCCAAAATGAACTGAGCCTCTGCTGAATGTGGGATGAGAATCATCTAGGATGTCATGTGAAAGCAAAAACTTTTGGTATGTGGCCAATGGAACTAGCTTGGGACAAAGCCACCAGATGCCTGGGAATATATATATATATATATATATATATGGATATTCATGAACTTCATGCTATTGGTTGTAAGTAATCCTTTATCCAACCTTTTTTTTTATTTTTCTTTTTCTTTTTATTTTTTTTCGCTTTTTTATTGGGATGTTTGGCAGCAGTTTTGAAGTTTTATAAGAAATTATGGAACACTTAAATCTATTATAAAATTATTTGGCAAATCAGATTATGCGATTCAATAGCATAAATGTGAGATAATTGTAAAAAGTTGCGATTGGCCGAAAACTATATTGCGCAACGTACTTTGGATCAGAAACAACTCTGCCACAAAATTCAGAAGCAGAAATTGTTACGAAATGAACATTGTGCTTTATGTATTTTGTGGATTATAAGTGGATCACAAGCAGGGCCGGTATTGAGTATTTGGAGGCCCGAGACAGAGTCCTAAAAAGGAGTCCCTTATGGAGGTTCAGGGACAGCGCCCACGAGGCAATTTTTTTAGGGTCTACTTATGTATAATTGACAATTTTTTAAGGGGTTACTTATACATAATTGGCATTTTTTGGGGTGGTCTACTTATAATCTGAGTCTATTTTTGAAACTTAAACATTGTATGGTATCTTTCAAAATTCTAGAGATGCATATTTCTAAAACTCAAAAAAAAAAATTACACTAAAAATGTAATTTTCAAAATTCTAGGGTCTTTGTTTTTGAGTTCTATATACATGTATATCAATATATGTAGTTGATGACGCTAAATTAGGCCTTAGGGGAGGCCTAAATGTAAAATACTAAAAATCTCAAGATAAAAATTTAATATAAAAATTTTATGGAGACCCTCAAAATTTTGTCAACTTTGGTGGCACGGAGCGATTGCCCGTTTTACCCTCCCTTTGAACCGGCCATGATCACAAGTAATAGATGGACCATAGTCATTGTCACAAAGTGTGACAGTCACGTAGAAAAATTTCTTCTTTCCACTACCCAAGAACATTTTACAATAGAAAATATTTTGATAAAATTGTTTAGGAATTAAAGTTGGTCCATGATTGGTTCACATATGTAATATTTAACTAGTCGATACCCCGTGCTATGCACGGGCTGTGCAGTATTGTTGGCCATTGCCACATAGTACTGGGACATTTGATTAGCTATTAAGAATATTTTATAATTTCAATAGTAAGTTTTTTTAGTGAGACGAATACATATGCATTTAGTGAGACAAATTTGAACAAACGTAGAGGAAATAGGGGTAAAAAAATAATGAGTATTGAAAATGTTGTACGTGCAATCTCAGCGACACATTCCTCGTCAAGAACTGCTGCAAAACCATCTATATTTATTTCCTGCATTAAGCAATTTGAGAGAAACTGTAAAATGAGACAATTATATTGCAGGGGGAATAAGATGAAAACGAGACATTAATCAAAATTGAATAAAGAGTAATGACATGTCAGATTGCTATTCTATTCCTATATCAATCCACCAAGGATTAGTACTAATTAAAACCATTTCGTTTAAGAATTCCTATATATGTCCCCATGCTTTCTAAATACTATGTTGATTCCCATTTTTATTGCCACTATTTCCTATAAATACCCACCAAAGATTAGTAAATAATCGAATCATTTTGTTAAAATACCCTCATATGCCCATGTGGTTGTGAGTTGTCAATACTCAACCTTGCCTTATTTCTTGACACTTTTCAATTTGTGAAAAATGTCGGACTTTGAACTTGTTTTCAAACTAACCTTTCCCCAAACTTCTTAAATTATTCTTATTCTAGCAGTCCATGGTTCTAATTTAATTGAATTGTATAATATCACCAATTTTTTTTTTCTCTTTTCTATGTACATTTTGTTTCTTCAATCCTTCAACACAAGTGAGAGCTTGTAAATTCAAGGTTGTCACATCTAGACAGTTAGGAAGGAAAAAAATTTATGAAATCAGACCATTACCTTGGTCACATTGACTTGCAGCAGTGTGCAATAGATTGAAATCAGACCCTTCACTACCATCAAATAACATTTATCAAAAATCAAGACCCTTCACTGCCATTTATCAACAACAGAACATTTGGAGTCTGATTCAAGATCTGCACAAAAAAAATAATTGAATTATGCTAACATAAAATAGTTTTTGACTAAAAAATTCTAATATAAACGGTTTCCCATGCAAGTGACTTGAAAAGTAAAGCATTAGAAAACTAAGGAAGGTTTAACTAACATAGAATTTGAAACTCCCTAGAAAATCAAGTTGGCTCTAGAAAGTTCAACTTTTAAATTTGTTGGGACTTGGGAGTCATGAGAGTAGTAAATGGACTCCAATATATGAACTTTTATTGCTATTCTATCTTGTCCAGCACGTATTTTTTTTATTTTTTTAGCCACTACCCTCCCAACAATCAGCCATGCATGATTGGCCCTATCTTTTTGGACATCTGAAGCAAACTCTTGAAATGAAGTCCTGTAAATAGCACAGATTAGATAAGCCTTATATATACATATATATATATATATATATATATATGTCCTCACTTAGAATTAATATTCAAATTGTAGATATATTTGACATGTCTCTCTATATATATACATTTATTTAATATATATATATATATATATTTTTTAAATGGCTTGAATGAAATGTAATCATGAATCAAGGGCATTCCAATTTAGACAAACAACATTATGAAAGTGATAGGAGGGCCTCAACTTTTGACTCTTTTGTACTGATGATACAATGTCATTCTTTTGTAGTGCTTTTATTTTTTTAAATCTCCTTTGTTGTCAAAAGAAAAATAGCACTAAAATGTATATGTTTTTTCTTCTTCTCTCTTTTACCTAGTTAAATATATGAAATTGACAAATTATTGTTAGTGTCAAGGGACCCAACTCTCTTTGATACATTTGGAGTTGAACAAATTCCATACCTATAAATTACTCAGAGTTGTAAATCTGCAAGAGAGGGTCAGCTGCCAAAAAAAATGAGAAGACATTGTAAAGGCAAACAAACAGTTAAGAAAGAAGATAAAATTAGAAGAGACATATACACAAACATTATGAAACTTTGAGACCACCCATTAAATATTTTTGAAAGAACATTACCCTTTTTTCTTTCCTAATACTTCAACAATCAATTTCTAACACATGGGCAAGCATATTAAATTTATAGAACTACACTCTTTTACTTTGGGTTTTTCAACCACCCATTAAATGTTTTTGAAAGAACAAAATCTCAGAAATAAAGGACAACGAACCCAAAAATATACAAAAACATTTGATGAATATATTTTTACACTAAAGAATTTGGGTTTTTCATTTGAAATGTATGGCCTGAATGCAGAATAAACCCAAAAATACACTCACTCTGAGAATGAAGTGAAAATAAAAAGTCATGAATTTTATTCATACCTCCAATTTTTGAACTCATATGGGCCTCCTTGAATGATCATTGCTTGTACATCCAAAGCTCCAATACCCTACCAAAAAAAAGGGAAAACAAAAAACTATCAATGGCTGCCCTAAGAGAGGGTGGGAAGCATTGCCAACGGGGAGAAATGTATAGTGAGAGTCTATGTATTTTTGTGGGAAAAATTAAAAATGTGACGCCCTGCCCCGCCACGGGTCCCGGCGACGAGGTGTCATTCGGCGGAAGCACAACGATAACAGTAACAATAACACTAGGTTTTGACACCCTTCTGTAACTCCCCGAGTCGTAGACTCCGAGGGTTACTTGAAATATATGTTTATCATATGGAAAGTATTTATAAAACAGAAAACTGGTTTTCATTTAAAATATTCTTTTCTTGAAACAATACGTTTTCAATATAAGCAGCGGAAAATCAAAGTTAAGCTATCTCTTTATTTAAAAGCGAGTGGACTAACATTTGTCCAATTTAAACATAATGGGTTCTTTGAAACCAAATTGTATTACATTGATTAAATGATAATCCCCACATACGGGGTCTTCAAACTATAGCGGAAGCATTGTCAAGTCTCGGGGCCTTACCCTTATCTATATCACCTGAAAGAAAGGTTTGTTAGTCCATATGCCAAAAGGCTCGTATAGTTATATAACCACACAATAACATCTGTTATATAACATGCGTGAATGCATGAAAATCATTTTCATGTCATTTCAATCACTCACCCTCGATCGTCAATATCATTACCCGGACCATGGGCTTCCCGTCCACATAGGCCTAGCCTCAAACGTGTGGGACTTTGGGCCTTACGAATTACACAGAGGCCTAGCCTTCAACGTTACAAGGGTTTCTTGCAGCACATCCCGCAATTCGAGTTCCTAGTGGTACCCATCTCACACGCCTACCCACAAATCCGGGATTCCTAACTTTTCAAAACAAAATCCCTCCCAGAGACACGGAGCCTCTAAGGTCTTCCCTTTTCAAAACCTGGAAGCCTCTAAGATATTCCCTTTTTAAAAATTGAAAGCCTCTAAGGTCTTTCATCCCAAAATCATTTTCGTGTTTTTCGTGTTTATGCTTATGAAATGCTATGACATATGTGAGCTCTAAGCATCCAGACATATTCAATATTTCATAAGACAGATTATCAAGTCACGCTTTCAATTTAAAGCAACACAATAGACATGTTGAAATCAACCAGGTAAACACGTAAGCATAGCAACTCAATTAACCATTTAAGACATAGTAGCTCAAGTAAACATGTAAATATACTATTAACATATTATACAACTTTATTGAGGGTTATACGGAACTACCGTTCACTGAGGAGAGACTGAATAATTAATCAGAATAGAAACCAGAACTGCTCAATCTGTTACAAATCTCGATATACAATAATGCGCGTATATCAGTGAGGTACAACATCTCTAAGCACAAGTATAACTACTATTAAAGTGAGGAACAACTCTTAAAGCTTAGGGTACAAGGTTCCTTAGCCCAAAACCAGATTTTCGATTTATAAATGTTTTCCAAATGAGAAACATGTATTTCAGGTAACCCTTGGAGTCTAGGACTCGGGGAGTTACAGAATGGTGTCAAAGCCTACTGTTATTGATTATTATTGTGCTTCCGCCGGTTGACACCCCATTGCGGGGAATCGTGACGGGGCGGGGCATCACAAAAAACCCCAAAAATAGTAAAATTGAAACACAGGTATTAAAAACCCAAACATTAGAAATAGATGCAGAGAGAGGATTAACAATTTAAGGTATAAAAATTGTACCATCTTAGAACTGACTCCAGCAATGATTCACAATATATATACATAGATTCATATGAGATATATATACTTCATACAGAGAGTGGGAGAGATTCCCGCCGTATAGTGGTGTCGCCCTTAAACTGGGAGGGATTCCAGTCATGAGGTAATCGCAGAGGGCATTAGAAGAAAATCACCAAATAATATAAATGTATATGTGTGTGTGTGTACCTTAGAAAATCGAAGTCATGTTTTCCAAGAGGGTCCGACCCAGAGAGAGCATTGCCGGTGATGAAATCGGCGCTGAGCCCGGTATGTATGTTCTCTCTTCCATGATCTTCCATTGCAGCAAACCATTTCATGAATTCAGAGGGCATTGATAATGCAAATCCTATACCCTTCAAATAAATTTCAAGCCCTAATATCTTTTTGGATTGGCAATGCAATCAGAGAAGACAATTAGGAAAACCTTAAAATACAGAACTGCAATCCCCAAAACTAATCAGTATGTCAATTGAAAAATTAAACAAAGAAAGCCCATAAAAAATAACCACTACAAAAAGGAGAAAAAAAAGAAAAAGAAAATGTATTCTTCAATCATCAGGAGCTATGGCTCCTATTGGAACTATAGACTTTGTTTAGAATACCAATCTTTGACATGGGGCAAGACGTATTTGAGAATATTGGCTTCGTGAAGAAGAGAAACTGAAAGGTTAAAAAGAAAGAGAAGAGGCATTTGGTCTTTTGAGCTACTGGAGGTGAATAGTCGTTCAGAGAAGAGAAAATTGTTTGAAAGAAGAAAAGGCAGAAGAAAGGAGTCTGTGAATGAGAGAAAGAAACAAAGAGAGTGCAATGAATCATGTATAGATGCCACGTAGGATTTTTTTTAGAGGAAACAGGAAGCTAACGTGGAAGGCTGTGGATGCTTGGATTGCTTCAGCCTTGGAGATGGGAAGCTGACGTGGAAGGCTGTGGAGGCTTGGATTGCTTCAGCCTTTGTATATATATAATAGATAGATACGTATGGATAAATCACAAAGCTGGGTACTCAGGTATTTCTAAAAAAGTTAATTGTAGTGTCATTATATAAAATAGAAGGTAAAAAAAGAAAGAAAGATCAGAAAAATAGCTTCAGTTTCGAAATTATATCTAACTTATATGTAAATGTTATTGTCACAATTACATTTGTAATTTTATTTATGTGATTACTTTCACTCTATATGGTTATTACTTTCACTTTTGAGATTTAATTTCGAGCATGGTCTTGGGGATTGTCTAGTCACACCATTGATGCCAACAACGAACATTTCCAGCCAATCAATGGTTTTAAAGCATAGGATGACATTTCCAGCCAAATAATGGTTTTAAAGTGTAGGATGATATCTCTAAGTCTCCTTCAATGCATTGGTTCAGAGTTTGAACCTCATCCCCCTCCCTCATATAAATAAAAAATATTAATGATTTTAAAGCTCATTTTTTTGTGTCAAAGTTTTAAAATTCATTGACTTCGGAGGAATTTGGATGTGGGCATATTGTTAGTGTCTTACCCATATTTGAAAGGGACATAAGAGGATCTGTTTGACAATAACTTTTGAGTTTACAAGTGATTGTAAACCTTTAAAAGTTAAAATAAAACTGTTTGACAACCAGATTCTACAATTCAGTCACAAAAAATATAAGTCAATCACAGAAATTTGTTATTTTTGTTAAAAATGATCCAAAAACTGGTTCTTTACCAAACCAATATAACACTGATTTACATGGATTCAATAAAATAGACACTTGGTTCAAACATTATCATTTTTATTTTTTCCAAATAGACTCAAAGATTGAACCAGATTCTAAGGATCGCCAAACAAAGCCGTTTGGGAATTTTCAAAATAGGATGTGATTTAGTCCAAGTCTATTTTTTATCTGGTTTTTGTGAAAATCAAGTATAAGTTGTTTTGACTTAAAACTTGTTTAAAGAAATTTATTTGATTGGCCACGAACTCCTATGCAAGATACAGACATGACTTTGACTAAACTAGATCCTATTTTAGGTTTTTCCAAACACCCCCTAGTGTCTAGTAAATTAGTGAAGTACACCCGGGGTAGTGTCATGGCATTAATGCTTGTAAATTTATTTGTTTTTGGTTTATAAAATGAAAATGCAGGTAAGTTATCCCACACACAAGGAAGCATTGGGCCCCACATCTTAGGACAACCTGCAAAGGTCCCCACCGCACCTATGTTGAAACCGAATCTTGAAACCCACCGCAAACACCAAAATGCGACGCCTAGATTTAGCCCCAATAACCTGCTACGGGGGTGATTCGAATTCAAATATTGATAGCGAGGAGGACGAACTCCTTACCACTTAACCAACTATGCATTTGTAATAAATTTTATATTATTGTATGCATGTTATTATCTCCATGATTCCCCTTGATCGGGAGAGAACAGATCCTATTTATACGCCTTAATATAAGATTGTTAGTACCTTTTTATCCTGTTTTTGTATATTTTTACTTCTTTTTCTATTTTCTGACAGGATTTGGAAGAAATCAAGTATATCAGGCTTAACAGGGTGAAAAAGCACAAAGAAAGAAGCTGAAAAATCCACATCGCGCGCGCGACCCGCTCGCGCGAAAACCCAGAAATCGCTCGCATGTTCCGCTCCCGCGAGGTCCCAATATCGCGCTCGCGTGGCCGCTGGCGCGACATATACAAAAATGGAACTTGCGTATTTCACTCTACTGATGATTCCTACGCGAACGAAACTGCCTAATTACGTCTGGAAAGCTAAATACAGCAGTTTTAGTGCGTTTCGGGTTAGGAAAGCTTCCAAAACTTGTTGTAAAATCTATATATACCCTATTTTACTTCAATTTAGGGGTTGGCCAATATTATACATACAATATACAACCATACTTTCAGCCATTAAAGGGGGGAAAGCAAGGAGAAGAAGAAGAAGACCAAGGATTCCCATGGCCTCCTCCATCAACTTCTTGCCATCTACCACTTCCATGGACAACTAGACTCTAGATCTAGGGTTTTAATGAAACCCTAGCCAAGTAATAGGGTTTTATTTATGTTTTTATTTTAGTTTTATTATATATTGATGACAGTTACATGTTCTGAGGATTTTTATAAATAAATTGTGCTTCTATGAATTAAATCATTACTTTCAAAGTTTATTCTTGTCTTAGATCTATTTTGACTGTGATGTGCTCAATGATCTATGCTTGCTGTGCTTGTTTAGATTATTTACATGTAATGGTGCTTAAATTGAATTATGCTATCAAGTATTCGAATAGTCCATGCCTAGATTAGATGGATTGTACCACAACCCTAGTTTAGTGTGGCATAATTCGTGCTAACCGAAGATGGATTATGTTGGTGCTTGAACCATAGTTATTTTCTTGACGGAGGAATTGGGCTTGTAGCTACAATTTTCTATTATAGCTAAAGTAATTCATAAATACCCTTATTATGAAGCTAGTGGTGGATTTGCAATCCTAGGTTCCTTAAACTTATTATAAAAACAAATATTTAATTACTTTCATAATTTAGATTTATTTTATTGTTATTTGTGTAATTAAATTCAAAATCAAAATCTTGTTTTCATAATTAATTAGATTTAGGTTTTAAAATTAAAGCGCGGTAGTTAATCAATCTCTGTGGGTTCGACCTTTACTTCCACACTGCAAATCTTTAGAAAAGTAAAGTATACTTTTATATCTTGATATTGACAACATCAATTTTTGGCGCCGTTGCCGGGGATTGAAATTCACTACCTTTAGTTTTAGAATCTTAGTTTAGTTAATTCGTAAATATTAGATTAGTTTTTATTTTTATTATTTTTCGCTTTTGTTTTGAGTTACTAACTTTTTTTTTTATTTTATTTTGTAGTTTCTCGAGTCGTCAAAATTCTAACGTTTTCGAGTGGATTAGCTAATCACATCAAAGGAGCTTACGCAAAAAAATTTAAAATAAAATTTAAAAAAAAATTTTTTTAAGTAAATTGCTGCTTGTGAAACTCGTCTTAAACCACTGTAAGTCAAGGCGCTGTGACGCACTATATGTATTAGTTTAGGGTGAATTGCACTGCATTAGCTAGGAAACCCGGGGCACTGGGCTTGACGCGGTCATTGCATTACAGGATAATATTCATGCATCATAGTAGTACTGTGTGCTTGCTTGTTGTCTTACTTGCGTGATTATTTTTTGTTTTTATTTTAGTCAGTCTTTATTTTAGTTTATTTTCTTTTTAGTTTATGTTTGGTACACGTTCAAATAAACCTGAATTGCATTTCATCGATCTTGAACTTGAACGTACTTTAAGAGTTAGTAAGTCCGCAACCCAAGCTTCTAGAGCTAGGTTGCAAGATGACGAATCAACGCTGATTCCGTCGTCGTTGTTTGAGGCCGAAATTCAAAGTACCCTTAAACGATTAAGGAGAACTCGAACTTTTAAAATCGAACCGATTAAAATGGCCGACGGCATAAATAACGAAAATAATGTAAATAATCCTAATATACCGCCACCTCCTCCACTTAAAGATTATTTTATTCCTACGACTTTTACGCCACAAACATGTATTGATTTACCGGAGGCGACGACATCTCACTTTGAGATAAAGTCGTCTACCATCTCGCTACTTCCATCTTTCCATGGCCGTTTAAATGAAGATCCATATCAACACTTAGGAGATTTTCAGGATATATGCTCCACTTTGAAAATTCAAAATCTTACTGATGATGAATTAAAATTGCGGCTCTTTCCATTCTCTTTAAAAGATAAAGCTAAATACTGGCTCCAATCTTTGGAGCCAAACACAATTAGAACATGGGAAGCCTTACACACCGCATTTTTACAAAAGTTTTTTCCTATTATGCGTACGAATCAGATAAGGAAATCTATAACAAATTTTGTGATGCAAGATGGGGAAACACTTTATGATACGTGGGAAAAATTTAAAGAATTATTACGTTCGTGTCCACATCATCAGGTTCCTAAGTGGTAGTTGGTACAGGTCTTTTACGAGGGACTTATTCCCTTCGTGCATAATACCGTCGACGTTGTTTGTGCGGGTACCTTCCTACACAAAAGTGCCGACGAGGCCTGGAAAATCTTTGAAACATTAAGCGAGAATTCGATGCATCAGGCTGTGTCAGTATGTTCCGAGGGATATCATTCACAACCTAAGAGAGAGGTAAAGTTTGAGTCAAGTCAGTCAATTGAAATAAAAGAACTATCTAAAAAACTTGACCAACTTTTAACAATGAACCAAACGCCAGCCCCACCCGCTCATGAAATTTGTGTATTATGTTCTGATTCGTCACATTCTATCCTAGCATGTCCATCGACGAGTCAATTTCCGGAATTCGTGGAGCAACACATTAATTCTATTCAACAATACCCATGAAGTAATTATAATTCGACTACTAATAATCCAAACGCGCCATGGAGAAACCATCCTAATTTCTCATGGAAAAATAATAATAATAATAATAATAATAATGAGATGAGCAATTTCCCTAACGCTTATAGACCTCAACAATGTCAATACCAACAACCTCCTCCTCCACCTCCACGTAATAATGCATTTGAGGAGAAGGTGTTGGCCTCACTTGAAAGTTTTGGTCCGGTGATCTAGTTAGTACATGCCCACACCCAGTCCATTGCAAAACTGGAGTCCCAAGTGGGACAAATAGTTAACATGCTAAATCGTTTAACCAGAGTAAGTTGCCAAGTCAACCTATTCCGAACCCTAAGGGACAATACGAGGTGGGTGGTATAAATGAGCAAGTGAACGCTGTGTCAACTAGGACGACTACTGGAGAGGAAGAAGTTGTTGAGATTCCGAGGGAGGTTATGAGGGATGAAAACGTTAACTCGAATAGAGAGAGAGGTGAGGACGTGAATCAAAGTAGTAAAGAAAATGAACCGGTCCCAACGAATTATATTCCGAGAATGCCATATCCACCAAACGCTGAGAGACCATCACATTTGTCTAAAAAAGGGTCAAAAGCTGAAGATATACTCGAGGTATTCAAACAAGTTAAAATCAATATTCCATTCCTCGATGCTATTAAACAAATTCCCGCTTACGCTAAATGTCTTAAATACTTATGCACTCAAAAACGTAAATTGCGTAGTCATACTCCGAAAAAGGTCTTTCTCACGGAAAAAGTAAGCTCTATTTTTCAACACTCACCTCCAAAGTATAAGGATCCTGGTACGCCAACTATTTCATGTGTCATAAGTGACACTATCATTCATAGGGCTCTCCTTGACTTAGGAGCTAGTGTTTATCTCTTACCTTATCACGTCTATAAACAATTAGGACTAGGTGAACTTAAGCCTACGGCCGCTACCATACAATTAGCGGATCGTTCTATTAAAATCCCTAGAGGAATCGTCGAGGACGTCTTAGTAAAAGTTGATAAATGTTATTATCCTGTCGATTTTATGGTTCTTGACACTGAACCCGTACTAGATGCTAGGAAGCACACTCTTGTCATTCTAGGTCGTCCGTTTTTAGCAACCGCTAACACGCGTGTTAACTGTAGGATGGGGGTAATGAAAGTGTCATTTGGGAATATGAATTTGAAATTGAATATTTTCAACGCTATTGATGAACCTTCTAAAGACGACGATTATCTATGTGAGGCGGAATGTGAGGTAAGACGGAATATTGAGCCTAACAGAGAACTGAATTTGAGTGAGGGGAATAATATAGTGAATAATGAGCGAATGGATTTGAATAAACCAGACCCTAATGAGGAATTTACTCGGAAGGTGAAAAATCGACTTGAACTTAATAAGGATGATCCGTCAAATGAATTAATCAAAAACGACATTCTTTCGACTTACCACCGGAGTCTCCCTGATATCCTTAGGGGTACACAGTCTGATTTACGGCCTCCATAAGTCCTGAGCTAGAACGGTCTAGCTAAAGACGTAAAAGATAGCGCTTCTTGGGAGGCAACCGAAGCTTGATTTCGTCCGTTTCTTTAATTTTTGCATGTTTTTGGGTCGTTTTGGTCAGTTTTTGAGTTTTCTGAACAGGTTTGGGGGACGGAAATAATTTATTTTGAACTTATATATATTTTTATACTGAAAAAGAGGAAAAGACCAAAGTCGCGTGCGATACCCGCTCGCGCGACATGTCACTCGCGCGGCCCGCTCGCGCGAGATTCTTTCATAGACAAAAATTTTCAAGTTTTTTTTTATATATATAGCCTCAGTATCTATTCGCGCTTGAATTCGCGCCCGTGAGGGGTTCGCTCGAGTGGTCCGCTCGCGCGATATGAGGACTTAGAAACTTTTCTTTTATAAAATGTAAAACAAGCTTCTGCTTAAACTCGCGGAAGGATTTGCGCCCGCGAGGCTCGCTCACGCGGCCCGCTCGCGCGAGGTAGGGTTTTCTGGTTTTTCTCTTTTGTTCTCTTCCCTCCTCTCTCCATACCTGGTCAGTGTTTTTTTTATTTTCTGTTTGTTCTTTTGGCCCTGTTTAGGTTCGTCTGTCTTTGTTTTTATAAGTTCTGTTTGTTTCTTTTATTTTTATTGAGTCTCTTGATTATAGTTTAGATTCTATTATTCTATTTTTTTTATAAAAAAGAAAAAAAGAATAATAATAAAAATAAAATATAAAATATAAAATAAAAAAATCTAAATATTTAGCTGTTATTGTTATTATTCTGTTCTTTTATTTTCTATTGTTAAGTATTACCAGGTGATTAGTAGCTTCGTTTGGAGCCTGATTGAACTTTCATTCCATATTCCTTTGTGTTCACCTGTTTGTGAGTGTTGAGATCGAGGTATTATCGTTCCTTTCTTACGTACTCTCCTTTCTTTTATTTGATTGTTTCATTGGGGACAATGAAAGGTTTAGGTTTGGGGGTATGCACACACATGCACATTATTATGCACTAATTTTGTTTTTAAAAAAATTCGATACTTGTGCTTAAATAAACGATGATTACCGACGTTTTTGCAATCTTGATTCGATACTTCTTGTTTGGTAACTATGATTGTTATAGAATGATAAATAAGAGAAGATGTAATTAAATATTTGTTGAAGTCATGATGTAACGTTTTAGGCCATGTATCGTTTGAATCGTAGTTTTATATCATAGATTTGTACATAAACCTATGCACTGCATGTAGTTGCTTGAATACATGTCTAATGTGAACTATAAAATGATTCGGATTTCTAGATAACACAAGGTGGAGACTAGACCCAGTGAGCTTTTGAGCCTATCTTTTCTTTATTGAGGGTTATAAATATACATTGTGTTTGTCGAATTTCATTGAAATGGCGCATCTACTTGTTGTTTAGTCTCATTATTCTTGTTTTGGTTGATAGTCAAGATAAAATATTTGTTACCATACTAAATAATCTTCCGTTGTAACGTTGAAAAAACCATATGACCATAGGAAGTGATCATAGGCTCTCTTTGTTTATTACCGACCGATAAATGATAAAATTTCCTTAGTTCACCCTTTGAGTAGTTAAACGGCCGTTTTTTCTTTAATTACCATTATCCTGTTTTTGCTCCGACTTGACAAACTTGGAGTTCACCACTGAGAGATTTGTCAACTTTTAGTGATGTTAAGGCGATATGTGATTGAGAAGAAAAAGAAGATAAGATGATGTTTGGGGTGGTTGCCTTGGTATTCAATGAATATTTGTTTCAAAAGCAACGAAGAGGAAAAGAAAAGAGAAAAGAAAAATAAACAGAAAAAGGAAATAAATTAGAAAAAAAAGAAAAATGAAAAGAAGGGAATGAAAAGATGAACTTGGTAGAAGAGATGAATGAAAGAAATCGTACATGCCTTACAATGCCATTCTAAAACTACCTAACAAATCCTTTCTATCCTTTTTCATTGTCTGAGCCACGTTACAACGTTTGAAAAGTCCTATTTGATCCTATGAAACATGGTTTGGATATGTAAACGATGGGAGGGGGATAAAAACATGGTAATGATTAATTTTTCTTGATTATTGGCATCCTATCCATGAGACTACTGTTCTTTCGTGTCATGTGTCTTTTTCGAGTCATATGTGAGCATTTCTCATTTTGAAAATATATTTCCTTTTGCTCACATATTTTAGAAAAATTACACCTGTTTTTGAGTGTTTCATTTTAGAGTGTAATTGACATTGTGAGATTCGTAGTCGAGACATAGTTAATTGGTTATCCGAAGTATATTCCAAGTTCATGACATGCGTGTGTTTATTTGACTACCACATCACACACGTGCAATTTTATGAGAAACTTTATTGATTTATATGATGCATGTGCTTGAGATTATTTTTCATGATTTAGGTGGATGTTTCATTATGTTTCTTTATGTTCGTTATTCTATTTCAAATCTTTGTTATATGATGAAGGAGTATTGAATATTATGTTCTTTGTTTTTAATAAAAGTTTTAAAATTTACAAGTTAATAAAGATGGTTGTGGGTGACTTGTTGACGAGAACCCTCACGAGACTTCACTCGTCCTACTAGGGACACCTAGGGGTTTAAAAGGCTTGTTGCATATGCTAAATGCAATCGCGTTGCCTGCGACAGTGAGTTAGGATTTTTAAGTATAGTAGTATTTAGTTTTTATTTTTAAGTTTTGCTCGAGGACTAGCAAAATGTAGGTTTGGGGGTGTGATCGGGAGAGAACAGATCCTATTTATACGCCTTAATATGAGTTTGTTAGTACCTTTTTATCCTGTTTTTGTATATTTTTACTTCGTTTTCTATTTTCTGACAGGATTTGGAAGAAATCAAGTATACCAGGCTAAACAGGATGAAAAAGCACAAAGAAAGAAGCTGAAAAATCCACATCGCGCGCGCGACCCAGAAATCGCTCGCACGATCCGCTCCCGCGAGGTCCCAATATCGCGCTCGCGCGACATATGCAAAAATGGAACTTACGTATTTCACTCTACTGATGATTCCTACGCGAACGAAACTGCCTAATTACGTCTTGAAAGCTAAATATAGCAGTTTTAGTGCATTTCGGGTTAGGAAAGCTTCTAAAACTTGTTGTAAAATCTATATATACCCTATTTTACTTCAATTTAGGGGTTGGCCAATATTATACACACAATATACAACCATACTTTCAGCCATTAAAGGGGGGAAAGCAAGGAGAAGAAGAAGAAGACCAAGGATTCCCATGGCCTCCTCCATCAACTACTTGCCATCTACCACTTCCATGGACAACTAGACTCTAGATCTAGGGTTTCAATGAAACCCTAGCCAAGTAATAGGGTTTTATTTATGTTTTTATTTTAGTTTTATTATGTATGGATGACCGTTACATGTTCCGAGGATTTTTATAAATAAATCGTGCTTCTATGAATTAAATCATTACTTTCAAAGTTTATTCTTGTCTTAGATCTATTTTGACTGTGATGTGCTCAATGATCTATGCTTGCTGTGCTTGTTTAGATTATTTACATGTAATGGTGCTTAAATTGAATTATGCTATCAAGTATCCGAATAGTCCATGCCTAGATTAGACGGATTATACCACAACGCTAGTTTAGTGTGGGATAATTCGTGCTAACCGAAGATGGATTATGTTGGTGCTTGAACCATAGTTATTTTCTTGACAGAAGAATTGGGCTTGTAGCTACAATTTCCCATTATCATCCAACTTAATAAGCTAAAGTAATTTATAAATACCCTTATTATGAAGCTAGTGGTGGATTTGCAATCCTAGGTTCCTTAAACTTATTATAAAAATAATTATTTAATTACTTTCATAATTCAGATTTATTTTATTGTTATTAGTGTAATTAAATTCAAAATCAAAATCTTGTTTTCATAATTAATTAGATTTAGGTTTTAAAATTAAAGCGCGGTAGTTAATCAATCTCTGTGGGTTCGACCTTTACTTCCACATTGCAAATCTTTAGAAAAGTAAAGTATACTTTTATATCTTGATATTGACAACATTACCCCTCTCCTTTTGTATTGGAATAGAAGATAGTGTTTGGGACTTTAAGCCAAAAGAGGAATATTCTAGAACCCCGCGTGGTCGGTTTGATGAGCTTCTCTATTATGATAAGTGGGCCCTCACGCCGCGCCAAACATGTCGATCGCTGTGTGATCGCCTAGTCAAAAGATTCAACGGTCACCGGGGAGTAGGAATTCTCGTCTGCACGGCGCGTGAGCATCGTCGACGTGGGGCTGACAAGATCACGGAATTGCAAAAAAAAAAAAAAATTATCCTATGATCTTGCCAGTGTCATGCAAGCACTGCGAGTGGGCTGCCCCAAGCTTTATGGCTGGGGATCCTTGCTCGTCATGAGGTCTAGAATTAATTGAAACTTTTTTTTTGGGGGGGATAATACATTTTACCCCCTTGTACTTTGACCATTGTTCACGTCACCCCATTGTACTTTGAAAAGTATCAAAGAACCCCTATATGCTTTAAATTAAAGTGAAAGCGTTAAATTTTCCGTCAATATGGACGGTAAGTGTTTAAAATTTATTATTCTCGCCAAATAGTGTAGACACCCCATTTTGTCGGCTATCAGATTTAGGATACCCATAGCTTAGTGGTTCACAATGATCGTAAAAGACTCAAAAGGACTCCTGGAAGTCAGCTCTATCTCTCAGAATGCTCAGATTGACCAAAATGCCCCTGAAAGCCCGAATACTCCCAGATTTGATCTCGAAGTTCTGAAAACATGCTATGTCATAAGAAAATTGATAAAATGAGTTTTTAAGTAAAACCGGAAGAAATCGTCAGTTCCCAGAGACCCCCGGAAGTCCCGGAAGTTCCCCGAAAGTCCCCGTTGACCGGTTTGACCAAGGTTTGACCAGGTTTGACCAGAGTTTGACCAAGTTTGACCAAAATCATCCGAATTCACCGGAATCATTAGAAAAGTATGAAAATAAGTTTTAAAATAGAATCGAGCGAAAACGTCGGCTCTTGGGAGCTCCCGGAAGTTCCCAGAACTTCCCGGGAATCCCGGGTTTGACCAGTTTGACCAAGATTTGACTTTGGAATCGGGGCACCGAAACAATTTTCAAATATTTTTCATGGATACTAGAGGTCAATAGCTTTCCAACGGTATGTCACACATAATTCCTGGATTTAAAACGAATTTATTTTGAATTTCCGAAGGTAGAAAAGGCGATCAAATCGGCTTTTATCGCGAATACAACAAAACTTTTCAAAGTGACCTATCCCCGAACTATTTTTTATGTAAAGTAGACTCCATTACCTTTCCAACGGTATATCACAACCTCAATTTGGAGTTCGTACGCATTTTCTGTGAATTTCGGACAAAATAGGGCCTTTTCGCGAATACCGAAACTTCTGGGGGCCTAAACAGCATTATCTGGCCGAAGGAGGAGCAGTGCCGCCACGGCACTGGCCCACTGCCACCGCGGCACTGGCCCAGTGCCGTCGCGGCACTCCCCTCCAGAACAGTGTATTTTTGTAAATTGTTTTGTGGTCCCATTTTGATTAATTAAAAACCAAAACGACATAGTTTTATGATTTCAGATGTTTGGAGCCAATGGGAATACTTTCTAAATCCTAAAACCACCCCAAGTTGGCCTATTTAAACCCCCCATTGCTCTTCATTTTGGGGGAGTAAAATGCAAGTTTAGAGAAAGTTTGGGAGAGAAAGTTGTAGAGATAAGGTTAGAATAGAGAAGAAGAAGCTTCCTTCTTTGATTTTTCAAAACAAAAGTGAGTTCTAAACTTTGTTTTTACTACATTACTCCTATTTACTTCAACACTCAATACACCCAACCATCATTTTAGTGAGCATTTAAGAGAGTGGAAGCTTCTTCCATGTCCATTGTCATTACATATGAGTGAAACACCAATCTACAAGTTCAATACTTCATGAATATCATCTATTGATCATTATCTACTTGCTTGTTTATTCATTGTTTATCTCTTCTCACCTCATTTCTTTTTTGATTTTCTTTATTTACTTACTAGTTCATCATCATCTAAATGATGACATGAAGTTTGGGGTGAGTGAATCCTTATGGATAGTAGCTCTTGACCTCAAAAACATGTTTGATAGATGATGATCATAACTTCAATACATCCAAGGTATCCTTGAAGTGTATTGAAGTTATGGTCAAATAAAAATAAGTCTCTCCAACAATCTTGGAGGTTCTTAATGATGAGTTGAATGTTGGCATTTTAAGTGGTTGTAATCTCTATTAAGTATTGAAAATACACTTTCAAAACCCCTATTTCAAAACCCCCCTCAATCCCTCTCATTTTGATTTCAAGAAAGAAAACCTTATTTTCCCCAAAATCTTCAAAACAGTGAGTCAAAACAGTGAGTGAGCTGAGTTCAAAGATTTCTCTAGAACTCAATACTCAACATATAGATGCAAGGCCACTTGGAAAGTTTTCTTAACTCATTATAGAACACCCATGATTTTTGGTTTGACTTGGAAGTACTTGAAAATGGTCCATTTGGACCCAAACATTCCTTCCAGACATTCTGCCTCTGCTGTCACAGCAGCTTGACTAACTTCCAACTTCTTTTTTCAGAAATATTCTCCAAACGGGGTGGTCCCAACTTATTTTTTCCTTAAACTTTAATGTCTTAGGGAACGTTCTGTATAAAATGGGTCTCTAGATCATTCGTTTTCATTTTCTAAGATTTTTCAACATTTCAGTCGACAGTACGGACTCTGTTTCTGAGTGACCTCTGTTGTTCATATGATTTCTCTCAATCTGTGATAGTTATTAAAGATTGGCTTTTTGGGTTGTGTTCTAGACACAATAAGGAAATTCTCCATAAAACATCATGCATTGAAAACATTCCTAACCCCTCTTTTCCATTTTTACAAGATCATGTTACTGTTCTGTCCACTATTCACAGCAAGCACCTTTTAACTTTCATTCTTTGATTTGATGCTTATATGCCTTCCAAATTAGTTCATATTTTAGGAAGTAGTTCATACTACAATTGTACATATCCCATGATGATTTCATTCATTCATTCATACACATTATAGACTTCTAAGTCATTCTAGGAATCCATGAACACAAAGCACACTACAACCTTGGCACATTCTAGATACATACATTGCATCCATGCAAGATTTGGGGCCTTCATGGCTCCTAATCTAGGAAGATTATAAGGAATGAACTTGCTAGCTTGCTAAGCATATTTTGATTTCTTTGTTTATTTGTTTCAATAACAATTCATGTCCCCCTTTAGATTAGGAAGTCTTGATTAATTGATATATGATTAGACGATTTTTCCTAGGTTTATTTGTGTGATTTTCACTTTACATTGTATGATATTTGACTTAGATTTTATGAATGATATTTTATCTTTTGATTTTCAATTTCAAGATTCTTATGTAATGTAATATACTATCATAGTATTAATTGCCGAACCATACATAGTATAAGATGATTATTTGGATGCTAATTGAGGCCCGTCGAAAGACGGGGCGAGTTGAGGGTGTTTTAGTCGTGACAAAGGCTCCTTCCTCTCTCGTACCAAAACCCCGAGCCAAGTTCTTTGGTTATGAAGGGCCGGTGCCCTTTATCCGTTTGGGTGAGTCAAATTTGGGTTTCTTGGTTCCCTAAAGACCAAGTGGCGACTCTGTATCTGTTTTCAACAGACCTTTCTTTTCTCTTTCCTTGATTCAAAATCAAACAAGTTTCAAAAGCAAACAAAGCGGTGAAATCCCGGTATCCACAATCTGGCGACTCTGCTGGGGATTTTTATTTTAAAACAAAATGATACAGAGGTTTGACTCATAAGAAGCATCCTTAAAATCATCTTTTTACTGTGTTTGGTTCACCGCATTGCACTCCTGCATTTTCCCCTCCGACTGTGTCTGAAACGCGGCGCTGACATTGTTCAGGTCTTGCTGTGCCAGGGCACAAGTCACCGTTGATACTGTACCTTCCAAGGTATATCAATAAGAGTAAAAACCTCCGTACTGTCTCCCTGACGGTATATTGGAACTCTCGTCAATGGACCCTCTTTGACTAAACCCAGCCTTTGCATATAGATTCCTGTAGAACCTTTCATAGGACTGTTCATTTATCTTTTCAAATAGGACAATATGATATAACTGCTGTATGCCCTGATGGGATTACCTGAGCGGTGTAGACGCTTATGTGGCATAGAACAAAACCTCTTTCTTATGATTCCTAAGGCAATCACTCACATGTGATTACATTGAGTTGACCTGTCTAGGCACCATGACAAGGATGTCTGCTCCATGCTCACAAAGATATACACCGCAAACCTTGTTTATCGGTCCTAAGACATAGGAGTATGAAAACCTGCTAGACAGTATGATCACTATCACCACATATTAACCAGTTTCTCCCAGAAACTCTGTCCTGATATCCTAGATATAACCATGTTAATCAATTTCTCCCAGAAACTCTGTCCAGATATCCCAGATATAACCATATTGACCAATTTTTTCCCAGAAACTCTGTCCAGATATCCCAGATATAACCATGTTAATCAATTTCTCCCAGAAACTCTGTCCAGATATCCCAGATATAACCATGTTAATCAATTTCTCCCAGAAACTCTGTCCAGATATCCCAGATATAACCATATTAATCAATTTCTCCCAGAAACTCTGTCCAGATATCCCAAATATAACCATATTGACCAATTTTTCCCAGAAACTCTGTCCAGATACCCCAGATATAACCATATTGACCAGTTTCTCCCAGAAACTCCAGAAACTCTGTCCAAATACCCCAAATATAACCATATTGACCAGTTTCTCCCAGAAACTCTGTCCAAAATTACCCGAAGTATCCCTGTTATCCCTTGGTGATCACACTGGAAAGTAAGGTTAGCACACTCTGTATGGCTAGGACCTTATTTGTTTAGCTGCTATCTGTTAGAAATAGAAGCATCATATAGATTAGGGCTTACATCCGCATGCTTGTCCCATTTGCATGCACCATTCCCCATCAATCTGCACGCACTGTTTCGAGTCAGTCTACATCACTGTCTTTGTCTGTCTAAAGTCACCACTATCAAGATCTAATCTAGTCCTCTCAAAATCTGTCAGGTCAGTATAGATTCCCAAGGTCAGCAGTCAGGGTCCTCTTCGTGGGTCAGGAATTCGGATAATCGATTGATCAGAATCAGTCCGACAGCTTACTTCAGCATGAATAGGGAAGAGTTGGAAAACAAGGTTACTGAATTGGGAGCGACCATAAGCCAGCAGTCCGACAGCCTAGCCCAAGTTCTGAAGTTCATGGAAGAACTGAAGCAGCGGCGGCCCCAACCTCCACCAGAGTTTGAACTACCCCCACCTGAGAATAATGGGAAAGAAGACTGGTTTCAGGGGGTCCCACCGTTCGCATACGAGAAAAAGCTCCAAGAAAAGATGGACAAGGTTGACAAACTGGAAAGCGTACTGAGGAAAAGCAAGGGTATCGATGATTACATGCTAGACCTGGAAGGCCTCTTTGAGCCTGTTAAGCTGAAACTGCCAGAGAATTTCAAGATGCCTGCCATCGACCGTTTTGACGGAACTGGGAATCCGAAAAGTCATGTGAAGCTATGCATGAGTATCTTCCAGTCCATGGGTTGTACCCACGAACACATTGCGATGTTGTTCCCGCAAACTCTTGCAAAGTCTGCACTATCGTGGTTCCTAACCTTAGAAGCCTCCAAAACCCGGGCCTGGGAAGACATCGTTCAAGTCTTTGTCGATCATTACTCCTACAATCAAGAGCTGGATGTCACCATCAGGGACTTGGAAACAACCCGGAAAAACCACAATGAATCCTTCGCTGCATTTCTGAGCAGATGGAGGAACAAGGTAGCCCAAATGACCCACCGGCCGATTGAAAAAGAACAAGTAAGGATGCTCATCAGGAACCTGCAGCCCCTCTACCATGAGAAATTATTCTACCAGTCCATCTCCACCTTTGAGGAGTTATTTGAAGTCGGAACCCGGATTGAAGACGCTATCAGAGAAGGAAAGATAAAAAAGGAAGAGCCCCCGAGTCAGTCCAGAAGGCCTAACTACTCCCAGAATCCCTCGGATGTCAATGCCCTTAGCAGCCAACCCATGGCGTACCCTCTTAGGCCGTACCAACCCTCCAGCCAGGCAAACCCCTCCAATCGCCCCTTCCAGAAAAAGCCCCCTCGCAACTTTGCCAAGTTAGAGATCTCTCTTTCCTCAGCTTTAGACCGCCTCCTCAAAAAAGGCCATCTCCAACTACTCCAACCCCGAAACGCCCCCCTCCCGCCAAACTGCGATATGTCCAAGCGGTGTACCTACCACCAAGCCCTGAGCCACAACACCGATGATTGCGTGCGCCTTCGCCATGACATTCAAGACATTATTGACTAGAACATTATCGAGCCGCCATCAAAGCAGCCCCATGTCACCCAAAATCCTCTGCCAAACCACCAAAATGTCAACCTCATTGAGTCCAACCCCGTACCCTTCAACCCTGCTACTTATATCACCCCCCTAGGACAACCCTTGCCTTGTATTGACATCCCGGATTCTGTGGGAATTCATCTGATTGAAGGGGAGAATGACGAGTGGCAGAAACAGCTAGACGATGAGCAAGACTTGTTCTTTCTGGAAGAGCACGATCTGGGGGCGGTAGACCTCAAATGGTATGATCCCAATGATGAAAGTGATGCTTCTATCTGGGACGAGCCAGAGAAACCATATGTGGGAACGGATTGTGATTGATTAAAAAAGGATGGGACTGTAGAAGGGCCTACTCCTGCTGAAATTGATCATCTGACCAGGTCAGGCCGTCACTACCAGCCTCTGCAGCCTACTACCAAAGCCGTCGAAAAGGGTCCAGTTAAAGACAAGGGGAAGGCTAAGATGGATGAGGTCATTGAAGAAGATAACGAGTTGATAAAGCAGCTAAAGAAGACCCAAGCACATCTCACAATGTGGGACATCATGGTGACGTCCTATAAGCATAGACAAGCCGTGTTAAATGCCTTGGCTGGAATTGAAGTCCCCATCGACGCCACGCCAGAGGACATGGTAGCTTTCTTGG
Source organism: Hydrangea macrophylla (assembly GCA_033977485.1). Classification (NCBI taxonomy): domain Eukaryota; kingdom Viridiplantae; phylum Streptophyta; class Magnoliopsida; order Cornales; family Hydrangeaceae; genus Hydrangea; species Hydrangea macrophylla. The sequence goes on along the minus strand of CM066999.1, from coordinate 86,598,551 downwards.
GCGCACTTACCCCCGACCCAATCATTACATTTTTCGATGAGGACCTGCCACCAGAAGGATCCGCACATAACAAGGCATTGTATATCACCGTGGGATGTAAGGGACAACAGGTGCCGTTCTGTCTAGTCAATACGGGCTCTGCTTTAAATGTCTGTGCCCTAAGGACTGCCACCGCCTTGGGGGTCAATGTCCTTGATATCACACCATCTGTGCAATCTGTGATAGCCTATGATAACACCAGGAGAAATGTGATGGGAACCGTTTCTCTCCAAATACAGGTAGGATCTTTGGTGAGCACCGAAGTCTTTCAGGTCATGGACATACTAGCCTCTTTCAACTTGCTGATCGGAAGGCCCTGGTTGCATGTCAACAAAGCCGTATCGTCCACTGTGCATCAAATGATCAAGTATATCCATGAGAAGGAAGTGAAGATCATCCTCGGTAATAGTTGGGGTAATGAAGCTTTCCCGAACTACGCTCCCGTCTTTGAAATCCAAATACCTGAGTTAGAAGAAGGAGAAATTGGGGGATTCTTCATGGAAGAAGTCCACATGATCAATAATGAAGACAGGTTCCCTGAGATCCACTCTGCGGTTGTCAACATCGTTCGCAAAATGAACTATTTCCCTGGAATGGGATTGGGCCAACGCCAGCAAGGGATTCGAGAGTTCCCTCAGATCAAAGGACAGCAAGGTACTTTCGGGCTAGGATACAAGCCCACTGAAGAAGACATCGAGCTACAAAGATCATGGAAGAAAAGGGTAAGGGGTCTCCCACCATACCGCAAGACCTTGAATGGACAATTCATCAAAGAGGGGGATGACTTCCCTTACTTCGGGTTCCCCGAACCCTGGATCCATCAAACCACTGGGAAAAGGCACCCTGGACTTGAAATCTTCGCTGAATGCGGGAGGCCCCCATATCAAGATCCGTTCTATCCCGAAGAAATTGAGAAAACCCCGGAGGAAGACTGGTTGAAATACCTGGACACTGAAGCCATCGAGAAAATGTGGGAGGAATCCGCTGAGAAGAAGGAAGAAAAGAGGACCAAGAACCAAGATGATCAGATCAAGCCAACTGAGGAGGGTCTGAGCAACCAGGCTATAGAGTCATCTGTCTGTGTCTCCCTATCCCCTATTCCCCTAGAGTCTGTACTGCCGATTATCAAGTCTGTACCAGAGTCGGCTGCTGTAAGCCCACCACTGTCCAATGTAGTCACTTCACCTATCATGAATGAAATGAAAGACGATTCTCCTTACTCCTCTGTGTCTAATACTTGTGAATGCACAGATCCCTCTGAGGATCTCCCAATTGAACTTAAGCAACTAATTGAAAAATCATCTGCTTATGAAATAATCGAAGATACTTTATCAGTTAACCTAGGTAAAACAGATAATCCCCAAATTGTGCAGATTGGCTCAACTCTTAATAAAGAAGAAAAAGAAAGATTAACCCTCTTGCTAAAAGAATTCAAAGATGTTTTCGCTTGGTCTTACGAAGACATGCCTCGGGTCGATCCCGGCATTGTCCAACATCATATTCCCCTCCTCCCTAATTCTAAACCTGTCAAGCAGAAACTGAGGCGCATGAGGCCGGAGTGGGCACTCAAGGTTAAGGAAGAAGTGGAGAAGCAATTCAAGGCAGGATTCGTCATTGTCACCGAATATCCGGAATGGGTTGCCAATATCGTACCAGTCCTGAAGAAGGATGGAAAAGTTCGACTTTCGTGATCTAAACAAGGCCAGTCCCAAGGATGACTTTCCGCTTCCCCACATTGACGTTTTGGTAGACAACACCGCAGGACATGAACTATTATCATTCATGGATGGTTTCTCAGGGTATAATCAGATTCTTATGGCGCCAGAAGATCGGGAAAAGACGACATTCACCACCCCCTGAGGGACCTACTGTTATAGAGTAATGCCTTTCGGACTCAAGAATGCTGGGGCAACCTACCAAAGAGCTGCCACTACTCTGCTGCATGACATGATTCACAAGGAAGTAGAAGTATACGTAGACGACATGATTGTGAAGTCCAAGGATAGAGAAGGACACCTAGTGGTATTGGAAAAGTTTTTTGAAAGGTTGCGTAAGTACAAGATGAGGTTGAATCCAAAAAAATGCACTTTCGGTGTGACCTCCGGTAAACTCCTGGGTTTCCTCATCACACAAAGGGGGATAGAGGTGGATCGCTCCAAGATCAAGGCAATCCTAGAAATGACACCACCACGGAATGAAAAAGAGGTAAAGGGGTTCCTCGGAAGAATCCAATTCATCAGCTGCTTCATTTCCAAGCTCACAACTTCGTGCGATCCTCTGTTCCGATTGTTGAGAAAAGGGGAGAAGTTCCAATGGGATGACCAATGCCAAGCCTCTTTCGACAAAATAAAAGCTTACCTTCAAAATCCGCTTGTCCTTTCACCACCAACGTCTCATAAGCCCTTATTTCTTTACCTATCCATCTCCGAAAATGCCATGGGTTGCATGCTAGCCCAAGAAGGAGAAGAAAGCCACTCTGAAAAAGCCATATACTACCTCAGCAAGAGGATGACTGGGTATGAGCTCAACTACTCTACCCTCGAAAAAATGTGTTGGGCCTTGGTTTGGTGCACCCGCCGACTGAGGCACTACATGCTGGCCTTCCCGGTTGTGCTCATATCCCGCATGGATCCTCTAAAATACCTCCTCGAAAAACCCGCCCTGACCGGTCGCATATCCCATTGGCTACTCCTACTATCTGAATTCGATATCAAGTATATTACAAGCAAATCAGTAAAAGGGAGAATCGTGGCTGAGCATCTTGCGGAACACGCCATTGACTCCGAAGAAAGTGGAGACTTCCCATTCCCGGACGAAAATATCATGGAAATCAAGGAAGAACAATGGAAGTTGTACTTTGATGGAGCAGCCAACATGAAAGGCTACGGAGTAGGAATAATCCTAGTATTACCAAACGGGGACCACACCCCACTGGCAGTCAAGCTCAATTATAACTCCACCAACAACACTACTGAATATGAAGCGTGCATTCTGGGGATGGAAGCGGCCATAGAATTGAGAATTCAAAAGCTAGATGTCTTCGGAGATTCGAATCTCATCGTGTCACAAGCTAGAGGGGAATGGAAGGTGAAGGAAGAGAGGTTGAAGCCCTACCATGACCATCTCGATGGACTCAAGAAGCACTTTAAGAGCATAACGTTCTTCTACTTGCCTAGGGAAGAGAACCAGCTAGCTGATTCGTTGGCTACGTTAGCCTCTATGATCAAAATTCCTGTGGGAGTCAGGATGATGCCTTTGGTAATTGAGCAAAGGTACGAGCCTTCGTTCAACATGATCGCCGTAATCGAAGCAGAAGAAAATGAAACACCGTGGTATCAGGATGTCTGGAACTTCATAGAAAATGGAACGTACCCTCAAGAATCTACCGAAAAAGACAAAAGGGCCATTCAAAGATTCGCAGCGCAATTCATCATTTGCGGTGGGAAACTGCTGAAGAAAGGATACAACGGTCACAACCTGACTTGCTTGTTTGGGAAAAGCTCCAGAAGAATGATGGAGGAAATACACGAGGGGGTATGCGGCCCGCACATGAACGGGCACATGCTGGCCAAGAAAATCGTGAGGCAAGGGTACTAATGGACAACACTGGAGAAAGATTGTTGTAAATACGTGAGAAAGTGTCACAGGTGCCAGATCCATGCGAACATGATGCATGTACCACCATCCCTTCTATACAGCATGACCTCACCTTGGCCATTCTCCACCTGGGGAATCGATATTATCGGTGAAATCATTCTGAAAGCTTCAAATGGAAATCGGTACATTCTGGTGGCCATAGACTACTTCACAAAATGGGTAGAAGCTGCATCCTACACCAAGTTAGGAGCCAAGGAAGTGGCCAAATTCATCAAGAGAAATCTCATCTACCGTTACGGAGTTCCCCATGAGATTATTTCGGATAACGGGAGCCATTTCAAGGCAGAAGTCAGGGATCTGTTCGAGGAATACAAAATCACTTATCACAAGTCATCACCGTACAGACCGCAAACTAATGGGGCAGTCGAGGCTGCAAACAAGAATGTAAAGGCCATACTGCAGAAATCAGCCGATACTTACAAAGACTGGCATGAAAAGCTACCGTTCACACTTTGGGGATACAGAACCTCGATAAGGACGTCTACAGGAGCAACGCCTTACTCACTAGTGTATGGGATGGAAGCGGTACTTTCGGTCGAGATAGAATTGCCGTCCCTACGCGTGATGGCAGAATGTGAAATTTCGGAGTCCAATTGGTTGAGGGAAAGGTACGAAGAATTAGCCCTCATAGATGAAAAGCGCCTAGCGGCAGTCGACCATGTTCGAATCTATCAAAAAAGGATAGCCCGTGCCTTCAACAAAAAGGTTCGTCCGAGGAAGATTGTCAAGGGTGACCTTGTCCTTAAGGAGTTGCGAGCTCCAATCTTTGATCCCCGTGGGAAGTTTAAACCTAAATGGGTCGGCCCTTACATCGTCAAGACTGTTCTTTCCGGAGGAGCAACTTATCTCATGGACCTCGATGGTGTCGAATTCAAAGAACCAATCAACATGGATCGTCTCAAAAAGTACTATGCTTGACTATTCAATAACCATTTTCTTTCAAGCCTTGCCTTGAACTACGCTCGACCTGATTCCCGCTAGGGGATACGTAGGCAACCACATCGGTTCGGTCGCTCCACCAACAAAAATAACCCTTTTCTTTCCAGCCTAAGCCCTGAACTACGCTCGACCTGATTCCCACTCGGGGATACGTAGGCAACCACAACGGTTCGGTCACCCCACCTATCTAAAATCAACTCACTTCTTTCCGATCATGGCCCGAACTACGTTGGACCTGATCCCCGCTCGGGGGTACGTAGGCAGACATTCAAAAAAAAAAAAAAGGATGGTTCGCTAGGTTGAAAATCTGAAAGGACGCCTAGGTAAAAGTTAGAGCTAAATCCAAGGTGAGCAATAACAACAGAGAGGAAAGAGCTCGCTAGGTCACCACACTGGTGCCTAGGCAAAAAAAAAAAAAAAAAAAAAATTTATGAGCATTTGAGAGAATAAAGTCACGGTCCTTACCAATAACCCCGAAATAACCCTCCACACTAGGGGCAAACTCGGCAACTCGCCTCGTTCGCCTGAACCTCTTCTAAACTAGGGGCAAACGTCGGTCGTCTACCTCGTTTGCCTCACAACCATATATTTCCCAAACTAGGGGCAAACTTCGGCCACCCACCTCGTTTGCCTCTAATCGTCCTAGCATGCCCGAGCAAGTACCAAAAGCAACATCTAATTGAAATCTCGATTACAAAATGTTTTTTTAAAAAAAAAAAAAAAAAGAAAAAAAAAAGAAAAAGCTAAAATGCATAAATGAGATTCCCAAAGTAACCAAGGTTCACCGATAAACAAACTCTGAACATTACATAAGCAGGAAAGATCAAAAATAAAAGTCTTTCGAAAAGCAATCACACACGTTCAAAGACACTGGGAGGAATGAGCAGAATCAGTCAGGTCTAGTTTTATCTTTATATCTTTTATTTCTTCAAAAGTCTTTAGAAATAGGCCCTTGCTCGGCTGGCCCAGCCCCTGATGAAAGCAGCAATGGTAGTGGCTCTGACTCTGGAAGCAAAGACCCTCTCAGTAAACCCCCGGGGGACCTCTTGAACTTGCCCATACTGTCTGGCCAACCGACGAGGATGATAGAAGGAGGTCTCTCTCAGTCCCATCAGCCACACCCTCTGAAAATCCCCAAGACTAGTGGCCACAGCATAAAGGCCCCAACGCCTCATGATCCAGCAAATGTCAGCCTCAGATAAGGCGCCCATCATACCCACCCAATCGGTAGAAGTAAAATGAGTATGAAGCACAGCTCTGCAAAAATAAACTGACGGCACATTACCGGTCCATAACTGAAGACGCTCGTAGAGCCAAGCCTGTAACACCAGAGGCGCCCTAGAAAGTAGAAGCGTTCCCTGACTTGAAGCGCGATCCAAACCATTCAGGGTCTCGGCCAAAACCATGGCCATGGGGTTCTTACCAGCCTTCAGTCCAAGACAAACATGCACTAAGTCGCTAGAATTACTCAAGAACAAGAAGTGTGAAGTCATACACAGAATCAGAGCAGCCCCGCGGGTAGCATCATACACGCTGGGATTCCCAGGACTGGCATATCGAGCAATTATGGAAGCAATGTCAAGAACCTCACCTTGAAGCAGCCGGCGGGAAATAGTGATGGAACAATTCAGATACTCAGCCAGGCCTCGCGTAGGACTGAGGGTATCAACAGAAGGGAAAATCAGGTCCAAATCAGAATCATAGCCGAGGATGGCACAGAATTCCTCAAACAAGGGGCATATCTCCAAGCCATTGAAATTGAAGACATGGTTCACCGGGTCCCAGTGAGCAATAGCAGCGCGCAAGAACTCAGTGTTCAGGGCCATCTGGCAAAGAGAGAATAGCTCGGTCAGGCCGTAGCTAAAGAGGTTGATCCGTTCCACACCATCCGTGATGTTTAGCCAAGCTGTGAGTTAAGCGGGATCATACAAAGCCATGTTTTCGGTCGCAGCTCTAGGAAAATTCAAAATTTCGGCAGCACCTCCCCGTTTCACGGACTATCCCCTGCAAGGCAAAACACTCACTATCACAAAACTGCCCATCGCAGTAACATCCAACAATCACAATGCACACATATCATCACACAGTCATCAACTAGAACAAGCACACAACTGCGCCTCCAAATCGGAAGATATCCGGCCTAAAAGGCAGAACGTCATAGTACTCTACCAAAGGTTACAAACTGTTCTACACATCGTCCTACACCGTCCAAATAAGTCATGTCACCGGTACAACCCAATCGAAAACATAAAAAGAAAATAAAGCAAAGTCCCCGCTTGAGGGGCGGCCTCAGTCCTCCTCTTCTTCGTCCTCCGTCGGACCGTCCGGCATGTATGTCGGCGACGGCCTCCTCCTACCACCCCTGTACCTTGGACCAGTCCTCGACGAGCCAGCTCCGCCTCCCCGGTACTGCACACACAAATAAAATGAAGGCGATCAGTTGGGGAACAACAAAAAAAATACAAAAAAAACATATTCGAGTCAGGGACTTACCAAAGACGCCATCTGATTAGCGGCAAATTGCCGCATGCCATCCATCTGTCAAGGGTAAAATCCAGGGTTAGAACCTCATAACCTCAAAGAGTGCAAGAATTAAAGACATACCCGGTGGTCTAGTGTGAGGACCAAGGACCATAGGCTAGCCGCCAAGGCTTGACCCTCCTCAGCGTAACTCCAAGGAACATTGAGGACGTCCGCTGGCTGAGTAGGGTACCTACATGTGACTCGCGGCACCTCCATCACTTGGGGAGTGCCATCAGCGCCTAGAATGTTGACGGTCCAATCCCAGGGAGGGATAGGATCGGAAGCCGGAGGAGCCTATCTCCTATACATCTCGCGGAGCTGTAGGCACAAAACAAGTTAGGGAAAAGATAAATCAAAAACATAGGCAATGAATAAAAAAATTAAAACATAAAACTCACCTCCAGGAGTGGGAAGTTGGGCATCAGGAAACGACCACGGTAAGCCTCGTAATCGGTCTCAAAGAGAAAATGGTCCCAAACATCGGTGCCAGCCAAGGGCGCCAGCAGAGCATCACCAGAAAGGTCACTAGCATCCATCGCAGGGGGGTTATGAGGGACCCGATACCTGGAACCACCAACCACCTGCCGGGACACTCGCTCACCAAGGAACCACTGCCTGCACTCGGTACTCTCCATCAAAAGTCGACAAGAGGAAAGAGGTTTGACCGCTTGTATCTCCTCAGGGGCGGCATAGGCAACGCGCTCCCAAGGCGTCCAATCAACATTAGCAGCAGTCAGTCTGGTTAGGAAGTTTTTGAGCAAAACAATCCGATGGGCCCCACTCTTCACCCCCGACAACATCCCTCCGCCATCTCAAGCCTCGTGGGAACAAAGGCACAGGAGCCATGCCATCCTCGTCTTCACCGGATTCATCCGCAGGGTAGGGAGCCAACATCGTCAAGTACTCCAAAGCTCCAAAACAGCACAGACAAAGGAGAAAATCAAAAAAATAACATCTTCAAGTACTCAAAGCTCCCAAGCTCGCCAAAATCCCCCCGTCGATTTAACATCACCTCGGGAAACCTCACCCATGTGCTTGTAAAGATGGGCCAAGGCAGTACTACCCCAGTCGTAAGAGGGGATCTCATCAATGGTTGCTAGGCAAGAAAGAAGTCTCAAGTTTACCCGATCGTTCTGCGTCGCAAAGATCGAGCAGCTAAGGACATACAGAAGATACACCCTCAAAAGTTGGGAATTGTTCAGGTTATGATCCCCTCTGCCATAAGCCCAGTAAAGCCAGCCACAAGAAAACCAGTGCCTCTCTAAATTGGGGGGAACAGCCCCAATCAACATCTCTACAGCCTCAGGGTCGATCTCATAGAAATAATCCAGAATCAGGCGCTTCCCGCCTACCCTTAAACCAGTGATCATAGAAAAGTCGAAGGGCGTATTGGTCATCTCGCCGAACGGCAGGTGGAAAGTATTGGTGGTGTCCCACCACCTCTCAGCCAAAGCATAAAAGTGTGCCAAATCATTGCTGCTCTTCGAAACCAGATGGACAAAGCCTCCGAACCCAGTGTCATCGACCATCCTCTTGACGGTGGGCGAGAGTTGAGTATACCATAGAAAAGCATGAGCGAGGCTAACATGGCCCTTCAGTGCTACTTCCGGCACCTGAACATACCAGAGACGACAAAAGCAATGCACAAAATCACTATTCACGACCCGAGGTCCAAATTCGCAAAATCAACATTTTGAGCACAAATCGAACTTCTAACGATCTCTAGATGCACACTACGGCTCACAAAACTAGCACAATACATGAAAATAGTCCTAAAATGTCGAAGGTTTCACATACCAAGCTCTCTAGAGCCGCGGCCGAAAGGTGATGTTGGGGGTCCCGTAAAATCAAGTCCGGGGTTTGCATCTCGGCTTTCATCCGTTCCTTGGCCTTCTTAGACGGTCTCCTCGAGCTCGAAGCCATGGATCTACAAAGAAAATGCAAGTCAAACTCAAACTTTCTTCTTGCAAAATTGAGCAAACCAAAACACCAATCAAAATTCCAACTACGGGGTAGGATTACTCACCTGAGCGCACACAAGTTGTGTTTTGGCGATTTTTGGCTCCAAAAACACCCCAAAATGACCAAGAATGAGCTTCAAAAGCTCAAAAACCCGAGATATACAAAAATAGAGTCCGACCACCAAGTGCCGCCGCGGCACTGGCCAACTGCCGCCGCGGCAGTGGCCTAGTGCCACTGCGACACTGCTCCCCGCGGGCCCCGCTTTGCTCCGTTTTGCTCTGTTTCGCTCAGTTTTGACCTGTTTTGGCCTTTTTCAACCTTTTTTGGCCCCGATCAGCCCTGGTGGCCCATTCCGGTCAAGATTTGTAAGGTTTTACTCCAAGCAGGCTAAAAGTTGTCAGAACTACCTCCAGCAGGCAGAAACTGGGAAAAATTGACTCCCGAGGACCCGAATCGGCTATTTTAGAACAACCGTTGTAAATTTTGATCAAACACGAGAGTTCTGAGAACGAATCCTGGATTTTGGCCAAGACACCAAAAAATAAGAAAAGAGATTCCCCGAGAACCCCGTATCATCCCCCGAGGACAGAAGCGGAAAGATACCAGCTCCCGGAGGCCCCGACCGGCCCTCTTGGATTGAGCACCGCAAGATTTGATCAACCGTGAGAGATTCAGAGATGGGTCCTAGTTTCCGATCAAGAAAAGAGATTCCCCGAGAACCCCGCATCATCCCCCGAGGACAGAAGCGGAAAGATACCAGCTCCCGGAGGCCCCGACCGGCCCTCTTGGATTGAGCACCGCAAGATTTGATCAACCGTGAGAGATTCAGAGATGGGTCCTGGTTTCCGATCAAGAAAAGAGATTCCCTGAGAACCCCGCATCATCCCCCGAGGACAGAAGAAGAAAGATACCGGCTCCCGGAGGCCCCGACCGGCCCTCTTGGATTGAGCACCGCAAGATTTGATCAACCGTGAGAGATTCAGAGATGGGTCCTGGTTTCCGGTCAAGAAAAGAGATTCTCCGAGAACCCCGCATCATCCCCCGAGGACAGAAGAAGAAAGATACCGACTCCCGGAGGCCCCAACCGGCCCCCTTGGATTGAGCACCACAAGATTTGATCAACCGTGAGAGATTCAGAGATGGGTCCTGGTTTCCGATCAAGAAAAGAGATTCCCCGAGAACCCCGCATCATCCCCCGAGGACAGAAGCGGAAAGATACCAGCTCCCGGAGGCCCCGACCGGCCCTCTTGGATTGAGCACTGCAAGATTTGATCAACCGTGAGAGATTCACAGATGGGTCCTGGTTTCCGATCAAGAAAAGAGATTCCCCGAGAACCCCGCATCATCCCCCGAGGACAGAACCGGAAAGATACCAGCTCCCGGAGGCCACGACCGGTCCTCTTGGATTGAGCACCGCAAGATTTGATCAGTCGTGAGAGGTTCAGAGATGAGTCCTGGTTTCCGATCAAGAAAAGAGATTCCCCGAGAACCCCGCATCATCCCCCGAGGACAGAAGCGGAAAGATACCAGCTCCCGAAGGCCCCGACCGGCCCTCTTGGATTGAGCACCGCAAGATTTGATCAACCGTGAGAGATTCAGAGATGGGTCCTTGTTTCCGATCAAGAAAAGAGATTCCCCGAGAACCTTGCATCATCCCCCGAGGACAGAAGCAGAAAGATACCGGCTCCCGGAGGCCCCGACCGGCCCTCTTGGATTGAGCACCGCAAGATTTGATCAACCGTGAGAGATTCAGAACTGGGTCCTGGTTTCCGATCACGAAAAGTGATTCCCCGAGAACCCCGCATCATCCCCCGAGGACAGAAGCAGAAAGATACCGGCTCCCGGAGGCCCCGATCGGCCCGCAAGATTTGATCAAGAGAAACGGTTGAGATCCCAGAAAGAGTTGCTTCATCCCCAACAGATTCAGATTAATCCTCAGCGGATTTGTACACCGTCAGTTCAATCACAGTAGTCCATTGTTGACTCATCATCTCGATTCAAACATCGGCGGTTTATTAGTCATCATCGCTCTCATTCAAAATATGCCATGGGGCTTCCATATTCATCGCATGACATCTCAGGATTTCATGATCATCTCTTGACTTCTGTGTCCGTCTCTTAATTTCCAGGGCCCCCGTGTCCGTCGGTTATTTGCCAAAAGGCGTCTTCGATTATAGTCCTCTGAGACCCCACACCCAATTACGTTCTCTTACGAAGCACACTTCCCAAAATTCAGGAATTTACCCCTAGACTTAGAGCCTTTTAAAAATCTTGGTATCCCTATTCGGGCCAATAACTGCATCATAGTCAGAAGCACCAGCACGACACCAGCCCACTCGGAGTGGCACACCCTACAGCATACTAGGATCATACAATAGGCATAATAGGATTCATAACACAACTCGTATCACATCCACGCATTGCATACCATCCTCATAGCATAGAATCCGCTTGGTTGTTGCGTGTGTACATGTGTGATTCATTCCTTTGCGCCCCAAACTACGTCCTGGTCTGATTCCCCTTTAGGATACGTGGGCAGCTCACGCAGAGCGCGACCAGCACTAGCCTCAACATCATTGCATCTTTTGGAATGCTTTTTATCCGAAATCTATAGCCTCCAAAAGACCTGTCTCTTCAAAACTTTGGCACTCGCTTGCGACATGCGTTGCCTCGCAAGTTCCTGCCAAAGAGGGGCAAACTATAGACACCCCATTTTGTCGGCTATCAGATTTAGGAGACCCATAGCTTGGTGGTTCACAATGATCGTAAAAGACTCAAAAGGACTCCTGGAAGTCAACTCTATCTCTCAGAATGCTCAGATTGACCAAAATGCCCCCGAAAGCCCGAAGACTCCCAGATTTGGTCCCGAAGTTCTGAAAACATGCTATATCGTAAGAAAAATGATAAAATGAGTTTTTAAGTAAAACTGGAAGAAATCGTCAGCTCCCAAAGACCCCCGGAAGTCCAAGAAGTTCCCCGAAAGTCCCCGTTGACCGGTTTGACCAAGGTTTGACCAGAGTTTGACCAAGTTTGACCGAGTTTGACCAAAATCGACCGAATTCACCGAAATCATTAGAAAAGTATTAAAATAAGTTTTAAAAGAGAATCGAGCGAAAACGTCGGCTCCTGGGAGCTCCCGGAGGTTCCTAGAACTTCCCGGGAATCCCGGGTTTGACCAGTTTGACCAAGATTTGACTTTGGAAACGGGGCACCGAAACAATTTTCAAATATTTTTCATGGATACTAGAGGTCAACAGCTTTCCAACGGTATGTCACACATAATTCCTAGATTTAAAACGAATTTATTTTGAATTTCTGAAGGCAGAAAAGGCGATCAAATCGGCTTTTATCACGAATACCGCAAAACTTTTCAAAGTGACCTATCCTCGAACTATTTTTTATGTAAAGTAGACTCCATTACCTTTCCAACGGTATATCACAACCTCAATTTGGAGTTCGTACGCATTTTCTGTGAATTTCGGACGAAATAGGGCCTTTTCGCGAATACCGGAACCTCTGGGAGCCTAAACAGCATTATCTGGACGAAGGAGGAGCAGTGCCGCCGTGGCACTGGCCCAGTGCCGCCGCGACACTCCCCTCCAGAACAGTGTATTTTTGTAAATTGTTTTGTGGTCCCATTTTGATTAATTAAAAACCAAAACGACATAGTTTTATGATTTCAGATGTTTGGAGCCAATGGGAATACTTTCTAAATCCCAAAACCACCCCAAGTTGGCCTATTTAATCCCCCCATTGCTCTTCATTTTGGGGGAGTAAAATGCAAGTTTAGAGAAAGTTTGGGAGAGAAAGTTGTAGAGATAAGGTTAGAATAGAGAAGAAGAAGCTTCCTTCTTTGATTTTTCAAAACAAAAGTGATTTCTAAACTTTGTTTTTACTACATTACTCCTATTTACTTCAACATTCAATACACCCAACCATCATTTTAGTGAGCATTTAAGAGAATGGAAGCTTCTTCCATGTCCAATGTCATTACGTATGAGTGAAACACTAATCTACAAGTTCAATACTTCATGAATATCATCTATTGATCATTATCTACTTGCTTGTTTATTCATTGTTTATCTCTTCTCACCTCATTTCTTTTATGATTTTCTTTATTTACTTACTAGTTCATCATCATCTAAATGATGACATGAAGTTTGGGGTGAGTGAATCCTTATGGATAGTAGCTCTTGACCTCAAAAACATGTTTGATAGATGATGATCATAACTTCAATACCTCCAAGGTATCCTTGAAGTGTATTGAAGTTATGCTCAAATAAAAATAAGTCTCTCCAACAATCTTGGAGGTTCTTGATGATGAGTTGAATGTTGGCATTTTAAGTGGTTGTAATCTCTATTAAGTATTGAAAATACACTTTCAAAACCCCTATTTCAAAACCCCCCTCAATCCCTCTCATTTTGATTTCAAGAAAGAAAACCTTATTTTCCCCAAAATCTTCAAAACAGTGAGTCAAAACAGTGAGGGAGCTGAGTTCAAAGATTTCTCTAGAACTCAATACTCAACATATAGATGCAAGGCCACTTGAAAAGTCTTCCTAACTCATTAGAGAACACCCATGATTTTTGGCTTGACTTGGAAGTACTTGAAAATTGGCCATTTGGACCCAAACATTCCTTCCAGACATTCTGCCTCTGCTGTCACAGCAGCTTGACTAACTTCCAACTTCATTTTTCAGAACTATTCTCCAAAAAGGGTGGTCCCAACCTATTTTTCCCTTAAACTTCAATGTCTTAGGGAACTTTCTGTATACAATGGGTCTCTAGATCATTCGTTTTCATTTTCTAAGATTTTTCAACATTTCAGTCGACAGTACGGACTCTGTTTCTGAGTGACCTCTGTTGTTCATATGATTTCTCTCAATCTGTGATAGTTATTAAATATTACCTCTTTGGGTTGTGTTCTAGACACAATAAGTAAAATCTCCATAAAAAATCATGCATTGAAAACATTCCTATCCCCTTTTTTCCATTTTTACAAGATCATGTTACTGTTCTGTCCACTATTCACAGCAAGCACCTTTTAACTTTCATTCTTTGATTTGATGCTTATATGCCTTCCAAATTAGTTCATATTTTAGGAAGTAATTCATACTACAATTGTACATATCCCATGATGATTTCATTCATTCATTCATACACATTATAGACTTCTAAGTCATTCTAGGAATCCATGAACACAAAGCACACTACAACCTTGGCACATTCTAGATACATACATTGCATCGATGCAAGATTTGGGGCCTTCATGGCTCCTAATCTAGGAAGATTATAAGGAATGAACTTGATCACACGTTCATACTTTCCCCGATCTAATCATCCTTTCTCATCCATCCCAGGGATTGAGAGGTCTTCTTTTCTCAAAGATTAACATGCATCATACTAGCTTGCTAAGCATATTTTGATTTCTTTATTTATTTGTTTCAATAACAATTCATGTCCCCCTTTAGATTAGGAAGTCTTGATTAATTGATATATGATTAGACGATTTTTCCTAGGTTTATTTGTGTGATTTTCACTTTACATTGTATGATATTTGACTTAGATTTTATGAATGATATCTTATCTTTTGATTTTCAATTTCAAGATTCTTGTGTGATGTAATATACTATCATAGTATTAATTGCCGAACCATACATAGTATAAGATGATTATTTGGATGCTAATTGAGGCCCGTCGAAAGACGGGGCGAGTTGAGGGTGTTTTAGTCGTGACAAAGGCTCCTTCCTCTCTCGTACCAAAACCCCGAGCCAAGTTCTTTGGTTATGAAGGGCCGGTGCCCTTTATCCGTTTGGGTGAGTCAAATTTGGGTTTCTTGGTTCCCTAAAGACCAAGTGGCGACTCTGTATCTGTTTTCAACAGACCTTTCTTTTCTCTTTCCTTGATTCAAAATCAAACGAGTTTCAAAAGCAAACAAAGCGGTGGAATCCCGGTATCCACAAACAGTAGTAGGAAAATATTCATTTTAACCTTCCCCTTGTACTTTGACCTTTGTTCAAAGTCACCTCTTGTTTATGAGGGTATTTTTGTCATTTCTTTGCTACTTTAACTGATTCCATAATTTTCACTTTAGTTTAAAATACAAAGGGACTCTTTGATACTTTTCAAAATACAAAGGGGCGCCTTGAATAAGGATCAAAGTATAGGGGTAAAATACAGTTTTTCCCATTTTTATTCTAAACCCTTTTTTAAGGAGTTACAAGATAAATCCTTGCACCACTGTTTGTTGAAGTAGGACATGAGTAGAAAAATCTCAGGTATGTTCACCGACTATATAACACAAGAACTACATAGGGAGACCAGGAAGGTAGGATTGGAACCCCGCCGGGCTCTAGACACGGTTCATCTAATTACTTGAAGTTCGTCCTTCCAATCCACTTACATGGGGGTTTAGGCTTAGTTTGGCCTCCATGTGGCTTTTTAAAATGAGCTTATGAAATTTATTATTAAGTTCTTTGATAATTTTATATAAGTGACACACTACTCTTTAAAAATACATCATGAAACCAAAAAGCAACCATGAGCTTTTAAAAGCTCCATTCTAGAGCTTTTAAAAGCTCCCTCCAAAAAAGCCCTAAGTTCAATTTTTGCAAAGCTCATAAACTAGTTACCAAATGAATTAACATGAAATTGAGATTTAAAAAAGGAGAAGCACCACGTGGGGGCCAAACTAAGCCTTAGTACCTCTAACCTCCTTTAGAAATGCTAAGAGCTCTGGTCAACTTAGACAAGTCAAAGTGCTTATTTCATTTCGTAAAAAGAAGAATATTTTTTCCAAATTTAAATCTCAAATTTTGTTCTAATTTTTTTAACAGTTGTGTCATAACTATAGTAATATCGTTCGCACAATATCACAGTATATAGTACAACTGACAAATTATTAGGAAAACACAAATTATTAGCTTTCCTTGAAGCAAAAAAAAAAAAGCCAGATTAGCAGTCCTATAAAAATTAAAGGTCCCTAAACTAATTAATCTTTTTCTAGTAAAGGGTTTCAGACTGCCAGTTAATAAAGGTGGATTTTCCTTTGTTTACCACATCAAACTCACGTGGAGAGCTCCCAGTTTTTGACTTAATTAAACGCTTTGAAAGCCACGATTGGTAGGACACATTCAAACTAGAAGGGAGGTCAATGCGCTATAATTAGATTAAACCACATTGTGTGTTAAACTCATTTCTCTAGTATAAATTCCTTTTGAAGAATGTAAAATCACCAATTAAATTGTCCATTTGGTAAATAATTAGTTGAAAATATTTGAACTTATTAGAAAATATTGAGTTTTCATCTGCCAACCTACTTTTTACAGTTTTTTTCTCACAAAATTAATCAGACTTTCTAAAAAAAATTAAGATTTAGTACAAACATTAATTAATGATATTTACAAAATTCAATACACAGGAATTGGTTAATGTTATTGTATTTTAACCAAATGTTGTAAAAATCGCTAGGCACTAGTTGGGCGGTGGAGGGGGGCCTAGGAGGAATTTTTTTATTAATAAAACTAATATAGTAGGTATATATACATGTTATGTGGTATTATCTCGAAATGATTATAGATTTGGAGTTCAAAGAACAGATATATATATACACATATATAAAATAATGCTGCAGTCACCGAAAAGAACCGAGGATTTGCACCGAAATGGGTGGGGTCCACTTACTTTACACACTTTGGTTGTTTAAACAAATGCTGGGTCGGATCTTGCCTTTTACCCATTTCGGTTTTAATTCAAAAACCCGCCCAATAATGAAATAGAAAAACCCGCCCAAAGTGAAATAGAAGATCCCTTTCTCTATCTCAGTTCATTCCTCTCTCCTCAAATCAAACTGGTGCTGCAATTTGGGCAATTTGGGAGATGAAGCATAGGTTTGAACTCTCTCTCTCTCTCTCTCTCTCTCTCAAAATCTTGACAAATTCTCTCTTCTCATGTAAGGGCTATGATTAGGGTTCAATTTAGGAGATGAAATCTTGCGATTTGAGAGGCCGAAGGTCTGTGGAAGGTTCAACCTTCTCTCTCTCTCTCTCTCTCTCTCTCTCTCTCTCTCTCTCGCTCTCTCTCTCTCTCTCTCTCTCTCTATATATATATATATATATATGGATGCGTAATGGGAATTGTTTTCCATAACACCATCAAGTGAAACTTTTTAGACTTGATGTTGTAAAAGGAGGGGCTTACATGTCACTAAGTATAAAAATAATCAAGACAAGAAAAAAAATTGTTTTCATGGAAGCAAGTAATCACAGTTTTAAGAGTACATATCCCCCATTTTAAAGCCATCCAAGATTCAATTACCACTATTGCAGTTTTTATATATTGGCTAAGCCTGGTTAAATTGAATTTTGTAGTTTGTATTGCTCAATCCTTTGTTTCAGATCCCAGAGTCGCTAGGTTCATATATACGAATCTTGCTTTCAAGTTTCAAGTATATGAGATTAATTAACATCATGTTCATGATTACGCTTCACATGTTCACACAATTTTGAGAATTAATGAACATTTTTATTCAGTATAATTTAACAAGCTAGAAGACAATAAAATAGAGCAAGCAAAATGTTGATCTTAATTTGTCAAGACTACAAATCTACACAAATTTGAGAATTAATGAACATTTATATTCACCACATTTGATTGTCTTTTCAAGACAATCTACAAATCTAAATAGACTCTATATAAGTTGATTAATTTTTTTTTTTCATTTTGTAGGAATATAAATGGAACATAGACGAAGTTGCTTCGAGCCAACCACTACCGGCGGAAGTTGGGACTTCTCAATCTCAATATCACTTGCAATCTCCCTCCTTCCACCACTACAAAAAAACATGTTTTTTGTGACAAAAAAAATCCGTCACAAAAAAGTTACATTTCCGTCACAATACTTTTTGTGATGGAATTGCACCTTTTGTGACAGATTTGTGCCCGACACAAGTTAAGGGCGTCACAAAAGGTCTGTGTCGGTCAAATTCTGTTACAAAAAAGTATTTGTGACGAATTTTGTGTCGAATTTGCGTGTGACACAAAAAATAGTGTCACTTATACTTAGAATTTGTGACAGTTTATTTGTGTCGACCCGAACCATCAAAAATAGTATTTATGACAGATTTGTGTACGACACAAATAATAGTGTCACAATTGATTTTAGGCACTTTATTTGTGTCGACCCAAAACCGTCACAAATACTATTTGTGACGGATTTGTGTACTTTATTTGTGTCAACCCAAAACCGTCACAAATAATGTTTATGACAGAATTTGAAATATTGTGACCATAATTATTACCAAAATCGTGACAAATAATATTTGTGATGGAAATTTATATATTGTCACCAAAAATCATTTTTTCTCCATCACAATAAATTGTGACATACTTATTTTTAACGAAAAGAATCTCATAAAATTTAAAAGCATATTAATTAATGATAAAACAAGATTCAATAAAGTACAATTGGTTCATAGTTGACATTAGTAGAAATAAAAGTAAAATGATAATAATCTAAATAGAGTCTTTACACTCATAATTGATTCTCATCATGGTCTAAATCCTCTAATCTCTCGCCACAACTTGAAATAGAAAACGAAAGTTCAATTAAAAATATAATAATGCAACCACTTAACAACCCAAAGAGCAAAAGAAGACCAAAAAGACAAATAAAAAACAATCCAAACAAGGAACACAAGAACAAAACAAAAACGGAAAAATTCCAAAAAAAAAAAAAAATTTGGCACAGTTTCCTCTATTTCTATAACTTCCGAAAATTTTCACAAACCTGTTTAAATAAATTTATCTGAACCCAAAATCAACATACAACTCTTTGGCACTTTAATGATCTAGCATACTAAATTTTAGCACAAATTTCTTATCTCAAAGTACTACCAACAACATGATGAGTCTAATTTTAGTTCATGATATACAACAAATAATCGAAGATCACCAACCCTAATTGTGAATGCACCACAACTCACAATTCTGTTCATTAATACAAGATAATTAACCATATTGTTTCACTACATAAAAACATACACTCACACACTACAACTCACAAGTATGCTCATCCATACAATTAATAATAAATGGGTAATAAACTAGAGCTATATCTAACAATTTGGTAGTAAACTACATGCATGTACAAAGAAATTACCTCATCATCTTGGTTCATATCTCCATCAGCCTCAGAGTTTGGGCAGTACACACTTGATGCAGTAGGAACCTACAAAAATACAAATATTACATGCTATAATAAATAAATTAAAATATCAAGAGTCGCAATTGTACCAACTTTGCTAATATGAACCTGCTCTAAAATAGGAGATGACTCAAAAGGGCGGGGTTTTAAAGTCGATTATCAATGAATGTATGTTAGCGCTAGGGATTGTTGTAGTCCATCTCCCTCTTCGCTTCTTGTAGTTGAACCTCTACCTACCATTTTTGACTATCCTATAAAAATTTGCATTAAATGAAAACAAACGTATTAATGAAAAGAAGGGTAATTGGAATTGTAAAGTTTAAAATTTCTTGAAAAGGGATTAAGATGTTGAAAGATAATAACCATCTTCGAATGCCTAAAGGAACAAAACAAATGAAATACACAACTAAGATTTATGAGTTATTGACCATTTATAGAACTCAACTGGTGAGACACAAGCATCTAGCATATGAAGTTTTGTTGTAACACAAAGGGAAAAAATCTATCAATTAAGAGGAACAGATAAATCAAAAAGCGTGGGACAGTGAAACTGTAAAAGGTGATCTTAAACTCACTCAAATAAGGCTATAAAGAAACCAACCAAAGAACTTCACTTCAAGAAGTCCCTCGAAGTAAATAATACTTGTTGTGTTGTCCAAATCAAATCAAGTATTCAAACTAAATGACGTTTTAGCATTAATGAAAACAGCTGGTTCATCCCAGGAGTCATCACTCTAGTATGATCGATGCATAAGCTGTGAATTTTTGTTTTAAGTAATAATTTCGAACTAAAATGCAATTTGATGTACGAGTAGTAATTAGTGATTACATACATCCTCAGCTAAAAAAAAAAAGAAAAGAATATCTATCCGTTATGATTAAACTATACCCAAAAATAAACTACTCCATCCATCTCAAATAAAGGAACCCTTTATGGAAATTCTAACTATTCAAGAAAACTTTTCATGGTGGAAAATATTCAAGTTTCATTATTGCCCTTTCTTTTAAATTTTAAATTTCAAGAATTATATTACAATGAGAACTAAGAGAGTTATAAAGGGTAAATTTGGAATGCCCCTAGTTAAAGTGCATTGACTTAAAAATAATTGCCATGTTTGAATGGTGAAAGCTGTTAGAATTAGTTTTATTAACTTTAGGGTAGTTTAGTCTTTTCTTTGTATTAGGGTAATACTGTATACCTAGATATTCTATTATTATTGCCTCTTCTTTTCATTGTATTCATTCATTCATTCAGTTTTAGTGTTATGAAAAACTCTAGCTCTCTTTTCTCTTTTCCTTTGTTGTGTTTCTTGATTATTTAATATATTCACATGGTATCAGAGCAGGTTCGAATCTCATCCACGATTTTCGGATGATTTTGGTTCGTTGTTGGATTTCTCGCTGATTCGGATTCGGATTTGTATTTAGATCTCGCACTGCTTTGCGCTCGTTTTTGGATCTGTCTGATTCTGGTTCGTTTGTTTTGTGTTTTTGGATCTGTTTTTGCTTTTGGGTTCGCTTGTTTTGTGTTATTTAATTGCTTCGTTTTCGTAATGGCTACTGAACGTGATGATTCGCTTCAAGCGATTAGTGTTAAACTCGATGGCAAGAATTTTGCATATTGGAATTATGTGATGAAAAATTTTCTGAAAGGGAAGAAGATGTGGGGTTATATCAATGGGGATTTTAGTAAACCTACGAATGAAAATACTGATAAATTTGCAGAGTTGCTAGATGTTTGGGACACAAATAATTCAAAAATCATTACTTGGATCAACAACTCCGTTGCTCCCTCAATAGGTATGCAGTTGGCAAAGTTTGACTATGCAAAGGAGGTGTGGGATCATTTGGCTAAATTATTTACACAGTCCAATTTTGCGAAAAGGTACCAATTAGAGTGTGATATTCGTGCCCTTGAACAAACAAATTTGAGTATTCAGGAGTTCTATTCTACAATGACAGATCTTTGGGATCAGTTAGCTCTCATGGAGTCGCCCGAATTGCGGGCCTTTGCCCCATATATCGCTAGTAGGGAGGAACAACGTCTGGTTCAGTTTTTGATGGCTCTACGTGAAGATTTTGAGGGCCTTCGTGGGTCCATTCTCCATCGTAGCCCACTTCCGTCCGTTGATTCTGTTGTTCATGAGTTAGTAGCCGAGGAAATACGTCTCAAGACACAGTCTGGAAAGGGAATTCTCCCCGACTCTACTCCGTCTGTTTTAGCAGCCCCTTTTCGACCACAGTCCAACAATCAGAATAAGCCTTACTCGAGAGTTGGTAGTGATGTATGCAGCTACTGTAAGGAGAAGGGTCATTGGAAGGCTCAGTGTCCTAGGTTGGGTCGTGCAAACCAGCCCAATAGCAGCAACCAGCCCTCACATGGTAGATCACCACAACACCCGCAACCTCAATCTTCTCTTTGGAAATCTGACAACCAATCTCAGCAGCATTCATATAGGCCTCCACAGCCTAATACTGCAGCAGTTGTACCATCATCAGACTCATTTGGACCCGGTTCCCCTTCCCCATCCACTCCGTCCATGACCTCCCTTGCTGAGCAATTTCAGAAGTTCCTTGCCACACAACCACATGCTATGGCCACCTCTTCACTAGGTATGTCTTCAGGTATGTCTTCAGGTATGTCCTCAGGTATTTGGGTGTTAGACTCTAGAGCTTCTAATCATATGTCGCCTGACTTGTCGTCTTTTACTTCCTTATGTCCTGCTTCCTCTTTGCCTGTTATGACTGCTGATGGTACTCCCATGCCATTAGCAGGTGTTGGGTCTGTTGTCACACCTCATGTATCTCTCCCTAGTGTTTACCACATTCCTAAACTTACTATGAATCTTGTTTCTGTTGGTCAGCTTTGTGATGCAGGTTATTTAGTCTCTTTTTCTTCTACTTTTTGTCATGTGCAGGATCCGCAGTCTCAGACGCTGATTGGGACAGGCCGTAGGCAAGGGAGATTATACATCTTGGACAAGCTCAATGTACCAGTGGTTGCAGCTTCTAGTGTTGACTTGTCATCCTTTCGTTTGAGTTCATCTTCATCTAGTTTTTATTTATGGCATTCTCGCCTTGGTCATGTTTCAGCCTCTCGTTTAAAATATTTAGCTTCTACAGGAAAATTAGGAGATTTACAAACTCATGACATTTCTGATTGTAGTGGTTGTAAACTGGCAAAATTTTCCGCTTTACCATTTAATAGAAGTATTTCTTATTCTCTTGCACCATTTGATTTAATTCATTCTGATGTGTGGGGACCCTCTCCTGTTACTACAAGAGGGGGGTCTCGATATTATGTATCATTTATTGATGATTACACTCGTTACTGTTGGGTTTATCTTATGAAACGCCGTTCAGACTTCTTTGATATTTACAATACCTTTCGTGCTTTTGTTAAAACTCAACATTCTGCTGTCATCAAATGTTTTAGATGTGATTTAGGTGGAGAGTATACCTATCATAAATTTCGTGAGTTGCTTGCTTTAGATGGAACTATTCACCAGTCCTCTTGTACAGACACTCCTGAGCAAAATGGTGTTGCTGAAAGGAAACATCGGCATATTGTTGAAACTGCTCGCTCTCTTTTATTATCTGCATATGTCCCTAGTGATTTTTGGGGAGAGGCTGTCCTTACTGCTGTCAATCTAATTAATAAAATTCCATCCTCTCACTGCTCAGGTCTGTCACCTTTTGAAAAATTGTATGGGCATGCTCCTGATTATTCTTCCTTAAAGGTGTTTGGTTGTACTTGTTTTGTCCTTCGACCTCATGTAGAGCGTACCAAATTGTCACCTAAGTCTGCTATTTGTGTTTTTCTAGGTTATGGTGAGGGTCAGAAGGGATATCGTTGCTTTGACCTACTTACTAAAAAACTATATGTCTCTCGTCATGTTGTGTTTCTCGAGCACATACCCTTCTTTTCTATTCGTGATAATCATCATGAGTTGACTAAATCTGATCTCATCCATCTTGACCCATTCTCTGATGATACCGATAGTGTGCCCTCTCAAGCCCCATGCACCACTGATATTGTCTCACCTCATGGTTCTACTTCTGCTGATACTGGTACCTTGCCGCTTGATGCTACCTCCCTTCCAGAGGCCACCCAAGCACCTACTGAGACTGTGGAACCTCCTCGCTATCCCGCTCGCACTCGTAAGTCTACTCAATCACCTGATTTTGTTTATTCTTGTTATTCGGATTCTTTTGCTTCATTTTTAGCTTCAGTTCATGATCTCTCTGAGCCTCTGTCCTATAAAGAGGCAGCTCTTGATCCTCTTTGGTAACAGGCTATGGCAGAGGAACTCTCAGCATTGTATAAGACAGACACTTGGAGTTTGGTTCCCTTACCTTCTGGTAAGAGCGCCATTGGTTCTCGTTGGGTTTATAAAATTAAAACCAAGTCAGATGGGTCTGTTGAGCGGTACAAAGCAAGATTGGTTGCCAAGGGTTTTTCCCAGCAGTATGGTATGGATTACGAGGAGACTTTTGCTCCTGTTGCTAAAATGACTACTATTCGTACTCTTATTGTAGTTGCTTCTATTCGTCAGTGGCATATAACTCAGATGGATGTTAAAAATGCTTTCTTGAATGGAGACCTCCAAGAGGAGGTTTATATGGTTCCTCCTCCGGGTGTTCCTCATGGTTCTGGTGAAGTTTGCAGGCTTAAAAAAGCCTTATATGGTCTTAAACAAGCTCCTCGAGCTTGGTTTGAGAAGTTTTCCACAGTGATTACCTCATTTGGGTTTTCCTCTAGTGAGTATGATTCAGCTCTCTTTATTAGGTGTACCACTGCTGGTCGTATTATGCTTTCTTTGTATGTTGATGATATGATTATTACTGGTGATGATGTTGATGGGATTGTAGTGTTGAAGTCTGAATTAGCTCGTTGTTTTGAAATGAAGGACTTAGGTCCACTACGGTATTTTTTGGGGATTGAAGTAGCCTATTCTCCAAAAGGTTATCTTCTTTCTCAGTCTAAGTATACAGGTGACATTCTTGAGCGTGCTCGCCTCACTGATAATAAGATTGTTGATACCCCTTTGGAGCTTAATGTTCGTCTTTCCCCTTCTGATGGCGTTCCTTTGCCTGATCCTACCTTATATCGCACTATTGTTGGTAGCTTGGTTTATCTTACTATTACTCGTCCGGATATTGCTCATGCTGTTCATGTTGTTAGTCAGTTTGTTACTTCCCCTACTACAGTTCATTGGGCTGCTGTTCATCGTATTTTGAGGTACTTGAGGGGCACTAGGTTTCAAAGTCTTTTACTTTCTTCATCATCTTCCTTGGAGCTGCGTGCGTACTCTGATGCTGATTGGGCCGGTGATCCTACAGATCGCAAGTCTGTTACTGGGTTTTGTATATTTTTGGGTGATTCTCTCATTTCTTGGAAGAGCAAGAAGCAAGATGTTGTTGCTGTGTCTTCCACAGAAGCTGAGTATCGTGCTATGGCTTCGACTACCCGTGAGCTTATTTGGTTACGCCGACTACTTACAGATATGGGTGTCTCCCTTCCTCGCCCTTCACCTATGTATTGTGATAATAAGAGTGCTATTCAGATTGCTCACAATTCAGTTTTCCATGAGAGGACCAAGCATATAGAGATTGATTGTCACATTACTCGTCATCACCTTAAGCATGGAGCTATTACTTTGCCTTTTGTTTCTTCTTCCGCACAGATTGCTGATTTGTTTACAAAGTCACATCCGATTCAGCGTTTTTGTTTTTTAGTTGGCAAACTCTCTATGCTTTTAGCTGCAGCATCGTGAGTTTGAGGAGGGGTGTTAGAATTAGTTTTATTAACTTTAGGGTAGTTTAGTCTTTTCTTTGTATTAGGGTAATACTGTATACCTAGATATTCTATTATTATTGCCTCTTCTTTTCATTGTATTCATTCATTCAGTTTTAGTGTTATGAAAAACTCTAGCTCTCTTTTCTCTTTTCCTTTGTTGTGTTTCTTGATTATTTAATATATTCACAAAAGCGACCGTCTAAGAAAGAGAGTAAAATTGCCTCAAAAAAAATATTGCCATGCTTTCACTATTCAAAAATTGCAAAATATTGAAGTAATAGACCACAATGGTTTACTTTGTGACCACCTCTTAACTATTTTCCAAAAGATTACCACTTTTCCCTCAATATTAATGGCAAGTTCTCTTGTTTTTCCGGTTCACATCTACTGAGAAATCACTAAGAGATTATAACATACACTTGGAGACAAAGTCATCTTCAGTATTACACTCGGTCATAAATGACAAGGGCACTAGATAATATCCATTCTAAGGATTTGCTCTGCTCCTAAATTCTTTCATGCTTCGAGAAATATGGAAGTAATACCTAGTTACATCTTTACTTACATACGATAAAGGTTTAACATGAGCCTCGTCTCACTATACAAATTCATATATACAAGTTCAGTGCAAAGACACTCAAGCAACGCTTAGGTGTTTAACTTTGGGACTTGATTAATATGAACTATAATAAGACTTGTTAAAATAATTAATAAGGTACTTGATTGGAATGGGTAGACTTGTTAATATGCATTGAAAAACCATAGCAAAGCAATATTTGTATAAACAATTGGGTAGACTTCAATGTGACAACTTCAAATATTTAGGATGATTATACAATACCTTTGTTACAATTATTTTTAAACTCATTTACTTTGTGCTATTTGGATTTTATTTGGATTTAAGAACATAAATCTAATTCATTCTATTTGTAACAGGAAAAAAAAAGGTACCTTATTGCATATTAAAGTGAACATACAAAACTATTCCTAACAATTAATTGAAATAGGCTAAATTTCAAATGACTTGGAACCCGTCTTGCAAGAAACCCAAGCATGTGAATGTAATATAGGTTATGGGTTGATTTGATAGAAAACTAGATATGCTGCATGAACCAAATATGACAAATCAAGGAATGAATCCAACAAAATAATTAGATACTAGTCAACGTGTCACTATTACAATAAATCACTTTTTTTTCTTTGGTTAACAGAAATAATAAATCACTTGGTGATCATGTAAAGTGAAGGAAGAATGAGTTCAAACTTACACAAATCTTACTAGAAAGAAAGAGAGATCTAGAGAGTGGAAGAGAAAGATTTTAAGGACATTGGTAACCACATTTTTTTTAGCTAAGGCTTTATTAATAATATAATCAGGTCACATAAGCAAGGGACAAAGCCCAAACGTAGAACCACAACCTGACATTTTTTTCTTAGGATTTTCATCAAACACCTAGCATCACCCCCCTAATTTCCATAGAATCCATCCCTAGTAAAAAATCCTAACCCCCTAAATCAGAACCACCATACTCAATTGGGAACCACATATTACATCAAACATGTGATTAAATTCATAATAGACGATAAACAAAACAATTCCTTCAGTCTAAGAGGGTGTCACACCCCAAAAACTGAAGCACGAGAAAAGACAGAAAGGATACAAAAAAGAAATGATAAAGGACCATTTTGATAAATGCTGAATAAAAAAAGTCTTGTAAATGATTATTCCTTTAGAATTTTCATATTTTGTCCATGCATGTCCATGTAAAATGCGATTTCGCACAACATATGTCAAATGGAATTTTTTCCAATTCAGCACCATTTGGGCAGAAAATTGAAATTACAGTAGCAGTTTTTTTTTTTTACAGCATTTTGAAGTGTCCCCAACTATGCTAATCCTCAAGTTTAGACATCAGTACATGACTAAACAAGTCCTAAACAACATGCAACACGAGAGATCGGGGGAGATCGAGAGAGTCGTAGAGAGTCGGAGAGAGAGAAAGAAGGAAAAGAAAGGAAGAAGAGATTTTGAAATCAAGTTTTCTCTAGATTATAGATCTTACCTATAGTGATCGATAGAGTGGATCTTGATTTTGGATCGAAGAAAACAAAGAAAATGAGAGATTGGGGGAGATCGAGAGAGTCGTAGAGAGTCGGAGAGAGAGAAAGAAGGAAAAGAAAGGAAGAAAAGAGAGATGGAGAAAGTTTTTAGGGTTTAACGTCCTATATATAGTCATTTTCTCTTTTCAGTGTAGCTCTCCCTAAAAAAACCTTATCATATTTTTTTTAATATATTTTTAAAAAATTTTAAGAATTAATTTAAGAAATAAAGATAAAACAAACAAACATGTATTAATCATGAAACCATCCCCCCCCCCCCCCCAACTGAGTCTGTTGACAAGCGGGGGTATTTGTAAAATACAACCGCGCTAAAATAAGGAAATATACTGATTTAGTTTACAACTCCCTATTATAGCTGCAATTTGTGTACAAAACCAGTTTATATACAATGTGATAAATCTATGATAAGTTTTGTGTATTAGCTGTTGTTTGGTACAGATATGCTGCTGTGTTGTGTGCAGAAATGAATAACAGGAAAATAGTAAAGCCCAGGTTCAAGCAAAGCAATTCACAAGTAAAAGTGGAGTTCGAGCGATCGAAGATATCTCGAGCGATCGACGGTTCAACCGATCGAATGTGTCTTAAGCGCTCGAGTATTTCAAAGTTCAAGCGATCGAACTGATCGAACATGCCTTTTATCATAATTTTACGTGCACGCAGCAGAAAGAGATTATCATAACCCTAGCCTAGGTTTTTCAATATATATGAGTTGTAAACACGTCCCTAAGGATGCCCACTTTTTGTTTTACAGTTTTTATAGAGAGAAAGAGAGATTTTGTTTGGTTTTGTAGGTTTTTCAAGGTTTGATATTGTTCTTATTGGATTTTTTAGCAAGTTAATCTAAGTGCTACGTTCAGGTTCTTCTATATCGGATTATTTACATTCTGTTAGTGATGTTTCATAGTATAAGTAGTAATATTTGTAGGTTTGCATGCTAGCCTTGATTAGAACCTTAGTTTTCATAGTTTTTATGTTAAAAACACAACCAAACGAACCCTTAATGATTTCTTATGTTAAAAACCAATCTGCAGTACTCTAGACCATGTCTGAGTAGTCTTAGAGTTGGGAGATCACGATGAAACAGTGATCTCCAGCCTCTTCCATGCATCAGAATAAAACTTGTGTTCGATCGATCGAACCAGAGATATAGTCAAGCGATCGAAGACATTTCGATCAATTGAGAGATAATGATGTTCGATCGATCGAAAGCGCGTCGATCGATCGAACCTTCAGATGCTTGAGAACATCCTTTGCAGTATTCCTAGACTTTCTGTTTTCGAGATTTGTTATCAAACTGTCCCCATATGCTCAGTTTGTCAAAACAGTTTCTTAACTTTAAGCCTTAAGGCATTTTTCTTCAATAACTTTTGCAAACCACTTTGAATGCTTACACCATTCATAGTGTGAGTCAAACTATTATTTTAAACCGTCTTCATGTATTTTGAATCAACTGTGATGATGTAATCTCGGTTTTATTTTTGGAAAATACGAAATACTGTAGACAGATGTACTCCATCGAGCATTAATGACACTGCATGGTAGATGGTTCGGTCACTGCGGATTTGTGTGATCTCAACACTTCCTTTTTATAAATTTAAAAACCGTTTTAAATATTGCTTTAGTTGGATAGTTAATTCTTAGTTTAATTTAATTGCTTTACATTTAGCAGTTGTTAATTGTGGAACTTCGTGTTCTACACCTTATCTGAATATTGAATTTTTATTTTCCTTGTTGAGTTTAATCTAAGTAAGTAGCTTAAAACCTTCTCTGTGGGATCGACCGGGTCTTAACAGAATATTAGTTGCACGATTACCTACACTTGGGTATAGCACATAAGCGCACACAAATTATTTCTGTGTCAAGTTTTTGGCGCCGTTGTCAGGGAAGGTAACTAGGTTAGCATTTTGCTAAGTTATTTCCAAATTCTTACTTTTCTATAATAAAATAAAATAAAATAAAAACTTTTGGACTTTTTCTCTCACAAAACAAAAAATAAAAATAAAAATTCTATTGTTTAAATAGTTCGGGTAAACATGTCTTATCCATATTACCCTTCATACAACACAAACACCACGAATAGGTACACATTAAGTAATCAAAATAGTTATCCCCAAAGTTGGCAATCACCCACATACGACGCGCGTTATCAACCAGATAGCTACCAACCACCACAATGGGGAAACAATAATATTAGTCCCCCATATTATCAAACATATCAAGAACCTCCATATGAAGAGTTCATCAATCGCAATGGGGACATAACCAAAATAATAGTATAGGATATAGTAGTAATTCACACGATTATCAAATGCACCGAGACTTTTCTTCTGGGGAGTTTTGTCTACAAACACAATAGATGGGAATTACTACCAACCACAATGGGACGAAAATTCATACAGTTATAATGAGGATAATAACCAAGTTGAGGATAATGGTATGTTAAAATTGCTGCTTAGTGAAATAAAAAGGCTAGATAGTGCAATTGATAAATTAGAAACTAGATACAACCAAGCATATGCTAGCCAACCTATAGAAGACTACACCAGTCTTTCAACACTACAACCTGAATTTCAAGACACTAACAATGGAATGAAATTGGAGGATACTGACGGGAGTATGATGTCTGAACTCCAAAACCAAACCATTGAACATGAAGTTGTAGAACCATCTTTCCCTCAATATGCACCCCCAGGCATCAACTCCTTCACTGCCTGGATGAGGTTGCACAATCTCTTTGTCCAGAGCAGCTCAATAGATGACATATATAGTGAGGAGAGTTACAAGGATGAGATGAGGTTTTTAAAGATGATGAGAGTTTAGGTGATTACACGTAACTAGGAAAGGAGGAATCCCTTGTTGACTCTCTCCCTAACTTTGATAGTGAACCGGGGGAGGACATAATTGAAAAATATAAATCCGATTTAGATTCATGTGATATTTATGAACCCTCACCTCTTTCGGCCGACGAGGTGGTGTCACGAAGTTGCCCATCACCTATCCTTACTGTCAATCAAAGCTCTCATCCCGAGCTTGAAAGTTATGTGTACCCCACTCTTGAACAAAAAGAATGTGTTATGGAAGAGGATGGTAAGGATTCTAGCATATGCTCTTCACAAATTTTTAAATTTCAAAATACTTTGAGAGATGACTTGGAAAATATTGGGCCCACCTTATATGATCTTCACCTTCCACAAGAAGCTAGTGATTCTCTAGACTGCTTGACCTTCTTGAGTGATAACGAAATAGAAGCCCAAATAGATAATTTTATCCAAGTCCAGTCCAAAACTATTTATATAGAACAAAAATCGAATTCCAATGATCATATTTCCATGGATTCTATTCTAGAACAAGAGGAGGGTAATGAAGTTATATTAGAACATCACTTAGACCCTACTCCTTTTATCTAATCGTGGCCACCTCCTAGTATTAAAATAGAGGATGTTATAGGAAATGCCAACACCAAAGATCGTTTCTTGCATATAATTCCTAAAAAGTGTGGTATACCTCTTATAACTATCCCTATCAAATTTGGAAGCCATAGATTTTGCATGATCTCCTCTGACCTTGAGCCTGACATTAGTTGGGGGGGGGGGGGGGGGGGGAGTTGCATGTTTCTGAGAATCCCAACGTTCTTCTCACTGTTAAATTATTTTATTGGGAAGATCCTCAAAAATTTCAGTTATTACTCTATGATAAATATCTTGAAGAACCGAATTTATTTAGTGATCACTACAAAAAAATCGGCATATACCGGCGTTTATTTGCCGGCACTTACTAAAATGCCGTTAATTAATAGCATTTATAAAAAAATTGTTGTGAATTACTGGCATTTGTACACGTGCTAGGAAATACTGGCACTTTATTAGTAAATGCCGTTAATTAACGGCATTTATAAAAAAATTGTTGTGAATTACTGACATTTGTACACGTGTCGGGAAATACTGGCACTTTGTTAGTAGGTGCCGAATATTAGCGGCTTTTAAAACAAAAATGCCGTAAATTTAAGGCATAGGAATTTCAAACGTGCAATCTGTAGTAAATATTTGCGCGCCATCTTGTATTTGATATTCGTGGGGTACTAAAAGAATTTGAGGATCCTTTTATGGGACACCATACGCTATAGTGGTTATTTGTATCAAATACCTTAATTTAGTGTCATATTTTATAATATTGCCTTAAAATATTGTAACTTAGTCCCAACAATTAATAATTTTGAAACCATTATTTTTTTAACCAAATTAGTATTCAGAAGTATTACATGTTGGGATCAAATAAAAAAGAAAAAAAATTATAAAATATTGTGAACAAAATTAATACTCCCACCATCCCTTTTTTTGAGTTCTATATTCCATTTTGGAATGTCCCAAAATTAGTGTCCACTTTCTTAAATTGGTATACAATTTTTACTTACTTTCCAAAACTAACCTTACTTGAAATCTAGACTAAGACAAAACTAAAAAAAAAAAGTTAATGTAATGATTAGGGGCAATTGTGGAAAGTAGGTGTAGATTGTTTTTGTCCCCTTAATAAGTTGAGTTCCCAAAGGTGAACTCAAAAAAAGGGACGGAGAGAGTATAGTGTATGAACAATACAACTTCTAGCATGCACCATATAATTTTTTATAATGTGTATCTTTTATTAGGATTAGGAAAACCATTTACTGTGCAGTAAAACAAAAGAAACGGCAGTTTCTTAGTCACATACCAATCTTCGAAGCCTTCCAATGATTGCTCCACCAAATGAGCCCTAGTGTGTCCAGGCGACTACGACGACAACTTCAACGGCACCGCTTGAGATCATCCGAATCCTTTGAAGCCCTATTGTCAGGTAACTTGCCGAAAACCCTGATTTTTTTTATGCAAAGTTGCTTGAAATCTAGTTTGACTGTTAGAAAATCCTTCTATTTGCTTCATGTCTCTGTCCAAGCTAGTAATATTTATGAATTTTTTCACAATCATTTGGCATGTATTGTTTAATTTAATAGATTATACTTTAAAATTTTGAAAACGGCCGCCAATGGTTGGGAGGAGCAGAACCATCACCAATTTTTATTGGATCTTTATTTTATATGGACGACTTGGTGTGTTGGGTTGCCTTTTTGGGTGAGGCGCACACTAAGTGTTTGTTTCTTATCCTAAGAGAGCTTCTTTTCAGGAATGCATTTTTGCGCACTCAACTTTTTCTTTGTCATTGCCAGTTATTTGGGTTCTAGTGTGTGCAACGAGTTGTTGTAACGTATTCATAAACTTAATTAATAAACATCAGTTTGTAGAGATTAATGTTGATGTGAAAAACTATTGACACAAACTTGGGTAATTTATTACTTACTGTTCTTTGATCATTTCATCGATCATTCGCTCAATTGTTTCTTATTTGCTTTTAATTATACACATTCATTCGGGGCTACTAATACAAAGTTGTACAAATTGTTAATAAGCATTGGTTTTCATAAGGTTGTAACATAAAAAGTAATGGTTTGGTGTTTAAATTTGGTTCTCAAGTAATTTGTTAGTTGTATCTATGACAACTTAAAATAAAAATTGAATGGTGCCAAAAATATGGGATATCAAAGTACTTAGAATTCTAAGTTAGAACCATACCAAACCTCAAATTTTGGGAATTTTCAAACCAAAAAAAAATTGCCTCTTTAGTCTCTATGTTGTATGGAAATGTAAAGCTACATTGATCAGGTTTGGAATGAATTCATCTCAAGTAGGTCTTTATCTTCTCAACTGTTAAGTGATTTTTTTTTGGTACTCGTGAGTTGATGTAGCAAGCAGTTGTCGATAACAAACTGTGTACAAATATGATGGAAATTGACAACGATAAAATGATGTTTGAATCATTTCTTGCTTCCCAAATTGTTTTTGTAGGTAAGCATTTGAAAGCTAAATTTGGGATAGAAAGTTAAGAATCATGACAGTATGAAAGAACTACTGTATAGTATATTGTTTATATATGTTTCAATAATTTATGTGTTTCCCAAATTTTATTTTCAAATTTGATTCTAAAATGCTATTAAAGCTAAATTTGGGATAAAAATTTGAGAATCATGGCATTACTATTTCTGTTTTGATCCTTAAAACCCTCATGGTTTAGTTTATCACAAACCAAAAATTCGTTAAAGGCAACATAACAAAAGCAACAAAGTAAATAAAGAGCAGAGATATATTCGTAGTAAATTTTAAATAGAGTAGGTTGCATTGCCTCTATGTTGTACTAAGTTTGATCTTCATTGGTGTATGTCTATGACAATGGGGAAGAAGACACTCAAGACAGAGATGGTGAGAATCGGTTTGGTTAGTTTTGGATATGGCTGAGATTTTTATTTTTGGTTTGTTTGATACCCGATGGCTGAGATCAGGCAGTTACATATTGTGAGAGTGAAGTGGGTAGTTTTTCTCTTTTTAGAGAATGTTAAAAGACAATCTAATACATCTAATATTTTTTTCTTACAAAATAAACTATAGTGGTTTTTATGTAAATATGAGGGATGAAAAGAAGAGGTAGAGTACCCCTACCTTTAGCTTTCTATAGTAGCTGGCCCAAATCACATCGGCCCTCAAAGCAGTTCCCAAACGAGCTCTTAATCTTTCTATTTACATTAAGGTTACAGGAATTTGAAGCCAGGGCCCTCTTGGTTTTACTAGGCTCTCACTCAATATTGTATTACAAAAAGAAGAAAAAGAGTTGAACATTGACTAGACAGCTAAACCTGAAGTGAAAATCAAAAACCAAAAATAATAACATTGACTTGGCCCCTAAAAAAAAAAAGAAGAGTTGCAAGAGTTGAACATATGAAAACCATTAGATGAAGCCAAGAATTACATGTAGTATAGAAAAAGCTAACATAGTTAAATTGTCCCCATAGTTTTCCGGAAAAATATGCTTTCAATACTAGTGTTTTGTGGATTATTAATATTTTCTCCTTGTTACTTGAGGTTTGTTCTATTCCTCTGTTCCTTTTCCATTTGTTGTGCAAAGACCCCTACTTTCCTTCAGTGTTAATATGTAAATCATTCAAAAAATGATTATTTAGGCCTTTGAAATAGAGAATTATAAATAGGGGCATTTCTTTAAGGCAGTGTTGATTTTTTCTAATGGAAGGTAATATAACTACACTATGATAAAAAAATAAAAAATTAATTAAAAAAAAAGATGGGGCCTTTAATTCAGCACTTGGAAAACACTAGTTCTATACAATCACAGGATGCTACATGGGTGACGAGATATCGATGGAACAAAAGTTGATGAAATTCTTAACACAACTCCTATGGAAGACAATGATGAAGCAGACGACAGTGATGAAATAGATTAGATTCAAGATTGTTAATATACTTGTATACTTTTTTTTTAATTATTTTGGCATAGTGATTTAGCATTTCATATACTTATAAACCTTAAACTTTTTTTTAAATTATTTTGGCATAGTGATTTACCATTTCATATACTTCTAAACCTTTTTTTTTTTAATTTATATTTTGGCATAGTGATTTAGCATTTCATATACTTCTAAATCTTCTTTAATTAGAGTGAGTTTGTTGAATTTATATGATTGATTGAGATGATATCTTTGGTGAAATTTTGACTAAATAGTGCAGAATTTTTAGCTCTATTTTGTATACTTTTTTGGGACTGTTATATGTTTTTTAATCATTCATATACCCAACAAGCATTTCATATTTTGATTATTTTGGTATAGTGATCATATTTACAAAGAACGGATGTTTATTTTGATACAGATTCACATGGCTCGTGGTAGGGCTTCATGCAAAGGACGAATGCCTAGCAATATTGAGGAGGAGCCAGAGTCTACTCCTAATGTAGGAGGATCAATGTCGTAGCCACCACTAGCTTGGCCATCTCGTCCAACCGGGGACAATCCATCATCTAGCAGTAACGTAGCAACCAACAACCAGCAGGAAACTGAGCAAATACGGTCTGAGGAATCTCGAGGTTGAATAGTTTTGTTGAGTAATTCTCATTTAGTTTTAGAGTGCTAGCATTCAATTCTTCTATATATTTAATGTGTTTTTATTGTAATATGTAGATCCAAGTGCCATCAATGCTGATCAAAGACGGACTAGAGGCCCCACGTATATGCCACGTGGGTGGGGCACCGCTGGTGCAGTGTTACACATAGAGACGAATGAGTTAGGTCAACCTATTATGGAAGAAGCATCCACGCTTGCATCAAATTTGGGTGTTGTCGCTCGTACTGGGGTACTAGCTCCATTGGATTATTATGCTTGGACAAATGTGCCTAATATTATTGGGGCACTGAAAAAGCAATTGTACGTAAGAATGTACTTTACTTATTTCAATTAATTTGTAGTTAATAATATCAATGGGCCATATTTAGCAAAAAAAAATTTCGTATTAGGAGAAAAGTAGGAAGAATCAAGTTAGTCGAACACGATAAGTAACACCCCACGCTATTGGACGAATAAGTTTTGCTCGCGTTAAACAAAAGGTATGGTAAATATATGTATCCTACTTAGACTAACATTAATAAGTATTTTGTATTTTTCGTCATTAGTTCAACGTTAATTGTTTGAAATTATTTTAGATGATAGAGGAAAATGGAGTTGAGCCAAGTCGGAGGCAGGTTTTCAAATGTGCCCTTACCAAAAAAGATGGAACAATTGTTAATTCAGAAACAATGCAAATTATTGTATGTCTTGTGTTTAGCTATGCATATAATTGTAAATGTCATAGTGCGTTATAATAGATTTTTTTTTAATAAGTTAAACAATTAAAGACATGATGTTTATTCATAACTCTCATTTGTAGGCTAAGATGGATGATCTTGCTTCACAACGTCCAGAGACATCTAATTCCGACTATGGCCAAGATGACATTTTCTCACAGGTCATGGGACCTGATAAACCTGGGCGCGTAAGAACTTTCGGGTTAGGTCCAACTCCAACTCAGGACTTTGGATCATCATATAGAAAATCTCAAACTGAAAGAAGAGATATTGACAACCGAGTTAATGAGCAAATAGAAAGGATGAAGTTGAAATGGAGGCTAATGTGGAGGCAAGGATGACTAAATTAAGAGAAAAAATGGCGGCTCAATTTCAAGAGGATATGAAGGCACAATTACTAGCCTTGGGATGTACTATACCACAATGAGATACACAGGTAAAAACTATATTCAATTGAAGTTTTATGTATTATTTCATGGTCGTTATACTTCAATCACTTTGTGGAAGACTTTGTGTCAAATGTGTAGGTTCCTAATGCATCAACTGCTCATCGTGTGACATCACCTCCACTTCATTCAAATCCACCTTTAGCACAACTGCAAAGCTTCCAAGCAAATGGACAGATGGATCAAATGCGACAACGTTAGTTGTGTACCTCATCAACTAATCCGAATGAGGTTAGTTTTTCCAATTTAAAGCCAGAAACAATAGTTTTCTATTAAGTTTTCCATTAATTTTTCCAATTTAAAGCCAGAAATAATAGTTTTCTACTAGTGAAGTTTTGGAAATAGCACGAGCTACAAAAATGATGCTAACTTTGAGAAACCTAAATAATTGAAAATAGATATCGTTAAATTCTTCTATAGTTTTGTCTTGACATTAAGTATTGAGTTTTGAGTGTTTCTTTTGTTTTGTTTTTTTCTGTCAAATTCAAACATCGTTTTCAGAAGCCCTATTCAAGGAAGAAATTGAAGAAAGTGGACAATTATGCATCAAACACAGTAAAATCTTAATTGTTAGGTTATTTTGTAATCTCGAACACGACTATCACAACACATACACTGAGTCTTTTGCCTTTGAGTTTAATATTTTACTATCATTGAAAGGGAAATTGAATGTTGGAAATAGTAATTTAATTAATTTTGATCTGTATCTCATATTCGTAGGAAAATAAGAAAGTGCATCTACTCAGTAACAGTATACTTAAACATGTTGTGGCAAAAGGACAAATAGTTAGGAAAGAGCCATTTAAAGCAATGGGAAACATGAGACTTGGACTAACTTTTTGGGATGTACATGTTACTGAGGTAGTGGAATCTTATGTGACGTTGGTGCGGCCTTATGGAAAATACAAAATAATTAAAGATGTTGTTGGAACTAGTGTTGCATGGCCAATTGGAGATGTAATTATTACTAGCCTTGTGATTTTAGTTAAATTCACTTATGTTATAGTATAACGCTTTTCTTTATTTCTTGTAGGTTGAAGAGTTGTAGTGGAGATGGCCAATGGCAAGAGCTAACTTTGGTTATGAGAAGAATCAAATATTTTGAAACTATGAATATTTTACTAGTTTTGTTCTGAATTGAA
The DNA here is from genome assembly GCA_033977485.1 of Hydrangea macrophylla. NCBI lineage: Eukaryota > Viridiplantae > Streptophyta > Magnoliopsida > Cornales > Hydrangeaceae > Hydrangea > Hydrangea macrophylla. The sequence goes on along the minus strand of CM066999.1, from coordinate 86,561,008 downwards.
TGATTTTACTAGTTTTGTTGTGAGTTGCAAACTTGAATGTATTTTGATACTGAAAAATAGATTGTTTGAATGTTTTGTGAATTTATAACTTTTGTCTTTCGATGTTAGATAACGTGTATTTGGTTGGTGCATTGAGTTAATATTTGGGCATATTGGCATGAAAATGAGTGAAACTTTATGTATTAGTACATTTTCACAGGTTCATTGCAAAAAATTGAATTATAAAAACATGTAAAATATAAATATGCAAAAAACACAAAAAAAAAAAAAAAAAAAACAAAAAAACAAAATTTGCGGCATTTTTACCCAAATGCCGGGAAAAAAGTGATAGCGCCGGGGAAAACTCATATAACAAATGCCGTTATATTTGTCAATAAACGCAGAAAATTAGCATCGTTTTTACAAATGCCGGTAATTACACTAGTGAATGTCGGCATGAATCAAACGCCGATGAAAGCGCCGGATATACCTATACCGGCATTTATTTCAATGCCGACAATTTACGACACTAGTTTAGGCATCACTTTGAAAAGTGCCGGTAAAAACGCCGTTATTCTTACGCTGGCACTTTTTCTACCGAACGGCATTTATTAAACGCCGGTAAATGGCGATTTTCTTGTAGTGTGAGTAGTTGTATTATATTCTCTGTTTTTCCTTGTTGCTACTAATAATTTTGCAGGTAAAGATTAAAAAAAACAAACAAACAAACAAACAAATTTGGATATTAACGCCGCGAGGTAACATCCTTCCTTCTCTCGCTTTACTTTACATATCCATGTGCTTAGTTTAGAACATTGAGGCCAATGTTTAGTTTTAGTTGGGCGGAGTGAGTCATTGCATGCCTCGTATCCTTTTTGTCGTGCTTTAATGCCAATATACCTGTTTAGCAACATGTAACTCAGTAAATTAAAATTGTCAAAAATTTTAAAATTTTTACTTTTTTTTTACAGATAATAAAATGGTTCTTGTATTTCTCTTATAGTTAATATAGTTAGTTATGATGCTTTAGTATATTATTAGTATGTGATGCACTATGACAGTTTGTTACTATCTTAGTTATAACATATTTTATGCTTTTTAATCTTCAAACAACTTTGAGCACATTGTGACAACCTTGTACATAGCTAAAATGGATTAGTAAGCATAGCTTAGGTGTCTTGAGAGATTGTAGTGAAGACTAATAACCCAAGTGAGCTTTTGAGCCATTTTTTTCTGGAGGGTTTTATAAATTACTTTTACTTTTTGAAAAGCGTATTAATTCGTTGAAAGTCTCATTTTTCTTCTTCATTTTGACTGATCACTAGAAGAGAATGTTCAAGATTTACCAAAATCTAGAGCTATTGAATTTACTGAAATGAATAATCTGATGAACTTAGAAGATGATTTACGCCATCTTTTGACCATGCACACATAATACAGCCTTGGCCTACCTCTATGATATTCCTTTACTTCACCTCTTGAGTCTTATCATAATTTCCTTGTCATTACAATTCCTAAAATTTATGCCTAGCTAACTCCAAATTACGAGTTTGAGTTTCTTTTCTTTATTTAGGAGTGATTGGGATGTATTGACGTGACAATAAGTTTGGTTGTGTGAATAAGGGAAAGTTGCCAAAAAAAAATGAAAAAAAAAATGAAAAGCATAAAAATAAATAAATAAATAAAAATGCCAATGGTTGTTACAAAAGAAAAAAATAAAAGAGAGATTGGAGATGTAGGGAAGTTTGAAAATTTGTTGTAGATATTCAAATCACATCCTTTGACCTAGTTGAATATCATGAGCCTCTTTCTTCTCTATCGAACACCCTTTTTTTCAAAGTCCTGATGATTTTATGTAAATTGGATTTGAAGCTAATGTAATGAGAGAATTCTCCACGGTATCTCGCTCTTCTAGTAAAAAGTATCCTTTCATGAGACTTTGTGCACTAAAATGTGTTGAGAGATGTTTTTATTATGTTTTTATTATATGAGGCTTAGTCTTATTGTTTTATATTTTAGGGTCCATATTGTAATTACTTGTTTTACATACTTGATTAATAAAATTGGGAGAGCTGTTTTTGGCTCTCTAAGCTTTTCCTGAAATACAACATGGTATCAGAGCTTCCCCAAACCCTAGGGGTTGCGATCTAATCATCTACCACCACCCACACCTTCGCCGGACCACCCACCACCACCACCCACACCTTCGTCGGACCAAACCCTCACACCCTCACCCTCGCCGGACCACACACACCCACCCACCCACCAAACCCTTCGCCGCACCTCTCTCTCCATTCCAGGACCTGCGGCGACATCCCTGTGGGCTGCGGCTACCACTCTGGGCCCTCCTTGAACTAGCCACAACCCTCACCTACATCCTTGATTGAAACCAGCATCTAAATACCCCCTTTCAACCCAAGTTTTCAATTCTAGGTCAGTCTATTCAGTCTCTTTAGTGCTGGGCTGATCACAAGTTCTTGCTATCTTTTTTTTTTCTCCGATCAGAGATCGGACAAAGAATGATTTGTCCATAAATAGGACAATTACACCAGACTGGTGCATGTAGTTACTAGGCGAGCCTTGATTCCATCACCACTTTGGTTTCAGATTTCTTCTCAATATGTCGAAGGAAGAATTAGCCCAGAAGACTTCCGGTAGCGTTAGTTCTCCTGTAGGTAATGAGAGGTTACCCATTACCGAGAACCCTGGATCCAAGATCACCACTGTGTTATTGAATGGTGAGAACTATTTATCTTGGTCACAGTCTGCTACGTTCTGGCTTAAAAGTAGATCAAAGTTTGGATATATGAATGGTGTACTCAAGGCACCTAGTCTTGAAGATCCTACTTATAGCAAGTGGGAAGTGGATAACTTTCTGGTCATGAGTTGGCTGACTCATTCTATGGAGCCCAAAATTGCTGAAGGTTTTTTTGGTATGGAAACAGCACAAGATATCTGGGACACTCTTGCTGAGACGTATTCTCGGAAGGGAAATGTTGCCCAGGTTTATGAGTTGCGATGCATGATTCAAGCTGAGGTACAGGGCGATCGCTCTACCTTACAATACTTTACCACACTAGGTTCTCTTTGGAAGAGAGTGGACCATCTTATAACTCATCATCCTGTGTGCCTGACCGATGCTGCTAGCTTTAAAACATATATCGAAAGTGAGAGAATCTTTAAATTTCTTGCTGGCCTTAACCCTGAGTTTGACCCAGTGCGAAGCAGGATACTTGGAATGGAACTGTTGCCATTGCTTAGGGAAGTGTTTGCCTATGTTCAGAATGAGGAAAGTCGCCATTCTGTCATGCTTCCTCCAGCATCCACCGACAGGTCAGCCCTTGTTTCCTCTAGCTAGAGAGGTGGCAAGTCTACTACTTTGCGGAAAGATTCTGGAAATGAGATCAGCGATGAGAAAGATAAGCTTTGGTGTGATTACTGCAACCATTCTAGACACACTAGAGAGACATGTTGAAGGCTCCATGGTCATCCACCCATGTCTAAGGGACGAGGTGGGGGCTGTAGTGGTGGTCGTGGAGGCCGAGGGAGTGGCCCACGTGCTCACTTGACTACTGGGTCCGATTCTGCTTATCACGAGGAGTTACCTGCTACTACGCCTTCATCAGTGCCAAGCAGCATTAGTAGCACTGACATTGAGACTTTGAGGCGCATCATGGCCCAGCTGGACAATCCCACTAGTGCCTCTACTTCCTTTGCTCATAAAGGTAATTCTGCTAATTTTTCCAATAATTTAAGTGTAGATTCTCGCCAGCCATGGATCATTGATTTCGGAGCTTCCGATCATATGACTGGTCTTTCCAGTGTTTTTTCTACTTATACTCCTTGTTCAAGGAAGGATAAAGTTAAAACTGCCGATGGCACTTTTTCTTCGATTTCTGGTAAAGGTGTTATCAATATTTCAAATTCTTTTGCTTTATCCTCTGTTCTTCATCTACCTAATTTTTTGACTAATCTTCTTTCAATTGGTCGAATTACTCGTGATTTAAATTGTAGCGTGACTTTCTTTCCGTGTCATTGTATATTTCAGGACCTCTCCACAAAGAAGGAGATTGGCAGTGGTAGAGAGGAGAATGGCCTGTATTTCTTGTTTCCCGGTGGAGTATTAAATGGAGGGAACACACAAGTTGCTCATATAACAAAGAGAGAGACTCTTCCCCGAGAGATGTGGCTGTGGCACCAGAGATTAGGGCATCCTTCTTTCTACTTACTCCGTTTTTTATTCCCATCTTTAGTTTCTAATAAATGTATTTCTGAGATATCCTGTGAGGCATGTGAACTTGGAAAACATCACCGTGCTACATTTAATTCTAGTTTCAATAAAACTACTACTCCTTTTGCTCTTATTCACGCAGATGTTTGGGGTCCTTCTCATATTCCTACTTTTAATGGGTATAAATGGTTTGTTACTTTTATTGATGACTACACTCACACAACTTGGGTCTACTTAATGAAAGAAAAGAGTGAAGTTTTTTCTATCTTTAAAACATTCCACAAGATGATATGTACCCAATTTAGTACAGTTGTTAAGATTATTCGTTCTGACAAAGGGGGAGAATATATTTATGGTGGCCTTACTCACTATTTTTCTAAACATGGCATGATCCACCAAACGTCGTGCACAAGTACTCCACAACAGAATGGAGTGGCAGAGCAAAAAAATCGTCACTTGTTGGAATCTGCTAGATCTATGTTGTTTTCTATGTAGATTCCAAAATCTTATTAGGGGGAGGCAGTCTTAAACTCTGCCTACCTCATCAATCGTCTTCCTACCCGTGTTCTTGAGAAAAAAGCTCCCATAGAACTTCTCGTTAATCCTTCCACCATTTTTCCTATTCCCCCTAAAGTTTTTGGGTGTGTTTGCTTTGTTTACAATCACTCTCAGTCTAGACGCAAATTGGATCCCTGTGCACTGAAGTGTGTCTTTGTAGGGTATTCTCCCACGCAAAAAGGGTATAAGTGTTATCATCCTCCCTCACATAAATGGTTTGTGTCTATGGATGTCACATTTGATGAGTCATTGTCCTATTTCTTGTCTTCCCAGCCATCTCTTCAGGGGGAGAGACAACCTAGTGAAGAGAAGTCATTTATTTTAGGGGAAGATGAGGAAGATGTGAGGGAAGAAAAAAATAAAGAAAGAGAAAAAAAATAGAGATGAGGGTGAAAAAAGGGGTGAAAGTGAGGAAGAAAAAAGTGGAGATGAGAGAGATGAAGGAAGGGGCGAGGAACATGAGGAAGAGAGGAGAAAAGAACTGCAAACGTACTCCAAAAATAAGAGTAGAAGAATTTTTGGGACAACAGAAGATCAGGTCATCTCTCCAATTCCACTCTAGTTGCCTTCCTCAAAGGATGATGGTCCAGGTATATCTAGTCCTTCTACTCCTTCTACTCATAATACACCTGTGTCTTCTTCTAATAATGAGTTAGATATCCCCATTGCTCTTCGCAAGGGCACAAGGGAAAGTACTAAACACCCTCTTTCAAAATTTATTTCCTACACTCGCTTATCCCCTTCTTATAGGGCCTTTGTGTCCAATCTCGATTCTGTTTCTGTTCCTAACAATGTTCAGGAAGCTCTGTCTGATCCTAAATGGAAGTCTGCCATGACTGAAGAGATGAAAGCACTTCAGAAAAATGGTACTTGGGAACTAGCAGAGTTACCTCATGGAAAAAAGGCAGTAGATGTAAGTGGGTGTTCACTGTGAAACATAAAGCAAATGGTACAATTGAGAGATATAAAGCCAGGTTGGTAGCTAAGTGCTTTACTCAGACGTATGGAGTGTACTATCAGGAAACTTTTGCTCCGGTTGCAAAGATGAACTCCATTCGGATTTTATTGTCTCTAGCTATAAACCTAGAGTGGCCATTACATCAGTTTGATGTAAAAAATGCATTCTTACATGGGGACTTGGAAGAAGAAGTCTACATGGAAATTCCACTCGGGTTTGAGGATGACAAGACCAAAGGGAAGGTATGTCATCTCAAGAAGTCTTTATACGGTTTAAAGCAATCTCCTAGAGCTTGGTTCGACAGGTTTTCTCAAGCTATGATCCGGTATGGTTTTAGACAGAGCCAAGGCGATCATACTCTATTTATTAAGCACTCCTTACAGGGAAAGGTGACTGCTTTGATTGTCTATGTAGATGATATTGTCCTAACAGGGAACGATTTAGAAGAGATGAAGTGTCTAAAATCATATCTAGCTAGAGAGTTTGAAATCAAAGACTTAGGTGCTTTAAAGTACTTCTTGGGAATCAAAGTGGCACGATCCAAGGAAAGAATATTTATATCACAACGAAAATATGTTTTGGATCTTCTCCAAGAGACTGGCATGCTTGGGAGTAAAGCAGTGGATACCCCAATCGATCCTAATCTGAAGCTTGGAGATGATCCCAGTGGAGAACCTGTTGATAAGGGAAGATACCAGAGGTTAGTAGGTAAACTGATTTATTTGGCACATACTAGGCCTGACATTGCTTTTGCGGTTAGTGTGGTTAGCCAATTTATGCATGATCCTAAACAACCTCATCTTGAAGCTGTGTTTTGAATCGTGAAGTACTTAAAGTCAGCATCGGGAAAAGGGCTATACTTTACAAAACATGGTCATACGTTAGTGGAGGCTTATACTGATGCAGATTGGGCAGGGTCCATCACTGACAGGAGGTCAACCACAGGTTATTGTACCTTTTTTGGTAGTAACTTGGTGACTTGGAGGAGTAAAAAACAGTCAGTAGTGGCTAGATCTAGCGCAAAAGCAGAGTTTAGAGCCATGGCACAAGGAGTTTGCGAGTTGATGTGGATTCAGATTGTGTTGTCAGACCTTGGATTTTGGCTAAAGGACTCAATGAAATTATACTATGATAACAAAGCTGCTATTGATATTGCACATAATCCAGTTCAACATGATAGAACTAAGCATGTTGAAATAGATAGACATTTTATCAAGGAAAAGCTGGACAATGGAAGCATTTGTACTCTGTTTGTGTGGTCAGGGGAGCAGTTAGCAAATGTTTTGACAAAGAGTTTAGTTGGACGGTCGTTCCATTTCATCCTTAGCAAGCTGGGAATGAGGGATATCTTCGCACCAGCTTGAGGGTGTAACACCCGCTCCTGCGGTTTATATTTATTATTGCTTTAGCATGCATAATCATGAGTTAATGTTAATTATAGTGTTATGTGACACATATTGAAAGTGGGTTTAACTCACTAAGTTGTTTTTGGGTGTCCAGTTGGGAACCCAGTTTTGGCCAGTATGGCAATCCCAAGTTGGGATGTGTGTTGATGGGTCCCAGTTGAGATGGGACAGCAATATGTGGAATACCCTATGTGCCTAAATGTTTATTAAGGCTTAAATGATTTATTATTTTATTATTGATAATATCATGTTGTTAGATATTGACCACTTTTGGGGTGGGGTCAATTAGGGGTACCTTTGTGAGCACGAATTGAACACGTTTTATAATTAGTAGGCTAATTAGCAACTTCATTTAATTATACGGGACCACTTATGGGACCCATGCGAGACATAGATAAATACTTATTTAGGTTTAGGATAGTTTTGATACAGTTTCATAAGTAGTGGGGGGCGTAATTGCAAAATTGGCAAACTAGTGGGGGTTTCATAATAAAAATGAAAACTTATATAAGTTTGACACCTAGAGATGACTAATCATCTCTACATACAAAATTTAGTTTGATTACTGGGAAGCAGAGAGGAAGACGTGAGTTGAGATTTTTGACGGAGACGTTTTCGACGCCGATAGACGCGCCGAACAACGTCGGTTTTTAAAGCAGGCTACATATTCGGACTCCTAGGGGTGAGTCTAACCTATTGGTATTAATTTTATTGAATTCTGTGATAGTTTTTCTGCGACCCATTTTAGGGTTTTAGCTCATAACTTGTAATTTATGTATAGGATTTGTACCTGGTCTATAGTAGGGCTTTAATTTCAAGATTAGGAGCGAAGCCCAAGAGGTGAGTGATGTTAATTTTGATATTTGGATGATTTTCATGTTGAGTTCAATTGTGATGTCAAAGCATGCCTAATTTGTTTAATTTAATTTATTTAGTTTGTAATTGGGCAAAATTCATGTGGCTAAATTAGGCCCAATTTATTTGTGAAAGCATGGTGTAATGACTAAATGAGCATGTTGAGTTGCCTATTTGGGTCAATGGAAATTTCTAGTTCTATTCCACCATGAGGTAATCTTTGTGGTGACGACCACGGCCGCCAGAGGCCTATGGGACCGCACGTGTGAGGGCGTGGGTCATGACTAGTCACGTGGGCTTGGGGAGTGGAGCCGCGGGCTAGCCGGTAGTGGTGGGAGTGAACTAGTAATTGCCAGAGACTATAGTTATTTGTAATATGTTGAATTGAGCGTGTTTATTATCTATGTTCATGATTAGCATTACTCACTAAGCATATAGCTTATATATTGTAATGGTTATTGAATAACCATCGTAGGTGATCGTGGCGAGGAATCGGGGAAGTAAGCTGGGAAGTGGCTTGGCTAGGGTTTGGGAAGTTATTGTAATTTTGTTAACAGTTACTTGCTTTTTAGTTTAAAGCTTGCAATATAGTTGTAATTAATCGGTTTTAATCTGAATGGCAATGCGAGTCATACTTTGGTTGGTTTAAGACTTCTGTAATATTCCTAGTTAAACTTTACACTTTAGTTTCCTGTAATATAAAGTTGGACTGTGTTAGTTGGGATTATTTGATTATAGTGTCACTATGACTAATGTTATTGGATTGGGACGTTTGAACTTGGAGATTTATTTATTGGGTTGGTTATAAATTGTTATATTTAGTATTTTTCTTAAAGTATTTAAAAACTCTTGCTTGGACTTTGGGAGCTCATGGCTATGATTTGGTAATGTTATTTGAGAAGTTACTAATTGTTAAAACAGGATTATTTTGGCTAATTGCAAAGACAGGATTTTGTTTTTTTTTATTTTATTTATTATTGTTGAGCTTCTTTGGTTTAAGTTTATTTTAAATTTATTTTTGGAACTTTAATCACTTGGGTAAGGCCTTGGTGGCGTGCCACTTATCCTAGGATCATCTGGGTGGTTCTGGGGCGTGACATTTAGTGGTATCAGAGCATTAGGCTTAGAGCCTTGGGTACGAGAGACGACGATTGAGAGTACGCATAGATGACGAGCATGTAAATGCATTTCATGAATGTATATGAATAATTGTTGCTATGTTGTTATATAACATATTGGCATAGCATGCAATATATTTATGTCAATTGACTGACAGGTAAGAAAATGAATCATAATCGGGAACGTTCACCTCATTCGAGGATGGACCACCTAGAAGATGTGGTAAGCAATTTTGTAAGGGCAGTAAGTGATCAGATGGGACGCGATAGACCTGCAAACCCACAATCATGGGCTGAACGGGGAGTCATTGAACAATTTTATAAAAGGAAACCGAGTCAATTTGATGGAGGCCCAGATCCATCACAAGCCGACCATTGGGTGATGGATATGAACCGTATCTTTCGGGCAGTGGAGTGTACAGACGAGGAAAAGATAATGTGTGCTACCGACACTTTGAAAGGTGAAGCCCAAAACTGGTGGACAAATGTGATTGAACAAGGGGCACCAGAGACATGGGACAGATTTGTAAAGGTCTTCTACAAGTGGTACTTTCCAGCATCCGTTAAGACACAGTTGGGCCGAGAGTTTGCAAATCTGCAACAAGGGGATATGACAGTAAATGAATATGCAGCCAAATATAATAGTCTACTTCGATTTGCACATCGAACAGTACCAAGGGAAGTGGACAGAGCACAAAAATTTGAAGAGGGACTACGGGATAACATTAGAAGCCGAGTTGATACACACCAACTTCGAAAAGTTTCCGATGTACAAGATGTTGCCCTGATAGCAGAAAGAGATATTGACAAGTACAAACAGAGCCAACAAAATAAGCGACCAGCTGAGGGAAAAGGTAAAGGACAAGCTTTCTTTAAGAAGCCATTCTCACGAGGTTCTGGTTCTAGCTAGGGAATCCAAAGGGGAAGTTCCTTATCTGGGGAGAGTCGCCCATTATGTTCAACGTGCAATCGTCAGCATTGGGGAGTATGCCACTTGACACTAGTGTGCAATATTTGCAAGCAGAAGGGACATATAGCAAGAAATTGCCCACAAGCTCGAACTCAGAGTATGGGGAGTATCAATCCAGATATGAGAGGAAAATGCTTTGAATGTGGACATCCTGGACATCAAGCAAAAGATTGCCCAACAAGACAACAGCGAGGGTCAGGTTCTGTAGCTTCAACTGGGGCAAAACCAGGAACAAGTATGAACAAAGGGAAAGGACCTGAGCAAAGACAAGGAAGGTATTATCGACTAACGCCGGGGGATGCTGCAGCAGCCGATTCTGTCGTGTCAGGTACATTACTCATTTGCTCACACCCGGCGTATGTTTTAATAGATTCAGGGTCAACACATTCTTTTGTTGCGCATGAATTTGTTAGACACTTAAACAGCATGTCAGAACCTTTAGGGTATGATTTGTCGATATCGTTACCCTTAAGTAAACCCATGGTGACTTCATCAATATTTAAAGCATGTGAAATCAGGGTAAATGATAAGGTTTTGACAGTGAATTTAATTTCGTTGGCCGTTAATTATTTGACATAATTTTGGGTATGGACTGGTTGTCCGCAAACCAAGCTACTATCGATTGTGAACAGAAAAGAGTTACTTTTCGACCAATGGGACAAGGGGAGTTTAGTTTTCAAGGAACTGGTGTTGTAGCACCACCATATTTGGTTTCAGCAATACGGGCAGGCAAGTTGTTGAAACAAGGTTGTCGGGGGTTCTTATGTTCAATAATTGACACATGGGTCACAGGGACTAGAGTAGAAGATATTTCAATTGTACGAGAGTTCCCAGATGTCTTCCCTGAAGATCTACCTGATGTATTAGTTGAGCGGGAAATTGAATTTACCATTGAAGTAGCCTCGGGGTCTCAGCCAGTATCGAAAACACCGTATAGAATGGCACCGGTGGAGTTAAAAGAATTGAAGATTCAGTTGCAAGATCTTCTAGACAAGGGATTCATTCGACCTAGTGTATCGCCGTGGGGTGCACCAGTTTTGTTTGTCAAGAAGAAAGACAGGACTATGAGGATGTGTATCGATTATCGAGAACTCAACAAGTTAACTATCAAGAACAAGTATCCGTTGCCTAGAATTGATGACTTGTTTGATCAACTTCAAGGAGCCCAAGTCTTTTCCAAGATTGATTTGCGATCGGGTTATCATCAGTTAAAAGTCAAAGAAGAAGATGTGGAAAAAATAGCATTCAGGACCCGTTATGGCCATTATGAATTTCTTGTTATGCCATTTGGGGTTACAAACGCACCGGCAGCATTTATAGATTTGATGAATCGAGTGTTCAAAGACTATCTAGATGAGTTTGTAATTGTATTCATAGATGACATCTTAATATACTCCAAGAGCGTAGAAGATCATGAGAGGCATCTACGGTTAGTCCTACAACGACTCCGTGAAAAGAGGTTGTTTGGAAAGTTAAAGAAATGTGAATTTTGGTTAACTGAAATTGCATTTTTGGGACACGTAATATCAAAAGAGGGGGTATCAGTGGATCCGCAAAAGATTGAAGCCGTGGCCAATTGGAAGTCGCCAACAAGTGTGCCAGACGTACGAAGCTTCTTAGGACTAGCTGGATATTACCGAAGGTTTGTGGAAAATTTTTCAAGAATTGCGATGCCTATGACACAACTTATGCGAAAAGATGTTCCTTTTGTTTGGAGTCCAGAGTGTGAGGAAAGCTTTGTTGAATTGAAGACTCGTTTGATGACAGCACCAATATTGACCATTCCTTCTGGTACTACAGGGTTTGTGATATACAGCGATGCTTCATACCGAGGTTTGGGTTGTGTATTAATGCAAAACAATAAGGTGATTGCATATGCCTCACGACAGTTAAGGCCACACGAAGTGAACTACCCAACACATGATCTTGAGTTAGCGGCAGTGATCTTTGCTTTGAAGATTTGGAGGCATTATCTCTATGGGGAAAAGTGTGAAATTTATACTGATCATAAAAGTTTGAAATATTTGTTTACACAACGAGAGTTGAATATGAGACAGAGAAGGTGGTTAGAGCTAATGAAGGATTATGATTTAACAATCCAGTATCATCCAGGGAAAGCTAATGTGGTGGCCGATGCATTGAGTCGAAAGTCTACAACTAATTTGTCCTATGCTTTGACTTCACAAGAAAAGTTAATTCGGGAAATGGAGCAGCTAAAGTTGGAGGTGATTCCAGAAATTAGAGGTGGTCTAATGTCAGCCATTATTGCACAACCATCTCTTATTGATGAAATTCGAGCTAAACAGCTTCAAGATCCAATATTGAAGAAGATTCATGATGAAATACCTGAGGGTAAGCAATCAGAATTTACTTTTGAGAATGGTATGTTGAAATTCAGGAATCGGGTTTGTATACCCAACATAGATGGTATCAAGGAAGTAATTTTGGAAGAAGCGCACAATACGAGGTACTCAATCCATCCGGGTAGCACTAAAATGTATCGTGATTTGAGAGAGATCTATTGGTGGTCAGGGATGAAACGGGGAGTAGCTGAGCACGTGGCAAAGTGTGTAGCTTGTCAGAGGGTAAAGGTAGAACACCAGAAACCAGCGGGAAAATTGGAACCATTACCTATACCAGAGTGGAAATGGGAAAATATCACAATGGACTTCGTGGGAGGTTTACCGAGATCTAGAAAATCAAATGACAGTGTATGGGTAATCGTTGATCGATTGACCAAGTCTGCACATTTTCTACCAATTAAGACCAATGATCCAAAGAAGTTAGCCGAATTGTATGTCCAAGAAATTGTGAGACTTCATGGAGTTCCAGTATCTATAGTTTCAGATAGAGATAGTGCATTTACATCAAGATTTTGGCAAGGAATGCAGAGAGCGATGGGTACAAGATTGAGTTTCAGTACAGCCTTTCATCCTCAAACCGATGGACAATTAGAACGTATAATTCAGATACTTGAAGATATGCTTCGACTTTGCGTTTTGGATTTTAAAGGTGATTGGGAAGAGCATTTGCCATTAGCTGAATTTGCTTATAATAATAGTTATCAATCCAGTATTGGAATGGCACCTTTTGAGGCTTTATATGGGCGTAAGTGTCGTTCTCCACTTTGTTAGACTGAGGTTGGTGAGAGAAGATTGATAGGGCCTGAAATTGTTCAGCAGACTACAGAAAAGATAAAGACAATACAACAACGACTTCAAACAGCTCAAAGTAGATATAAAAGCTATGCGGACTTGAAAAGAAGACCGATGGAGTTTGAAGTTGGGGATTTTGTATTCTTGAAAGTATCACCTTCAAAGGGTATCACGAGATTTGGGAAACGTGGGAAGTTGAATCCAAGGTATGTTGGGCCATTTGAGATCATTGGCAGAGTTGGACCAGTAGCTTATCGGTTGGAGTTACCATCAGAATTGGCTAATGTACACAATGTATTCCATATATCAATGTTAAGAAGATGTGTGTCGGATCCGAGAAAAGTGATTATTCCAAAGCCGTTGGAAGTCAGGGAAGACTTGACTTATATCGAGCAGCCAGTCAAAATTCTTGACAGAAAAGAACAAGTTTTGAGGACAAAGACTATTCCTTTGGTTATGGTGCTATGGCGGAATCACTCCGTTGAGGAAGCCACGTGGGAAAGAGAAGATGAAATGAAAGAGAAGTATCCATTCTTATTCGAAACTTGAGGTACTACGAGTTTGGGGACAAACTCCTTTTTAAGGAGGGGAGAGATGTAACACTCGCTCCAGCGGTTTATATTTATTATTGCTTTAGCATGCATAATCATGAGTTAATGTTAATTATAGTGTTATGTGACACATATTGAAAGTGGGTTTAACTCACTAAGTTGTTTTTGGGTGTCCAGTTGGGAACCCAGTTTTGGCCAGTATGGCAATCCCAAGTTGGGATGTGTGTTGATGGGTCCCAGTTGAGATGGGACAGCAATATGTGGAATACCCTATGTGCCTAAATGTTTATTAAGGCTTAAATGATTTATTATTTTATTGTTGATAATATCATGTTGTTAGATATTGACCACTTTTGTGGTGGGGTCAATTAGGGGTACCTTTGTGAGCACGAATTGAACACGTTTTATAATTAGTAGGCTAATTAGCAACTTCATTTAATTATATGGGACCACTTATGGGACCCATGCGAGACATAGACAAATACTTATTTAGGTTTTGATACAGTTTCATAAGTAGTGGGGGGCGTAATTGCAAAATTGGCAAACTAGTGGGGGTTTCATAATAAAAATGAAAACTTATATAAGTTTGACACCTAGAGATGACTAATCATCTCTACATACAAAATTTAGTTTGATTACTGGGAAGCAGAGAGGAAGACGTGAGTTGAGATTTTTGACGGTGACGTTTCTGACGCCGATAGACGCGCCGAACAACGTCGGTTTTTAAAGCAGGCTACATATTCGGACTCCTAGGGGTGAGTCTAACCTATTGGTATTAATTTTATTGAATTCTGTGATAGTTTTTCTGCGACCCATTTTAGGGTTTTAGCTCATAACTTGTAATTTATGTATAGGATTTGTACCTGGTCTATAGTAGGGCTTTAATTTCAAGATTAGGAGCGAAGCCCAAGAGGTGAGTGATGTTAATTTTGATATTTGGATTATTTTCATGTTGAGTTCAATTGTGATGTCAAAGCATGCCTAATTTGTTTAATTTAATTTATTTAGTTTGTAATTGGGCAAAATTCATGTGGCTAAATTAGGCCCAATTTATTTGTGAAAGCATGGTGTAATGACTAAATGAGCATGTTGAGTTGCCTATTTGGGTCAATGGAAATTTCTAGTTCTATTCCACCATGAGGTAATCTTTGTGGTGACGACCACGGCCGCCAGAGGCCTATGGGACCGCACGTGTGAGGGCGTGGGTCATGACTAGTCACGTGGGCTTGGGGAGTGAAGCCGCGGGCTAGCCGGTAGTGGTGGGAGTGAACTAGTAATTGCCAGAGACTATAGTTATTTGTAATATGTTGAATTGAGCGTGTTTATTATCTATGTTCATGATTAGCATTACTCACTAAGCATATAGCTTATATATTGTAATGGTTATTGAATAACCATCGTAGGTGATCGTGGCTTGGCTAGGGTTTGGGAAGTTATTGTAATTTTGTTAATAGTTACTTGCTTTTTAGTTTAAAGCTTGCAATATAGTTGTAATTAATCGGTTTTAATCTGAATGGCAGTGCGAGTCATACTTTGGTTGGTTTAAGACTTCTGTAATATTTCTAGTTGAACTTTACACTTTAGTTTCCTGTAATATAAAGTTGGACTGTGTTAGTTTGGATTATTTGATTATAGTGTCACTATGACTAATGTTATTGGATTGGGACGTTTGAACTTGGAGATTTATTTATTGGGTTGGTTATAAATTGTTATATTTAGTATTTTTCTTAAAGCATTTAAAAACTCTTGCTTGGACTTTGGGAGCTCATGGCTATGATTTGGTAATGTTATTTGAGAAGTTACTAATTGTTAAAACAGGATTATTTTGGCTAATTGCAAAGACAGGATTTTGTTTTTTTTTTATTTTATTTATTATTGTTGAACTTCTTTGGTTTAAGTTTATTTTAAATTTATTTTTGGAACTTTAATCACTTGGGTAAGGCCTTGGTGGCGTGCCACGTATCCTAGGATCATCTGGGTGGTTCTGGGGCGTGACAGAGGGGGAGTGTTGAGAGTTGTTTTTATTATGTTTTTATTATATGAGGCTTAGTCTTATTGTTTTATATTTTAGGGTCCATATTGTAATTACTTGTTTTATATACTTGATTAATAAAATTGGGAGAGCTGTTTTTGGCTCTCTAAGCTTTTCCTGAAATACAACAAAATGTCCATTTTTTCTATTTAGATATGAAACCATTAGATTCCATTCCATTTACTCTTGATAGCTTCCATATCATGAGTGATAATTATTATACCTAATTCGGAGTGATTTCATCCTGAGAGTGTAATCCCGGTGAGAGTTGAGTCAAAATGAACGTCTTGATAGTATCTTAGGTTATGCGAGCTTTGAAATTAAAGTTTTGTATTTTGGTTGTCCATTCACACACATACTTGAAGATTAATAGGTATAGAATATTCTAATGACTTTGATAGTAGATTAACTGTAAGGTGTGTGTTGCATGGCTATGGCATACTAGAGATTTTTATGAGATTGTTGAGCTTAACCACATTGCTGAATGAGAGAGGAAAAAATTTCTTGAAAACATTTAAATGAGAATCATTACCATAAACATGAATTTTGTGGGTAAATTCACTGCAAACCCTCACGAGACAACACTAGTCCACTAAGGGGAACCTAGGGATTTGAAGGCTTATTGCATACCCTAAATGCAATCGCGATTCCTGCGAAAGTGAGTTAGGATTTTTACTTTCTTTTGTTTTCAATTTTTAGAGTTCAAATAAACATTGTTGTAGTTCGCTTTATTGCTAGAGACTAGCAACGAGCTAGTTGGGGGGTGTGATTTGAGGTGAAAAGTGCATTTTCATAACGTATTACGTGGTCTTTTATGCATACTTTCATCCCCAAGTCCCTAGATTTAGATCCATATCAATGATTAAGTGTTTTCTATAATGTTGAGAGTCAAACATGTGTTTTTACACTATTTTGCAGGTCATGGAAAGTAATCATTCCATAAAAAGTGATTCTGGTGGAGAGAACAACAAAAGCAGTTGAGAAAATGCCATTTTTGACATTAAAGACTTCTGATTTGAAAGATTTGCCTAGATATATAAAATGTAGATCTTTGAGTTATGGTCAGGTGGCCACAAACCAGAGGTCAATCCGAGGTTCGAGTGAAGAGATATGGCCATTCTCCCATCGGTGCGCAGAGTTGTCAAAATCAGAGAAGTTCAAGCCCTTGAAGAGAGTTCAAGCGATTGAGACTTCGATCGATCGAACTGAGTTCGATCGCTTGAGCTTCATTTTCCCCCAAAAGTTGCATACAGTCTGAGGGAACCCTATAAATAAATTGTTTTGATGGCAGATGAAAGGGGGACGCTCCAGAACGCGAAAAACATCAGTTTTAGGGTAGTTTTAGGGTTAGATTAGGAGTAGATTAGGTTAGATTCATGTTCTTCTTCCTCTTTGTCATTATCATACTGAAGCTTATTGAAGATTTCAAGTTTATTTCAAGTTTATTTTAGATTATTTACAGGTTTTTCTTTTTCTTTTTCTTTTCCTTTTCTTTATTTGATTGTTTATTAATCTTGTTGTTATGACTGCTCTAGTTTACTGTTTCTACATTAGTTTTATTATGTTTCTGTAGTTTAGATGCTAGGATGTGATGAAACATTGATTCCCAACCTCTGCCATGCAATCTTTAGAAAACCTGGGCTCGATCGATTGATTGAACCAAAGAGCTGTCAGGCGATCGAAGACATTTCGATCGATTGAAGGATGATGTTGTCCGATCGATCGAGAGCACTTCGATCGATCGAACTAGTTAATTCATGAGATGATTCTTTGAAGTATTCCAAGACTTTCTGTTTTAGAAATTAGTCATCAAATTGTTCCAGTAAGTTTAATTTGTCACAACAGTTTTTAGAACTTAAGCCTTAAGGCTATTTTCTTCAATGACTTTTGAAAACTACTTTGAATGCTAATACCATTTAGAGTGAAAGTATTAACCATTGTTTTAAACTGTCTTTTAAGTACTTTAAATCACTTGTGATGATATAGTCTAGTTCATGAAAGGGCTATTGATTCTTTATCTTTAGAAAAATACGGAATTGAACTCCATAGAACGTTAATGAATGTGCATGGTAGATGGTTAGGATCAATGCGGATTCATGTGTTTCCAGCACCTTTAATTTATTTATTTCATTAGTTATGTTTCTTTATGCTTTAGTTTATTATTTAGTTTAATTTAATTATTTAGGATTTAGAACCTCCACTCCTATATTGATCTTTTCTTTCTCTTTAGGTTGTAACTTAGTATATATTCTTCCTATTCCTTTCCTATAGGATCAACCTAGACTTATCCAGTATTACTTGCACGATCATTTACACTTGAACGTAGCACATGCAAGAGCGCACAAATTATTTTCGTGGTATCAGAGCAAGGCTCTAAACTCAGGTTACCATCTTTTAATTTTTTGTTCTTCTTATCTTCATATATTATGTCATTGACTTCATTTCCTTTTGTGTGTCGTGCATTTGGTTATTAACAAAAAGAGTACCAAAAAAAAAAAAGAAAGAGACGTCAAAAGAAGAAAAGAAAAACAACAAAAAAAGAGAAGAGAAAAGAGGTGAGATGTCCAAAAAAAAAAAAGGCATTAGTACTAGAGAAAAACAAATTCTTATTTTTGTTTTCCTCTTTCTTTGATTCATACTAATCGTGATTTTAGCTCTCTCAAAACTAAATCGTGAATTTAGTTCTCACAATTAGAATCTGAATTTCATGTCCACATCCGATTTTTAGTTTCCTTTGATTCATTAATAATAAAGTTCTATCAATTTTGATTTTTTTTTCCCTTC